>CM030175.1:1547678-1567678 GCA_017639675.1 Aplochiton taeniatus
TATTTAGTCAGTGTACTGTGAAGGCTTCAGTATATTTAGTCAGTGTACTGTGAAGGTTTTAGTATATTTAGTCAGTGTACTGTGAAGGTTTTAGTATATTTAGTCAGCGTACTGTGAAGGCTTCAGTATATGTAGTCAGTGTACTGTGAAGGTTTTAGTATATTTAGTCAGTGTACTGTGAAGGTTTTAGTATATTTAGTCAGTGTACTGTGAAGGTTTTAGTATATTTAGTCAGTGTACTGTGAAGGTTTTAGTATATTTAGTCAGTGTACTGTAAAGGCTTCAGTATATTTAGTCAGTGTACTTTGAAGGTTTTAGTATATTTAGTCAGTGTACTGTAAAGGTTTTAGTATATTTAGTCAGTGTACTGTAAAGGCTTCAGTATATTTAGTCAGTGTACTGTGACGGCTTTAGTATATTTAGTCAGTGTACTGTAAAGGTTTTAGTATATTTAGTCAGTGTACTGTGAAGGTTTTAGTATATTTAGTCAGCGTACTGTGAAGGCTTCAGTATATTTAGTCAGTGTACTGTGAAGGTTTCAGTATATTTAGTCAGTGTACTGTGAAGGTTTTAGTATATTTAGTCAGTGTACTGTGAAGGTTTTAGTATATTTAGTCAGTGTACTGTGAAGGCTTCAGTATATTTAGTCAGTGTACTGTGAAGGTTTTAGTATATATCAGTATCAGTATAGTATCAGTGTACAGTTAATACCATGGCGTGGGACCATGTTTAGCTATCAAACCACCCCTCTTCTAGGCAAACTGTTTCTCTGCTCGGTTGTGCAGTTTGTAATAATTAATATTAGCTCATGTCTCATGAGTTTACGATTGAGTATTGATACCAAGGTCATATAACGACCACTGCCTAGTCAGCAAAAGACACGCCAAGGGATCCAAATGAAGACTCATTAAAAGACAAAAAAAACTATTTTTGTTTTGTTTTTGTACTTTGTCAGCGTAGAGCTTAATATGGTTTACAGTTAATGTGTTTTAGTTGTTGTGGTTCTGGTTGTTGTTGTTGCGATCGGGAAACTTCCCTGTCAACAGCTGGACTATTAATATCTCCATGTGAAGGTATCATGTCTGTGGAATGGATATGTACTGCCATCTTGTGGTGGATAGCTTTCACCTATGTAGAACGGATATATACTGTCATCTAGTGGTGGGAAGTGTAGAACGCCACTGTAGCCTCATCTTGTACTGTTCTATTCAATAAGGGGACCGTTATGAGAACCAGTGGAAAAAAGACAACAGAAAAAAAATACAACGTTAATAATAAAACCAGATATTCTATTCTGTTCTATCCAATCCTATCCTATCCTATGCTATGCTATGCTATGCTATTGTATGCTATGCTACCCTCTCCTATCCTATACCATACTATACTATGCTATTCAATCATATCATATCATATCATATCCCATCCCCTTCTATTCTATTCTATGCTATGCTATACTATGTTATGCTATGCTATGCTATGCTATGCTATGCTATGCTATTCTATTTTATGCTATGCTATTCTATTCTATTCTATTCCACTAGTTGTTTACTGTGTAACCTGGAGTTATATTTTGGACCCAATACAAGCCCCCTTAAGGATATGGAAGTGTCTAACATGACAGTGTCAGAGTAAAACATGTTGTTAAACACATTCTACATGAAGTCTTCCTACAATGAAGCCACTCCCCCTTCTGTTACCAGGAGACCCTGCTCATGAATATTCAATGATCTCCTTCACCCAAGACTCCGCCTCTCTGTCATGTGACATGACATGCTCCATATAACCCTGTTTTAACCTACAGTGTCATCTCTAGAGCTACGTTTTTTCTTTATATAAGAAGGCGAAATGCTCTAATCTGAACATAATGTGTAAAACAGCACAATACTGAAAACCAAACGTATCCCTTTGAGCTTTATTTGTATTATACATACAGTTCTGCTCCATGTGGATTCTTCTCATGAATCATTCATACCAAGATCCACTGTGGTTGTTATGACTCCACCCCTCCATCTCTGGCTCTAGCAGAATCAAACCTTCTCTTTCGACAACCCAACAACATTGTGGTTTCACTCTCCTACGTTCACACCTTCATCCCCCTCTCCTCTCCTCTCCTCTCCTCTCCTCTCCTCTCCTCTCCTCTCCTCTGCTCTGCTCTCCTCTCCTCTCCTCTCCTCTCCTCTCCTCTCCTCTCCTCTCCTCTCCTCCCTCTCTCCTCCCTCTCACCTCTCTGTCTAGCATAAACCACAGAGCTTTGAAGAATGAAATAAGCTCTGAAGTTTGGAGTGTTTTCCCCCTGTGTCTGAGTGCCTCTCTCTAGAGCTTCCCTCATGTATTATGGATGACAGTATCGCCCACCAGATGGCAGCCGTGTGCTGTGTGTGCTGTGTGTGCGTGTGTGTGCGTGTGAAAGAGAATACAGTGTGTGTGTGTGTCTGTATGAGTGTGACAGAGAAAAGAGAAAGCGTGTGTGTGAGTGTAAGAGAGAGAGAGATATTGTGTGTGATATGCGAGGCAGCACTGGTCGACAGACTGTTAGCAAGGCGAGCTGTAACCCATACGGCACAATGCAGCCCCAAGGCCTTTTGGATCAGGTTCCAAACACACGCACGCACGCACGCACGCACGCACGCACGCACGCACCATTTCCTTTTAGATGGGTTTGGTAGATATATAGTGTATTTGTGAAGGGAAGTAGTATTGGAAGTAGAGGGACAGGCTTGCTGTTACGCAGAGGAATGGGTCAAGGTCATGAGGCCCAGATACAGGTCAACACTGAAACACACTAAGATCATGCATTTGAATAGCTCTTTTTCTCTTTGCTCGAGTTGTTTTTCTTGTACTCAATAAGTGCATAGAATATGTGAGATATGGCTTAATAAACGTTTTTAATTTATGCAAACTCTTTAAATCTGTTTATTTCTACTACTCTAAGATAGATTATTCAAAATGAACTCTCTCGACACCAAACTATCAATCCATTTATTTCAAAGCGTTTTTCTTTTCTGTTCATCTTTTTTTATTCAAAACCCCTCTTTACCATTTTTTTTCTTTACAGCACACAAAACGTCAAAACACAAAAACTTGTCACAAACAGCCAAAAGGAAACAAAAGGATTTGATATGTGAGTGTGGGTCAGAAGCCTGACCTCTGACCTCTGACCTAGCTCAGCGACTTGTTAAGAAACCCAAATGAACCCACCAGGAAAACGAGATTATCCTTAAAAATAAAAAGCCAACAACATGAAACACCAAACTGGTTGTTCTGATTCTATTTACAATATTGCCTTTAAAAACATCAGATTCAAATTCTATCTGCTCAGTAATATAAACTATCCTGCCCGACAACAGAACAAACGGTAAAAAGTTTTTTTTTTTTTTTACTTCTCCAGATTTGATTTGTTACTTTTAACATCCCAATGCAGTTTGACCTATGAACTTCACACACACATAAACTACATAAGAATCCTTACAGCCGGTACTCCGGTCACTTTTCTTGACCGGTAAAAAGCTATCGCTTACTGTGCTCTGGAGCAGATATGGCCGCTTCTTAAAAACCTGAAGTAAAGAGAATAGGAAATCCATGGTTTGTTCTCTGTGGTGGAAGAGACAGCAAGTTGAGGACCAAAATGCTAGCGGGGGGGGGGGGGGGGGGGGGGGACAGAGAACAAAAAGGGACAAAGCTACAAAGCTACCCGAGAAAACATCTAGACTACAGACCTGAACCCCCCCCCCCCCCCTCCTTCTCTCCCCCTCCACTCTTCTTTGTCTGATTCCTACCACACGTTCACATCGTACGACCAACCTCCACCCAGACTAGACAGACTAGGGTTCCACTGGTTCCACTGGTTCTACTGGTTCTAATGGGGACTTCATCGTTTCTTCCTGATATGAAAAAGCTTTGGATTTAACGTACAAAAGGAATGGGGCGAGGGGGGGGGGGGGTTGCGATGGGGATCAGACTGAGGATGCATTCTGTTTCCATAGGGCCTCACACACTCCACCTGTGGGGGAGGAAAGGGGCAGCGAATCAAACAGTCCCGGACTCTGGTGGAGTTGGATGCAGGCTGGCCTACAGTGCAGAGGGGTGGGGTTTAAAACACACCAGCGAACTCCCATCGTGCCAGACGTGCTGTAAGGAGCTTAGATAAGCGGTGTGGAAGGATTAAGCTGGCTTGCCTGGAGTGGAGGTGGATGAAGGCTCCCTGGGGTGGCTGGTAATGGAGGCAGGGTGCAGTGTCCCAGAACGGCCAGCAGGGGGAGCTCTCTGCTTGTTGTCGACTCGGAACTGTCGAATGCAACACATAATCCTCTTCCGTATTGGACGAACAGGCAGGGCTTTGAACACCAGGAATGGTGAGTTGAATGAGCAAGGAAGTCTATATGATTTAAGATCAGCCACTGGGTTGCCAGATTTGTGAGTAAATCCCCATTAGAAGTGAAGGTACACTGTGATGTAACATGGCCCACTGACTGGCAACCCAGCCTCACACCCAACCCACAAAGTCTGTGTTTTTCTGAATGAAAAGTGACAGTTGGAGAGACCATGGGGGAGGGAAAGGGTTAACTTAACTTGGAATGATAACTACTGAATCGTCAATAAAATCCCCTTTTCCCCCCTGTAATAGTATCTCATTTATATATATATATTATCATCATTATGGTTATAGAAAAAGAAAGACGTACATAGCCTCTACAGTGATATTCTACTGTATGCAAAGTAAAGAAACAATCTACGAGATCATCACACGGCTGCTGTTGCTGTTGATTGGTTTGTTGGTTTGTTTGTTGATTGGTTGGTTGGTCGTTGTTATTATTGTTCTGTAGCTTAGATCTGGATCCAGAGGATGATGCGGAGGCGGACGGACACACACACACACACACTTTTTATTTAATCATCTTCATCATCGTCGTCGTCCTCCCCTTCATCCTCGGTGGCCCTCTTCCTCTTCTCTCCCCGGACTCCCGCCTCCTCTGCACAAAGGAAAAGCAAAGCGACCAATCACCACGGCCCTTAAAAGATCTGAACCAATCACAACGGTCCTTAAAAGATCTGAACCAATCACAATGTTCCTTAAAAGATCTGAACCAATCACAACAGTCCTTAAAAGATCTAAACCAATCACAACGGTCCTTAAAATATCTCAACCAATCGGGACACAGTTTGATGACAGCAGACATACAAGAACAACAGTCTATTTTGATGGTGATAAGATCTGACATTGAGGAAGTAGGTCCATCACTGGTCAGGTAAATACTTCATCTGACAGTGGATGATGCTGCATGGTGATGGTGCTTCACGTTTTGGAGCCTAACATAGATACATGCTGGTGTTTATGTGAAGCAGAACTGCTGGAAAGTGTGAATATATGAATGTATGGAGTTAGCAAAAGCAATCGGAATTTGCCTATGCACTCTGGAGCGGAAAGAATTCACACTCCAGACAGATCCCTAGAGACTCCTCACCCCGCACACACACACACACAAACACACACGCACACACAAGCACACACACACACACACACACATGGACACTTGTACACACACACACACACACACACACACACACACACACACTGACACTCGCACACACACACACACCCCTCTGACACTCTGCTGAGCCACTACCAGCCAGGGGACGAATAGAATCCCTTCTGTCGATCACTGTTCTCTAACTTCTACAAGTAGTGTGTGTGTGTGTGTGTGTGTGTGTGTGTGTGTGTGTGTGTGTGTGTGTGTGTGTGTGTGTCTAGACCAGTTGGCTCCACAGAAAGGAGTCAATAGCAACATACACATACACACACACACACACACACACACACACACGCACACACACGCACACACACGCACACACACGCACACACACGCACACACACACACACACACCAGCACAGGGATCAGTGAGTGATCAATAATGGTCTATGGTGACGTGATGCAATTGCAGTTCTCCATCCTGCCACTTAAGTCCCTGACCTGTCCTGTAACTGGGCAGAGCCTAACCAGGAAGACTGTTTGGTAACTGGGCAGAGCCTAACCAGGAAGACTGTTTGGTAACTGGGCAGAGCCTAACCGGGAAGATTGTCCTGTAACTGGACCGAGCCTAACCAGGAAGACTGTCCTGTAACTGGACCGAGCCTAACCAGGCTAGTTGAGTTTAGATCGATTAAACCGCTTACAGATAATCAAAACAATCAAACAGACTCCAACTAAAACCAATAGCAACCAGTGTTTGGGTGAGTTACAAGAATATTGCTCAAGCGGCCATTTTATTCAAACTACATACCCCAACTTTAAAGGATGTTGAACTTTGCTGGGATTGGTTTGGCGGTTAGTTTTGTCAGGGAGCTTTTAGAGAACTGATCCGGAGAGTGGCATGTTTCAAAACACTGCACTTTCAAAACGGCTTAGAAACCTTTCCTGTTTGATAAACTAGGACAGTTTGAGGTTTAGGTGTAAGGTTTGTCTGTCCTTACCTTCTTCCTCCTCTTCTGCATAGTCATCATCATCTTCCTCATCCTGAAGAGGACAGAATAAAATCAAACGCCTCTTAATATCAGGGAGACTTGGTTCGTTTTCTGGGTCAAAAACTTTCAAAGTAAAATTCTAACTTTCAAACACTCAACGCACCCTCACCTTCTGATTATCCGACCGTGACAGAAGGAAGCAAAGGGGAAAAGGACACAGAATTGAGAGATTGAGATACTGACAGAGCTGTAGTTTATAGCATTACCGAAAACACCCGAATACGGTGTGTCTATCGCCCTTATGGAACTACAACACAGTGACTTCTGGGTACATTTTCAATGGGTATGTTTATCAGTGGCCTCTATGTTAGACATATGTGAGACTATTGATAGAAGGTCCTATAATCCACCTGGCTATTATTTCAAAAGGTACATTTTTATGAACTATAATTAAAGGAAATCTTTTCCTTTCAATTCATTTATGTCGAATTTACAAAGCCAACTGTTTTGGGTTTAAAATATATATTTTTCAATTGTATGCTCTGTCCTCACCAATAACTTTATCTAAAAAAAGTGCCAATAAAATAAAATAAATTATTATCTCTGTTATCTGTTTGACGTTTATTAGAATAACAACCGCAGTTGTTGACGTTGTTGTAATGTTGGGATTGAGCTACACTAAACCCCAGACCTCACCTGGATGCCATCCTTCATCAGGTAAGACAAACCCACTTCTGCTCCTTCCGACCCCTCCTCATCCTCATCATCATCTTCGTCATCATAGTCTCCGGTGGGTCCCGCTCCATCTTCACCATCCTCATCGTCATCTGGACACAAACACACACACACACATAGTCAGATACACAAGTCACACACACACACATGTAGTCAAATACACCACACACACACAGCTAGTCAAATACACCACAAACACAGAGCTAGTCAAATACACCACACACACACAGCTAGTCAAATACACCACAAACACACAGCTAGTCAAATACACCACAAACACAGAGCTAGTCAAATACACCACAAACACAGAGCTAGTCAAATACACCACACACACAGAGCTAGTCAAATACACCACAAACACAGAGCTAGTCAAATACACCACACACACACAGCTAGTCAAATACACCACACACACAGAGCTAGTCAAATACACCACACACACAGAGCTAGTCAAATACACCACAAACACACAGCTAGTCAAATACACCACAAACACACAGCTAGTCAAATACACCACAAACACAGAGCTAGTCAAATACACCACAAACACACAGCTAGTCAAATACACCACAAACACAGAGCTAGTCAAATACACCACACACACACAGCTAGTCAAATACACCACACACACACAGCTAGTCAAATACACCACACACACATGTAGTTAAATACACACACGTACATGGTTAAATATCAAATATTCTTATAGTAACTACTTTTCCCAATTCGTTTTGAATATTAGATTTGGATTACATTTAGGTTTTCTCACAATGTACACAAAAACGTACAACGACACACACTCACTCACTCACTCACTCACTCGCGCACTCGCACTCGCACACACACACGCACACACGCACACACACACATACGGCATACTCGCCCACACACACACACACACACACACACACACACACACACTGTTACCTTCGTCGTCTGCCTCAGAGTCGGGGGCCTCATTGTCCTCCTGGTCAAAGCCGTCCAGGTAGGTGACCTGAGGGAGCAGCTCAAACACAGACTCACGGTACTCCTCCAGGGTGGTGATCTCACAGTTAAACAGGTCCAAGCTACGCAGGCTCTTCAGGTTTTGCTTTAGGACAAGGAGACCAAACCAGAAGACAGACTCATTTACACTTCAGGTTTTGCTTTAGGACAAGGAGACCATCCAGGAACAGAAATAAATCATTTAAACATCAGGGATTTAACTTTGCTTTCATGGGATTGGATTCGGTTTACTTGGTTACTTGGTTTACTTACTGTGGTACTTTGTTTGTTTCACATTAACAGCTCATTGATCACTACTGTATAATTCACTTGAATAAATATAATGGACAAATCAATATATCTAGAGTAGACCTTATATAATACTCATGTGAATATATATAGTAGGGTTTATGCAATGGTCAAATGAATATGTATAACTTATTATTATAATTATAATTGATTCTAATGATTACATAACCAATATGTCTATGGTAAACCTTATATAATGCTCATAGAACATATATAGTAGGATTTATGTAATGGACATATGTAATGGTCATATGATAATCAATCATTATAATTGATTCTAATGGTTATATAATCAATATGTCTATAGTAAACCTTATTTAATGGCCATATGAATTTGTATAGTGGGGTTTATGTATTGATTATAACAATATATATAATAATAAGTGATTGTGATGATTATACAGTGCAGATGTCTATAGTAAACCTTATCTATTGATTATAATAATAAATCAATCATTCTAATTGATTGTGATGATTATACAGTGCAGATGTCTCCTAACGGACCAGAGCCTCCACGTTGGTGAGCTCCTTGATCTTGTTGCCGCTGAGGTTGAGGTAGGTGAGGTTAGGACATTTCTCTGACAGCGTCTCCAGGGCGCCAGAGATGTTGTTGTCACTCAACTCCAACTGAAGGGCAGAGGGGAAAACATGGGTTAAGGCATGTAGGGGTGTGTGTGTGTGTGTGTGTGTGTGTGTGTGTGTCTATGTGTGTGCGTCTGTGTCTATGTGTGTCTCTATGTCTATGTGTGTGTGTGTCTGGCTGTCGGTCTGTATGTGTGTGTGTGCGTGTGTGTGTGTATGTGTGCGTGTGTATGAGAGGATAACACAGGTTAGGAGGTGGATCTAGATGCAGGTATCTCTATCCACCTTTGACCAGTTGTGTGCTTGTTCTTACCTTTGTGTAGTTTGAGGAGGTGTGTGTTAGTTTGTGTAGTTTGAGGAGGTGTGTGTTAGTTTGAGGAGGTGTGTTAGTTTGTGTAGTTTGAGGGGGTGTGTGTTAGTTTGAGGAGGTGTGTGTTAGTTTGTGTAGTTTGATGAGGTGTGTGTTAGTTTGAGGAGGTGTGTGTTATTTGTATAGTTTGATGAGGTGTGTGTTAGTTTGTGTAGTTTGATGAGGTGTGTGTTAGTTTGTGTAGTTTGAGGAGGTGTGTGTGTTAGTTTGTGTAGTTTGAGGAGGTGTGTGTTAGTTTGTGTAGTTTGAGGAGGTGTGTGTTAGTTTGAGGAGGTGTGTTAGTTTGTGTAGTTTGAGGGGGTGTGTGTTAGTTTGAGGAGGTGTGTGTTAGTTTGTGTAGTTTGATGAGGTGTGTGTTAGTTTGAGGAGGTGTGTGTTATTTGTATAGTTTGATGAGGTGTGTGTTAGTTTGTGTAGTTTGATGAGGTGTGTGTTAGTTTGTGTAGTTTGAGGAGGTGTGTGTGTTAGTTTGTGTAGTTTGAGGAGGTGTGTGTTAGTTTGTGTAGTTTGAGAAGGTGTGTGTTAGTTTGAGGAGGTGTGTTAGTTTGTGTAGTTTGAGGAGGTGTGTGTTAGTTTGAGGAGGTGTGTGTTAGTTTGTGTAGTTTGATGAGGTGTGTGTTAGTTTGTGTAGTTTGAGAAGGTGTGTGTTAGTTTGTGTAGTTTGAGGAGGTGTGTGTTAGTTTGTGTAGTTTGAGAAGGTGTGTGTTAGTTCTTACCTTGCGTAGTTTGGGCAGGGAGGGCAGCTTGGCCAGTGAGGTGAGACCAACGTTGACCATGCTGAGGAACTCCAGCTCCTTAAAGTCTTCAGTCAAACCCTCCACCTCTCCATCACTGGAGCGACAGTTGTCCACAACCAGCTCTGCCACCTGTGGAGCCAAGAAACCCAGGGTCACAAATATAAGGCAAAATAACTGTGAGACGGAAGTCATATTTTGGGCCTTTTTCTTTTTTTAAACCTTTATTAAATGAAGCCCTGCGAGATAATGTTGACATAATATCGGATTAAAGAGGGAAACTTTGGGCCATGAAGAAAAGCTCGGTGTGAGGTAGCCTTTAAAGCTGGCGTAAGAAAGTAATGTATGGATGACAGTGTAACTACTAGATAATAACAATATAATAAGTGTTACAGCTATGTAATTATGTCATCTTTACACCAAACTCTTAGGGAGTAGAATATTATTGTTTGTGTTTATTGACTGTTCTGTGACTTTTAGATTTATGAGGTTGCAAGAGTTCTTGCAGAAGTTTACTAAGAGTTTGTGATTCTAGGTGATGTGCTTCTAGACCGTGTGGTAGTTTACTATGAGTTTGTGGTTCTAAGTGATGTGTTTCTAGACCGTGTGGTAGTTTACTGTGAGTTTGTGGTTCTAGGTGATGTGTTTCTAGACTGTGTGGTAGTTTACTATGAGTTTGTGACTATGTGATGTGTTTCTAAGCTGTGTAATTCTAGGTGATGTGTTTCTAGACCATGTGGTAGTTTACTATGAGTTTGTGGTTCTAGGTGATGTGCTTTTAGCTTGTGTGGTAGTTTACTATGAGTTTGTGGTTCTATGTGATGTGTTTCAAGACCATGTGGTAGTTTACTCTAGGTTTGTGACTCTAGGTGGTGTGTTTCTAGCCTGTGTGATTCTAGGTGATGTGTTTCTAGACCGCTTGGTAGTTTACTATGAGTTTGTGGTTCTAGGTGATGTGCTTCTAGCCTGTTTGGTTTAATGGCTGTCACTATTAATATCGACTTATTCCTATCTCTCTTACAGGGATAAGAAAGACAGTGAGAGAAAGATAGATTGATGGAGATAGAAAGATCAACCAATATCGTTTACGTATTGAAAGGGTAGCTCTGTGTTAAATAGAAATGTGTTAGTAATCACATTAGCCTTATATAATAATAAAACAAGATTTTTCTTTATCATCTTTCTACATTGTCGACATTACTGGTTAACTCAGTGTCCACACTGCACAGTGCTTAGCATAGTAGCCCATTCCCCTATTCAATGGAGTTTAAACACCCTTCGACGATAGCCCTCTTCCAAGCAATTACCATCGTATGTATATGAAGCTCTCTGGAGACGCATTAGACATTGTTAGCGTTTGCCTGGGCGACTGCCACATACCAATCTGCATTACCATCTGCATTGCCCTGTTGTTATATAACTATTCCAACATGGAAGTCCCGTTTGAACGGCAACAAGAGACTATTATTAAGGACAACGCAGCTTGGAAACGAAACAACAAGACTTAAATGAATGAATCGCGAGGCTCCTTGAGCTGGAGAGCTTTTCGGACGAGCGCCGTGTGTCTGTGGTGGTGGTGGTGGTGGTGGTGGTGGTGGGGGGGGGGTTAGCCCCAGCAATCCAGCCTACTGTAATCTATTTAGAAAGGGGGGAGCAGGCTGAGCTGCGAAGCCCCCATCGCCATCTGCTAGATTCCTTCAATTCATAAAACTAGGGGGGCAGTCTGCTTAGATTAGCAAGGTGTTATTTTCTATCTTTAAAAGAAACACGTTCAATTTATTTATTTAAGATAGTGGGTGATCATTTGAAGGCTCAAGACAGAACTAACGCTAGTGGTTACGTAATATACTACATCATGGAGCTGAGAGGCAAGTTGGTTTCCTCCAGGGGTAGGCTTCTTAAATGGACGATAGGGGGATGGAATATATTATACCCTCTACTTCGACGGGCTTACATCATTGAAAGTTATCTTAGTAAACACAGACGGTTTAATTCACACGTGAACAATTATTTGTGTCCAAACAAATCAATTTAAAATCGTCAACGCAGTTCTACTCCGTGTTGTATAAAGATGTAACAAAATGCCTTCCACCCCGCCCGTCAGGAACACTGATCTCACTACACTATGTGCCTGTGTAGCGAATCTGACGCCACTGTTGCCAGTACCGACGCGTCTCGCTCACAGAACGGTCGTTAAGATCTAGTTGCGCACATTTTCGATAAAAGCAACGAATTACACATTTATTCGATGAATGTTACTATAAAATGGCGGAAAACGTATTAAAAGAGCTAGCGAGAACATTTAATAGGTCGAAGTTAAACCCATTCGATCCTAACTAAAATGTCCGCTCAGAGTGAACGGAGCAGAGGGGAAGGTGGTTGTGCCGTTTGGTTCCAGGCTACCCCGGTGAGCTAAAGCCTCATTACGCACGAGAGGCTTCTATTCTATTTTCAGTTTAAACGTCTCATTGCAGCTAAATTCGTCGGATATCACATATATCAACTTAAAAAAGTGTTAATGTGTGATCAAAAGTTACACATATCCACGTCAGTAGTGAATAATGTTTGCGCTACAACTAGTCAACATCAAAGAAGTGAGCCTAATCGGTGATGTAACTATCTCCTATTTAATGTTAGTAAATATCACGCACATTTAAGAAAGTGGAACGTGATCTTTAAATTTATATTTGAGCTGCCACCTTGAGCTTTCAAGGGATTTCTCAGGAGTGACGAGTAGGGCGATGATGCCTTAAGATGCTTTTACATCCACGAAGTGATCTAGCCTATCTAGCCTTCCGTTTTCGAT
Organism: Aplochiton taeniatus; assembly: GCA_017639675.1. Classification (NCBI taxonomy): domain Eukaryota; kingdom Metazoa; phylum Chordata; class Actinopteri; order Galaxiiformes; family Galaxiidae; genus Aplochiton; species Aplochiton taeniatus. Next base: position 1,560,659 of record CM030175.1, read on the forward strand.
GATGCAAACAAATACTTTCAAAAGGTAGCCAAATACATAGACCTACCACCACAGAAGAGGTGGATTTCAATTGTTTTAAAACAAAGTTGCAATTAGGCTGGCATCATTTTCTCAAGTCCATGTGAGGCGCTTATGGATCCGCGGCGTAAAGACAGCTTTCGCTTACATCTCTCGTTTTAGTAAATGTAATATTTTCTTAAAAGCTCTTACCTCGGCTGGTGTCCTGTTCCTCAATTCCAAGCTGATCCTCTTCTTCATCTCCATATTCAAGAATTATTTCCGAACACTACGGCAACCCTTAAATATATGTCAATCAAAATGTTGAGAAACTCCGGAGCGTGGACCTGCGGCTCGGGCTTTCTTGTAAACCCACAGTTTTCCTACAGAGCCTCCATGATACTTCACACCCAGCCCCCTCTCATACAGCCCGCCCCCATGAGCTTGGGATAGGCTAGTTTCTTCCCCTACGATGTTGATCGGATAATCGGCACGCCAATCAAACGGATCGTGCCGATCAGCCATAATCCGAAATAGAGATCCTCTACCGAGGTGCGCGGCTCTCAGCGACCGGCCGTTGCGCAGTAGGCTAGATTACGGTGGTTCGGTGTGTTCAACGCCAGTTTGCCCCGTTTTTAAACTTCCCGTCCTCTCATTCTTTGTTCTCATTGGCGCCTTGACGTAGACTCAAGATTTTCTCTTGCACCCCCTCTCAAGTCATAGCCCTTTTATCTAGAAGAATACTGCTTCGGGAAATTATTTTACATTTACTTCAGTAGTTTGAGGTACGTACAGTGCGTTTCCACATGGGGCCATTTTGTGAAAACTCCTATATTGGTTATTAGGAATAAGTCTGCATTGACCCCAATTTCCAACGTGAAGTCAACCGCTGCCATTGAACGACCTCACAGTTATATCTCCCCTCCCCGCTCGAGCAAACACACACACACACACACACTCACGCACACACGCACGCACGCACGCGTACACACACACGCGCGCGCACACAACTTTTTCATGCATGGAGACTCTCATTCCCGTAGCTTCGATGCCGCTTCTTCCCTTACTGCTCTCCATTTGATATTCATGGCCGTGATCGTCCCCATCCCTAAAGACGACGACGGTGAACCTAAAATGGCTGACTGTCAGCGAGCCAACCCAGGCATGGAGGCTTAAAGAGGAGAGGCAAGGCAAGCCACACACCATCTGTGCGTTGTAATGTGGCGCGACTCTGTGTGTCTGCGTGCGCGTGCGTAAATTTCCGCGCGTGCATGTCTGCCTTGTTCAGCTGCTGAGCCACCATACCAAAGTCCCCTTCTCTCTCTCTGTCGTGCTCTCTCTATCTCTCCCTCTTACACACACACACATACTTCATATTGATCACGGGTAAAGCTATGTTTGTAATCTTTCTTTGTTGATCAAACAGCAGTAGCAGATCATTTTGAAAGGCCTTGTGCATGCAATTTAACGACTTTTAATATTTAATATTTGTTACAGCAGAGGTAACCTATTTCTTAGGCTTGTGGCACAACATAGCCTTGTAGATTTCAGCATTGGATAGTCTAAGAGTTACTTTTTTACCAAAAATATCAACAAATAGAAAATCCCTATCTTCCCGATCTTTTTATAATAACTGAAGTTTTTATTTGTGTAAAAAGGCATTTTTTCATCCACACTTTAAATGATTAACACGATCGTTATTATATTATTTTCAAATGTGATTTACTTTTAAATCACAGGTTATTGTTCAGCATCTTCTATTAATTGAAGTGCTTTGATAGAATGGTAAAAAAAAAAAAAGCCCCATACCGATGAAGATATTATTACATAGAGGACTGCAGACTGCTGAACCCGATGGTCCTATAGGTTGTAAACAGATAAAGGCAGTACCCAAGGTGACCACTAGAGGGGCAGGCACGGTCTGACCTCAAAGAGAGGGAGGAGGAGATAGGGGAGGGAGGGAGGGAGGGCAGACCAACATGCAGAAGGAGGAATGGATACGAGGGAGCAAAATGGAGGGAAAGGGGGAGAGAAAAGGAATAAAACAGGGAGGGATATAGAAATCCTCACAAACATAGAGTCAAAGGGTTAGAGGAGGAGGGGAGGGAAAGAGAGAGAGAGAGAGAGAGAGAGGGGGGGGGGGGGGGGGGGGGGGGGGGGGGGGGGGGGGGGGGGGGGGGGGGGCTGTAGAAGGGGGGAGACAGGGAGAGAGAGGAGGTGGAGGGGGGATGTCTTCCTCACCTCGCTGCTAAGCTGATTTCGTGGTTAAGTTGCCAGAAGGGAGGCAGATATTCACTCAGGGCGATGAAAGCGGACACGCATTTCTACCTGACGACTACAGACAACTCAACTATTCTACTCTGACATCAGACTTTACCAACCCATTCTATTTAGCTGGTTTAATGTTGTTGTTTTTTTGTTTGTTTTTGAACACAACAGTCTGTCTTGTCTGATATATTTAAAGGGGTGGGGGTGGGGTGGGGGACAGGACATGCTTTTATGCAGACACCGAACTGCTGCAGTCGAACAAATCAAGGCCTCCATTACAGAATACACAACCACCTAGTTTTAAATTAACTTTGGATAAAAATAATTAACTTAAAAAGTATTTGGGATTTCAAACCACCTCCACATCTAAAGAGCAGTTTAGATCCGACATGATAAACATTGTGTAGTACTCTCAGCAGCCACTGGGGGGCAGTAATTGCCAGGGTGAGGCCAGAACCAGTTAGAACTGGATCGACGAGATCAGTCTGGTCTCTGTAGCAAAGCAGTGTGTCGACGACTCACAAGGAAGTTAGTGTGTTGGATGAGGCCGACCACTAGAGGGAGCCGTTGTGACATAGAATCAATGGACACCTTTCCTCAACTGAAGAATAAAGTTATACTCTCACTACTTTTAAAAGTCTGCCTTCTTTTAGGTAATGTATAAACCTAACAGATTTTTAAATGATAATGCCGACAATAAAACCTGATTCATGCGCCCTGACTTGGGGAGGATTGAGCATGGAATGCTTTTTCTCTTCCCCTATTTTGATTGTTGTCACATGTCAAGGTCTGTTTCATCAAGGTCTTTGTTTATTGTCTCGACCTAGGCGGGGTGTGTGTATGGCTGACTCAACAACAGCCTACATTGTATTATATTGGCCTCACCTGTTTGGCAGCCACTGGCTGAGCACTAGGCTTGATTGCCTCAACTACAATGGTGATGGGGGGGGGGGGGGGGGGGGGGGTTGTGGACTGGTGATGGGGGGGGGGGGGGTTGATGGGAGGAATTGGGGGGGTGATAGGGGTCGTTGTGTGTGTGTGTGTGTGTGTGGGGGGGGGGGGGGCTTGGGTAGAGCAGAGGGGTCATTGTGTAACTAAGACAATAGAGGACGCCTGCTGGAGTACCCATGGCTGGGTATTCCCATGATAAGCTGGCCTAAAGTGGACCCCCTGTTGACTCTACAGTTTTTCCTTTGTTTTGGTTTCTTTGTCTGGGGTCAAGTCGCTGACACGGCACCTTTAAAGCGTTCCTCCCTGCTTTTGAATTCACTGACGACAGGTCATCCTCAGCGTCGTGTTTCCACTGTGTCTCCACGCTCGTATCCCTTGACGACGGCTCATCATGTTTAAACTGGCCGACCAAGAAGGTGGCCCAAATCACGCCATCTTTTACCAATGTGTCTGTGATACTTTCATTTGGAGAGCGGGCCATTCAAACACGCACGCACGCACTAGAATTATCAACAGTCAATGAACGTGTGAAAACCTGGTTTTACTGTTGGTTTTCATATAGGCAAACAAAGAAGAGGGCTTATCTTTATTATGCTGTTAAACATTACATTAGAAGGATACATATTTTGAAATAATAAAAATAAAAAAAAATCTTAAATGTATTCATTTTCATATTGCTGGCTTTTAATTACCTACAATGCATGCTAACAATATACATAAAATAAAGCCCAAAAATACCTTGAGACGAAACCTACAAGCCTTTTCTTTTTCTTCCCTCTGTCTTAAGCTTCGTTCACGTTGGCTGAACACATCGGTTCCTTGGTTGAACACCCGCTCCTGCTCATTAAGAGTTCTCCTGAGTCCCTCAACCAGTTTAGTGACGGAGCTCTGGGGCTGTCTGGGGCCCGGGGTCGGGGGCATCGCCCAGGAGTCTCTTCAGAAGAAGATAACAGTCCTTCCTCTTCCAGAGCTCCTCCAACTCCTTCTCCTTGGTCTTCTCCTCCAGAGACTTGTCCTGCAGCTTCTCAATGCTTCCATGAACCCAGTTCTGCCACCTCCGTCCTATGGGCAGCCACGACAGGATCAGAGGCCGCTTCCCGGAAGGAAACGAGCTCTCTGGTTCCCTCGGCGACCGTCTCTGCCACCTGCCAGGCGCTCACTTCCTGTTCGGCCGACCTGTTGTCACACTCCGCCTCCAGGGAAACGGTCCGACAGGACCTGTGGTCCGCCTTGAGGCAGAACAGGCAGAGGCAGGCACGGTGAGTTGGACAGTAGAAGTCCAGCAGCTCGCTGTGTTTGCGACACACCCTCTCCTCCAGGTTCTGGACAGGGTCTACCAGACGGTGTCTCATCAGACCAGGGACACAGTAGTGGAGCTCTGTATGAGCCTGGCAGAAAGAGACCAAGCACTGCCAGCAAGACTTCACGGCCTGGAATGCACAGGACGATTAGAAATTTAGAAACTTACGTGATATTCATTTATGTTTTCATTTTTTGTCACATGCTTACAATGAAAAGTTGTGCATCCAGCGTTTGTTAATAATAAATGACCTGTAGAATATATTTTCTTAAACCATCAGTAATAAAGTGGCCACATTTATGTAAGATTTTGGCTCGAAAGTTATTGTATATTGCCCATATTGTGTCCGTATTTGCATGTAATACCGATAGCAAAATGAATACATTATTTTCAAATATTGGTGTGGAAGAGTAAACATTTCTATCAAAATATCCGTAACATGGTGGTCAGATTAATATTAATATGGCTTCCAACCTTTTGCGAGAGATGGTGCTTTGTCCCAGTGCAAACGTCACAAACAATCTGTCCATCCTTAGGAGTGGAGGTATTCCTGCAGACTCCCACCCCCTTCAGAGTGTCTGTGACGTCTCTAAGGGTGCTAGTGACTTGCAGTGTGGCCTTTACCGACTGTTGGAAAATCTTCTTACACAGCGGACACAGGTAATGGCCGTCGCCACAGCTGTCCCAATAAGTGCTCATGCAGGCCTTGCAGAAGCTGTGTCCACAAGGTAGAGTGACCGGCTGAGTGAAGATTTCAATGCAGATGGAGCACAGGAACTGATCTTCAGACAAAACACTGCAAGCGGACGCCATGTTCTGTAGAACTCAAAACATACGCAAATCTGCTTCTGAGTTTGAGAGAAGTCAATAACCCACTATACAATTTGAAACTGAATAATCTGGAGATACATTGAAAGTTCAATTGTTCTTTCCAAATAAGTCTTTTAACATGTCAGGGTTCAAATGGTCTCACCTGAAACTTACCATGTGAACTTTTTGTCTTTTGAAAGCAAGTGTAAAAGAGATTGTCCCATTCTTTGCTTTTACTTTCTGTTCTGTGAAAAAAACAGCTCCTCCTCCACTTTGTGTGTACTTTACCCTGTGTGGTTCATCCACATTCTGGTTTGTTTGTGCTTTTTCCTGGTTACCTGTGAAGTCATACACATGTGACCCGTGATGTCAGCAAACCCCTGAGCTCTGCAGTGGAAAACATCAATTCACACAATACTGAATCTACAAAACTAAATATTGGTCTCAACAATCTGGACCTGAGCTGCTTTCACCAGATATTCACAACATGTGGAGAGTCCATGAGCTCGCTATTGCGGCCAGCACTTGAGTAGGCCTGCCTACACATTATATTTTTAAATTAAAAAAAAAGGTATATTTCTTTAATCTAGTTCTGGGTTTCTCAAAGTGGGAGCCCTAGGGTGCCACGGAATACATGGTCAAAAATGAAACAGAAAAAAATCTAAAAACCTTTAAAAAGTATGTGAAAGGTGAAATAATAATAATTATAATTAATTTTATTTATATAGAGCTTTTGAAGAATAACTGTTTTAGGGTGAAATGGAAGCTCTTTCCCTTGGTTGAAGTGGGATGATACGGAACAGATGACACAGCCAAAAAGCCACGGAAATAATAATGAATAATAACTAATTACACTTGATATTTTGTTTTTCTAGACACCCAAAGCACTTTACACTATAGGTGGGAGACTCACAGCTAAGTGGCCAACGTCTAGCACCCTCCTGGGTGACATTACTGAATGTAAAAGAATACAACCTTAGAAATGATGTTGTTGTTTGGAGTTTGGAGCTTTTCAGACTATTTCTGCTCTTGTGATTTAATTAATAATATCAGGCTTGCTGTAATGTAGCTGTCAGTGGGATCTGATCCCATAGACAGTCTGGTTCAAGGGGTCCTTTGACAGACCATAGTGATGACTATCACAATGAGGAAATGTTACGCTGTTTATTGATTATTTTGAACTGGTGGAGATATGCATTGATTAGCCCCTACTTGCCCTGCAATTGATTTTTAACTGTTGTTGTGAACACAATTAGTCAAACCATTCTGCAGATATTTATAAAAAACGTTGACGAGGAAAACCTTTTTTAAAATATTTGATAGAGAGCACACATTTCTTATTGAACTTGTATAAATATTACCCGTCAAAACGGTTAACATTCACTCAGACCATATTATTAATATTACTAGTAACTCTCAGTTAAACCTGTGGTAGGCAAAACATACCAAGGAACACTTTTTCTAGGTTATCAAATTTAAATTTAATAAACTTTTCTTGCTCTGTGAATGTCAGTAGACCCAAATAAATGATTTCCAAACATTTGTGTTTTTAATAGCTTATGTTTTGACATGTTTACGTGCTTCCAGGGGACTTCATACGACCACTATGAAAAGAAACCCCTGTGTTACAAGCGTCTGTTCAGCCAACAAAGTAACGCCATGCACTCTCCTTAGTACAGATGGTATGACCGCCA
>CM030175.1:1575178-1577678 GCA_017639675.1 Aplochiton taeniatus
TCTTTCTCATCCACCTGTAGAATGTACACTAATTATCTTCCTCATTCACCTGTAGAACGTGCACTAATTAAACGCCTTACCACCAGGACTGTAACCACGGTAACTTGTGGTCCAACAGGTTGTTATGGAAACAAAGTCACTAACACTAACATGAACGATCATCACAGATTTTTTGCCAACTCTTTTATATTTAAAGTTGCGTATACGGAAATATATGAACACTGAAGTAATGATAGTGAGCACACATCAGTTAAACAAGTTTCTGTAAGTCAAAAGCGTTTGCGTTAGCATTAGCGACCGATGGAAGCACTGAGTTCTAAAAGAAAGTGACTGAGACTCTGTCTGTCAGGCCTCCTGGTACAGTGACACAGCTAACCCCCTGTGTGTGTGTGTGTGTGTGTGTGTGTGTGTATGTGTGTGTATGTGTGTGTGTGTGTGTGTGTGTGTGTGTGTGTGTGTGTGTATGTGTGTGTGTGTGTATGTGTGTGTGTGTGTGTGTGTGTGTGTGTGTGTGTGTGTGTGTGTGTGTGTTTCTGAGGGCAACTTAGCCAGCCCACGCTAACTGATGTTAAATGTTTAACGAGCCCCTGAAGGAAGTTTCTAAAGCAGGAATGGAGAGAGAAGGAGGAGAGGGGAGAGAGGGGGAGTTGGGGAGGGGGGAGAGGGGAGAGAATGAGAAAGGGAGAAGGAGAGAGCAGGGAGAGGGGGAGAAGGAGAGGGGGAGTGAGTAGTAGCAGAGACAGACTGTGAGACGGGGGAGAAAAGGAGGAGAGGAGGAGAGGAGGGAGAGGAGGAGAGGAGGAGAGGAGAGAGGAGGAGAGGAGGAGAGGAGGAGAGGAGAGGAGGAGAGGAGGAGGGGAGGAGGGGAGGAGAGGAGGAGAGGAGAGGAGAAGAGAGGAGAGGAGAGGAGAGGAGAGGAGAGGAGAGGAGAGGAGAGGAGAGGAGAGGAGAGGAGAGGAGAGGAAAGGAGAGGAGAGGAGAGGAGAGGAGAGGAGAAGAGAGGAGAGGAGAGGAGAAGAGAGGAGAGGAGAGGAGAGGAGAGGAGAGGAGAGGAGAGGAGAGGAGAGGAGAGGAGAGGAGAGGAGAGGAAAGGAGAGGAGGGAGTGAAACGAGCAAGAAAAAGAAAAAAATAGTGAGATAAAAGAGGACCTCCTGTTGTCAGAGCAACAGTAGCTCAGGAGACTAGGTCTCCTTGTATTTCTAAGCACAGTAAGAAGACTGTGGTTATACCCACATTGCATCTAAGGATCCAATCGATCTAAGGAGACTGTGTTTATATCCACAGTGGATCTAAGGAGACTGTGGTTATATCCACGATGGATCTAAGGAGACTGTGTTTATATCCACAGTGGATCTAAGGAGACTGTGGTTAAATCCACCTTGGATCTAAGGAGACTGTGTTGAACTTGGGTCACTGGTTCTGTGGACTTTGGCTCAACGTCTGCTTTGGCTGGCAGGAGGGCACACTGTCCTGTTTGGCTGGCAGGAGGGCACACTGTCCTGTTTGGCTGGCAGGAGGGCACACTGTCCTGTTTGGCTGGCAGGAGGGCACACTGTCCTGTTTGGCTGGCAGGATGGCACACTGTATATATATATATATAATATTCACTGTCCTGTTTGGACGGTCTTCAAAGAGTTAAACGGCCGTTCTTAAGGTGAAAAGGTTTTCTTTAAGTTTTCATCTCCGTTCTATTGTTCAGAAACAGTGGGGGAATATTCATTATATATATATAATATTCACTATATATATATATATATATATATAATAATCACTATATATATATATATAATATTCATTATATATATATATAATATTCACTATATATATATATAATAATCACTATATATATATATATAATATTCATTATATATATGTATATTATTCATTATATATATATATATAATATTCATTATATATATATAATATTCACTATATATATATATAATATTCATTATATATATATATAATATTCATTATATATATATATAATATTCACTATATATATATATAATATTCATTATATATATATATAATATTCATTATATATATATATATAATATTCATTATATATATACATATAATATTCATTATATATATATATATAATATTCACTCCGGAGGAATCCTAATAGCTAAGTGCTGTTTTGACATATGGGGGGAATAATTGGTCTGCTCTCACAAACAGCTGGCACTCCCTGAAGGAAGCATTAGAGGAGGTTTCAAAACACTTTGGTTTCAGGAAGAACAATGGTTTCTCCTTTCTGTTCTAAATGATGCTCTTTAGACAGGAAGCATTGTGTATGTAGGATGTGTGTGTGTGGGGGGGAGGGGGTAATAGTGTTTTGGGGGGGGGGGGTAGTGTTTAGGGGGGGTTTGAGTGACTGGGGGGGGGGGGGGTAATAGTGTTTAGGGGGGGTTTGAGTGACTGGGGGGAGGGGGGGGGGTAATAGTGTTTAGGGGGGGGGTAGTGTTTAGGGGGGGTTTGAGTGACTGGGGGGAG
>CM030175.1:1582678-1595178 GCA_017639675.1 Aplochiton taeniatus
GTGTTACTGTGTGTGTATGGACTGTGTTCAAGTGGTAATGAAAGCCATGTGTGTCTCCATCTGAAGGACAGTAAGATAACAGGAGACCCAGCAGGCAGAACCAAACCTGCTTAGTCTTCAGAAGAGCTGCCTGCATAAACAACCTCCCTAAAGCAAGGCTGGGGCTGGCCTAACCCTAACCCCAACCCTAACCCTAACCCTATAGCTTACGCGATGTAAGGCTGGCCTAACCCTAACCCTACAACTCTCAATAAGCAAGGCTGACCTAACCCTAACCCTGACCCTACAACTTTCACTACGCTGGCTAGAATCTCGATGGATCTGTAGCTCAGATTTTCATTTCACTTTCATCTTTCTTCAGTTTTCAAGTCGTTTCGATATCCTGATTTGAACTGCGTCGCTACCGCAGTGCCAAGACAAACATATCAAAGCCTGGGTTGATCAAACACAATGTTGACAAATGATCTCTGAAGATAAACAGCTTTATGTTTGCGTGCGTGTATCTCTGTGTGTGTGTGTGTATTTGTGTGTGTGTGTGTGTGTGTGTGTGTGTGTGTGTGTGTGTGTGTGTGTGTGTGCGTGTGTGTGTGTGCGTGTGTGCGTGTGTGTTTGTGTGTGTGTGTGTGTGTGTGTGTGTGTGTGTGTTGCATGTGTAAGTGCGTGAGTATGAGTGTAGGTGTGTGTACGTGTGTGTTTGTGACTTCCAAGCTGACTGTCAAGTCCAGCCAGACGTATTTGTAATATCTGGGGCCAATTCAAGGTTCCTTAGCTAGGCCAGGGTCCCATGCTCTACTGCAGTTCCCAGACTGCACAGGGAACATTCCTCCTACTGTGTGTGTGTTAGTATCAGTGATGCTGGTGGTCTGCTGTAGTTCAGTTTGATTCCATGTTGATCTCATAATGGTGTTCCTCTGTAGGGTTTGATCACTTCTGTTTTTCATCATCCAACACTCCATCCCTCTTTCCTTCACAACCCCCCCTCTTCCTCTCTCCCTCTCCCCTCCCCCTACTCCCTCTCTCCTGCTTCCTCCTCCCTCTCCACCCCCTCCTCTTCCTCCTACCCCCTCTCTCTCCACCTTCCCCTCTTCACCTCCTCCTCTTCCTCCACCCCCCTCTCTCTCCTCCCTCTCTCCACCTTCCCCTCTTCACCTCCCCCTCTCCATCCAGCCCCCCATCCCCCCTCTCCCTCCCCTCTACCTCTCCTTCTTTCATCCTCCCTCGTGGCCCCTGGCTCCCAGATAGAGAATTATGGAGGAGTCCCATGCCTGAAGGAGGGTAGAGGAGAGGAGAGGAGAGGAGAGGAGAGGAGAGGAGAGGAGAGGAGAGGGGTAAAGATCAGTGATGATTCACCCCAGGGTTTCTGGCTCCTCAGTGGGAGTCTACCACCGGAAACAAGTAAGGGAACAAAATATTTTTGGAATGAAATGCCCCCTATTAGGGAGAGCTGGGATAATGTCTGACAGGAGCCTAAGAAGAGAAGTGTGTGTGTGTGTGTGTGTGTGTGTGTGTGTGTGAGATTGGGAATTTGTGTGTGTGTGTGTGTGTGTCTGTGTGTGTGTGTGTGTGTGTGTGTACGTGTGTGATTGGCAGTTTGTCTGTGTGTGATGGGGATTTTGTGTGTGTGTGAGTCTGCATATATTGATGCCTCTATTTTAAATACTCACGAATATGCTGAACAGTTTAATGGGCTTACATGGTAATACAGTCAAAGATGGCGTCAGGGGTCTGCTGCTCTGATGTTATGTTCCCGCCCAAGGTCATATTCTAACACACCGCCATGGATAGGGAGCGGATATCTAACAGATACAGAGCAACAGGCCCCAGGGAGGAGGCTAGGATGGAGGCTAGGCTAGGAAGGGCGGAGGCTGGGTAGAGGCTGGGTGTGGAGGCTGGGTGTGGAGGTGTGGGTGTAGGTGGGGGTGGAGGAGGGTGGAGGCTGGGTGGAGGTGGGGGTGGGTGCATAGCAACAGAGCAACAGCATGCATGGCAGTAACAGCAGCATCATTAGGGGCCAGTGTTGTGAGTGTCACTGTGATTTAAAATGGCTTAGTGTATGTGAAGGGTTAGGGTTAGGGTTAGGGTTAGGGTCAGGGTCAGGGTCAGGTGTCACTGTGATTTAAAATGGCTTAGTGTATGTGAAGGGTTTTAATTGGCTTAGTGTATGTGAAGGGTTAGGGTTAGGGTTAGGGTCAGGGTCAGGGTCAGGTGTCACTGTGATTTAAAATGGCTTAGTGTATGTGAAGGGTTAGGGTTAGGGTTAGGGTCAAGGTCAGGGTCAGGTGTCACTGTGATTTAAAATGGCTTAGTGTATGTGAAGGGTTTAAAATGGCTTAGTGTATGTGAAGGGTTAGGGTTAGGGTTAGGGTCAGGGTCAGGGTCAGGTGTCACTGTGATTTAAAATGGCTCAGTGTATGTGAAGGGTTCATTGGTGTGACACAGAGAAAAGCTTTGGCAAGGCGTTGCCTTCTCCTGTCGGTAGTTCATTAAAGGTCCCGGAGGATACCCACAAACACACACACACACACACACACACACACACACACACACACACACACACACACACACACACACATACACACACACACACACACACACACACACACACATACACACACCTACAGTGGAGAATACCCACACACACACCTACAGTGGAGGATACCCACACACACACTCCTACAGTGGAGGATACCCACATACACACTCATACAGTGGAGGAGGCCGTGCTGACGAGAAGTCTCAGGGGACAGAGAGGCCCCTGGGGCCTTGGTGATCTGGTGACAGACACCTGCCAGATCAGCCCGGTGGCTGGGAGCCTGCTGACCCTGGTCTGACCAACATAGCGGGAAAGAGAGAGAGAGAGAGAGGGGGGGGTGGGGGGGGGTAGAGAGGGGGGGAGAAAGAGAGAAAGGGAGAGAGAGAGAAAGAGAGAGGAGAATGAGAGAGAGAGAGAGAGGAGAAAGAGAGAGGGAGAGAGAGGAGAAAGAGAAAGGAAGAGAGAGAGGGAGAGGCCCCTTAGCTTCAACAAATCACACACTCAAAGAGAAACAGTTGGAAAGGCATTTTTCATTCTTGTTGTTTGTTCCTGTAAAGAAGGTGTTTAAACGGGGGATTACAGAGACAAAGGGACAAGGAGAGGGATCTGTCTGTTCCTGTAAAGAAGGTGTTTGAATGGTGGATTACAGAGACAAAGAGACAAGGAGAGGGATCTGTCTGTTCCTGTAAAGAAGTCGTTTTAAACGGTGGATTACAGAGACAAAGAGACAAGGAGAGGGATCTGTCTGTTCCTGTAAAGAAGTCGTTTAAACGGTGGATTACAGAGACAAAGAGACAAGGAGAGGGATCTGTCTGTTCCTGTAAAGAAGTCGTTTAAACGGTGGATTACAGAGACAAAGAGACAAGGAGAGGGATCTGTCTGTTCCTGTAAAGAAGGTGTTTGAATGCATGCTGGCACGTGAGCCAGGGTATAGGACTCACGGAGCCTGTCCCCCTTCAAAGAGATTCCATGAGGTCGCCCCGAAACTTTGCACACATGATAGATGATCCACATAGACGTCAGCCTCCATTTGAACACACCGTGAATAGAACGCAGAGTGGGATATTCATCAAAGTTTATTTGACATCTGTTTTGAGCCCACAGGCTGAAGAGGAGGGCTAGTGTAACGGCGAGCATGTCACTTTAGCTGTCTGGTCTAGTTTAAACAACTCAGCACTTCTACTTTCCGGATGATATAATGCTCTAAGAAAAGATTATATAGATGTTTTTGAAAACGCACTTGAAATAAAAATCCAAAAAAGACGTTGATTGTATGTATACCTGTATAACACATTTGTATACTAAACTTTAGCTTAGTAAGCTAGCCTCAGTGCATGTGTTTTCCAGCCCCACTATGGAAGGTATGATATTTGACTGTGGAGAGTTGAGGAGAGGACTTTCTCTTATCGGGCGTTTTAATATTACAATCCCCCCGCGTGTATTCAAGTTGAATCGAGCCACCAGGGGGCGCCCACAGAGCCCAGCCAGTCTGCCAAGAATGGGCTTCAGCTCAGAGCCTCAACTGCAGGGCAGTAGCATGTTAGATGGGCTTCAGCTCAGAGCCTTAACTGCAGGGCAGTAGCATGTTAGATGGTCCCTTAGCAGAGGGAAGGAGGATTTACCCTAGACTGTTTCCTCAAGATATTTTTTGGGTGGCATTTTAGCTTTATGTTTTAGACAGGACAGTGGATGGACAGGAAAGGTGGGGGCGGGGGGGACATGCAGCACAGGGCCCATGCCGGAATCGAATACCAGACGTTTATCCGTCTCCCTGGAGTTGGAGCTCAGGTCCCACAGTGTAAAACCCGTCAGGGAATGCGGAGGTGATTTATTGTGGTGGACTGACCCCAGGAAGGGACAGGAGAAAGAGCCTGGGTTCTTTATAACTCTGGGACTCTGGGAATAAAGGGACTCTCATAGCGGTAGACCCCTAGCTGCTGTGTGTGTGTGTGTGTGTGTTTGTCTGTGTGTGTGTGTGTTTGTGTGTGTGTGTGTGTGTGTGTCTGTGTGTGTGTGTGTGTGTGTGAGTGTGTGTGTGTGTGTGTGTGTGTGTGTGTGTGTGTGTGTGTCTCATATAGCGGAGCGCTATTCATAACCTTTGACCCGGCTTTAAATGATCCCAGTGAACTAATGCAGCTGTTTAAATGATTATCACTGACGAACAGTAGCTATCAAACACACACACACACACACACAGAATCTTTGTATTTATTCAGACACAGAGAGGCAGTGGACTCTTGGGATCAGCTGTTCCCATCCATGGTTCTTCAGAAATGCTGGTCCACTGGGCATGGTATGTGTGTGTGTGTGTGTGTGTGTGTGTGTGTGTGTGTGAGTGTGTGTGTGTGTGTGTGTGTGTGTGTGTGTGTCTGTGTGTGTGTGTGTGTGTGTGTGCATGTGTTTGTTTGTGTGTGTGTGTGTGTGTGTGTGTGTGTGTGTGTGTGTGTGTGTGAGAAAGAGACATGGATGGATGTGTGTACTCTTAACCTCTAGTCTCAAGGTTTCCCACATCAATCTCAAGTTTGTAAGTTAGTGTGGCGTGTGTGTGTGTGTGTGTGTGTGTGTGTGTGTGTGTGTGTATGTAAGTGTGAGTGTGTTAGTGTGGTGTGTGTGTGTGTGTGTGTGTGTATGTGTGTGTGTGTGTGTAAGTGTGTGTGTTAGTGTGTGTGTGTGTGTGGTGTGTGTGTGTGTGTGTGTGTGTGTCTGTGTGTGTGTGGTGTGTGTGGTGTGTGTGTGTGTGCGTGTGTTTGTGTGCCTGTGTTTGTGTGTGTGTGTGTGTGTGTGTGTGTGAGAAAGAAACATGGATGGATGTGTGTACTCTTAACCTCTAGTCTCAAGGTTTCCCACATCAATCTCAAGTTTGTAAGTTAGTGTGGTGTGTGTGTGTGTGTGTGTGTGTGTGTGTGTGTGTGTGTGTGTGTGTGTGTGTGCGTGCGTGTGTGTCTGTCTGTGTGTGTGTGTGTGTGTGTGTGTGTGTGTTAGTGTGTGTGTGTGTGTCTGTGTGTGTGTAACTTAGTGTGGTGTGTGTGTGTGTGTGTTAGTTTATATGTGAGTGTGTGTAAGTTAGTGTGGTGTGTGTGTGTGTGTGTGTGTGTGTGTGTGTGTGTGTGTGATTGGGAATGTCTGTGTCAGTATGTGTTTTTTTTTGTGTGAAGGCTATTAGCATATTTGCATGTACGTAAGTGTCTGTGTCCTTCTGTGTCTACACACACACACACACACACACACACACACACACACACACACACTTGCTGGTAAACGACTGGGAAGTATGAATGAGAATCTGTGAGGCTCATATCAAACATCTCCATAAACATTAAATGAGCGTCTGTATACCATAAACACAAAACGCTAGAGTCCATTTTAACAAACTCCAATATAAGATCAGAGTGTATGTTAGGGACCAACAGGTTCAATAACTCCAATATAAGATCAGAGTGTATATTAGGGACCAACAGGTTAAATAACTCCAATATAAGATCAGAGTTTATGTTAGGGACCAACAGGTTCAATAACTCCAATATAAGATCAGAGTGTATGTTAGGGACCAACAGGTTCAATAACTCCAATATAAGATCAGAGGTTATGTTAGGGGCCAACAGGTTAAATAACTCCAATATAAGATCAGAGTTTGTCAGGGGCCATTTAAATGAGTCTGTTTAAGATGACAGTATGTTTTAAGGGAGATCAAAACACGAGGAACTTTTTCCTTTCCATATGTTTAGTTGTGCTGAAGCACAGAACAGACTAGATGAATATGAAGACTGTGGTGGGAATTGTAGTTTTTTTAGGGGATTTCTTCTTCTTCTGAGATTCTTGTCTTGTTTCTCTCTCTTCTCTCTCTGTCTTTCATCTCTTTTTCTGTCGGCATCTCCTTTCTTCCTCTCACATCTCTCTCATCCTCTCCGTCTCTCTGTTTGACAATCTCTCTCTCTGTTTCTCTCCATTTTTCCTCTCTCTCATCTCTCTCTCTCATCTCTCTCTCTCTTTCACTATCTCTCTATCGTCTCTCTGTCTCTCTCTCTCTCTCTCTCTCTCTCTCCACAGAAACACTGACCCTTTTCTACTCCTATCCCCTGGCTCGCGTGCCAGCATGCATTCAAAGACCGTCAGGGCTCCAGAGAGCCTCTTAAGACAGAGACTGACATCACAGACCCAGAGTGTGTTGAACAGTCACCTCAGATTAACCCTGACCCACTTCAGTCTCATCCAAATACTCTCATATTTCATAAACTGAACATTCATGTTTAACTTACGTCAGTCTCAAGAAAATATCCTCATATCTCATTCTCATATTTCATGAACTGAACATTCATTTTCTACCTCTTAGGCTTTGCTGTTTGTAGATCAAAGAGTTTGTCTTTCTAAACGTTTAAACACCATACAAGATATGACCATATTTGGGAATTAGCAGTGCTAGTTGGGACATGTAGTTTTACTGTGCATTCCTCCAATGCGTTTGCTTTGGTTGTGTATGCAGGGATGGAATTCCTCTCACTGTACTACTATCTCTCACCTTTGACCCGCTATCTCTTTTTGTCTTTGTTTGTCTCTGTGTGTGTGTGTGTGTGTGTGTGTGTGTGTGTGTGTGTGTGTGTCTTTGTCTCTGTGTGTTTTTTTGTGTTGTGTGTGTGTGTGTGTGTGTGTGTGTGTGTGTAGGTGTGGATGAGCAGTACAGGGAGTCCTATGACCTAACACCCACTCCAGACTATGAAGATTACAACGAAACCATCAAATACTTCTTCTACAGTAGGTCAACATACACACACACACACACACACACACACACTTAAACACAATCCCAGTTAATAGCATTTCAGACGTACTCACTAGAATATCTGCTGATCAGTTTCTGTCTGTGTGGTCACGTGTTCCCGTTGCCTAGGTAACACCAGCGAGGAGGAGCTGGAGAAGTATCTTCTGACCAGAGAGGAGTCGGACGAGGAAGTGGACGTACAGGAAGAGGCAGCAACCATGACAACAACCATGACATCCTCCCTCGGAGACGGGGTAACCAAACAGTTTCCATGACAAAACTATGAGAACACTGTTCTGGGTAATGTAGTTCAATCCGCTATGCGAACACTGTTCTGGGTGATGTAGCTCAATCCGCTATGAGCCACTGTTCTGGGTGATGTAGTTCAATCCGCTATGAGCCACTGTTCTGGGTGATGTAGTTCAATCCGCTATGAGAACATTGTTCTGGGTGATGAAGTTCAATCCGCTATGAGAACACTGTTCTGGGTGATGTATTTAGATCTGCGATGAGCCACTGTTCTGGGTAATGTAGTTCAATCCGCTATGAGCCACTATTCCAAAGCCAACCTTTGAGTCATGAGTTGTCCAGTTACTCTGCCGCTCAGTGTCTGTCTGTCTGTCTGTCTGTCTGTCTGTCTGTCTGTCTGTCTGTCTGTCTGTCTGTCTGTCTGTCTGTCTGTCTGTCTGTCTGTCTGTCTGTCTGTCTGTCTGTCTGTTTCTCCATTTCTCTGTTCTAGGTCTGTTTGTTTGTTTGTTTGGGGGTTTGTTTGTTTGTTTGTTTACTAGCATCCTTGCAGCCTCACTCCTGGTGTTTACATTATCAAAAGTAACAGTAGAGCGGCGAACAGCCAAGAGCTGACAGGAGAAGGAAAACAGCGGCCATTTAAAGAAAACCAGACCCCAATGTTCCCGCTGGTCTGAAGAGAGAAGACTTTAGAGAGTAGCACCTCACCTTCCCACGCCAGACACAGTCTCTCTCAGCCCTGGTGTTGATCTGTTCTGACAGAGATAGGGAGCGCTTGTTTTACCTTTCAGCCCTGGTGTTGATCTGTTCTGACAGAGATAGGGAGCGCTTGTTTTACCTTTGAGACTGGCTTGAGCTTATACTACTGTAGAGGTGAACAAATGATGTGTGTATGGTTTCACAGCCAGGGAAACACGCACAGACACACACACACACACACACACACAGTCACGTATTATGACATACATCAATGTGAGGTAATAAGATGACAGGAAAAATAAACCTATGTTTCATGGTTTTATTAAAGCAGACACACACACACACAGAGCTTTTTTCCCGTGCTTTGGGTTTGTTGACGGTTCCCTCCACCCTGGGGAACGGCCGATACTGGATCCAGATGGAACCTTGGAACAGAACCAGCTCCTAATAGAACCCACCTGTTCTGGAAGCAGACGGGGGGCCACGAGCCAATCAGGATGTCTGTGTGTGTGTGTGTGTGTGTGTGTGTGTGTGTGTGTGTGTGTGTGTGTGTGCTTTAACAAGCAGCGCGTGTGAAAGTCCAACGGGTATCCAGTCTCACAGCTCAACATAGCGTCTGGGCTGGGAAACTGTATTCCATACAGAGCGATATGTTTACAGGGATAACCCACAGGGCACCCACCTCTGTGTGTCCAAGACAACTGGCAGTAATCACCATGCCAACATGTGAACCCAAATCATAGTAAATCAGTCAAATCAGTTTTTAGAATAGAGACATTTGTACGATTCAGACCGATCAAAATTACTAATTCAAACTGACTGTAGCAAAATTCGTACAAGTACACTATGCTGTATGCTCGCATGATGCACATTGGTTAAGCCACGGAAATCATTAGAAGCCAGACTAGTTCTAGTTTCGCTAGCTATGCTAACTATGCTAGCTAGTTCTGGTTTCTAGTTTAGCTAACTATGCTACCTATGCTAACAGTTCTAGTTTCTCTGGGTCTAATTGTGGCTTCAGTCACTGGCTGTTTTTTATAATCCAGCGTGTGTGTGTGTGTGTGTGTGTGTCTTTGTGTCTTTGTGTCTGTGTGTGTATGTGTGTGTCTCTGTTTGTGTGTGTGTGTGTGTGTATGTGTGTGTATGTGTGTTCCTCAGGGCTTCAGAGCAGCCCCTTCTTCTCTTCTCCTGGCTCTGGGTCTGTCCATGATACACCAACTGGAACGGATATTATGAGGGACACACACACACAGGAGGTGAGTTTTACACACACACACACACACACACACACACACACACACACACACACACACACACACACACAAACATGCACATATAAACAGTTTACATGCGCGTACACGCTAACAAAACACTAATGCTCTAACCAGTATACACAGAGATTGTAACATTTATAAACAAAACACAAGTTTAGTTTAAGAACACACAGGATTCAGAGAGAAAATAAAAGAATGTTGAGAAGAGAGAGAGAAAAAAATTGTTATAGAGGAAGGGTGGGAGGGAGAGATAAAATGAAGACAGGGAGAGGGTGGGAGAGAAAGAGAAAGGAGATAAAGATTGGAGGAGGGTTTGAGAGAGAGAAATAAAGATTTAGAGAGGGTGGGAGGGAGTGTGCGTTGTATATTAGATGCAGTTCTAGGTATGTCCACTAGATGGCGACATAAGCTTGATGAATGGTCCTGAGCGCCACTGAGTAGCGATGGCTTCTTCTGTTCTGTGTTAATGGCACTGTTCAGTATTCATGACTCAGTTTAGCTTAGGTTACAATAAAATGTAAATACTGGTGCTACGGCTGGGAGATATGTTACATTTTATTCAGTTCAGTCTTAATATTAATATTGCAGTGTAGGAAACAATTTTGACTTCTTTTTTTTCTGTTGTGTGTTTAAGGGATCCTCAGCATTCTTAAAGGGACTGTTCACCTGCACCAGGGGTCAAATCAGACTACTCACCCGTGCTTGGTATCCTTGACAACCATCTTAGACGTCTGCCAAACGGGTTTAGGAGTCATTACAAAGGAAATGTAACGTTTGAAACAGGACTACAACACTCTGAACTATGGCAACGAACAGCAGAGTGGAGATGACCTCCGGCATGACCCCTGGAGGACAAGTCACCTTTAACACTGTGACCTTTGAACTATGCAAGGATGGCCGCCAAATTTCAAAATGTCTTCCTCCAACTTCAAGACTTTCTCAACTAGCATGCATCCTTTTGACATTGTCAAGCACTTTTCTTTCAACTGGCATGGATATAAATCCATAGGATGGGTTTAAGACGATAGACTTAGACCCATCCAGGATGCTTTCATATCAACACAAAGGAGCAGATTTGATTTTCACTTCAGGCACCACAGTCTACACTTTTTATAACTTTTTCACGTATTTTGTAATTTCTTAGATTGAATTGATACACACAAGAACACATACACACACACGCACAGACACAAACACGCACACACACTCACACGCACTCACACGCACACACACACACACCTACACTCACGCACACTCACACACAAACCCACACTCACGCACACTCACACACAAACCCACACTCACGCACACTCACACACAAACCCACCCATATAGTTTCTACTGTATATTGAACGTCTGGCTACAGACCACATTACTCATCACAGGGCTTTATCAGGGACAATGACAAAGCAAGCTTCTGCCAACTGACATTTTAGAACAGAAAGGAGACAAAAAGGACACAAAAGAAACTAAATTATACGTGATATGAAAAGGGAAAGAAATCTAAATTATACGTGATATGAAAAGGGACAAGAAATCTAAATTATACGTGATATGAAAAGGGAAAGAAATCCATAGCACATCTAAAATGTCTGAAAGGGAAGAGAGCCTTTAGCTCACAAGAGGAAGAAAGATTAAGAAGAACGTCTTTCAGAGCGCCATTAAAAGATAAGAACCTAATCTGATGAAGCCTATGACTGATTGGTGATCAGCAGAGAGTGTGTGTCTATTGATCACAGAGAGATTGATTAGCCTATGACTGATTGGTGATCAGTAGATAGTATTTCTCTCTTGATGACCGAGATGTGGAGTAGATGAGGACAGCTCTTCATGATTCAGTCTGTTAAGATGTCTCCTTGACTCCTACCTGGTCAATGGCTTGGTATCACCTGAAAGGTGAAACATGATATGTCATTAACGGATAAAAGTATACAAAACAAAAAGACTTCAAACTACAGCAAATTAGCAGAGGGTTAGGGTTAGGGTTAGGGTTAGGGTTAGGGTTAGCGTTAGGGTTAGGGTTAGGGTTAGGGTTAGGGTTAGCAGAGGGTAGGAGAAAGACAAAAATGAGATTTTTCCGTTTTTGTCAGTGCCAAACAAATAACGTTAGTGGTTGAGTCTGTCTGCGTACGGTCGGCCTTGCAAACCATGGGATCTTATTGGTGCATTGGGATCATCACAATCACCTCCTTATCATGAAACACAATCTTTCAGCTATGCGAGGAGTTCATTTATCGTTTCAGAGACAAATCAGAATCAAATGTTCAATCATGTAAATCTTGTTTTGGGACAAAAAAAAGATGCTTTATTATTTATGTTTGGCATTCTACTGCTCAGACAGAAAGCCTGTGTTGGGTTTGGCTGTGTAGCATGGATGGCACTTTCCTTCTACTCAACACGGCACTTACACTGCTTGACATACCACAACACTTTGTCACTCTTTTATTGGTCTGAATCTGTTGTAATTATGGGCCATTTTTTGTATCTGTCCATAAGAAAATTTCTATACAAATAAAGGTATTATTATAATTTTGTATGGTTTTTGAGAGTGATATATAACATTCACATTTGTACATAATGGGATTCGGTGTCCTAGTGAATTTGGAAAATTATTACATTTGTGCCCGTTTCAGAACAATGAAAAATGCGAACTTTAATTTCGAGATTTGAAGAGATTTGTAAAATGAAGCGGATGTGCACATGAGAAATTAACTCTAAAAACCTAAACTAAAATTGTATTTATTTTTAGCTGTACCTCATCTTATATTACCTTATAATACTGTGTTAATGAATGAACTTTCAAACGTTCATTTATAACTTTATTTTGTTCTTCAGGGAACTGTGATTTTCCCACTTTCCCACAGTAATTTTTTTGTTTTCCTGTTTAACTGTTTAATAGAATATTGTAGCATACAGAGTATGTGATCCTTCCGTCTTTAGGACCCTGAATCAGAGCCCCACTCTTAAAGGGAAGTCTCCCTGCTCTTAGAGG
>CM030175.1:1597678-1611973 GCA_017639675.1 Aplochiton taeniatus
ACTACAAACACAACACACACCATCCACACTCACAAGTTACACAACACAACACACACCATCCACACACACACACTACACAACACACACCATCCACACTCACACACTACACAACACAACACCATCCACACACACACACACTACACAACACAACACACACCATCCACACACACACACACACACAACACACACCATCCACACACACACACACTACACAACACAACACACACCATCCACACACACACACACTACACAACACAACACACACCATCCACACACACAAACACAACACAACACAACACCACCACACACCACACACACACACAAACACACACCATCCACACTCACACACTACACAACACAACACACACCATCCACACTCACAAGTTACACAACACAACACACACCATCCACACACACACAAACACAACACACACCATCCACACTCACACACACTACACAACACAACACCATCCACACACACACACTACACAACACAACACACACCATCCACACTCACACACTACACAACACAACACACACCATCCACACTCACACACTACACAACACAACACCACCATCCACACTCACAAGTTACACAACACAACACACACCATCCACACACACACACACAACACAACAACACCATCCACACTCACACACTACACAACACAACACAACACCATCCACACACACACACACTACACAACACAACACACACCATCCACACACACACACACTACACAACACACACCATCCACACTCACACACACTACACAACACAACACACACCATCCACACTCACACACTACACAACACACACCATCCACACTCACACACACTACACAACACAACACACACCATCCACACACACACACACTACACAACACAACACACACCATCCACACTCACACACTACACAACACAACACACACCATCCACACTCACACACTACACAACAAAACACACACCATCCACACTCACACACACTACACAACACACACCATCCACACTCACAAGTTACACAACACAACACACACCATCCACACACACACACAACACAACACACACCATCCACACTCACAAGTTACACAACACAACACACACCATCCACACTCACACACTACACAACACAACACACACCATCCACACTCACACACACACACACACACCATCCACACTCACACACTACACAACACAACACACACCATCCACACTCACAAACTACACAACACAACAAACACCATCCACACTCACACACTACACAACACAACACACACCATCCACACTCACAAGTTACACAACACAACACACACCATCCACACTCACAAGTTACACAACACAACACACACCATCCACACTCACACAACACAACACAACAACACCATCCACACTCACACACTACACAACACAACACACACCATCCACACTCACACACACTACACAACACAACACACCATCCACACTCACACACTACACAACACAACACACACCATCCACACTCACAAACTACACAACACAACACACACCATCCACACTCACACACTACACAACACAAAACACACCATCCACACTCACAAGTTACACAACACAACACACACCATCCACACTCACAAGTTACACAACACAACACACACCATCCACACTCACACACTACACAACACAACACACACCATCCACACTCACACACACTACACAACACAACACACACCATCCACACTCACACACTACACAACACAACACACACCATCCACACACACACTACACAAACAACACACACCATCCACACACACACACTACACAACACAACACACACCATCCACACACACACACTACACAACACAACACACACCATCCACACACACACACTACACAAACAACACACACCATCCACACACACACACAACACAACACACAACACCATCCACTCACACACTACACAACACAACACACCATCCACACTCACAAACTACACAACACAACACACACCATCCACACTCACAAGTTACACAACACAAACACACACCACACACACACACACACTACACAACACACACCATCCACACTCACACACACTACACAACACAACACACCACACACACACACTACACAACACAACACACACCATCCACACTCACACACTACACAACACAACACACACCATCCACACTCACACACACTACACAACACAACACACACCATCCACACTCACAAGTTACACAACACAACACACACCATCCACACACACACACACTACACAACACACACCATCCACACTCACACACAACACAACACAACACCATCCACACACACACACTACACAACACAACACACACCATCCACACACACACACACACACACACACACACATACACACACACACACACTACACAACACAACACACACCATCCACACTCACACACTACACAACACACACCATCCACACACACACACTACACAACACAACACACACCATCCACACTCACACACTACACAACACAACACACACCATCCACACTCACACACTACACAACACAACACACACCATCCACACTCACACACTACACAACAAAAACACACACCATCCACACTCACACACACTACACAACACACACCATCCACACTCACAAGTTACACAACACAACACACACCATCCACACTCACACACACTACACAACACACACCATCCACACTCACAAGTTACACAACACAACACACACCATCCACACTCACACACACACACACACAACACACACCATCCACACTCACACACACTACACAACACACACCATCCACACTCACACACTACACAACACAACACACACCATCCACACTCACAAACTACACAACACAACAAACACCATCCACACTCACACACTACACAACACAACACACACCATCCACACTCACAAGTTACACAACACAACACACACCATCCACACTCACAACACAACACACACCATCCACACTCACACACTACACAACACAACACACACCATCCACACACACACTACACAACACAACACACACCATCCACACTCACACACACTACACAACACAACAACACCATCCACACTCACACAACACAACACAACACACACATCCACACACACACTACACAACACAACACACACCATCCACACACACAAACTACACAACACAACACACACCATCCACACACACACACTACACAACACAACACACACCATCCACACACACACACACTACACAACACAACACACACCATCCACACACACACTACACAACACAACACACACCATCCACACTCACACACTACACAACACAACACACACCATCCACACTCACAAGTTACACAACACAACACACACCATCCACACTCACAAGTTACACAACACAACACACACCATCCACACTCACACACTACACAACACAACACACACCATCCACACTCACACACTACACAACACAACACACACCATCCACACTCACACACACTACACAACACAACACACACCATCCACACTCACACACTACACAACACAACACACACCATCCACACTCACACACTACACAACACAACACACACCATCCACACTCACACACTACACAACACAACACACACCATCCACACTCACACACACTACACAACACAACACACACCATCCACAACAAGTTACACAACACAACACACACATCCACACTCACAAGTTACACAACACAACACACACCATCCACACTCACACACTACACAACACAACACACACCATCCACACTCACACACTACACAACACAACACACACCATCCACACTCACACACACTACACAACACAACACACACCATCCACACTCACACACACTACACAACAAAACACACACCGTCCACACACACACACTACACAACACAACACACACCATCCACCACACACTACACAACACAACACACACCATCCACACTCACACACTACACAACACAACACACACCATCCACACTCACACACTACACAACACAACACACACCATCCACACTCACAAGTTACACAACACAACACACACCATCCACACTCACACACACTACACAACACACACCATCCACACTCACACACTACACAACACAACACACACCATCCACCTTTACAAACTACACAACACAACACACACCATCCACACTCACACACACTACACAACACAACACACACCATCCACACTCACAAGCTACACAACACAACACACACCATCCACACTCACAAGTTACACAACACAACACACACCATCCACCTTTACAAACTACACAACACAACACACACCATCCACACTCACAAACTACACAACACAACACACACCTTCCACACTCACAAACTACACAACACAACACACACATCCACACTCACAAGTTACACAACACAACACACACCATCCACACTCACAAACTACACAACACAACACACACCATCCACACTCACAAGTTACACAACACAACACACACCATCCACACTCACACACTACACAACACAACACACACCATCCACACTCACACACTACACAACACAACACACACCATCCACACTCACACACACTACACAACACACACCATCCACACTCACAAGTTACACAACACAACACACACCATCCACACTCACAAACTACACAACACAACACACACCATCCACACTCACAAACTACACAACACAACACACACCATCCACACTCACAAACTACACAACACAACACACACCATCCACACTCACAAGTTACACACACAACACACACCATCCACACTCACAAGCTACACAACACAACACACACCATCCACACTCACAAACTACACAACACAACACACACCATCCACACTCACAAACTACACAACACAACACACACCATCCACACTCACAAGTTACACAACACAACACACACCATCCACACTCACACACACTACACAACACACACCATCCACACTCACACACTACACAACACAACACACACCATCCACCTTTACAAACTACACAACACAACACACACCATCCACACTCACACACACTACACAACACAACACACACCATCCACACTCACAAGCTACACAACACAACACACACCATCCACACTCACAAGTTACACAACACAACACACACCATCTACCTTTACAAACTACACAACACAACACACACCATCCACACTCACAAACTACACAACACACACACACCTTCCACACTCACAAACTACACAACACAACACACACCATCCACACTCACAAGTTACACAACACAACACACACCATCCACACTCACAAACTACACAACACAACACACACCATCCACACTCACAAGTTACACAACACAACACACACCATCCACACTCACACACTACACAACACAACACACACCATCCACACTCACACACTACACAACACAACACACACCATCCACACTCACACACACTACACAACACACACCATCCACACTCACAAGTTACACAACACAACACACACCATCCACACTCACAAACTACACAACACAAGACACACCATCCACACTCACAAACTACACAACACAACACACACCATCCACACTCACAAACTACACAACACAACACACACCATCCACACTCACAAGTTACACAACACAACACACACCATCCACACTCACAAGCTACACAACACAACACACACCATCCACACTCACAAACTACACAACACAACACACACCATCCACACTCACAAACTACACAACACAACACACACCATCCACACTCACAAGTTACACAACACAACACACACCATCCACACTCACAAACTACACAACACAACACACACCATCCACACTCACAAGCTACAACACAACACACACCATCCACACTCACAAACTACACAACACAACACACACCATCCACACTCACAAAGTACACAACACAACACACACCATCCACACTTACAAGCTACACAACACAACACACACCATCCACCTTTACAAACTACACAACACAACACACACCATCCACACTCACAAACTACACAACACAACACACACCATCCACACTCACAAACTACACAACACAACACACACCATCCACACTCACAAGTTACACAACACAACACACACCATCCACACTCACAAACTACACAACACAACACACACCATCCACACTCACAAGTTACACAACACAACACACACCATCCACACTCACACACTACACAACACAACACACACCATCCACACTCACACACTACACAACACAACACACACCATCCACACTCACACACACTACAAACACACCATCCACACTCACAAGTTACACAACACAACACACACCATCCACACTCACACACTACACAACACAACACACACCATCCACACTCACACACTACACAACACAACACACACCATCCACACTCACACACTACACAACACAACACACCATCCACACTCACAAGTTACACAACACAACACACACCATCCACACTCACACACACTACACAACACACACCATCCACACTCACACACTACACAACACAACACACACCATCCACCTTTACAAACTACACAACACAACACACACCATCCACACTCACACACACTACACAACACAACACACACCATCCACACTCACAAGCTACACAACACAACACACACACCACACTCACAAGTTACACAACACAACACACACCATCCACCTTTACAAACTACACAACACAACACACACCATCCACACTCACAAACTACACAACACAACACACACCTTCCACACTCACAAACTACACAACACAACACACACCATCCACACTCACAAGTTACACAACACAACACACACCATCCACACTCACAAACTACACAACACAACACACACCATCCACACTCACAAGTTACACAACACAACACACCATCCACACTCACACACTACACAACACAACACACACCATCCACACTCACACACTACACACACAACACACACCATCCACACTCACACACACTACACAACACACACCATCCACACTCACAAGTTACACAACACAACACACACCATCCACACTCACAAACTACACAACACAACACACACCATCCACACTCACAAACTACACAACACAACACACACCATCCACACTCACAAACTACACAACACAACACACACCATCCACACTCACAAGTTACACAACACAACACACACCATCCACACTCACAAGCTACACAACACAACACACACCATCCACACTCACAAACTACACAACACAACACACACCATCCACACTCACAAACTACACAACACAACACACACCATCCACACTCACAAGTTACACAACACAACACACACCATCCACACTCACAAACTACACAACACAACACACACCATCCACACTCACAAGCTACACAACACAACACACACCATCCACACTCACAAACTACACAACACACACCATCCACACTCACAAAGTACACAACACAACACACACCATCCACACTTACAAGCTACACAACACAACACACACCATCCACCTTTACAAACTACACAACACAACACACACCATCCACACTCACAAACTACACAACACAACACACACCATCCACACTCACAAAGTACACAACACAACACACACCATCCACACTCACAAAGTACACAACACAACACACACCATCCACACTCACAAAGTACACAACACAACACACACCATCCACACTCACAAACTACACAACACAACACACACCATCCACACTCACAAATAATACAACACAAACAAACATGTATAACAAAACTCAACTTCCGAATCAACAAACTACAAAACACAACACAAACAGAAATAAAGGAAATTAGGTCTGACTCCAAAAAGAACAAAACAGCTCCTCTACAGACATACATAACAGAAACAGCACCTCTACAGACATGCATAATAGAAACAGGACCTCTACAGACATACATAATAGAAAAAGTACCTCTACAGATATACATAATAGAAAACAGCGCCTCTTCAGACATACATAAGCAAAACAGTACCTCTACAGACATACATAATAGAAACAGAACCTCTACAGACATACATAATAAAAACAGCACCTCTACAGATATACATAATAGAAACAGAACCTCTACAGATATACATAATAAAAACAGCACCTCTTCAGATATACATAATAGAAAGCACCTCTACAAACAGCACCTCTACAGACATACATAATAGAAACAGAACCTCTACAGACATACATAATAGAAACAGAACCTCTACAGACATACATAATAGAAACAGAACCTCTAGATACATACATAATAGAAACAGCACCTCTACAGACATACATAATAGAAACAGCTCCTCTACAGACATACATAATAGAAACAGCACCTCTACAGATATACAAAATAGAAACAGCACCTCTACAGATATACATAATAGAAACAGCACCTCTACAGATATACATAATAGAAACAGCTCCTCTACAGATATACATAATAGAAACAGCACCTCTACAGATATACATAATAGAAACAGGACCTCTACAGATATACATAATAGAAAACAGCGCCTCTTCAGACATACATAAGCAAAACAGCACCTCTACAGACATACATAATAGAAACAGGACCTCTACAGATATACATAATAGAAAACAGCGCCTCTTCAGACATACATAAGCAAAACAGAACCTCTACAGACATACATAATAGAAACAGAACCTCTGCAGACATACATAATAAAAACAGCACCTCTACAGATATACATAATAGAAACAGGACCTCTACAGACATACATAACAGAAACAGCACCTCTACAGATATACATAATAGAAACAGGACCTCTACAGATATACATAATAAAAACAGCACCTCTCCAGACATACATAATAGAAACAGCACCTCTACAGACATACATTATAGAAACAGCACCTCTACAGACAAACATAATAGAAACAGAACCTCTACAGACATACAGAATAGAAACAGCATTCCTACAGACATACATAATAGAAACAGCACATCTACAGACATACATTATAGAAACAGCACCTCTACAGATATACATAATAGAAACAGCACCTCTACAGACATACATAATAGAAACAGCACCTCTACAGACATACATAATAGAAACAGCACCTCTACAGACATACATAATAGAAACAGAACCTCTACAGACATACAGAATAGAAACAGCATTCCTACAGACATACATAATAGAAACAGCACCTCTACAGACATACATTATAGAAACAGCACTTTTATTATTTTATTATTATTTTTCAAAGCTGCAGTTTTGTTTGGCTGTGAATCTGTGTATGTCTGTGTGACTCTCTCTCTCTCTCTCTCTGTGTGTGTGTGTGTGTGTGTGTGTGTGTGTGTTTGATTGTGTGCGTGTATGATTGTGTGTGTGTGTGTGTATGATTGTGTATATGTGTGTGTGTGTATGATTGTGTGTGTGTGTGTGTGTGTGTGTGTGTGTGTGTGTGTGTGTGTGTGTGTGTGTGTGTATGATTGTGTGTGTGTGTGTGTGTGTGTGTATGATTGTGTGTGTGTGTGTGTGTGTGTATTGTGTGTGTATGATTGTGTGTGTGTGTGTGTGTGTGTGTGTGTGTGTGTGTGTGTGTGTATGATTGTGTGTGTGTGTGTGTGTGTGTATGATTGTGTGTGTGTGTGTGTGTGTGTATGTGTGTGTGTATGATTGTGTGTGTGTGTGTGTGTGCGTGTGTGTGTGTGTGTCTAAGGTTAAGAGTCAGCCATCTCCATTCCCTTTTGATGTCCTGCTGCTTTGTGATAGGAGCTAAACCGCGGTTCATTCGGGTTTACCTTTTGTAATGAGGTCTGCCATAGACTACGTCACCATGGCGACTGTCCCCCTGGTTACACCCGTCACTGTGTACTTAGCTGAAGGTTTCAATCATGTGATTGATTACCCCGATCAGATCGATAGGATACGACGTGGCTTCATATCAAATACAATTACAATCAAATACTGCTTTTTAATCAGCAATTTACAGTGATAGACGAAGTATACAAATCCTGCCCTTCAGTGACAGTACACACACCATGGCTAAATATGACTTCACTAAAAGTAGTGAAAAGTCTTCAATTTAAATTTCGACTTGAGTCAAAGTCCATTTAAACTGCTTTTAAAGATACTTTCGTATCGAAACGTATTATTTAGTAGGGTTATGTTTGTCAGGGGTTAATGACATGACCAATATAATTAAAAATATAGTAGACAAACAGCCCTTTTTAAAAAAATGGCATTCATTATAAACAGGTTGCTCTTTCAATGATAATTCAAGCTACTCAGTTATGTGTGTGTGTGTGGTGTGTGTGTGTGTGGTGTGTGGTGTGTGTGTGCATAACCCTTAATTGTGTCCCATTGGCCACTGTATATCAGAATGTCTACCCTGAAGTTCTGTCTCTGCATTGTTTTCTTACTGAGGATCTAGCAAGCTACTGTCTATGGTTCAAAAGAATGTTATGAGCCTTCCCTACTGTCCACCACAGCAGAGGGGAAGGGTCTAGCAACAGGCTGGAGACAGGAAGACTAGCTGGAAGGATCTATGGACTTTTTGAACTTTTCTTTGTTGAACTGAATTGTGTCTACTCTGTCTATTTCTGTGTTAAAACCTTGTCGGCTGTGGAGAAGTGACTGCAGCCTTACATACTGGGTTGATGTGAGTGTGTGTGTTTGTGTGTGTGTGTGTGTGTGTGTGTGTGTGTGTGTGTGTATGTGGCATTTCAGTTTGTGTATGTTTGTGAATTTCCTCCATGTTTAAGAATATTGTTGGGGGGACAGGCCTGAATTATTCAGATATTTGTTTGAGCTGGTGTGGGTATGTGTGTGTGTGTGTGTGTGTGTGTGTGTGTCTGTGTAAGGTCTCTGGACGTCACCATCCACTCAACCTCAGATCATAATTCAGCATGTCTCCTGCTCCTCTGACTAACCTTGTAGAACTCTACTGCACGGCGTAAACTGTAATTCTTTACCTAACGGAACGTTACTCTCCATTATTACCAAACGGAACAGTTTTATTCTGAGCCTTAGGATTTTACCTTCAATGTAAGAAGTAACTGATCCCTAATTACAACTCTCCCCCAAATAACAAACTACAACCAACATGAGCTAAAGTAGAGAAACAAGTGGAATCGGTGGTTGTATGTGTGTGTGTGTGTCTGTGTGTGTGTGTGTGTGTGTGTGGGGGGGGGGGGTCTATAGAATGGTCCTTAAATTAACAGTGTAATCTGTGGTTGTATGTGTGTGTGTGTGTGTGTGTGTGTGTGTGTGTGTGTGTGTGGGTGTGTGTGTGTGTGTGTGTGTGTGTGTGTGTTTGTGTGTTTATAGAGTGGTCCTTAGGTTGACACCGGTATCAATCACCTAGAGCATTAACCTGTCAGTCAACTCAATAAACTATTATTCTCCTTCCCAGAGGAGGACTCCTGCACTACAATACATGGACCAATAGCATTACAGAGGGAAAGACATGGACCAATAGCATTACAGAGGGAAAGACATGGACCAATAGCATTACAGAGGGAAAGACATGGTCCAATAGCATTACAGAGGGAAAGACATGGTCCAATAGCATTACGTGAAGGGGAAGAGATGGACCAATAGCATTACAGAGGGAAAGACATGGTCCAATAGCATTATGTGAAGGGGAAGACGTGGACCAATAGCATTACATTGGGGGGAAGCTGTGGACCAATAGCATTACATTGGGGGGAAGATGTGGACCAATAGCATTACATTGGGGGGAAGATGTGGACCAATAGCATTACGTGAAGGGAAAGACATGGAACAATAGCATTACAGAGGGAAAGACATGGTCCAATAGCATTACAGAGGGGAAGACATGGTCCAATAGAATTACAGAGGGGAAGACATGGACCAATAGCATTACGTGAAGGGAAAGACATGGAACAATAGCATTACAGAGGGAAAGACATGGTCCAATAGCATTACATGAAGGGGAAAACTTGGACCAATAGCATTACATTGGGGGAAAACTTGAACCAATAGCATTACAGTGGGGGAAAGACCTGGACCAATAGCATTACATTGGGGGGAAGACCTGGACCAATAGCATTACATTGGGGGGAAGACCTGGACCAATAGCATTACATTGGGGGGAAGAAGTGGACCAATAGCATAACATTGGGGGAAAGACCTGGACCAATAGCATTACAGAGGGAAAGACCTGGGCCAATAGGATTTTGATGGTAAAACCTTTGCAATAATATTAAATTATGGATTGCTAATACTGTACTTGTCAAAAACCAAATCAAATCTCTGCTTGATACAGTGAGAATGTAAAGGACTGCGGGATAGCAATCAGAGATTTTTCCTCCTTAACCTTTCAATGACTATTATATTTCAAGGATCTTTCTATTGCAGAAACCCTTCACACACCTCAGGCTCTAATACCAGCCAACCATCAGAGCATACTCCCACACCCTGTACACCTCTGGAATATTGAAACACAGATCAATGAAATTAATTCCTTTTTTAAATGTAGTTTACTTCAATCATGCTGTCAATCAAAGCGTTCATTGAGCCCCAGGTCAACACACTTAATGACCCTATCGACCTTGGGCTAGTACCGGCTTGCAGGTTTCCAGAATGTCTGATAAACATAGAACACATTTCCATTGGTACAGATCATGGTCCATCTGTCGTTAATGGAACTCTGATCCTTCAAAGACATTACACGCATCTAATCTAGCTTACGTATATATAAAAACGACGAACAGTTGTCAATCTAGAAATCAACCTGCGTTTCTTTATTTAGAAAAACAAAGTCGTCTTTTTTTGAATGCAGGGTTGAATCTGCAGTTTGTTTAGCGGAGGGTGCCCTGTGTGTTTGTGTGGTTTGATTTATAATCGTCCTGGGAGGGGGGCAGACGGACTCAAACTGACAGGGAACATCCACTGGCTCTATCTCCTCCTTCAGGCCTAAGGCAAAGGCCTTGCCATGCTGCAGGGTTCCAGAATGATCTTCCTGCCTTGGTCTGCAGGACCAACTCCACAGTGTCAGTGTCTCTCCTGTTCATTGAGTGCTAATTGCACACCACTTCCTGAGCGAAACGACTCCGCCGTCACGGCTCTGACTGGCTCCACCCGGGGTTGGCCTGCTTTCCATTTGCACAGCGCTGGGGGGCTGAGGGACGGCTGAGAGGGGGAACCCTGACGCTATGACCCGAGAAGAGAGGAAGAGAAAGAGATAGAAGGATAGACAAACAACCTGTCAGATTCTCAGGACAGTGATCCTCACAGGAGCCCTGGTGGTGCCTTACGGCGGGCGGGGGGGGGGGGGGCATGCTTGTGGGGAGATAGTGTTGTAGTCATATACCCACCATAATAACATGGTTATACTGTGGGGAAACCCACTAGTGTTGGACTGGGAAACCCCCTAGATGGTAACCGTAGTGATAGGTGAGTGTTCTTTAATAACATCATAGCACAGGTAATACTGTAAAGCCTCAGGAAGACTCAGCGTGTATTATGTTATATTAAAATACTGGTCTCGTTGTTTGAGTTGTCTTATCATGAGGCCTAAGTTAAGTCCTAAAATATTCCAGGCTATTCTTTCAATATTATTATGTTGATCCCTAAAGATTTGCTGATTTATATGCTATTTTTATATACATAGTATACATATACATATACAATAATATTAATAATACCTATGCACACATTAACCCACCCTAAATCTGTTTCTAAAATCAGACATGTAGGGATAGGTGTCGTCTAAAGAGCTGCTGTGTATCTGAGGTATCTGAGGGAGGTTTGATCCAGGTGTCATTAATGTAATCTAACCTGGGACTGACAGGTCAGAATTGATCCAATTTGATGCCTTCACAACCTGTGGATTCGAACTGTGTTTGCACATTGCACATCTGCTCTGTTGAGGACAACAAGGGGATACACCTTGTTTTGTTTGGCAGGTGCAATGTGAGGATGTTTGTGTGTGTGTGTGTGTATGTGTGTGTGTGTGTGTCTGTGGGTGGGGTGGGAGAGGGGGGTGTTGTGCGAGAGCATGAAAACAAGTGTATGACTGTGCGTGTGTACTCGTGGGCTTTGGGATTGTTGTAGCCACTCTATGTAAGCAAATATGTTTTTCTTTTCTTTTTTTTCCTCAAGACCCATAGAGAGCGTTGTGTTGTGGCCGGGGGGGCTCCATCCTCGCGTGGCACAAGCTGACAATAGCTATATCTGACTCATCACTGTGGCAGTGTGAGGACAGGCAGGCGCACGCGTGCCAGGTTTTATTTATTTATCTGCGGGAGGCCGGCTCCCTCCGCTGCTGTCCTCCGACAGCTGAAAGACGCTGTAATCAAAGTGCATTAGCGGCCGGTATTTTCACACAATAG
>CM030175.1:1617073-1627073 GCA_017639675.1 Aplochiton taeniatus
AATTATGGAGGAGTCCCATGCCTGAAGGAGGGTAGAGGAGAGGAGAGGAGAGGAGAGGAGAGGAGAGGAGAGGAGAGGAGAGGGGTAAAGATCAGTGATGATTCACCCCAGGGTTTCTGGCTCCTCAGTGGGAGTCTACCACCGGAAACAAGTAAGGGAACAAAATATTTTTGGAATGAAATGCCCCTATTAGGGAGAGCTGGGATAATGTCTGACAGGAGCCTAAGAAGAGAAGTGTGTGTGTGTGTGTGTGTGTGTGTGTGTGTGAGATTGGGAATTTGTGTGTGTGTGTGTGTGGTGTCTGTGTGTGTGTGTGTGGTGTGTGTACGTGTGTGATTGGCAGTTTGTCTGTGTGTGATGGGGATTTTGTGTGTGTGTGAGTCTGCATATATTGATGCCTCTATTTTAAATACTCACGAATATGCTGAACAGTTTAATGGGCTTACATGGTAATACAGTCAAAGATGGCGTCAGGGTCTGCTGCTCTGATGTTATGTTCCGCCCAAGGTCATATTCTAACACACCGCCATGGATAGGGAGCGGATATCTAACAGATACAGAGCAACAGGCCCCAGGGAGGAGGCTAGGATGGAGGCTAGGCTAGGAAGGGCGGAGGCTGGGTAGAGGCTGGGTGTGGAGGCTGGGTGTGGAGGTGTGGGTGTAGGTGGGGGTGGAGGAGGGTGGAGGCTGGGTGGAGGTGGGGGTGGGTGCATAGCAACAGAGCAACAGCATGCATGGCAGTAACAGCAGCATCATTAGGGGCCAGTGTTGTGAGTGTCACTGTGATTTAAAATGGCTTAGTGTATGTGAAGGGTTAGGGTTAGGGTTAGGGTTAGGGTCAGGGTCAGGGTCAGGTGTCACTGTGATTTAAAATGGCTTAGTGTATGTGAAGGGTTTAAAATGGCTTAGTGTATGTGAAGGGTTAGGGTTAGGGTTAGGGTCAGGGTCAGGGTCAGGTGTCACTGTGATTTAAAATGGCTTAGTGTATGTGAAGGGTTAGGGTTAGGGTTAGGGTCAAGGTCAGGGTCAGGTGTCACTGTGATTTAAAATGGCTTAGTGTATGTGAAGGGTTTAAAATGGCTTAGTGTATGTGAAGGGTTAGGGTTAGGGTTAGGGTCAGGGTCAGGGTCAGGTGTCACTGTGATTTAAAATGGCTCAGTGTATGTGAAGGGTTCATTGGTGTGACACAGAGAAAAGCTTTGGCAAGGCGTTGCCTTCTCCTGTCGGTAGTTCATTAAAGGTCCCGGAGGATACCCACAAACACACACACACACACACACACACACACACACACACACACACACACACACACACACACACATACACACACACACACACACACACACACACATACACACACCTACAGTGGAGAATACCCACACACACACCTACAGTGGAGGATACCCACACACACACTCCTACAGTGGAGGATACCCACATACACACTCATACAGTGGAGGAGGCCGTGCTGACGAGAAGTCTCAGGGGACAGAGAGGCCCCTGGGGCCTTGGTGATCTGGTGACAGACACCTGCCAGATCAGCCCGGTGGCTGGGAGCCTGCTGACCCTGGTCTGA
This sequence comes from Aplochiton taeniatus, assembly GCA_017639675.1. Taxonomy (NCBI): domain Eukaryota; kingdom Metazoa; phylum Chordata; class Actinopteri; order Galaxiiformes; family Galaxiidae; genus Aplochiton; species Aplochiton taeniatus. The sequence continues at coordinate 1,618,650 of CM030175.1, forward strand.
CCAACATAGCGGGAAAGAGAGAGAGAGAGAGAGGGGGGGGGGGGGGGGGTGGTAGAGAGGGGGGGAGAAAGAGAGAAAGGGAGAGAGAGAGAAAGAGAGAGGAGAATGAGAGAGAGAGAGAGAGGAGAAAGAGAGAGGGAGAGAGAGGAGAAAGAGAAAGGAAGAGAGAGAGGGAGAGGCCCCTTAGCTTCAACAAATCACACACTCAAAGAGAAACAGTTGGAAAGGCATTTTTCATTCTTGTTGTTTGTTCCTGTAAAGAAGGTGTTTAAACGGGGGATTACAGAGACAAAGGGACAAGGAGAGGGATCTGTCTGTTCCTGTAAAGAAGGTGTTTGAATGGTGGATTACAGAGACAAAGGGACAAGGAGAGGGATCTGTCTGTTCCTGTAAAGAAGTCGTTTAAACGGTGGATTACAGAGACAAAGAGACAAGGAGAGGGATCTGTCTGTTCCTGTAAAGAAGTCGTTTAAACGGTGGATTACAGAGACAAAGAGACAAGGAGAGGGATCTGTCTGTTCCTGTAAAGAAGTCGTTTAAACGGTGGATTACAGAGACAAAGAGACAAGGAGAGGGATCTGTCTGTTCCTGTAAAGAAGGTGTTTGAATGCATGCTGGCACGTGAGCCAGGGTATAGGACTCACGGAGCCTGTCCCCTTCAAAGAGATTCCATGAGGTCGCCCCGAAACTTTGCACACATGATAGATGATCCACATAGACGTCAGCCTCCATTTGAACACACCGTGAATAGAACGCAGAGTGGGATATTCATCAAAGTTTATTTGACATCTGTTTTGAGCCCACAGGCTGAAGAGGAGGGCTAGTGTAACGGCGAGCATGTCACTTTAGCTGTCTGGTCTAGTTTAAACAACTCAGCACTTCTACTTTCCGGATGATATAATGCTCTAAGAAAAGATTATATAGATGTTTTTGAAAACGCACTTGAAATAAAAATCCAAAAAAGACGTTGATTGTATGTATACCTGTATAACACATTTGTATACTAAACTTTAGCTTAGTAAGCTAGCCTCAGTGCATGTGTTTTCCAGCCCCACTATGGAAGGTATGATATTTGACTGTGGAGAGTTGAGGAGAGGACTTTCTCTTATCGGGCGTTTTAATATTACAATCCCCCCGCGTGTATTCAAGTTGAATCGAGCCACCAGGGGGCGCCCACAGAGCCCAGCCAGTCTGCCAAGAATGGGCTTCAGCTCAGAGCCTCAACTGCAGGGCAGTAGCATGTTAGATGGGCTTCAGCTCAGAGCCTTAACTGCAGGGCAGTAGCATGTTAGATGGTCCCTTAGCAGAGGGAAGGAGGATTTACCCTAGACTGTTTCCTCAAGATATTTTTGGGTGGCATTTTAGCTTTATGTTTTAGACAGGACAGTGGATGGACAGGAAAGGTGGGGGCGGGGGGGACATGCAGCACAGGGCCCATGCCGGAATCGAATACCAGACGTTTATCCGTCTCCCTGGAGTTGGAGCTCAGGTCCCACAGTGTAAAACCCGTCAGGGAATGCGGAGGTGATTTATTGTGGTGGACTGACCCCAGGAAGGGACAGGAGAAAGAGCCTGGGTTCTTTATAACTCTGGGACTCTGGGAATAAAGGGACTCTCATAGCGGTAGACCCCTAGCTGCTGTGTGTGTGTGTGTGTGTGTTTGTCTGTGTGTGTGTGTGTTTGTGTGTGTGTGTTGTGTGTGTGTCTGTGTGTGTGTGTGTGTGTGTGAGTGTGTGTGTGTGTGTGTGTGTGTGTGTGTGTGTGTGTGTGTCTCATATAGCGGAGCGCTATTCATAACCTTTGACCCGGCTTTAAATGATCCCAGTGAACTAATGCAGCTGTTTAAATGATTATCACTGACGAACAGTAGCTATCAAACACACACACACACACACACAGAATCTTTGTATTTATTCAGACACAGAGAGGCAGTGGACTCTTGGGATCAGCTGTTCCCATCCATGGTTCTTCAGAAATGCTGGTCCACTGGGCATGGTATGTGTGTGTGTGTGTGTGTGTGTGTGTGTGTGTGAGTGTGTGTGTGTGTGTGTGTGTGTGTGTGTGTGTCTGTGTGTGTGTGTGTGTGTGTGTGCATGTGTTTGTTTGTGTGTGTGTGTGTGTGTGTGTGTGTGTGTGTGTGTGTGTGAGAAAGAGACATGGATGGATGTGTGTACTCTTAACCTCTAGTCTCAAGGTTTCCCACATCAATCTCAAGTTTGTAAGTTAGTGTGGCGTGTGTGTGTGTGTGTGTGTGTGTGTGTGTGTGTATGTAAGTGTGAGTGTGTTAGTGTGGTGTGTGTGTGTGTGTGTGTGTATGTGTGTGTGTGTGTAAGTGTGTGTGTGTGTGTGTGTGTGTGTGTGTGTGTGTGTGTGTGTGTGTGTGTGTGTGTGTGTGGTGTGTGTGGTGTGTGTGTGTGTGCGTGTGTTTGTGTGCCTGTGTTTGTGTGTGTGTGTGTGTGTGTGTGTGTGAGAAAGAAACATGGATGGATGTGTGTACTCTTAACCTCTAGTCTCAAGGTTTCCCACATCAATCTCAAGTTTGTAAGTTAGTGTGGTGTGTGTGTGTGTGTGTGTGTGTGTGTGTGTGTGTGTGTGTGTGTGTGCGTGCGTGTGTGTTTGTCTGTGTGTGTTAGTGTGCGTGTGTGTGTGTGTGTTAGTGTGTGTGTGTGTCTGTGTGTGTGAACTTAGTGTGTGTGTGTGTGTGTGTGTAGTTTATATGTGTGTGTGTAAGTTAGTGTGGTGTGTGTGTGTGTGTGTGTGTGTGTGTGTGTGTGTGTGTGATTGGGAATGTCTGTGTCAGTATGTGTTTTTTTTGTGTGAAGGCTATTAGCATATTTGCATGTACGTAAGTGTCTGTGTCCTTCTGTGTCTACACACACACACACACACACACACACACACACACACTTGCTGGTAAACGACTGGGAAGTATGAATGAGAATCTGTGAGGCTCATATCAAACATCTCCATAAACATTAAATGAGCGTCTGTATACCATAAACACAAAACGCTAGAGTCCATTTTAACAAACTCCAATATAAGATCAGAGTGTATGTTAGGGACCAACAGGTTCAATAACTCCAATATAAGATCAGAGTGTATATTAGGGACCAACAGGTTAAATAACTCCAATATAAGATCAGAGTTTATGTTAGGGACCAACAGGTTCAATAACTCCAATATAAGATCAGAGTGTATGTTAGGGACCAACAGGTTCAATAACTCCAATATAAGATCAGAGGTTATGTTAGGGGCCAACAGGTTAAATAACTCCAATATAAGATCAGAGTTTGTCAGGGGCCATTTAAATGAGTCTGTTTAAGATGACAGTATGTTTTAAGGGAGATCAAAACACGAGGAACTTTTTCCTTTCCATATGTTTAGTTGTGCTGAAGCACAGAACAGACTAGATGAATATGAAGACTGTGGTGGGAATTGTAGTTTTTTAGGGGATTTCTTCTTCTTCTGAGATTCTTGTCTTGTTTCTCTCTCTTCTCTCTCTGTCTTTCATCTCTTTTTCTGTCGGCATCTCCTTTCTTCCTCTCACATCTCTCTCATCCTCTCCGTCTCTCTGTTTGACAATCTCTCTCTCTGTTTCTCTCCATTTTTCCTCTCTCTCATCTCTCTCTCATCTCTCTCTCTCTTTCACTATCTCTCTATCGTCTCTCTGTCTCTCTCTCTCTCTCTCTCTCTCTCTCCACAGAAACACTGACCTTTCTACTCCTATCCCCTGGCTCGCGTGCCAGCATGCATTCAAAGACCGTCAGGGCTCCAGAGAGCCTCTTAAGACAGAGACTGACATCACAGACCCAGAGTGTGTTGAACAGTCACCTCAGATTAACCCTGACCCACTTCAGTCTCATCCAAATACTCTCATATTTCATAAACTGAACATTCATGTTTAACTTACGTCAGTCTCAAGAAAATATCCTCATATCTCATTCTCATATTTCATGAACTGAACATTCATTTTCTACCTCTTAGGCTTTGCTGTTTGTAGATCAAAGAGTTTGTCTTTCTAAACGTTTAAACACCATACAAGATATGACCATATTTGGGAATTAGCAGTGCTAGTTGGGACATGTAGTTTTACTGTGCATTCCTCCAATGCGTTTGCTTTGGTTGTGTATGCAGGGATGGAATTCCTCTCACTGTACTACTATCTCTCACCTTTGACCCGCTATCTCTTTTTGTCTTTGTTTGTCTGTGTGTGTGTGTGTGTGTGTGTGTGTGTGTGTGTGTGTGTGTGTCTTTGTCTCTGTGTGTTTTTTGTGTTGTGTGTCTTTGTGTGTGTGTGTGTGTGTGTAGGTGTGGATGAGCAGTACAGGGAGTCCTATGACCTAACACCCACTCCAGACTATGAAGATTACAACGAAACCATCAAATACTTCTTCTACAGTAGGTCAACATACACACACACACACACACACACACACACTTAAACACAATCCCAGTTAATAGCATTTCAGACGTACTCACTAGAATATCTGCTGATCAGTTTCTGTCTGTGTGGTCACGTGTTCCCGTTGCCTAGGTAACACCAGCGAGGAGGAGCTGGAGAAGTATCTTCTGACCAGAGAGGAGTCGGACGAGGAAGTGGACGTACAGGAAGAGGCAGCAACCATGACAACAACCATGACATCCTCCCTCGGAGACGGGGTAACCAAACAGTTTCCATGACAAAACTATGAGAACACTGTTCTGGGTAATGTAGTTCAATCCGCTATGCGAACACTGTTCTGGGTGATGTAGCTCAATCCGCTATGAGCCACTGTTCTGGGTGATGTAGTTCAATCCGCTATGAGCCACTGTTCTGGGTGATGTAGTTCAATCCGCTATGAGAACATTGTTCTGGGTGATGAAGTTCAATCCGCTATGAGAACACTGTTCTGGGTGATGTATTTAGATCTGCGATGAGCCACTGTTCTGGGTAATGTAGTTCAATCCGCTATGAGCCACTATTCCAAAGCCAACCTTTGAGTCATGAGTTGTCCAGTTACTCTGCCGCTCAGTGTCTGTCTGTCTGTCTGTCTGTCTGTCTGTCTGTCTGTCTGTCTGTCTGTCTGTCTGTCTGTCTGTCTGTCTGTCTGTCTGTCTGTCTGTCTGTCTGTCTGCTGTTTCCATTTCTCTGTTCTAGGTCTGTTTGTTTTTGTTTGGGGGTTTGTTTGTTTGTTTGTTTACTAGCATCCTTGCAGCCTCACTCCTGGTGTTTACATTATCAAAAGTAACAGTAGAGCGGCGAACAGCCAAGAGCTGACAGGAGAAGGAAAACAGCGGCCATTTAAAGAAAACCAGACCCCAATGTTCCCGCTGGTCTGAAGAGAGAAGACTTTAGAGAGTAGCACCTCACCTTCCCACGCCAGACACAGTCTCTCTCAGCCCTGGTGTTGATCTGTTCTGACAGAGATAGGGAGCGCTTGTTTTACCTTTCAGCCCTGGTGTTGATCTGTTCTGACAGAGATAGGGAGCGCTTGTTTTACCTTTGAGACTGGCTTGAGCTTATACTACTGTAGAGGTGAACAAATGATGTGTGTATGGTTTCACAGCCAGGGAAACACGCACAGACACACACACACACACACACAGTCACGTATTATGACATACATCAATGTGAGGTAATAAGATGACAGGAAAAATAAACCTATGTTTCATGGTTTTATTAAAGCAGACACACACACACACAGAGCTTTTTTCCCGTGCTTTGGGTTTGTTGACGGTTCCCTCCACCCTGGGGAACGGCCGATACTGGATCCAGATGGAACCTTGGAACAGAACCAGCTCCTAATAGAACCCACCTGTTCTGGAAGCAGACGGGGGGCCACGAGCCAATCAGGATGTCTGTGTGTGTGTGTGTGTGTGTGTGTGTGTGTGTGTGTGTGTGTGTGCTTTAACAAGCAGCGCGTGTGAAAGTCCAACGGGTATCCAGTCTCACAGCTCAACATAGCGTCTGGGCTGGGAAACTGTATTCCATACAGAGCGATATGTTTACAGGGATAACCCACAGGGCACCCACCTCTGTGTGTCCAAGACAACTGGCAGTAATCACCATGCCAACATGTGAACCCAAATCATAGTAAATCAGTCAAATCAGTTTTTAGAATAGAGACATTTGTACGATTCAGACCGATCAAAATTACTAATTCAAACTGACTGTAGCAAAATTCGTACAAGTACACTATGCTGTATGCTCGCATGATGCACATTGGTTAAGCCACGGAAATCATTAGAAGCCAGACTAGTTCTAGTTTCGCTAGCTATGCTAACTATGCTAGCTAGTTCTGGTTTCTAGTTTAGCTAACTATGCTACCTATGCTAACCAGTTCTAGTTTCTCTGGGTCTAATTGTGGCTTCAGTCACTGGCTGTTTTTATAATCCAGCGTGTGTGTGTGTGTGTGTGTGTGTCTTTGTGTCTTTGTGTCTGTGTGTGTATGTGTGTGTCTCTGTTTGTGTGTGTGTGTGTGTGTATGTGTGTGTATGTGTGTTCCTCAGGGCTTCAGAGCAGCCCCTTCTTCTCTTCTCCTGGCTCTGGGTCTGTCCATGATACACCAACTGGAACGGATATTATGAGGGACACACACACACAGGAGGTGAGTTTTACACACACACACACACACACACACACACACACACACACACACACACACACACACACACACACAAACATGCACATATAAACAGTTTACATGCGCGTACACGCTAACAAAACACTAATGCTCTAACCAGTATACACAGAGATTGTAACATTTATAAACAAAACACAAGTTTAGTTTAAGAACACAGGATTCAGAGAGAAAATAAAAGAAAGTTGAGAAGAGAGAGAGAAAAAAATTGTTATAGAGGAAGGGTGGGAGGGAGAGATAAAATGAAGACAGGGAGAGGGTGGGAGAGAAAGAGAAAGGAGATAAAGATTGGAGGAGGGTTTGAGAGAGAGAAATAAAGATTTAGAGAGGGTGGGAGGGAGTGTGCGTTGTATATTTAGATGCAGTTCTAGGTATGTCCACTAGATGGCGACATAAGCTTGATGAATGGTCCTGAGCGCCACTGAGTAGCGATGGCTTCTTCTGTTCTGTGTTAATGGCACTGTTCAGTATTCATGACTCAGTTTAGCTTTAGGTTACAATAAAATGTAAATACTGGTGCTACGGCTGGGAGATATGTTACATTTTATTCAGTTCAGTCTTAATATTAATATTGCAGTGTAGGAAACAATTTTGACTTCTTTTTTTTCTGTTGTGTGTTTAAGGGATCCTCAGCATTCTTAAAGGGACTGTTCACCTGCACCAGGGGTCAAATCAGACTACTCACCCGTGCTTGGTATCCTTGACAACCATCTTAGACGTCTGCCAAACGGGTTTAGGAGTCATTACAAAGGAAATGTAACGTTTGAACAGGACTACAACACTCTGAACTATGGCAACGAACAGCAGAGTGGAGATGACCTCCGGCATGACCCCTGGAGGACAAGTCACCTTTAACACTGTGACCTTTGAACTATGCAAGGATGGGCCGCCAAATTTCAAAATGTCTTCCTCCAACTTCAAGACTTTCTCAACTAGCATGCATCCTTTTGACATTGTCAAGCACTTTTCTTTCAACTGGCATGGATATAAATCCATAGGATGGGTTTAAGACGATAGACTTAGACCCATCCAGGATGCTTTCATATCAACACAAAGGAGCAGATTTGATTTTCACTTCAGGCACCACAGTCTACACTTTTTATAACTTTTTCACGTATTTTGTATTTCTTAGATTGAATTGATACACACAAGAACACATACACACACACGCACAGACACAAACACGCACACACACTCACACGCACTCACACGCACACACACACACACCTACACTCACGCACACTCACACACAAACCCACACTCACGCACACTCACACACAAACCCACACTCACGCACACTCACACACAAACCCACCCATATAGTTTCTACTGTATATTGAACGTCTGGCTACAGACCACATTACTCATCACAGGGCTTTATCAGGGACAATGACAAAGCAAGCTTCTGCCAACTGACATTTTAGAACAGAAAGGAGACAAAAAGACACAAAAGAAACTAAATTATACGTGATATGAAAAGGGAAAGAAATCTAAATTATACGTGATATGAAAAGGGAAAGAAATCTAAATTATACGTGATATGAAAAGGGAAAGAAATCCATAGCACATCTAAAATGTCTGAAAGGGAAGAGAGCCTTTAGCTCACAAGAGGAAGAAAGATTAAGAAGAACGTCTTTCAGAGCGCCATTAAAAAGATAAGACCTAATCTGATGAAAGCCTATGACTGATTGGTGATCAGCAGAGAGTGTGTGTCTATTGATCACAGAGAGATTGATTAGCCTATGACTGATTGGTGATCAGTAGATAGTATTTCTCTCTTGATGACCGAGATGTGGAGTAGATG
>CM030175.1:1632073-1644573 GCA_017639675.1 Aplochiton taeniatus
ACCACACTCACAAGTTACACAACACAACACACACCATCCACACTCACACACTACACAACACACAACACACACCATCCACACTCACACACTACACAACACAACACACACCATCCACACTCACACACACTACACAACACAACACACACCATCCACACTCACACACTACACAACACAACACACACCATCCACACTCACAAACTACACAACACAACACACACCATCCACACTCACACACTACACAACACAAAACACACCATCCACACTCACAAGTTACACAACACAACACACACCATCCACACTCACAAGTTACACAACAACACACACACCATCCACACTCACACACTACACAACACAACACACACCATCCACACTCACACACACTACACAACACAACACACACCATCCACACTCACACACTACACAACACAACACACACCATCCACACACACACACTACACAACACAACACACACCATCCACACACACACACTACACAACACAACACACACCATCCACACACACACACTACACAACACAACACACACCATCCACACACACACACTACACAACACAACACACACCATCCACACACACACACTACACAACACAACACACACCATCCACACTCACACACTACACAACACAACACACACCATCCACACTCACACACTACACAACACAACACACACCATCCACACTCACAAGTTACACAACACAACACACACCATCCACACACACACACTACACAACACACACCATCCACACTCACACACACTACACAACACAACACCATCCACACACACACACTACACAACACAACACACACCATCCACACTCACACACTACACAACACACACCATCCACACTCACACACTACACAACACAACACACACCATCCACACTCACAAGTTACACAACACAACACACACCATCCACACACACACACACTACACAACACACCCCATCCACACTCACACACACTACACAACACAACACCATCCACACACACACACTACACAACACAACACACACACACACACTACACAACACACACCATCCACACTCACACACACTACACAACACAACACACACCATCCACACTCACACACTACACAACACACACCATCCACACACACACTACACAACACAACACACACCATCCACACTCACACACTACACAACACAACACACACCATCCACACTCACACACTACACAACACAACACACACCATCCACACTCACACACTACACAACAAAACACACACCATCCACACTCACACACACTACACAACACACACCATCCACACTCACAAGTTACACAACACAACACACACCATCCACACTCACACACACTACACACACACACCATCCACACTCACAAGTTACACAACACAACACACACCATCCACACTCACACACTACACAACACAACACACACCATCCACACTCACACACACTACACAACACACACCATCCACACTCACACACTACACAACACAACACACACCATCCACACTCACAAACTACACAACACAACAAACACCATCCACACTCACACACTACACAACACAACACACACCATCCACACTCACAAGTTACACAACACAACACACACCATCCACACTCACAAGTTACACAACACACACCATCCACACTCACACACTACACAACACAACACACACCCACACTCACACACTACACAACACAACACACACCATCCACACTCACACACACACTACACAACACACACCATCCACACTCACACACTACACAACACAACACACACCATCCACACAACACACACACACACACACACCATCCACACACACAAACTACACAACACAACACACACCATCCACACACACACACACAACACAACACACACCATCCACACACACACACACTACACAACACAACACACACCATCCACACACACACACTACACAACACAACACACACCATCCACACTCACACACTACACAACACAACACACACCATCCACACTCACAAGTTACACAACACAACACACACCATCCACACTCACAAGTTACACAACACAACACACACCATCCACACTCACACACTACACAACAACACACACCATCCACACTCACACACTACACAACACAACACACACCATCCACACTCACACACACTACACAACACAACACACACCACCATCCACACTCACACACTACACAACACAACACACACCATCCACACTCACACACTACACAACACAACACACACCATCCACACTCACACACTACACAACACAACACACACCATCCACACTCACACACACTACACAACACAACACACACCATCCACACTCACAAGTTACACAACACAACACACACCATCCACACTCACAAGTTACACAACACAACACACACCATCCACACTCACACACTACACAACACAACACACACCATCCACACTCACACACTACACAACACAACACACACCATCCACACTCACACACACTACACAACACAACACACACCATCCACACTCACACACACTACACAACAAAAACACACCGTCCACACACACACACTACACAACACAACACACACCATCCACACTCACACACTACACAACACAACACACACCATCCACACTCACACACTACACAACACAACACACACCATCCACACTCACACACTACACAACACAACACACACCATCCACACTCACAAGTTACACAACACAACACACACCATCCACACTCACACACACTACACAACACACACCATCCACACTCACACACTACACAACACAACACACACCATCCACCTTTACAAACTACACAACACAACACACACCATCCACACTCACACACACTACACAACACAACACACACCATCCACACTCACAAGCTACACAACACAACACACACCATCCACACTCACAAGTTACACAACACAACACACACCATCTACCTTTACAAACTACACAACACAACACACACCATCCACACTCACAAACTACACAACACAACACACACCTTCCACACTCACAAACTACACAACACAACACACACCATCCACACTCACAAGTTACACAACACAACACACACCATCCACACTCACAAACTACACAACACAACACACACCATCCACACTCACAAGTTACACAACACAACACACACCATCCACACTCACACACTACACAACACAACACACACCATCCACACACACACTACACAACACAACACACACCATCCACACTCACACACACTACACAACACACCCATCCACACTCACAAGTTACACAACACAACACACACCATCCACACTCACAAACTACACAACACAAGACACACCATCCACACTCACAAACTACACAACACAACACACACCATCCACACTCACAAACTACACAACACAACACACACCATCCACACTCACAAGTTACACAACACAACACACACCATCCACACTCACAAGCTACACAACACAACACACACCATCCACACTCACAAACTACACAACACAACACACACCATCCACACTCACAAACTACACAACACAACACACACCATCCACACTCACAAGTTACACAACACAACACACACCATCCACACTCACACACACTACACAACACACACCATCCACACTCACACACTACACAACACAACACACACCATCCACCTTTACAAACTACACAACACAACACACACCATCCACACTCACACACACTACACAACACAACACACACCATCCACACTCACAAGCTACACAACACAACACACACCATCCACACTCACAAGTTACACAACACAACACACACCATCTACCTTTACAAACTACACAACACAACACACACCATCCACACTCACAAACTACACAACACAACACACACCTTCCACACTCACAAACTACACAACACAACACACACACACACACACTCACAAGTTACACAACACAACACACACCATCCACACTCACAAACTACACAACACAACACACACCATCCACACTCACAAGTTACACAACACAACACACACCATCCACACTCACACACTACACAACACAACACACACCATCCACACTCACACACTACACAACACAACACACACCCATCCACACTCACACACACTACACAACACACACCATCCACACTCACAAGTTACACAACACAACACACACCATCCACACTCACAAACTACACAACACAACACACACCATCCACACTCACAAACTACACAACACAACACACACCATCCACACTCACAAACTACACAACACAACACACACCATCCACACTCACAAGTTACACAACACAACACACACCATCCACACTCACAAGCTACACAACACAACACACACCATCCACACTCACAAACTACACAACACAACACACACCATCCACACTCACAAACTACACAACACAACACACACCATCCACACTCACAAGTTACACAACACAACACACACCATCCACACTCACAAACTACACAACACAACACACACCATCCACACTCACAAGCTACACAACACAACACACACCATCCACACTCACAAACTACACAACACAACACACACCATCCACACTCACAAAGTACACAACACACACACACCATCCACACTTACAAGCTACACAACACAACACACACCATCCACCTTTACAAACTACACAACACAACACACACCATCCACACTCACAAACTACACAACACAACACACACCATCCACACTCACAAACTACACAACACAACACACACCATCCACACTCACAAGTTACACAACACAACACACACCATCCACACTCACAAACTACACAACACAACACACACCATCCACACTCACAAGTTACACAACACAACACACACCATCCACACTCACACACTACACAACACAACACACACCATCCACACTCACACACTACACAACACACACACACCATCCACACTCACACACACTACACAACACACACCATCCACACTCACAAGTTACACAACACAACACACACCATCCACACTCACACACTACACAACACAACACACACCATCCACACTCACACACTACACAACACAACACACACCATCCACACTCACACACTACACAACACAACACACACCATCCACACTCACAAGTTACACAACACAACACACACCATCCACACTCACACACACTACACAACACACACCATCCACACTCACACACTACACAACACAACACACACCATCCACCTTTACAAACTACACAACACAACACACACCATCCACACTCACACACACTACACAACACACACACACCATCCACACTCACAAGCTACACAACACAACACACACCATCCACACTCACAAGTTACACAACACAACACACACCATCCACCTTACAAACTACACAACACAACACACACCATCCACACTCACAAACTACACAACACAACACACACCATCCACACTCACAAACTACACAACACAACACACACCATCCACACTCACAAGTTACACAACACAACACACACCATCCACACTCACAAAACACAACACAACACACACCATCCACACTCACAAGTTACACAACACAACACACACATCCACACTCACACACTACACACACACCACACACCATCCACACTCACACACTACACAACACAACACACACCATCCACACTCACACACACTACACAACACACACCATCCACACTCACAAGTTACACAACACAACACACACCATCCACACTCACAAACTACACAACACAACACACACCATCCACACTCACAAACTACACAACACAACACACACCATCCACACTCACAAACTACACAACACAACACACACCATCCACACTCACAAGTTACACAACACAACACACACCATCCACACTCACAAGCTACACAACACAACACACACCATCCACACTCACAAACTACACAACACAACACACACCATCCACACTCACAAACTACACAACACAACACACACCATCCACACTCACAAGTTACACAACACAACACACACCATCCACACTCACAAACTACACAACACAACACACACCATCCACACTCACAAGCTACACAACACAACACACACCATCCACACTCACAAACTACACAACACAACACACACCATCCACACTCACAAAGTACACAACACAACACACACCATCCACACTTACAAGCTACACAACACAACACACACCATCCACACTCACAAACTACACAACACAACACACACCATCCACACTCACAAACTACACAACACAACACACACCATCCACACTCACAAACTACACAACACAACACACACCATCCACACTCACAAAGTACACAACACAACACACACCATCCACACTCACAAAGTACACAACACAACACACACCATCCACACTCACAAACTACACAACACAACACACACCATCCACACTCACAAATAATACAACACAAACAAACATGTATAACAAAACTCAACTTCCGAATCAACAAACTACAAAACACAACACAAACAGAAATAAAGGAAATTAGGTCTGACTCCAAAAAGAACAAAACAGCTCCTCTACAGACATACATAACAGAAACAGCACCTCTACAGACATACATAATAGAAACAGGACCTCTACAGACATACATAATAGAAAAAGTACCTCTACAGATATACATAATAGAAAACACGCCTCTTCAGACATACATAATAAAACAGTACCTCTACAGACATACATAATAGAAACAGACCTCTACAGACATACATAATAAAACAGCACCTCTACAGATACATAATAGAAACAGAACCTCTACAGATATACATAATAAAAACAGCACCTCTTCAGATATACAATAGAAAGCACCTCTACAAACAGCACCTCTACAGACATACATAATAGAAACAGAACCTCTACAGACATACATAATAGAAACAGAACCTCTACAGACATACATAATAGAAACAGACCTCTAGATACATACATAATAGAAACAGCACCTCTACAGACATACATAATAGAAACAGCTCCTCTACAGACATACATAATAGAAACAGACCTCTACAGATATACAAATAGAAACAGCACCTCTACAGATATACATAATAGAAACAGCACCTCTACAGATATACATAATAGAAACAGCACCTCTACAGATATACATAATAGAAACAGCACCTCTACAGATATACATAATAGAAACAGGACCTCTACAGATATACATAATAGAAAACAGCGCCTCTTCAGACATACATAAGCAAAACAGCACCTCTACAGACATACATAATAGAAACAGACTCTCTACAGATACATAATAGAAACAGCCTCTACAGACATACATAAGAAACAGACCTCTACAGACATACATAATAGAAACAGAACCTCTGCAGACATACATAAAAACAGCACCTCTACAGATATACATAATAGAAACAGGACCTCTACAGACATACATAACAGAAACAGCACCTCTACAGATATACATAATAGAAACAGGACCTCTACAGATATACATAATAAAAACAGCACCTCTCCAGACATACATAATAGAAACAGCACCTCTACAGACATACATTATAGAAACAGCACCTCTACAGACAAACATAATAGAAACAGAACCTCTACAGACATACAGAATAGAAACAGCATTCCTACAGACATACATAATAGAAACAGCACATCTACAGACATACATTATAGAAACAGCACCTCTACAGATATACATAATAGAAACAGCACCTCTACAGACATACATAATAGAAACCGCACCTCTACAGACATACATAATAGAAACAGCACCTCTACAGACATACATAATAGAAACAGAACCTCTACAGACATACAGAATAGAAACAGCACTTCTACAGACATACATAATAGAAACAGCACCTCTACAGACATACATTATAGAAACAGCACTTTTATTTATTATTTTATTATTATTTTTCAAAGCTGCAGTTTTGTTTGGCTGTGAATCTGTGTATGTCTGTGTGACTCTCTCTCTCTCTCTCTCTGTGTGTGTGTGTGTGTGTGTGTGTGTGTGTGTGTGTATGATTGTGTGCGTGTATGATTGTGTGTGTGTGTGTATGATTGTGTATATGTGTGTGTGTGTATGATTGTGTGTGTGTGTGTGTGTATGATTGTGTGTGTGTGTGTGTTGTGTGTGTGTGGTGTGTGTGTATGATTGTGTGTGTGTGTGTGTGTGTGTATGATTGTGTGTGTGTGTGTGTGTGTGTGTGTATGTGTGTGTGTATGATTGTGTGTGTGTGTGTGTTGTGTGTGTGTGTGTGTGTGTGTATGATTGTGTGTGTGTGTGTGTGTGTGTATGATTGTGTGTGTGTGTGTGTGTGTATGTGTGTGTGTATGATTGTGTGTGTGTGTGTGTGTGTGTGTGTGTGTGTGTGTCTAAGGTTAAGAGTCAGCCATCTCCATTCCCTTTTGATGTCCTGCTGCTTTGTGATAGGAGCTAAACCGCGGTTCATTCGGGTTTACCTTTTGTAATGAGGTCTGCCATAGACTACGTCACCATGGCGACTGTCCCCCTGGTTACACCCGTCACTGTGTACTTAGCTGAAGGTTTCAATCATGTGATTGATTACCCCGATCAGATCGATAGGATACGACGTGGCTTCATATCAAATACAATTACAATCAAATACTGCTTTTTAATCAGCAATTTACAGTGATAGACGAAGTATACAAATCCTGCCCTTCAGTGACAGTACACACACCATGGCTAAATATGACTTCACTAAAAGTAGTGAAAAGTCTTCAATTTAAATTTCGACTTGAGTCAAAGTCCATTTAAACTGCTTTTAAAGATACTTTCGTATCGAAACGTATTATTTAGTAGGGTTATGTTTGTCAGGGGTTAATGACATGACCAATATAATTAAAAATATAGTAGACAAACAGCCCTTTTTAAAAAAATGGCATTCATTATAAACAGGTTGCTCTTTCAATGATAATTCAAGCTACTCAGTTATGTGTGTGTGTGTGTGTGTGTGGTGTTGGTGTGTGTGTGGTGTGTGTGTGTGCATAACCCTTAATTGTGTCCCATTGGCCACTGTATATCAGAATGTCTACCCTGAAGTTCTGTCTCTGCATTGTTTTCTTACTGAGGATCTAGCAAGCTACTGTCTATGGTTCAAAAGAATGTTATGAGCCTTCCCTACTGTCCACCACAGCAGAGGGGAAGGGTCTAGCAACAGGCTGGAGACAGGAAGACTAGCTGGAAGGATCTATGGACTTTTTGAACTTTTCTTTGTTGAACTGAATTGTGTCTACTCTGTCTATTTCTGTGTTAAAACCTTGTCGGCTGTGGAGAAGTGACTGCAGCCTTACATACTGGGTTGATGTGAGTGTGTGTGTGTGTGTGTGTGTGTGTGTGTGTGTGTGTGTGTGTGTGTGTGTATGTGGCATTTCAGTTTGTGTATGTTTGTGAATTTCCTCCATGTTTAAGAATATTGTTGGCTGGGGACAGGCCTGAATTATTCAGATATTTGTTTGAGCTGGTGTGGGTATATGTGTGTGTGTGTGTGTGTGTGTGTGTGTCTGTGTAAGGTCTCTGGACGTCACCATCCACTCAACCTCAGATCATAATTCAGCATGTCTCCTGCTCCTCTGACTAACCTTGTAGAACTCTACTGCACGGCGTAAACTGTAATTCTTTACCTAACGGAACGTTACTCTCCATTATTACCAAATGGAACAGTTTTATTCTGAGCCTTAGGATTTTACCTTCAATGTAAGAAGTAACTGATCCCTAATTACAACTCTCCCCCAAATAACAAACTACAACCAACATGAGCTAAAGTAGAGAAACAAGTGGAATCGGTGGTTGTATGTGTGTGTGTGTGTCTGTGTGTGTGTGTGTGTGTGTGTGGGGGGGGGGGGTCTATAGAATGGTCCTTAAATTAACAGTGTAATCTGTGGTTGTATGTGTGTGTGTGTGTGTGTGTGTGTGTGTGTGTGTGTGTGTGTGTGTGGGTGTGTGTGTGTGTGTGTGTGTGTGTGTGTTTGTGTGTTTATAGAGTGGTCCTTAGGTTGACACCGGTATCAATCACCTAGAGCATTAACCTGTCAGTCAACTCAATAAACTATTATTCTCCTTCCCAGAGGAGGACTCCTGCACTACAATACATGGACCAATAGCATTACAGAGGGAAAGACATGGACCAATAGCATTACAGAGGGAAAGACATGGACCAATAGCATTACAGAGGGAAAGACATGGTCCAATAGCATTACAGAGGGAAAGACATGGTCCAATAGCATTACGTGAAGGGGAAGAGATGGACCAATAGCATTACAGAGGGAAAGACATGGTCCAATAGCATTATGTGAAGGGGAAGACGTGGACCAATAGCATTACATTGGGGGGAAGCTGTGGACCAATAGCATTACATTGGGGGGAAGATGTGGACCAATAGCATTACATTGGGGGGAAGATGTGGACCAATAGCATTACGTGAAGGGAAAGACATGGAACAATAGCATTACAGAGGGAAAGACATGGTCCAATAGCATTACAGAGGGGAAGACATGGTCCAATAGCATTACAGAGGGGAAGACATGGACCAATAGCATTACGTGAAGGGAAAGACATGGAACAATAGCATTACAGAGGGAAAGACATGGTCCAATAGCATTACATGAAGGGGAAAACTTGGACCAATAGCATTACATTGGGGGGAAAACTTGAACCAATAGCATTACATTGGCGGAAAGACCTGGACCAATAGCATTACATTGGGGGGAAGACCTGGACCAATAGCATTACATTGGGGGGAAGACCTGGACCAATAGCATTACATTGGGGGGAAGAAGTGGACCAATAGCATAACATTGGGGGAAAGACCTGGACCAATAGCATTACAGAGGGAAAGACCTGGGCCAATAGGATTTTGATAGGTAAAACCTTTGCAATAATATTAAATTATGGATTGCTAATACTGTACTTGTCAAAAACCAAATCAAATCTCTGCTTGATACAGTGAGAATGTAAAGGACTGCGGGATAGCAATCAGAGATTTTTCCTCCTTAACCTTTCAATGACTATTATATTTCAAGGATCTTTCTATTGCAGAAACCCTTCACACACCTCAGGCTCTAATACCAGCCAACCATCAGAGCATACTCCCACACCCTGTACACCTCTGGAATATTGAAACACAGATCAATGAAATTAATTCCTTTTTTAAATGTAGTTTACTTCAATCATGCTGTCAATCAAAGCGTTCATTGAGCCCCAGGTCAACACTTAATGACCCTATCGACCTTGGGCTAGTACCGGCTTGCAGGTTTCCAGAATGTCTGATAAACATAGAACACATTTCCATTGGTACAGATCGTGGTCCATCTGTCGTTAATGGAACTCTGATCCTTCAAAGACATTACACGCATCTAATCTAGCTTACGTATATATAAAAACTACGAACAGTTGTCAATCTAGAAATCAACCTGCGTTTCTTTATTTAGAAAAACAAAGTCGTCTTTTTTTGAATGCAGGGTTGAATCTGCAGTTTGTTTAGCGAGGGTGCCCTGTGTGTTTGTGTGGTTTGGATTTATAATCGTCCTGTGAGGGGGGCAACGGACTCAAACTGACAGGGAACATCCACTGGCTCTATCTCCTCCTTCAGGCCTAAGGCAAAGGCCTTGCCATGCTGCGGGTTCCAGAATGATCTTCCTGCCTTGGTCTGCAGGACCATCTCCACAGTGTCAGTGTCTCTCCTGTTCATTGAGTGCTAATTGCACACCACTTCCTGAGCGAATGACTCCGCCGTCACGGCTCTGACTGGCTCCACCCGGGTTGGCCTGCTTTCCATTTGCACAGCGCTGGGGGGCTGAGGGACGGCTGAGAGGGGGAACCCTGACGCTATGACCCGAGAAGAGAGGAAGAGAAAGAGATAGAAGGATAGACAAACAACCTGTCAGATTCTCAGGACAGGATCCTCACAGGAGCCCTGGTGGTGCCTTACGGCGGGCGGGGGGGGGGGGGGTGGGGCATGCTTGTGGGAGATAGTGTTGTAGTCATATACCCACCATAATAACATGGTTATACTGTGGGGAAACCCACTAGTGTTTGGACTGGAAACCCCCTAGATGGTAACCGTAGTGATAGGTGAGTGTTCTTTAATAACATCATAGCACAGGTAATACTGTAAAGCCTCAGGAAGACTCAGCGTGTATTATGTTATATTAAAATACTGGTCTCGTTGTTTGAGTTGTCTTATCATGAGGCCTAAGTTAAGTCCTAAAATATTCCAGGCTATTCTTTCAATATTATTATGTTGATCCCTAAAGATTTGCTGATTTATATGCTATTTTTATATACATAGTATACATATACATATACAATAATATTAATAATACCTATGCACACATTAACCCACCCTAAATCTGTTTCTAAAATCAGACATGTAGGGATAGGTGTCGTCTAAAGAGCTGCTGTGTATCTAAGGTATCTGAGGGAGGTTTGAGCCAGGTGTCATTAATGTAATCTAACCTGGGACTGACAGGTCAGAATTGATCCAATTTGATGCCTTCACAACCTGTGGATTCGAACTG
>CM030175.1:1649573-1714573 GCA_017639675.1 Aplochiton taeniatus
ATATGGTCAATGAGATCATAGATCTGAAATGTGAGCACGTTAAAATGTGAGCTTATCCAAACATGAGGTCATTACCATTGACTTTTGCACATTAGATAATCAAGTGGACTATCTACATTTATCTTGGTTCCCAATAGTTTACAAGGGTGGGTTTGTTGCCCAATTATATCCATTCTAAACAGAAAGGAATAGATCTAATTAAACTACTGTCTCCCATGCAGGCCCAGTCTAAATGTATACCCTACACATTGATGGTAGTACTATGAAGTTGAGGTATATGGTCAGTCTAAATGTATACCCTACACATTGATGGTAGTACTATGAAGTTGAGGTATATGGTCAGTCTAAATGTATACCCTACACATTGATGGTAGTACTATGAAGTTCAGGTATATGGCCAGTCTAAATGTATACCCTACACATTGATAGTACTATGAAGTTGAGGTATATGGTCAGTCTAAATGTATACCCTACACATTGATGGTAGTACTATGAAGTTGAGGTATATGGCCAGTCTTCTCGGCCTCAAAGAGTGGGTGGGTGTACACTTACCTTGATTAACCCAGCCATTTGGGTTATCTTAACGACCCCAAAAATTTGTTAAACACCAGAACGCTGACCAGCGTGTCTAACCAAGCACTGGTTGTCACAACAACCCAGCATTTTAGTGTAGTGTGTTGAGAAGGTGCAGAGCCGGTTCTTGCTATATGCGGACAATGCAGTTGCATAGGGCCCCCCAAGCTACCATGTTAGTCTTTTTTTTTCTGGAAACGAATATGACTGGTCTGTATTGGTAACCAACCACCCTTGTGTGCTGAGTGAAAACAATGATATGCATATGTTTGCCACAGATCTCTCAAAGGGCACCAGATTGATGCATTTAAATGTTAAATGCATGCCCCTGGACCACCTTACAGGGTTTGGAATTCCCCTACAATAGTTTCACTAATAGGGGCCCCCAAACTACATTTCGTACAGGGCCCGCCAAAAGCTAGAACCGGCCCTGAGAAGGTGTGTCAGTTCTATGTTTTGGTAATAATTGTATATTATGCATCCTCTTCTCCTGAAGTGCAACATGGGAAGGTTCTGCTCAGCAAACAGGCCTCAGCACGGACAGGTCTGCCACTGCCCGCGAGGGTCCAAGTGCTCACACTTCTTCCTCAGGAGTATGTAAGAAACACTAATATAAGTGCTTTGTGTTTGGAAAAGCACTATATAAATATAATGTTTCATTTTGATTATTATTATTTAAAGATGCAAGTAAACAGTCTCAAAGTAAAAGGACACTTCCTCCCAGCACTCTTGGTTGTCTTTCTAAATGGAGAGGGAAATCATTTCACAAAAGATAATCAGTCAAAAAACTCAACTCACCATTACATCTTCGGTTCATTCACAAGCTGTTGAACATTATGGAAAGGAAAATACACTCATTATTATTAAGGAGTAACTGTGGGATGTATTAAGTGTGATCTGTGGCGGAATCCACTATGTACCCCTGAAAGTAATTTCATGTCTTTCTATGAGAAATCACCAAAACCCATTATATTTTTCATTTATTCTTTCATAATTCTCATTATTTTGACAGTTCATTAAAAACACACAGCTCCCATTTTTCATAAAAATACAATATTTACAGTTGAAATGTAAAAGCATGATAAACAATTTGTACATGTTGGACCATGTCTGTACAATACTGTCAATATTCCGCTACACTCAATGTCGGTTAAGATAGAAATAAAAACACATGTTCTGATTTTCTAATAACTCAAATAAACCTTATTTCGGGAGAAAAACTGAAAGTCATAAGAAACCATTTCCATGTTGGACTACTTAAAAATCAGAGACTGTTAACTGTAATTTGTCTCTGCGATCATTAGGGCAGTTATTTATGCAAAGAACAGATTAAAGATGTACAATGTAAAACCAACTGATCCTTTTTGCTGTAATCTAAAATGATTTATTAACCTTTATTTAACCAGATATTGAGGATGAAGTCGGTTTAGCATCCAATCTAACATGATTGGATAGATGTCAGCATTTTTCTGTACAGGTTTTGAGGATCTCATTCAGCCAAGGCTGATCAGATCTGCAGATCTCCCTCTATCTCTCTAGAATAGATGACATCATCCCCCTCTCTCTAGAATGGATGACATCCTCCCTCTATTTCTCTAGAATAGATGACATCATCCCTCTCTCTAGAATACATGACGTCATCTCTTTATTTCTCTAGAATAGATGACATCATCCCTCCATTTCTCTAGAATAGATGACATCATCCCTCTCTCTCTAGAATAGATGACATCATCCCACTCTCTCTACAATAGATGTCATCCGTCTATCTCTCTAGAATAGATGATGTCATCCTCCTCCTATTGAGGGGAGTTCTCTCAGCAGACGGAAGACGACCAAAGTTCACTCTACAAGGCTATGATAAATCAACAGTGCGACCTCTGACCCCAAATGGCAAAATCTTCTCAACGTCAACATCCTGAAAGGACTTATCACCATGGAAACCATTTGCAACTTAGCCTTCATGTACTGTTGACATTTCAGTGTATTTGGAATGAGAAGGGTGGGTTAGTACGAGCGCTAACCATTGACAGTTATAAGCTGAATAAAAAAGTGACAATAGTGAATAATCCAACAAAGGAAACTGTTTGATTAAACACTAAATAAATACTAGCGTGTTGAAGGAACATGCATTATTCTGCATGTTTGCAGACATTGAAAGGATAATACAGGATCATGAAACTAAGTCTTCTATTACCTCACATTCTAACCCATGTAATTGACTTACCGCGGACCTGCATGGCTGTAACAGTCAAACAGGAAAACAGCTCTGACTAATGGTAAGATGGATGACCCATTGCTTGGTTTGATGATCAAAAAGAAAACCACAGGAAACATGTTTGTATTGAAAAACGCTAAATAAGCTTTACTCATTATTCCTCAGATGTCAGTGACGGTAAAAACAGAATCTGCGCCAGAAGTTCACAGCTGTACATGTTCAAACTATAAAACTTAAAGAGGAAGTCTTGCTGTTGCCATAGGCGCGTACTACACTTTGATTCAGCACTGACCAGTACTGTTGTCGACTGTACAACAATCTGATTTAAAAAATAGGCTACCTTGATAACACCAATCACTATGACAACCAAGATGTCACGTTGTATTATATTTTCTTGAGGTGCAGAACCTTTCTTTGTTGCTTTTTTTTTTTTAAACCTAGAGATAGTCCTGCTTCAACTCAACTTCCTGTTTAACCTTTGAGCCTTAGACAGATAAAGACCGCATCAATACTTTGAACTCAAGAAAACAGAATCGAAATTCAACCCAGAAAACTAAGCTAGACGCAGGTCTGTCATGAATAAGCATAATAAACCTTTTAAATAAAGTCACAGTTTCTAAATCAAACCCAATGAAATGTACTGTTCAAAAAATGTATCCTCTAGATTCAAAGTGCCCCAAAGTTCTCTCCCCCAATAAAGCTTTGCCAATTCAGATTCCATGTTCGACAGTTCGTGTTGTTATAAAATGACCAAAATTATGTTTTCCAGTTCATCTTAAATCTTGATTTTACAAGGATCTACAATACTGTAAAGTTTACTCTCCAACTGTCTTACTTAAAATCATTTTATCTGCAGGACCTCCAAGCAGTTAAGATAAAACTGTAGTGTCTAAAAGTCCAAGATACGTAGCCATTTTAGTTATTCACTATCACTGTAATCAGAGCTCTGTCACTGTAATATACATTGGTTCTGACAGCTCCCTTGTATCCATATGTCTGTCAGGGTAGTGTTGCCTGGCAACAAATACAAATAAAAGCCGTTGTCTTCCTCCCAGAGGTCAGTTAGGCAGAGCAGGCTGTCCATTTAGCCAACCAGGGCCTCCCTATGTGGGTCTGTGTGTGGCTCTAGCTTGGCATCATTGTGTGACATCACCCCAGTGGTCCCTCTCCATTAGGGGGACAGCGCTTCAAGAAACCCATGGCTTGGTTCCGATCACGGTTTTGATCGGGTATGTTTTATTATTTTTATTTTTTTCGGAACTTAACTACCCGCTCTTAACATGAGTAAACTGAACCGTAGGTGGTGAACAAAGTCCACTGTGGCGGGTTCTGATTCCAGTTCCAGAACCAGGCCCCCGAGTCTCCCAGAGGAGAGGTCCCATTGAGAAACACACATTTGATCTGAGCGTAGAGATACTGCTGGGAGAGGCCCCGTCCCCCTCCAGGGCCGGCTCTAGGGTCCTAGATGGACTCGATCTGGCGCCGGACCTTTTCGGAGGCCAGGCGGTCCAAGGAGCGCTGTCGGGCCACCACCGTCAGGGCGAACAGAACCGTCATCCCCAGCATCACGCCCTCAAACTTCCAGAAGCGATGCTCGTCCAACAGACTGGAACGACAACTGAGGAGAGGAAAGACACAGAGAACCAAACATGTTCATACACCATAAAGGAAGAGAACCAACAGGTTTATACACCATAAAGGAAGAGAACCACGGGTTTATACACCCTAAAGGAAGAGAACCAACAGGTTCATACACCATAAAGGAAGAGAACCAACAGGTTCATACACCATAAAGGAAGAGAACCAACAGGTTCATACACCATAAAGGAAGAGAACCAACAGGTTCATACACCATAAAGGAAGAGAACCAACAGGTTCATACACCATAAAGCAAGAGAACCAACAGGTTCATACACCATAAAGGAAGAGAACCAACAGGTTCATACACCATAAAGGAAGAGAACCAACAGGTTCATACACCATAAAGGAAGAGAACCAACAGGTTCATACACCATAAAGGAAGAGAACCAACAGGTTCATACACCATAAAGGAAGAGAACCAACAGGTTCATACACCATAAAGGAAGAGAACCAACAGGTTCATACACCATAAAGGAAAAGAACCAACAGGTTTATACACCATAAAGGAAGAGAACCAACAGGTTCATACACCATAAAGGAAGAGAACCAACAGGTTCATACACCATAAAGGAAGAGAACCAACAGGTTCATACACCATAAAGGAAGAGAACCAACAGGTTCATACACCATAAAGGAAGAGAGCCAACAGGTTTATACACCATAAAGGAAGAGAACCAACAGGGTTATACACCATAAAGGAAGAGAACCAACAGGTTCATACACCATAAAGGAAGAGAACCAACAGGTTCATACACCATAAAGGAAGAGAACCAACAGGTTCATACACCATAAAGGAAGAGAACCAACAGGTTCATACACCATAAAGGAAGAGAACCAACAGGTTCATACACCATAAAGGAAGAGAACCAACAGGTTCATACACCATAAAGGAAGAGAACCAACAGGTTCATACACCATAAAGGAAGAGAACCAACAGGTTTATACACCATAAAGGAAGAGAACCAACAGGTTTATACACCATAAAGGAAGAGAACCAACAGGTTCATACACCATAAAAGAAGAGAACCAACAGGTTCATACACCATAAAGGAAGAGAACCAACAGGTTTATACACCATAAAGGAAGAGAACCAACAGGTTTATACACCATAAAGGAAGAGAACCAACAGGTTCATACACCATAAAGGAAGAGAACCAACAGGTTTATACACCATAAAGGAAGAGAACCAACAGGTTTATACACCATAAAGGAAGAGAACCAACAGGTTCATACACCATAAAGGAAGAGAACCAACAGGTTTATACACCATAAAGGAAGAGAACCAACAGGTTTATACACCATAAAGGAAGAGAACCAACAGGTTCATACACCATAAAGGAAGAGAACCAACAGGTTCATACACCATAAAGGAAGAGAACCAACAGGTTCATACACCATAAAGGAAGAGAACCAACAGGTTCATACACCATAAAGGAAGAGAACCAACAGGTTTATACACCATAAAGGAAGAGAACCAACAGGTTTATACACCATAAAGGAAGAGAACCAACAGGTTCATACACCATAAAGGAAGAGAACCAACAGGTTTATACACCATAAAGGAAGAGAACCAACAGGTTTATACACCATAAAGGAAGAGAACCAACAGGTTCATACACCATAAAGGAAGAGAACCAACGGGTTTATACACCATAAAGGAAGAGAACCAACAGGTTCATACACCATAAAGGAAGAGAACCAACAGGTTTATACACCATAAAGGAAGAGAACCAACGAGTTTATACACCATAAAGGAAGAGGCATTCCAACAGGACCTACAACGTTTGTAAGACGCTACCCTTGGTTCTTTCTCTCTGTCTAGGGTGATAACTCTGGAATTTGTGAAGATTAATATAAATTATATATACTTTATCCAAGATGGTATTTGTGTAGTATATATCATAATGTAGTTTATTACACAAAATAACCTGTAGACTACTAGCCAGGCTCTTCAGCTGTGTGTGTGTGTGTGTGTGTGTGTGTGTGTTCACCTCTTGTACTCGTCCTTGTTAGACCTGGTGCAGTTGACCCTCTCTATGTAGCCCGTAGGGAGGCATGCAGCCCACGACTTCTAGAGTGGAGGACAACAGTGGTTTAGCTAGGATCCATTACACTGAACACGCCATAGAACTAGCCACTGTTGAATTCAATAGCAGGTTGTTATATCAGTGCACAATATAAGAGATTTAAGAAAGAATAAAATAGACCTATAAAAGTAGGAAATGGAGACGTTGAAAAAATTGTAGTAGAGAAGGACAGTAATAGGTTGAGAGAGAGGGCGAGAGAGAGTGAGCGAGAGAGAGAGAGATATCTCACCAATTGGAAGGAGTTACACTGAAAGCACTCTGCTGCCACCACAAACTCCTCTATGTGCCAGCAGGGGGTCACCACAGGCTTGACTGGTCATCAGGACACCCACAGACAATGACAGCACACTTAGAAACAGCATCTCAACATGCTAAAGGCTACAGTGTGAAGTGGTGGTCTACACCGCAATGATGTGTCTTTTCTTAAAAAACATGTTTTTTTAATGGAAAACACTGTACTCTAAATGTAACCCTTTGTTCTTTCCAAGCTGAGACCTGTAAAGATTAAACTAGTCTTGGTTCTTCCTCCAAGGAGCGCTAAAATAAGAAATAATAAAAAATATATAATAAATATCATAATTATAAGCTGGTACCTGTGGCTTTGTCCTCACTCAGAAGAGCTGCACCAAACACTCTGAAAACACACACAGAGATTTAAGCCTGTCAGAAGCAATAGATTTCAAACGGGCCTTTAGTCAGTTTTAGCCATCAACATCACCTCAACATCCTCATCACTACGGTATCATTATCATCATCCTCATTACGATCTATTACCATTATCCTCATTATGATCTATTATCATCATCCTCATTATAATCTATTATCATCATCCTCATTATGATCTATTATCATCATCCTCATTATGATCTATTATCATCATCCTCATTATAATCTATTATCATCATCCTCATTATGATCTATTATCATCATCCTCATTGTAATCTATAATCATCCTCATTATAATCTATTATCATCATCCTCATTATAATCTATAATCATCCTCATTATAATCTATTATCATCCTCATTATAATCTATTATCACCATCCTCATTATAATCTATTATCATCATCCTCATTACGATCTATTATCATCATCCTCATTGTGATTATCTTCATCACTGTCCCCATGCCGTCTCCATGGCACCCACCTTAAGGACACCAGGCCCCAGAAGAGGGCGTGAAGGGCCAGCACCCTGGGCCTGAGGCACGACATGGGGATCCGGCAGTCACTTTCCATCCTGCCAGCCCACCTGCCTGCTGTCGGGGCCACGCTTACTGTCAGACCTCACAACCGAGCTGCATTGCTCAGGGGTACAAAACTGATGGAGACCTTGAAAACAGGGAATATGAGATTATTATTTGTTTCAACGTACTTTGAAAATAAGTCACAAACACATAGATCGCCTGCTGAAATGCAATGACATACAACAACTCAATATATGCACACAAGTCTAAACACACAGCAAGCAGGACGTTAAATAGGGCCAGTGTGGGAGGCCAAATAAGCTTACAGTCTTATTGCAATAAAGCCTATTAGATTTGTTCCAATGGAAGCGGGCTTGAAGTGTGCAAATTCATCCTAAAATACTATTCAATGTATGTCCCTGTGTACGGTAGCCTATTTTAGCCTGTCGTCCAGTCGCTCCTTCTCCTCACTATTGCCTCTAACTCAACCACACACTAACAGCTGAACACTTGTCTTTTGGGATTTTATTATTTTAAGTATATTGCCAATAACAAACTCTTAATCTGGGGTAAACTAAATGGTTACAACACATATGGCTTTACTTAAAGACTGGGCAACGGTTGTACATATTAACGATTTGTGCGTTTTGTTAGTCGGATACAGAAAGCAAGAGTGTGGCACGATAGCTGAGCTGATCGCTGATCATCCAATAACGTTGAAATTCTAGAAAATGAACAAGCATCAGATAAAAAGTTAACTGGTTGGTTAATTAGCTAGCTAGCTAAATTGGCTAACCTTTAAATAATGAAATTCAGAGGAAATGCCCATGGCTCTTCCAAATCTTGGTAACGTCAAACAGACGACATAATTTTATACGAAATATTTTTCACATGAGTAGTAGCAAATAGGATATAGCCAACGTGGCTTACCGGCAGGCATAGACCGGTGACTTTATAGCATATGTTTACCTGCACAGTATGGCTAAACAATGCAGTTGATAGCTAATCTAGCTAGCTTGTTTGCTAATGTAAACTAGCCATCAAATGCACTATATTCTATGAAGTAATGCTACATTACATGCTATTGCTAGTGATGCTAGCTGGTTATAGTTGGCACATCGAACAACAAGCTAAAGTTACTCACCAAAATCCTAATAGACCAAAACGAATGTGTATGACGTTTGAATATCCAACTTTATAGTAATGGATACGCCTATAAAAGCAAGACAGCTAATATTGACTTAACAATTATTAAACGATTAGCGTTAGCATCCGTGGTCTTTCTTCACCGTCAG
The DNA here is from genome assembly GCA_017639675.1 of Aplochiton taeniatus. Lineage (NCBI taxonomy): Eukaryota > Metazoa > Chordata > Actinopteri > Galaxiiformes > Galaxiidae > Aplochiton > Aplochiton taeniatus. Next base: position 1,658,571 of record CM030175.1, read on the forward strand.
AATAGGTTAATTTCGGCCATGTTGTAGATGCAAAGCAAAACACATCATCAGTTTTGATCAAGAAAGACAGTGCACCCTGGCGTTCACCGTTGAGAACTATGCAAAGCGTTTTGAAAAAAAAAAATGGCATTGATAACGTTACTACAACGGGACTCACTCACCGGAGATCAGATGCAACCAAATTACGAAACAAGAAAAGGACAATGAGAAATATATTTTTTTAAGTAGCCAGGAAGTGGGACTTATCATTTGCTTTCTTAAAACATTGGCTGCGTATCAAACTATATCCCACATTTCACATAATGTTGTATTTTCTTGTATTTTCTTGGTTTTCACGGTGACCATCTCAGTTCGATGGGCCAACTAGCCAAACATTGTGTATGTAGTTAATGCATTGAGTTAATGAAATTATTTTGTCTATTCTCCTCCATGAAAAACTACAATTCCCAAAACAGATCACATGGACGTTCAGGAGGAGGTCCGTCTCGGGTTGCAAACTTGCCCCCGAGGGAAGCTCTGGCCAGTTTTCTAATTTACTGTGTATATACATTTAGGTGAATGATGTTCATGGCAGGTACAGGTAACGGTGGATTTGGACATGGACAAGGTCAAGGGGCGAATTCTGGATCTTGCAATCCTCGAAAGTTTAGCGAAAAGATAGCTCTGCTCACTCAGCGTCAAGCCGAGGACACCGCCGCCTTTCAAGAAGTTATGACGGACATCACTTCCACTAGGGTGAGTGGAGTCAAGCCAGAGGACAGGCCTAAAGTGTGTTATTTGGTTGTTTCTTGGTCTTTGACTACAAGTAACTGACTAACTTCGAGAAATGTGTCGTAACATTTAAATTAAAAGGGATTCTGAGACCTATTGCCCTTCTCTCTGCTGGCAGCTCGCAAACCCCCTCACTCTTAAAAAAGTGAAAGCGCTGACCGCTCTGAAACAATCTCGGTACGCACTCTAGTTCGTCTCAGCCGGGCACAGTGAGGTGTTTGTTTTGCTGCAAAGCTGGACTGGTTGCTCAAGTACTGGCTTTTCTTACTTTAGGTCCTGCTGGTCAATCCTGGATCAATCAGTGTTCGTTTCGTTCTTGCAAACTGGCATTGATTGTTTACAATGTGGATTACAGCGTCTACATTTCAGATCTAAGATTTTTTTTGTTTCAGCAAGTTGTATTGGCCTTGCACCTAGGACCCCAACATATGTTTCTTAATATAATTGATCAGTGTAATTAAAAATTGAGGAGATTAGATCTGAAATCTCAGAGACCAGCATACCATAATTGCCTATGTTGCATTTTGCATAAGGGCGGTATGCCATCTATGAACCCTCCAAAAGTTGGCTTTTGCCACTGACTGCATTTGCCATAACACAAGTCATGATTGGTCATGTGTCTTTAAAGTTTCGATTACTGGTAACTAAAACTTCAAAGCTTATTTGGAAAGGATTATAGATACATTGTAGGCCTTCGCCCGTAGCTTTGTGGGTTTGACGTTGTAGGTCTTTGTATAATTTCTACTATTGTCAAAACATTTAGTTTTATACCTGACATTGTTTACGTCGCTGCCTCAGGTCGTAATCGTGTTTGATGGTTAGCGTTTAGGCAGAGTCAAATCACAACACGGAATCCATTCATGCCCTTATGTAAGCTGTCGCCCACAGGTAGCCTATAGGCCTAGCTGGTGAAATTATACAACGCACTCTTTAAATGCCTGTTACCTATCAGCTTCGTTCATTAGCTAAAACATTTTGGCAGGTTTTCTGACAACATAAAGGCTACTTAACAGAGGCCAAGGCTTCATACAAATGTATTTATGTCTTCTGTATTAAGGTAAATGCACCTACTGCTGAATAGTATGCCCATGACATTTATATGTGACGTTGCTCTGAATAGTGCACAAGCTGATTCATTCAAACATTGACACACCACTTGATTGTCTAGAGAAACTAACAGCCAAAGTTAACCTCTGGTTGAAGGCCGTATCTAGATATTTGCTAGCAGCCAATTGAATGATATGACCTTCGATCTGACCTGACGTCTTGGATCCTATTTTTAAAGAATATAGACATGCATGTTGTGATTGGCATAGAATCCTAGGCGGCGGGTTAAGCTTAGGATTTGGAAGACTAATATTTGACCAACTATCATACTTGTTAACGACCACGGAGGACAACGTTATTATGTTCATAAGAGTTTATCTGAACTGACTGCAAACAATAGGCTGACGCACAGCTAATGCAACACAGTAAAAGTATAGACCGACTACGGGCTAATAGTTGACTATCATACTTGTTTGAATGACCGCGGAGCAGGGACATACTGGGAGTCTTCCCAAACTTCTTAATGGCCAATCAGCCCCTGCTACGGAGGACAACGTGATTACAACAGCAATCGCAAACAATAACGCACAGCAATGGCAGGTGGTTAGCAATTGAGTTTGGATAGTTCCACACATTTAAACTCAAGCCGGGTTATGTTAGCCAATGCCGATTAAAGTCTCAGTTACAAAAATGTAATTGACATCAGCAATATTTTAAATATAAAAAAAAAAGTTATATTACTTCAAAGTTTTTGGGAAGGTTTAGCCTTCCGTAGCCTAGTTACCCGCTGCCTATGCCTAAAATAGCATTGGTAATGAAGAGACACCAGGCAGACACACAGGCATAATGACACAGTCAGTCAGTCAGCCAGGCAGACACACAGGCATAATGACACAGTCAGCCAGGCAGGTATACAGACACACAGGCATAATGACACAGTCAGTCAGTCAGCCAGGCAGACACACAGGCATAATGACACAGTCAGTCAGTCAGCCAGGCAGACACACAGGCATAATGACACAGTCAGTCAGCCAGGCAGACACACAGGCATAATGACACAGTCAGCCAGGCAGGTATACAGACACACAGGCGTAATGAGACAGTCAGTCAGGCAGGTATACAGACACACAGGCATAATGAGACAGTCAGTCAGTCAGGTATACAGACACACAGGCATAATGAGACAGTCAGTCAGGCAGGTATACAGACATATACATAGAGAGACAGTCAGTCAGGCAGGTATACAGACATATACATAGAGAGACAGTCAGTCAGTCGGGTATACAGACATATACATAGAGAGACAGTCAGTCAGGCAGGTATACAGACATATACATAGAGAGACAGTCAGTCAGTCGGGTATACAGACATATACATAGAGAGACAGTCAGCCAGGCAGGTATACAGACATATACATAGTGAGACAGTCAGTCAGGCAGGTATACAGACATATACATAGAGAGACAGTCAGTCAGTCAGGTATACAGACATATACATAGAGAGACAGTCAGTCAGTCAGGTATACAGACATATACATAGAGAGACAGTCAGTCAGTCGGGTATACAGACATATACATAGAGAGACAGTCAGCCAGGCAGGTATACAGACATATACATAGTGAGACAGTCAGTCAGGCAGGTATACAGACATATACATAGAGAGACAGTCAGTCAGTCAGGTATACAGACATATACATAGAGAGACAGTCAGCCAGGCAGGTAGGCAGACTGACAGGTATACACAGACAGCTAGACAGACATACAATTAGATGAGAGAGAGAGAGAGAGAGAGAGAGAGAGAGAGAGAGAGAGAGAGAGAGAGAGAGAGAGAGAGAGAGAGAGAGAGAGAGAGAGAGAGAGAGAGAGAGAGAGAGGGGGGGGGGAGGAGGATCAGCCAAGTAGACAGACAAAAAGTGAGACAGGCAGTCAAGTAGACAGACAGGCAAACAGACAACTAGTAAGACAGACAGTTACACAGATGCCGTACCATCAGTGCTGGCAGCACATGTGAGGCTTGTTGCCATCAATAACCCCATACTGTCTCTGTTTCTCTGTGGCCAGATCCATGTCCAGCGAGCTCGCAGGCCCGAAGCTTGGACCGTATTACAAAGGCATCCCGCCCAACGTCAACCAGATTGGGGGGCACCCTGCAGACCTCCAGGTTAGGATCCACACTGTTGAGAAGGAGGACTGTCTTCACCATACACACTCACTCCTGTTTCGGTGGGCAAGGCAAACCAGCTTTTCCAAAATCATTCTTTAAAGAGTTTAATGAATTGGAATTGATCGTTTTAAAAATGGATATCACAGTGAAATAACAGAACGTTTTACATTTGACACTTTTAGAGTTTAGTAGAAGATTTACACCCGTGCCGTCAGTAGCATGCAGGCCATTCAGAGTGTCTCTGTTAGCCCAGTGACACACAGCGGCCACAGTACAGACAGCTATTCTTGGGGCTTTGTTCAGCGCGCTGGATCGTCAGCCAGACAGCCAGTCAGTAAAATATTAGGGGTTTGGATGCTTTTTCAAATTAAATTAGTAATTTTTTTATATATATACTTTTAAAAATTAAATATGTTTTTTGGGTAGTCTAAATGTTCTCTCTTTATCGGCTGTAACTCGCTGGATATTTCTGAATCTGATGTAAGAGTGAGTTGGCTGACCTGACTGTCCTCAGTATTCACCTCAAATGTGGTGCTTTTGTTTTAACTTTCTCTCTCTAAGGGCCAGCCAACCTGTGGTCCAGATTCTGGGTGTTCCACCAGGCACCAACCAATGGGAGAGCGGGGATCAGGAGACGGGCGGTTCAGCTTCCAATCCGACCAATTAGAAGACATGTATCCTTTTTACATTTTATATTTTGAGGGATTTTTCTAAATTAGGCCGATCAGTGTGTGACGTGTAAAATGTAGCTCTTTACTCAAAAGAAAAATACTTTGTTTTATAAATGGAGTTAAAAGGATTCAGTGGGTCTTTTGAGAAGTCCAGCCAGATGTACGGTTGATAATCCTCTTAAAATAGTTGAAAAGATTTCAACTCCATTTATTTTTGGCGTTACCTTTGCAACAGCAAGCCAGGGGCCAAGGCTGTGTCACTCTACTGATCCACTTAAGACAGAGAGCTTAAAGCTGTACCTTTAGCCGTGTACTACCAGCATGACTGCAGACTTTATTCCCACCATGAAATCAATCTGTCATAATAGAACTACAGGTCATCCTGAAACCTATATCATCTATTAATAATAATAATAATAATAATAATATTATATATTATGACAACAAGTAAGTTGACCTCTATTGATGTGAGAATATAGTTTTGTACAATAAATCAGGGGTTATTTTGGAAACTGAATTGATGGAGTTGGAAGACAATTCCTGTGTGGGGTCTGTTCTAGAGACTGAGACAGTGGATGCAGAGCGCTTTAAAATACTTAAGGTGTTTTAGAGTTCATGTAAGTTTTAACAGAGTGCTTTAAAATACTCAAAGGTGTTTTAGAATTCATGCCAGTATTACCAGAGCGCTTTAAAATACCTCAAGCCTGTTTGAAAGAGAGCACTGCGTGATGGAAGTACTTGAACCAAAGTGGTTTTCGAGGCTGTGTCAATGTGAACAGAGGGCGTTATAATACCAAAAGGCTGTCTGCTTTGGGACCCTTTCCAACTTGTTCTGTTTCTAGGTGACACATTTTGTTTTTGTACATAGAGTTTGTTCAACTTGAGGCATGCTGGGAAAAGATTGCAGGTTTGGGCAGTTGTAGAGGAAATCCATTTGTGTTTCTCTGATGACGCCTACAGACTCTGTCTGCCTAACGGGACGCCCACTTTCCTATCAAAACATTTAGCAGTAGAAGAGGCTCAAGAGCATCCACTGTTGCATGGTTTCCGTGGATACAAAGGGATGCTTCTCCTTCTTTTTTTGTCGTTCTCCTCCCAGCCTAAGTAGACTTTGGCAGAAATAACAAAACAGTGAAAGAACCTGCCATTGTTGTTTAACGAAATACACTATACACATGAAGTAACACGTAGCAAAGACATTTTGTAGCGGAGGCATTTAACTCCTTCATTCCTCGCAAGAGAGGCAGTGCTTTGTACAAGACAAAAATATACTAGGTCAATTAATTATAGTTATAATCTGCATCTTATTCAATAACTAATAGTCCATGATAGGAAAATTCTATCTGCAAACACAGAGCCCGATGATAACAAAACGATCTCAGTAAGCCAGGTGTGACATAAATTCACTGCAATGTTGAACTGAATGGTGTCAGAGGATCTAGTCAGGGTGTTGACGGTTACAACCTTAACTGTTCCTGTCTGCTGTCTCAGACAGACACCTCTCCCTATCCTCTGGCTCACCTGTCTCAGACAGACACCTCTCCCTATCCTCTGGCTCACCTGTCTCAGACAGACACCTCTCCCTATCCTCTGGCTCACCTGTCGCCGCCCTCTGGGTCCAACTGGAGAAGGTAGGGACGTAGAGCTAGTACAACTAGAAGGGACTGTTTATCTGGATGAGAAACTAGAATGTACTACGCTGCCTCATGCGGTTGCCGATGACTACAGTAAATAAATAATAATCTGTATCTGTCGTCTTTAGTGTAGTTAAAGGGCTTTGTACTTAGGTATAGTAGTTATATGGGGGATAGTATTACTTGTGCGTGTAAAGTCAGGACTTATTTTCCATAATTTTTTTACATTTCATAACGGGGGATGAAAAACAACAACTACTGTTGTCCAAGTCGTAAAGCTTTGCTTTTCCAGGAAGTGGCCTGGAGGTTTCCTGCCAAAGCAGAGCCAACTCCTCCACCCTCCCATGGCAGCACTTGGTTGCTGTTTTACACTCTAACTCTCAGATCTATCTCTTGGTTTATTTATGCTTTTTAACCAAATGTAGATTGTATTTGATCGCTGTTGTTCTTTTATCTTATCTTAATAAATGTCTTGTCATGCCCTCGCTCTCTGTTTCTCTCCCTATCCCCCTCCCTCTCTCTGTTTCTCTCCCTATCCCCCTCCCTCTCTTTCTTTCTCTCCCTATCCCCCTCCCTCTCTTTCTTTCTCTCCCTATCCCCCTCCCTCTCTTTCTTTCTCTCCCTATCCCCCTCCCTCTCTCTGTTTCTCTCCCTATTCCCCTCCCTCTCTTTCTTTCTCTCCCTATCCCCCTCCCTCTCTATCTTTCTCTCCCTATCCCCCTCCCTCTCTCTGTTTCTCTCCCTATCCCCCTCCCTCTCTTTCTTTCTCTCCCTATCCCCCTCCCTCTCTCTGTTTCTCTCCCTATCCCCCTCCCTCTCTTTCTTTCTCTCTCTCTCTCCCTGTCTCTCTCTCTTTCATTAGGACTAACTCTGATTCGGCCCTGCACTCTAGTGTGAGGAATAACAGCATCACAGGCGGACCCCTGAGTCCCCAGCACACACACACCCCCCGCAACCGCCACAGTGGTACGTCCCAACGCGCTTCGTCTCACAATGATGATGTCATCCGTTGTTATTCACCCTGCTAAGGGGCTGTCAGATAGAAATGTTTTTATTGTGATGACAAAAAACATTGTCCATCAAACATAATTGTATTTTGCTTTTTTAGTAAGGTGTGTGTGTTTTGTCCCTTCAGTGTTCCCGTACCCTGTTCCTCCCATCGAGGAGAATGTCCTTCAGGAGGGGAAACTCTTCAGGGGCGTTACCAAGGTAACACTCCCCGTTGGTTATCTTGCCTACCTCATCATGTTCTCCCCACAGATAGGATTGGCTTTGTCATTACTTTAACGTTTAAAATGCCACTTCTGATTTTCCATCTGCCATCAAAATAGCGTATACATATCATTCATTGTTATAGTATTTTTGAAAACGTAGGAAGCGTTTCATTTTCAAATAGTTTCCTGTGTTAAAACTTTTAACATTAATAATACTTTCATTTGTAAAGCAGCTTTTCTTAAGTGTTCCAAAGTATTCTTAAAGCAATTAGGCCATTTGTCCAATAAAAGCATCTAATGGAATAAGGCATAAAGCAGTACTCTATGACTGCATTGTACATGGTTAATGCACCGTGACACTTCTTTAAAATATAGTACTGTGCAAAAGTTTTAGGCAAGGGTGTGAAAGAATGCTGGGAAAAATTTGAAAGCAAAGAGTGGTCACAGCAAATGTGGATTTGATTTAGATTGTTCATTTCTTCATTCACTTTGCATTTAGTTAATTGATAAAAACGAACTATTAACACTTCAATTTTGAAAGCATTCTTACTTTACACGCCTGCCTAAAACTTTTGCACAGTACTGTAGATTTGACGTTTTGTGTCTCTGGTAATTCTCTAATGGTTTTATTCCATCTCTTTCTCCAGTCAGCTGGGCGTTTAACCAGACACAAGTCCACAGACATCCCTGTTATCAAGTAAGTACTGTGTCTAATCACATAGCCTGCTAAGTAAACCATCACAACAAGGAATACACTGAGGCCATTGACCTGGACCTTTGCTGATGGGCCTTGGTCAGTGATGGCATGAACAAATAAGAAAAAAGGACAAAGCTGGTGAATTGTGTCACTTTTAGGAAGTCTGGGGGTCTGATTTAGCAGCACGGTTTGTTTTAGGGGTCTTCATTTGTCTTCATAATTTAATCATGACTTAATAATATCATTTTTTTAATTATAATTATTAATAAGTGCCTTCTGTATCTCTTTTTTCCCATTAGACTGTTTACTCTAAATCAATTATTTTATTATTGATATTTACAGCCTTTCATCCGCTTAAACTGTGCGTCCGTGTGTCCGTGTGTCCGTGTGTCCGTGTGTCCGTGTGTCCGTGTGTCCGTGTGTCCGTGTGTCGCTGTGTGTGTGTGTCTCGCTGTGTGTGTGTGTGTGTGTGTGTGTGTGTGTCTCTCGCGCTGTGTTTTTGTGTATGTGTGTGTGTGTGTGTGTGTGTGTGTGTGTGTGTGTGTGTGTCTCTCGCGCTGTGTTTTTGTGTGTGTGTGTGTGTGTGTGTGTGTGTGTGTGTGTGTGTGTGTGTGTCCAGGGTGCAGGGTGCTTTGGGGCAGCAGCAGCAGCAGCAGCAACAGCAGGGTTACAGTGCTGGTCTCCTGGGTCCCAGTGGCTCTCTCCCGGATTTGTCCAGCCTGCACCTCCCCTCCCCCGGGTCCTCCAGCCTGCACCTCCCCTCCCCCCGGTCCTCCAGTTTGCACCCCCCGCCCTCTGGGAGCACCTCCCATCAAGACACGCACGCCTCCTCCTCCTCCTGCAGCACGGGACACCTGCCCCACACACACTCCGACATGGCCGTGTGCGACCCGCAGTTTCATTTGTCAGGTGGGAGCGGCTCAAGGGAAGTGTAGTTTTTAATACAGCGGTTTCATTTGTCAGGTGGGAGCGGGCTCAAGGGAAGTGTAGTTTTTAATACAGCGGTTTCATTTGTCAGGTGGGAGCGGCTCAAGGGAAGTGTAGTTTTTAATACAGCGGTTTCATTTGTCATTTGGGAGCGGGCTCAAGGGAAGTGTAGTTTTTAATACAGCGGTTTCATTTGTCAGGTGGGAGCGGGCTCAAGGGAAGTGTAGTTTTTAATACAGCGGTTTCATTTGTCAGGTGGGAGCGAGCTGGAGGGAAGTGTAGTTTTTAATACAGCGGTTTCATTTGTCAGGTGGGAGCGGGCTCAAGGGAAGTGTAGTTTTTAATACAGCAGTTTCATTTGTCAGGTGGGAGCGGGCTCAAGGGAAGTGTAGTTTTTAATACAGCGGTTTCATTTGTCAGGTGGGAGCGGGCTCAAGGGAAGTGTAGTTTTTAATACAGCGGTTTCATTTGTCAGGTGGGAGCGAGCTGGAGGGAAGTGTAGTTTTTAATACAGCGGTTTCATTTGTCAGGTGGGAGCGGGCTCAAGGGAAGTGTAGTTTTTAATACAGCAGTTTCATTTGTCAGGTGGGAGCGGGCTCAAGGGAAGTGTAGTTTTTAATACAGCAGTTTCATTTGTCAGGTGGGAGCGAGCTGGAGGGAAGTGTAGTTTTTAATACAGCTGGTGTTTTTTCTTTCTTCCTTTATTCTTGTGAGTTTGTTTGTTTCTCACTCTTTCTTTCTCCCTTCCCCCCATTCTCAGGTCTTTCTGTGTCCCTTCAAGGTTCCCTCAGCAACCCGATCCTGCAGTCGTCACTAAGCAACCCAAACATCCAGTCATCTCTATGCAGCCTCCCAAACTCTCTCAGCTCCGCCTCTTTGAACCTATCACTAAGCAGCCCCTCCCTGGAGTCCTCCCCCAGCAACCAATCCCTGCAGTCCTTCCTCAGCAACTCCTCCCTCAGTGGCCAATCTATCCAATCGGCAGCCAGCCACTGCAGTTACAGCAGCGGGATTGGTGGATCTCGCTCGTGCTCTTCCTCTTCCTTGTCTGGCTCTCCACGACCCACGGGCCAATCACAGGCGCCCCTGTCCCGGAGGCGCGCTCCTCTCAGCCCTCTGGTGGTTCCTATTGGAGGAGAGTCGCGCTGGCATCAGTCCAAGCAGTTTTCCCCTGTGGGTTCCCCTACCCTGACTTCCATAACTCAGGTTTAAGAAACACACATTCCTACTCTTAATTGTTTTTACACTGTGGTTTAATCAAACACATTGTTGCTTCAATCAACTATTGAATCCCTAAAATCATGGATCAACTGGATGTGGTTCTCACCATGAAAACGTCAGATCTTATTCCTAACTTTTTCTCTGTGTCTGTGTCATTTTGCCAGGGTGTCCTGCTCAACACCAGCCAGGGATCCAAGGAGCTGTGGCCAGCTGGGTTCCCCCATGCCCAGCCCCCTTACCCCTCCCCATCCCCAGGCCCAGCCCAGCTGCAGGTCCCCTCGGCCCAGCCTCCAGGCCAACACACAGCCCCTTCTCACGCACTGACGGATAACAACAACAACAGCAGCAGCAGCAGCAGCAGCAGCTACCACCACCACCAGAAACATCAGCAGCAAAGTCAACCACCGCAAGCCAGCGTAGAGCTCAAACAGCTTCCACCTAGACAGGAGAAACCACCTCACAACGTACAGCATCACAACCCTCCACATCCTCAAAGGCCAAGTCTTCATCCTCATCATCCTCATCATCATCAACTAGAGCAGCAGAACAGTGCGTCACACGGGGCGAGCCGGGCGCTCCAGAACCAAGTGGCCCGGGGCCAGTACCAGCCCGGGGCCCAGCCTGCCCTGACGGGGCTGCTGACCTCTGAACCGGAAGTTAAACCTCGGCAGCCTCTGCTCCAGGACCTCCCTCACCACCGGCAGCTCAACCTGCCAGTGCACCAACAGCAGCCGTACACACACCAACATCCACAGGCCACCTATCAGAACCACCAGCAACAGAGCCAAGATGGCCGCCAGTTTCACCAGCACACATTGAGCCAACAGCAACCGATCCAAGACGGCGGACAGTTTCACCAGCACACATTGAGCCAACAGCAACCGATCCAAGATGGCGGACAGTTTCACCAGCACACATTGAGCCAACAGCAACAGAGCCAAGATGGCGGACAGTTTCACCAGCACACATTGAGCCAACAGCAACAGAGCCAAGATGGCCGCCAGTTTCACCAGCACACATTGAGCCAACAGCAACAGAGCCAAGATGGCGGACAGTTTCAGCAGCATCCACACAACCAACAAGATGGCGGGAACCCAGCGCAACTTCAAATGTGCCAAACACCGCAGAGCCAAGATGGCCGACTGTTTCCAAACCAACGTGGACACCAGTTTCCTCATCAAAAGCACAATCAGTCATACAAGCAGGGCTACCAGCTACCGCCCTCCTACCAGACACACGCTCAGAGCGCTGACCTAAAGAAGCTGAGCGGCAGTGTGTCAGACTCTCAGAGGACTGACCAGAGACAGTACCTAAACCAAGGCCCGCCAGAACAGAGCTGGACCCAGCTGAAGAACCAGCACCTCTCCACTGGGGGAGCTCCAGACAACGTGCCTGACGTTTACAATGTGAGGGCTGCTAGATCTGAATGAACAAACGCCATGTTAGAATGGATTTATTAGGTTTTATTGTTATTATTATTATTTATGTATACAGGGCAACACTAAGGTTTGTCTGAGTGATTGGTTTAGTTTACTCTCTGACGTATTTTATTTACTTTGACAATGGCCATTCGTCCTGTAATATGAAAAGAGCACAACCACAAAGATAACATAAATGTGTGTGTGTCTCTCTCTCTCTCTCTCTCTCTCTCTCTCTCTCTCTCTCTCTCTCTCAGAGTATCCTGGAGAAGCTGGAGCAGGAGTCCTACACAGGCCTCCACCTCACCCCCAGTCAGACCCAGGCCCTTTCCCAACAGGTGCACTAGTGCCATGTGACTTGACTCTCTCTCTCTGACTGCCTGTCTCTCTCTCTCTGACTGCCTGTCTCTCTCTATCTGACTGTCTGTCTCTTACTGCCTGTCTCTCACTCTCTCTGCCTGTCTCTCTCTATCTGACTGTCTGTCTCTTACTGCCTGTCTCTCACTCTCTCTGCCTGTCTCTCACTCTCTCTGCCTGTCTCTCTCTCTGAATGTATGTCTTGTCTCTCTGCGTCTAGCTGGGGGAGCTGGGTAAGGAGGTGGTGTGGGGAGGTCGTTTCTCCTCTCCCCAGCAGGCCCCCCAGGGAGGGAGAGAAGACCGAGCCCAGTTTGGTGAGCTTGCCGTGGGGAAGATCCATGTCATGCACCCCTCCCTCCAGAACCACAGCACCAATCAAGTTCATACTGCCGCCATGATGGGTAAGAAGAGCCTGCATCTTTCACAGTAAATATAAATGTTAAAACCAAGGGGTCTGTAGTTTATTTATAATATTCAGAGCATAGAGATAAAACAACTGTGATAGGCCCTTTTTAATGTTTGGAGGAACACTTTTGTTTCTCAGGATTGTGCTTTGATAACATTTTACGTCACAGTTTCATTAGTGATAACAAATCTTAAAGGGCACCCATTATGCTTCTCCGTATTTTCTGTCACAAACACAAAGTTAAAATGTTGGATTTTCATATTAAACCTGACCAAAGTTTCAAATAATGAGGTAAACGTATGCAAAAGTAACTTAGCAAAAACCCCAGGCTGCTCTGAATGGTACGTTTTCAACCGTTTTGTTCTATTTCGGGGGTGAACTGACGTCAGTTTGCCCGAGTTTCTATATATGGTATTATAGATAGATAGATAGATAGATAGATAGATAGATAGATAGATAGATAGATAGATAGATAGATGTATATGTATGTGTATATCTTCTTCAGGCACAGCAAGGCCAAAGCGAGGCTTCTACAAAGATGGACATTTAGAAGAAAGTGTTATTTTAGGGAGGGGGGCCTTAAAGAGACAGGGGCTAAAATGTCTCGTCTAAAAAGATAAAATGAGGTGCTACATGAATGCCCAGTATAAGATTTACTGTTTTTTACTGTGAATCATGAAAAGCTACTCTGATGGAGTCCCAGAATAGAACAAAGAGAGGTGAACCTGAGCATATAATAGGTCCCCTTTAATACGATTTCTCAGCCACCCTCTCTTCTTCGTGTGTGTGTGTGTGTGTGTGTGTGTGTGTGTCAGGTTTAGAGGACATATCTGGGTGTCTCCCCATGCTGGGCTTCGAGTCCCCATGCAACCCCTTCCTCTCCCTGGAGGACTTGACCTTTGGCATGGACCCCCTGGGCCTGGAGGAGCTCAGCATGCTGACTGATGGACACCTCGTTGAAGACACGTGAACCAAGAGAGCCAGTTCACTCAAGGCTGGGCTCCCTCGGGGTCAAGGGTCAGAAGGTTCAAGTGTCTGGAACTAAGAGTAGGTTGCACCACCTCACTCTCTCCATTGTCTAGGAAGAGAAATCAAATTGATTTCCAAAACCTATTTTCCACTTTATTTTAATCAACATACATGGGAACGTTTGTTTGTGAGTCAACAGGGGTGCTCTAAACAGAAAATACATTTTCTTAACAGACTGAAATGACTCAGGTTTAACGTTTGAGGTCATTTACAAAAAAAAGTTGAACCTTTACCAAACTTTATTTTTGCAAATGGCGCTAGCTCATATTTCTTTTCATTTGACTCACTATAGGTGCTATCCAAAACAATGTTTATCCCTATGTTACCATGGTTACCCCTCCGAGCTGTATTGTTGTGTAGACGCGATGACGGATCTTTAAATTTATTAAAATTAGCTTCTGGCTGAGAAGGGAGAAGGTTTTGGTCTGTCCATCTGCCACTCACAGTTCAAACCCTCCCTATATTGATGGTTATGTTGTGCCTTGGTGTTTGAGAATTGCCTATAACTGTTTAAGGTTGTATGCGGACTTTAACTGCCACTTAAAAACGAAATATATAACAAATTAACCTTTATGTCTTCATGTAATATGAAGAAAACAACTGACGTCTTCTGAGTTCCATCCCGCAGCATTCAGATTACTTTAAATAACCGTCAATGTTTTATGTCGTATGTGTGTATGCATGTGTATTCAGTATATTTACATGTGTATGTGACATTGCATGCATTTGAGGCTTTGTAAAATTGTGTAGCCCACTCAAAAGGCTTGTGTGCATTTAAGCCTTTATGAATTAGCCAGGTCCCATTCGATTTTGTTCAGACAGCTGGCCAATCTATGTATAGATTCTTTATTCATAGTATTATTTTGAATTGCGGAGCCTCTAACTATATTTGGCTCAGCTACCATGATAAACGGACAGTTATCGGCCCTCGTTGCTGTCCAATGTTTCGTTAATGTTGTGCAAGCTAGCTAAAGTTAGGCCTGATTAGGAAAAGCCATGAGCATATTATATATTTAGGAACATAATATAAATGTATTTTGTATTTATTTGAGCTACATTACAACTCAACTATGTAAAATGTTGAAACCCGTCTTTTTGTCACTCTCTGGAAGAGACTAAAATCAATAAATATGTATCTTGCAGCAAACAAAGTTTGTGGTCAAGAAACTAGTAACTTTTTTGTCTTTTTTAAAACAAATTACGTATTTTTTTTTGTATTGACTTTGTTGTATGCAAGACAAATAAATATATGCCTGGGATTATTGGAAAGCAATGATGACTGCTTTTTTCCTGCTCTGCTCTTCTTTCAATTCAATGTAGGTTTATAACAGTGTGCTTTTGCCATAAAAGTAATATCCATAAGTAGCAGTGCAGCTTAATATATAATATTCACACCAAAATGATTTCACCAGGTAAACATTAGCTAGTAGTATTAGGGGCAGGTGTATGGAATTACATTTGTGTCATTATGCTAATAATGGAGGTAGATGCAACAATGAATCCTATTATAGGTGCAAAAGAAAACTGTCAAGTATTTTGCTTAATCAAGCAGACAATTGGGTAGCCCTTGGTGTTGTCATGACATTTTCAAGTGATCATATTTTAATAAAAACCAACAGCCAAGAGTTGGGAGGCAAATCAATCTCATTATTCTTACACATCGTGAGCGTAAAACACATCTACCCCCCGGCCCAGCTGATTAAGTGGTAGAGACTTGTCGCCATGGCATTTTGTACCTCAAGGTGCAAACAGTGGTTTTATAGCGCAGATTAGCAATCGACAATTACACTACAAAGACCTTCTTTCGTTTTAAAACAATACTATTTCATAAAAACTGAAACAGTTAAAAAGCAAAGCTTTCTTTTCCTGAAAAACGAAATAAAAAAAGACATTTGATTCAAGAGAAAAAGTAACAGCAATCTTTCATCCTCTATTACATATGTTTTCCGGTATTCCACCACACCAGTAAAGTCTTAGGTCCTTCTTCCTCCCACACCGTGGTGCAGCAGAAGATGTTTTCCAACCTCCAAACTGCACTTGTTTAAATTATTTGGTTGAATAAACACTCACTTCCAGGGCCAAGTCTGGACATTAAGAATGTGACAGAACTGAACCAAGTGTACAGACCATTCTTTGATTTATAACTTTGAACTATAAAACCATTTGTAAAAGTAATTTAAGATGCATAAAAAATAACTTTACCACTTTGGAATGCCAGGGATGTGCAGTACTGAATCTTCTCCTAATCTTGATCATCAATTATTGCAAAACATCTTGATTGACCCAGTTCCCACAAAAGGTGGGTAGTAACAATAAAAATCATATGCTACTGGTTGATTCCACGTGTCCATCAGTGCAACTTTACAAAGTCTAATCGGTCAACATTGGTTATCAGAAGTCAAGAGGCGGGGTTTGAGAGGCTCCAGCCTCAGTTGATTGGCTCATAGACCTGAGGCAGGGGCGTGACTGTCTTGCGTACGCAGACATAGACTCCGCCCAGTAGCAGAATAATCATGGGAGTCCCGAGGGCTACCGCCATGATGGACAGAACCAGTGGAGAGAAAGAATCTACAGGCGGAGTGCCCAGTCCAACCAGCATAGTCCTGGCAAAAGAGAGAGAGAGCGAGCGAGAAAGAGAACGAGAGAGAGAGAGAGAGAGAGAGAGGTCCATGGGAGGAAGACAAAACCAAGTGAGATTGTTAGTGAAATAAAATATATTTAATATACCAGTGGAAACATTAGAACACATAGCGCTACCTATTAGGGTGGACATATACATGTTTCTCTCCCCCTATCCCTCCCCCTCCCTCCCCTCCAGTTTCTAAGTCTGCGGGCGACCGTTCTTTACCAGCTGAGGAACTTGGTGACTGAGTAGTAGGGGTCTCCAGCGATGCTGAACGTCATGTTGATCCCGGCGGCCGGCGGTTCCGGCCCGTAAAAAGCCCGGACCAGACCGGAGGCTGCCGCTGGCCGCTCCCGCTGGGGCACGGGCACAGGGCCGGAGTGGTGGCAGGGAGTGGAATCCTCAAACACGGGCACGGGCTGGCGGTACGCCACGGGCTTCCACTGGGCATAGCTGAGGACGGTGGAGGTCTGATTGGGAGGGGAAGACACCCACTGGGACACCTGGAGGAGGAAGAGGAGGAGAGAGGAAGAGGAGGGAGGTGAGGAGCTTCATCTAGAACCCACTGGGACACCTGGAGGAGGAAGAGGAGGAGAGAGGAGGGAGGTGAGGAGCTTCATCTAGAACCCACTGGGACAACTGGAGGAGGAAGAGGAGGAGAGAGGAAGAGGAGGGAGGTGAGGAGCTTCATCTAGAACCCCCTGGGACAACTGGAGGAGGAAGAGGAGGAGAGAGGAGGGAGGTGAGGAGCTTCATCTAGAACCCACTGGGACACCTGGAGGAGGAAGAGGAGGGAGGTGAGAAGCTTCATCTTAAACCCACTGTGACACCTGGAGGAGGAAGAGGAGGAAGAGTAGGGAGGTGAGGAGCTTCATCTTGAACCCACTGTGACACCTGGAGGAGGAAGAGGAGGGAAGTGAGAAGCTTCATCTTAAACCCACTGTGACACCTGGAGGAGGAAGAGCAAGCACAGACAACAAGCCCACGCAGTGGTCACCTTGAATATGGAGGGTGTGCATTCATCGTCTATGGAGTGGTCACCTTGAACATGGAGGGTGTGCATTCATCGTCTATGGAGTGGTCACCTTGAATATGGAGGGTGTGCATTCATCGTCTATGCAGTGGTCACCTTGAATATGGAGGGTGTGTATTCATCGTCTATGCAGTGGTCACCTTGAATATGGAGGGTGTGTATTCATCGTCTATGGAGCGCACGACGTCCACCCGGTCCATCAGACTAGCCCCGCCCACTGCCTGGAGTTCCAGGGAGAACCTTGACTGATTGGCCCGCGGCGACACTCCACTAAGCCACACCTTCATCTGGGAGGAGTTAGCGTTGTGAAGAAGGCTGGGCCAGCCTCTGTCCCGCCCCTCGCTCTCAAACGCTGACAACTGGAATTTGAGGAAAACCATGAAATGCACAGGATTAACAACCTGTTTTAAAAGGCACGTCTGTACCAAAAAAAGAACAGAAATTAAAAATAAAAATAAAACCAAAATTAAAATAACTGAAAAATAAAACCAAACTATATAGAAAATAAATAAATGAATCAAATAAATCAACCCAAACCTGTAAACAGAAGGACCCATTGATGAAGCTACTGCTCCCATCTCCCCCACAGAGCGTTGCCGTGTGAGCGGCAGGGTCCAGGGTTCTGTTCATGTCGGACCACGTGAAGTTCTGGAGCTCGTAGGGAGGCAGGAAGCTGGACCTGGGAACGCTGTCAGGATCCGCTGTGTCGTTGACGTCATCGTACTCCCACAGCTGAGAGGGAACACACAGTAGCCCTCAAATGGGATTATATATAAACCACCAACTCATAACCTAATTATGCAACCTCAGCAAGACAACAAATAAACAAACACGGGAACATGATGACTCACCCTGGTAAAGACCATGGCACTACTGTGCACTATGCTGCTCTCTGGCTCTACCTTCAGGCTGCCAGTGGCATTGCGTGTCAGGAAGGCCGGCCAGTCCACCTGACAAGCAATCAGCAGAGGTTCGTTGTCATCATTATCTTTGACGATACTAGGCAGCTCCCTCCCTCCCTCCCTCCCTCCCTCCATCTGACTAACCTGAACCTTTGAGACAGTGGAGTTGGTGTGGACCAGCAGTAGTGTTGGCGCCCCCTGGCTGCACAGCAGGAAGTGAAGTGTGTCGTTGACACCCTGAGCCCGCACATGCAATAGGTCAACGCCAGGGGGCAGGGAGTTCGCGCCGGGATTTAACTCCAGAGATACCTTAGTCACAGAAGACAGAAACTAGCAACTCATCACCAATAAAAATAAACACTTGTAATAATCACACACAAACACAATCTTTCTTAATTGTCTTGAGCTAATCTCAGTTCATGCAAGAAACAATCACATACTACCCATTTTTTTTACAGCAAACATTTTGTTTTGTTGCAGTAGTTCCATTATCGACAAAGAATAGAAAGCATACATGGAGTACCATAAACCCTACATTTATTTTCTTTCTACATAACAAGGTTTGTGTTATAAAGTAATGTAATTAGCAAATAACAGTTTTTGATTTGGAATTGGAGTGAACGTGATTTGGGAGATTGTTTATAAAGTCGACAAGTTATAACTTTCTTTTCACTAACTTTGTGGACAAGATGAAGTCTTAAAAAAGGCTACAATTAAACACTGTGTAAAACCAATTGATAAGTAAACTGGCCCCATTTGATTGGTCAATAAAGAATATGAAACTCCTGCCTGTTTTGCATCGCACGACAGTGTACCACAGCCCTTACAGTACGGGGTAGGCAGCTGCCTCAGGTTTAAACAAAAGTTGACATCTTTGCGCTCCTCCCTCAAATGATAAATGGTCTTTCTTTTTTGGGAGGAAAGCTCTCATAATTTTCAAATGTAGTTGTAATTTCATCAGTGTTAACTATCTACGTTTGCAGTTTATTCGCAACTTTTCCCATCCTGAAATCTGATTTAAGAGTTATACCATACGTCTGATCTGGCATATTGGGTTATTGAGAATACCCTGTTTTTCTGTTTAAAGGGCAAAGTAAGTCAAATCAACTTTCTATTTAACAAAATTTGCTAACGTGAGGGCTTGAACTTTCAAGCTAGCTAATACTAGCTGAATGATCAATAACTCAATTCGGCGTTTCAAATATTAAATCAACGACTTCCACCACAATTATCAACCAGCACTACCTACCTTTCTTCTGAAGTTATCCCCATTGCCGATAAAACCACGAGAAAACTTCAACGTTAAGCATAAAAACAGAACAGAAAAGTGAAATCTGCCAGAAGCCATCTTTGTTTTTGTCCGGCGAATGAAATCACGTGCCTAGTTCCTTGTTATCAGCTGATTAGTAGATTTTGAGCTAGCTACCCTGGCCGATTCATTGTCTGATTTATAGAGGAAATGGCCCAAGGATATGACTGAAAAAAACTGAAACAACTGCACCAGTACACAATTTTTAAAGAATGCAATTGAAGCAATACGTCATGTTCCTGCCAAACTCTGGAATCGCCCAGTATTCGTACTCAAACTCCACCCCGAGCAGGACTTGGAGCACGTGGGGGCTTTATCGTCGATCGGGAATGTACTCTACATCCAAGACAGGGTTCCTACGCAGGTCAGGGATGTCTGCAAAAGTCTAACATTCTCAACAGTATCGCATTTATTTTTCAGACACCACAAATAGTAAACTCTCAAATTGCACTCTTGAATTGAAACTCCTCTATCTACAAATTTTAAGTTTTCATCCGCTCAACATTTGGATGCGCTCAAAGTGTTAAATACTAAATTGAAGTCACTGAGAAAGCTCCAAACGAATTCACATTTTATTATTTAATGTATCTGATGTATTTTAATCAATATGTTTGGACCATTATACTGGCTTGTATAATGAAAACATTCGTTAAGAGACATTGACCAACTTACTGGTCAAAAGTGAAGGCATTAGAATACCGTGCACACCTAACAATTTAGGACTGAAGTGCTGGTTAAGCAGTCTGGAAAGGTGAGGAATTTTGAAGTAAAAAATGTGTGGGAACCCTGAAAACACCAAGTGGCTTAGTCGTGTCAATTATGGGTGGATGCAAATATGAAACACTGTTTGGAATAGAGCTCCGTACAAATAAAGAAAGTCGGTTTAGGTGATTCTTTAACTTGTATCCAACTTTAATGAGACTCAGCAATAAGAGGCAAAATGTCAGGGGGAGAGGAATGGAGAAAGATAGTTTGTTGTTTTTTGTTCACAGAAAAATCACATCTACAGAAGCAATGACATATTTGATCTGCGCCAAAAGGGCGAATAGCATGAAGAGCCAGGGGGTGTGTTCAGTCTAGAACGCTTTGATTCCTTTAACCACCAATCTTTTCCGTTCAACAAAGGTTGCGTTATCAAGGCAATGCAATGCGGCCATTGCTTCTCCCTGTTTGCGTCTCCCATGCTTAACAAATCGATACCCAGAGATGGTATTTCTCAGTTCCTGGTGGGTTACTATGGTGCGCAGTAACACGTGGCAAAAAACAAAGTCTAGTAGCTTGATAGTTGAGACCGGAACAGGATAAGAATATTGTTGTTAACACTAACTAGCGAGCTACATAACACCTGGTCCCACTGAAGATGCTTGACAATCTACTAACTGCCATAAATATGGTATAAAAACAACAAAGACAAGACACTCAGATCTCAAACTCACTTACCACCCACACGCAAAGAGACAGGCCAACTGAACATGACTAAAATAATACAAAGACTTGAGTGCTTTAACAAACTGAACCGCTATGAGACTGACTGACTGAGGTTTTCCTTCCGTTCCTGTTCCTTGTGTTTCTCCGTTTCTCCATTACCCTCTCCCTTCTCATCCCTCTCTTCTTTTTCTCCTCCTCTACTCCGCTCCCTGCCCTCCTCCTGTCTGTTCATCTCCCTTCTTCTTGTGGCCGGATACGATGTCATCAATACGCAGCAACAAGATGGCCGTCTGACGGGGGAGAGAGAGGCCATTAAGGTTCATGCTAATCACACGGTTTTCAACGGTAATCACAGAACAATGGATTGAAACATGAAGCATATTCACTCATTTGAACTGAAGGTAAACTGCATTCTATGTGTGAACAGGAGTGCCACACACACACAGTCCTATATGCACATTGAGAAGTAAGGCCACCCAGTCCCACCTCCACAGCAGTCTTGTAAGTCTGGGCCTTCACGGCCAGAGGCTCCCAAATCCCCAGAGAGGTCATCTCAGCCAGGGTGCCCGTCTCTCCGTTCACCCCCCAGGAAACACAGTTCTCCTGGGTGTGCTTGGCCTGGGGGGGGGGAGAAGAGAGAGAGAGAGAGAGAGAGAGAGCGAGCAAGAGAGAGGTGGCTGGAGGTTAGCTTTAATTAAGAAGGTACCCAAGGGAAACTCTACCCAGTGTTGCTGTTATCTCCTCTACAGCAAACAGGAAATAATGTGTTGCTGCCCCAACCTGTGTGTTTGGGTGGCCAAATAACTCAATATTCTAAGCATCCTTCTACATTTTTCATATGGAGTTTTAATTCAAATGTAAACCATTATTCTTGTCAAATTAGGAGTCTAGCTTTTTGCTATAGGATCTATTTTCCTTCCAAACTCATATTCACTTCTAACTAGCAGGAGACTATATTAACACAACCAGCCAGCCAGGAGACTATATTAACACAACCAGCCAGCCAGGAGACTATATTAACACAACCAGCCAGCAGACTATAGTAATACAGCCAGCCAGGAGACTCTATTAACACAACCAGCCAGCCAGGAGACTCTATGAATACAACCAGCCAGCCAGCAGACTCTATGAATACAACCAGCCAGCCAGCAGACTCTATGAATACAACCAGCCAGCCAGGAGACTCTATTAATACAGCCAGCCAGCCAGGAGACTCTATTAATACAGCCAGCCAGCCAGGAGACTATTAATACAACCAGCCAGCCAGGAGACTATTAATACAACCAGCCAGCCAGCGACTATATTAATACAACCAGCCAGCCAGCCAGCAACTATATTAATACAACCAGCCAGCCAGGGACTATATTAATACAACCAGCCAGCCAGGGACTATATTAATACAACCAGCCAGCCAGGGACTATATTAATACAACCAGCCAGCCAGGGACTATATTAATACAACCAGCCAGCCAGGAGACTATATTAATAGAGCCAGCCAGCCAGGAGACTATATTAATAGAGCCAGCCAGCCAGGAGACTATATTAACACAACCAGCCAGCCAGGAGACTCTATTAATACAGCCAGCCAGCCAGGAGACTCTATTAATACAGCCAGGCAGCCAGGAGACTCTATTAATACAACCAGCCAGCCGGGAGACTCTATTAATACAGCCAGCCAGGAGACTATATTAATACAACCAGCCAGCCAGAGACTATATTAATACAACCAGCCAGCCAGGAGACTATATTAATACAACCAGCCAGCCAGGAGACTATATTAATACAACCAGCCAGCCAGGAGACTATATTAATACAACCAGCCAGCCAGGAGACTATATTATAGAGCCAGCCAGCCAGGAGACTATATTATAGAGCCAGCCAGCCAGGAGACTATATTAATACAACCAGGCAGCCAGGAGACTATATTAATAGAGCCAGCCAGCCAGGAGACTATATTAATACAACCAGCCAGCCAGGAGACTATATTAATAGAGCCAGCCAGCCAGGAGACTATATTAATAGAGCCAGCCAGCCAGGAGACTATATTATAAAGCCAGCCAGCCAGGAGACTATATTATAGAGCCAGCCAGCCAGGAGACTATATTAATAGAGCCAGCCAGCCAGGAGACTATATTAATACAACCAGGCAGCCAGGAGACTATATTAATAGAGCCAGCCAGCCAGGAGACTATATTATAAAGCCAGCCAGCCAGGAGACTATATTATAGAGCCAGCCAGCCAGGAGACTATATTATAGAGCCAGCCAGCCAGGAGACTATATTATAGAGCCAGCCAGCCAGGAGACTATATTAATACAACCAGCCAGCCAGGAGACTATTAATACAGCCAGCCAGCCAGGAGACTATATTATAAAGCCAGCCAGCCAGGAGACTATATTATAGAGCCAGCCAGCCAGGAGACTATATTATAGAGCCAGCCAGCCAGGAGACTATATTATAGAGCCAGCCAGCCAGGAGACTATATTATAGAGCCAGCCTCTCTCTTACCCTGAGAGAGGTGAGGACTCTGATGGTGGAGGCTCCACAGTTCTGGATCAGGGTGCGGGGGATGACCTCCAGGGCCTGGGCCACAGCACGGTAAGGATACTGCTCCACACCAGTCAGCGCCCGTGACCGCTCCATCAGACGCTTAGACACGGCCATCTCAGCGGCGCCCCCTCCTGGTAGCAGGGAGGGCTCCAGCAGGACGTTACGGCACACCTGCATGGCGTCCTGCAGGTTACGCTCCACTTCCTGGAGAGGAAAAGAGGGAAGGTTGTCAAGACAACGGGAACAATTTAGAACCTTTGTTAGAGTTCTGTCAGTGCTGTAAGACTTATCTGAATAATATACTGCTATCTGAAGAACAGTGATGTCTGAAGAACAGAGTTCCAAGTGCTGTAAGACTTATTTGAATAATATACTGCCATCTGAAGAACAGTGATGTCTGAAGAACAGAGTTCCAAGTGCTGTAAGAGTAATCTGAATTCTCTGACTAAGTGACCTTACTTTTTTTTTGTACCTTTACATAAACGGGCAAGTTAATAAAGAACTCATTCTTATTTACAACGACAGCCTAATAAATTGAGTTCTTCGTCAAACTTTGTCTGCAATAACTGAATTCTCCATGAGGCCTCTGTCTTAGGTCATAATAGCCCTGCTCTAATCTCTGTCTTAGGTCATAATAGCCCTGCTCT
Organism: Aplochiton taeniatus; assembly: GCA_017639675.1. NCBI lineage: Eukaryota > Metazoa > Chordata > Actinopteri > Galaxiiformes > Galaxiidae > Aplochiton > Aplochiton taeniatus. The sequence continues at coordinate 1,682,618 of CM030175.1, forward strand.
AATCTCTGTCTTAGGTCATAATAGCCCTCCTCTATTCTCTGTCTTAGGTCATAATAGCCCTCCTCTAATCTCTGTCTTAGGTCATAATAGCCCTCCTCTAATCTCTGTCTTAGGTCATAATAGCCCTCCTCTAATCTCTGTCTTAGGTCATAATAGCCCTCCTCTAATCTCTGTCTTAGGTCATAATAGCCCTCCTCTAATCTCTGTCTTAGGTCATAATAGCCCTCCTCTAATCTCTGTTTTAGGTCATAATAGCCCTCCTCTAATCTCTGTCTCACCGCCAGAATCTCCTTGCTGGCTCCGCGGAGCAGGATAGTGCAAGCTTTGGGGTCTTTGCACTCGGTGACGAAGGTGAAGTACTCGTCGCCGATCTTCTTGATCTCAAACAGCCCCGCTCCTGAACCCACGTCATCCTCTCGCAGCTCATCTGTACGGCTGGCGATCCGAGCCCCGCACGCCCTGAGGACGAGACAAAATGGAGGAGGAACAGTCAGCTCACGGAGGAGGAGGAACAGTCAGCTCACGGAGGTTAACGGTGGAGTTGAAACAGTCAGCTCACGGAGGTTAACGGTGGAGTTGAAACAGTCAGCTCACGGAGGTTAACGGTGGAGTTGAAACAGTCAGCTCACGGAGGTTAATGGTGGAGGAGGAACAGTCAGCTCACGGAGGTTAACGGTGGAGTTGAAACAGTCAGCTATGGTGGAGGAGAAACAGTCAGCTCACGGAGGTTAGCGGTGGAGGAGGAACAGTCAGCTCACGGAGGTTAACGGTGGAGGAGAAACAGTCAGCTCACGGAGGAGGAGGAACAGTCAGCTCACGGAGGTTAACGGTGGAGGAGGAACAGTCAGCTCACGGAGGTTAACGGTGGAGGAGGAACAGTCAGCTCACGGAGGTTAACGGTGGAGGAGAAACAGTCAGCTCACGGAGGTTAATGGTGGAGTTGAAACAGTCAGCTATGGTGGTGGAGAAACAGTCATCTCACGGAGGTTAACGGTGGAGGAGAAACAGTCATCTCGCGGAGGTTAACGGTGGAGGAGAAACAGTCAGCTCGCGGAGGTTAACGGTGGAGGAGAAACAGTCAGCTCGCGGAGGTTAACGGTGGAGGAGAAACAGTCAGCTCGCGGAGGTTAACGGTGGAGGAGAAACAGTCAGCTCACGGAGGTTAACGGTGGAGGAGAAACAGTCAGCTCGCGGAGGTTAACGGTGGAGGAGAAACAGTCATCTCACGGAGGTTAACGGTGGAGGAGAAACAGTCAGCTCGCGGAGGTTAACGGTGGAGGAGAAACAGTCAGCTCGCGGAGGTTAACGGTGGAGGAGAAACAGTCAGCTCGCGGAGGTTAACGGTGGAGGAGAAACAGTCAGCTCACGGAGGTTAATGTTTTTGCGTTACCTAGCGATACGGTTGTTGTCAGTCTTCCTCACACGACGGATAGCTGTGATGTTAGCCTTCATCAGATAGTGCTGGGCCAGGTCTGGAGAGAGAGAGAGGAGAAAGAAAGGGAATGAAAGAAAGGGAAGAGGAGGAAGGAAAAGAGAAGGATGGAGAGATGTTATCTTCCCATCAGCCAGTGGTCCACAAAATATTATAATATTGCCGCTACGTTTGCTTCAGGTTGCCTGCGTGTGTGTGTGTGTGTGTGTACCGGAGATGCCCTTCTCGGTGAAGATCAGGTCGGGCTTCAGGCGGATGATGTCTTCACAAATCTGCTGGATATACTCCTCCTCCATCTGAAGCAGCCTGCTGAAGTCCTCCTCCTTTGTGATCTCAATGTCTGTCTTTAGAGAGCACACACACACACACACACACAGGGCCAGGTTAGTCTGTGTGTGTGTGTGTGTGTGTGTGAACGAGAGAGAGAGAGTGTAACACCTTTCAGAAAGATGAACCACCATTGGTGTCCACTAGCATAGCTCTTATGCTAACCAGAAGCTTCAGGTGTAGGGATGGCCTGAGAGTTCGACTAGACAGGACTATGAAAACAACCTCAACATTCACGTGTGTGTGTGTGTGTGTGTGTGTGTGTGTGTGTACCTGGCTCTCTCCCTTTTTGTACTCCAGAGAGCAGTCCAGCAGGGTGGTGTGTGTGTGTGTGTGTGTGTGTGTACCTGGCTCTCTCCCTTCTTGTACTCCAGGGAGCAGTCCAGCAGGGTGGTGTGTGTGTGTGTGTGTGTGTGTGTGTGTGTGTACCTGGCTCTCTCCCTTCTTGTACTCCAGGGAGCAGTCCAGCAGGATGATGCGAGGGTCTTTGATCATGCGCCTCATCCTGGGGTGGGTCACATCCTTGTTCACCATCACTCCCTTCAGCACACAGGAGTCCTCAATGATGCCCCCAGGAATCTAGAGGCACAACATACAAACAAGAAATCCCTTCAGCACACAGGAGTCCTCAATGATGCCCCCAGGAATCTAGAGGCACAACATACAAACAAGAAATCCCTTCAGCACACAGGAGTCCTCAATGATGCCCCCAGGAATCTAGAGGCACAACATACAAACAAGAAATCCCTTCAGCACACAGGAGTCCTCAATGATGCCCCCAGGAATCTAGAGGCACAACATACAAACAAGAAATCCCTTCAGCACACAGGAGTCCTCAATGATGCCCCCAGGAATCTAGAGGCACAACATACAAACAAGAAATCCCTTCAGCACACAGGAGTCCTCAATGATGCCCCCAGGAATCTAGAGGCACAACATACAAACAAGAAATCCCTTCAGCACACAGGAGTCCTCAATGATGCCCCCAGGAATCTAGAGGCACAACATACAAACAAGAAATCCCTTCAGCACACAGGAGTCCTCAATGATGCCCCCAGGAATCTAGAGGCACAACATACAAACAAGAAATCCCTTCAGCACACAGGAGTCCTCAATGATGCCCCCAGGAATCTAGAGGCACAACATACAAACAAGAAATCCCTTCAGCACACAGGAGTCCTCAATGATGCCCCCAGGAATCTAGAGGCACAACATACAAACAAGAAATCCCTTCAGCACACAGGAGTCCTCAATGATGCCCCCAGGAATCTAGAGGCACAACATACAAACAAGAAATCCCTTCAGCACACAGGAGTCCTCAATGATGCCCCCAGGAATCTAGAGGCACAACATACAAACAAGAAATCCCTTCAGCACACAGGAGTCCTCAATGATGCCCCCAGGAATCTAGAGGCACAACATACAAACAAGAAATCCCTTCAGCACACAGGAGTCCTCAATGATGCCCCCAGGAATCTAGAGGCACAACATACAAACAAGAAATCCCTTCAGCACACAGGAGTCCTCAATGATGCCCCCAGGAATCTAGAGGCACAACATACAAACAAGAAATCCCTTCAGCACACAGGAGTCCTCAATGATGCCCCCAGGAATCTAGAGGCACAACATACAAACAAGAAATCCCTTCAGCACACAGGAGTCCTCAATGATGCCCCCAGGAATCTAGAGGCACAACATACAAACAAGAAATCCCTTCAGCACACAGGAGTCCTCAATGATGCCCCCAGGAATCTAGAGGCACAACATACAAACAAGAAATCCCTTCAGCACACAGGAGTCCTCAATGATGCCCCCAGGAATCTAGAGGCACAACATACAAACAAGAAATCCCTTCAGCACACAGGAGTCCTCAATGATGCCCCCAGGAATCTAGAGGCACAACATACAAACAAGAAATCCCTTCAGCACACAGGAGTCCTCAATGATGCCCCCAGGAATCTAGAGGCACAACATACAAACAAGAAATCCCTTCAGCACACAGGAGTCCTCAATGATGCCCCCAGGAATCTAGAGGCACAACATACAAACAAGAAATCCCTTCAGCACACAGGAGTCCTCAATGATGCCCCCAGGAATCTAGAGGCACAACATACAAACAAGAAATCCCTTCAGCACACAGGAGTCCTCAATGATGCCCCCAGGAATCTAGAGGCACAACATACAAACAAGAAATCCCTTCAGCACACAGGAGTCCTCAATGATGCCCCCAGGAATCTAGAGGCACAACATACAAACAAGAAATCCCTTCAGCACACAGGAGTCCTCAATGATGCCCCCAGGAATCTAGAGGCACAACATACAAACAAGAAATCCCTTCAGCACACAGGAATGTATGTTTTCAACATCAGCTCATCCTTTGATTGCATGATAAAGGAACAGTTTGACCATGATGTGAGACTGATGAACTCTTCTTTGTTGGTGTTTATTGGTAGGAGTCAGGGCGTACCTTCTCTACTTTGGTGGTGTTTATTGGTAGGAGTCAGGGCGTACCTTCTCTACTTTGTTGGTGTTTATTGGTAGGAGTCAGGGCGTACCTTCTCTACTTTGTTGGTGTTTATTGGTAGGAGTCAGGGCGTACCTTCTCTACTTTGTTGGTGTTTATTGGTAGGAGTCAGGGCGTACCTTCTCTTCTTTGTTGGTGTTTATTGGTAGCAGTCAGGGCGTACCTTCTCTACTTTGTTGGTGTTTATTGGTAGCAGTCAGGGCGTACCTTCTCTACTTTGGCGTACTTCTTGATGTCGATCTCCTTGCGTCCATCAGCCTCCATCTCCACAGTGCGGACGGCGTCCAGGGCGATGTTGCAGGCCATGTCGGACCAGCGGGCCAAGGCCTTGGTGTTGATGGCCGAGTTGATGATCTTCAGCATCATGACGCGGTCATTGGGGTCCACTGGGGTGCTGCAATGTAAAGTACACGTTATTTATAAAGATGAAGTACAGATGTGGATAGAGGCAGGCACGCACACGTCTGTGTGTGAGGGAGATGATAGTTTATCTGGCCTGTGTGTGTGTGTGTGTGTGTGCGTGTGTGTGTGTGTGTGTGTGTGTACCTGATGTCTTTGAGTGTGTTGAGCATATCCTCCAGTGCCTGTCTGTAAGTGATAGTTGATCTGGCCTGTGTGTGTGTGTGTGTGTGTGTGTGTGTGTGTACCTGATGTCTTTGAGTGTGTTGAGCATATCCTCCAGTGCCTGTCTGTAAGTGATAGTTGATCTGGCCTGTGTGTGTGTGTGTACCTGATGTCTTTCAGTGTGTTGAGCATATCCTCCAGAGCCTGTCTGTAAGTGATAGTTGATCTGGCCTGTGTGTGTGTGTGTGTGTGTGTGTACCTGATGTCTTTCAGTGTGTTGAGCATATCCTCCAGAGCCTGTCTGTAAGTGATAGTTGATCTGGCCTGTGTGTGTGTGTGTGTGTGTGTGTGTACCTGATGTCTTTCAGTGTGTTGAGCATATCCTCCAGAGCCTGTCTGTAAGTGATAGTTGATCTGGCCTGTGTGTGTGTGTGTGTGTGTGTGTGTGTGTGTGTGTGTGTGTGTGTGTGTGTGTACCTGATGTCTTTCAGTGTGTTGAGCATATCCTCCAGAGCCTGTCTGTAAGTGATAGTTGATCTGGCCTGTGTGTGTGTGTGTGTGTGTGTGTGTGTGTGTGTGTGTGTACCTGATGTCTTTCAGTGTGTTGAGCATATCCTCCAGAGCCTGTCTGTAAGTGATAGTTGATCTGGCCTGTGTGTGTGTGTGTGTGTGTGTGTGTGTGTGTGTACCTGATGTCTTTCAGTGTGTTGAGCATATCCTCCAGAGCCTGTCTGTAAGTGATAGTTGATCTGGCCTGTGTGTGTATGTGTGTGTGTGTGTGTGTGTGTGTGTGTGTACCTGATGTCTTTCAGTGTGTTGAGCATATCCTCCAGAGCCTGTCTGTAAGTGATAGTTGATCTGGCGTGTGTGTGTGTGTGTGTGTGTGTGTGTGTGTGTGTGTGTGTACCTGATGTCTTTCAGTGTGTTGAGCATATCCTCCAGAGCCTGTCTGTAAGTGATAGTTGATCTGGCCTGTGTGTGTGTGTGTGTGTGTGTGTGTGTGTGTGTGTGTGTGTGTACCTGATGTCTTTCAGTGTGTTGAGCATATCCTCCAGAGCCTGTCTGTAAGCCCCGATGATAACGGTGGGGTGCATCTGCTGCAGCAGAAACTGCTCTGCCACAGACAGCATCTCACCAGCTACACACACACACACACACACACACACACACACACACACACACACACACACATTATATTAAGACACAAAAAATATAATGTTTAGTTAACCGATGAAAGCAGTTGGTCGAGCTTCAACAGCTTAACATACGTAAAAGCTAAGCTTGTAAGAAATAGGAGAGTTAACACGTTGCCATTTCAACAGCCATTTTTGTATGTGTGTTTAGATGCAAAGGAATTAAGGTTTAGCCCTCCCTACCCTCTTTCCACCTGCTCCCATCCTATCCACCCCCACTATGCAGCCATCTTGTCTCTGGTTAAATGTCTTACCCAGGATGATGACTGAGGTGGTTCCATCTCCCACCTCTTCGTCCTGGGTACGGCTGATCTCAATCATGGACTTGGCTGCCGGATGCTGCACCTGGATCTGTGAGAGGAGAAGACAGCAGAGATATTTAACATAGGATACGGTGTAATAATATCCATTACGTAGACAGAGAAGAGGGAGGTGGAGACAGCCGGGTTAAATATCACTACGTCATCGTTCTATCAATAGTACTCTGTTCTATATCTAATATATAGACACATAGCACACAGCATGATGCACCCCATGAACACAACACCACGGAAATGTTTGTATTAGCTTTCAAGTTGTGATGTCTACTGTAATCAATGACAGGAGAAAAGCTGAAGAATATGTTTAACAAAATAGGAGATAAAATAAGCACATGTATATGTTTATTAAATCGCTTAAGATAAAGGCCGTGATGTTTAGAGTCAGTACGATACCTCTCGAAGGATAGCGTTGCCATCGTTAGTCATGACGATGCCTCCCATTGGATCCAGCAGCATCTTCATCATGGCCCTCGGGCCCAAACACGTCCGGATCACATCTGCTATCGTCTGCAGCACACAGCAGAGAGAGAGGTCAGATTGTCAAGTCGTGTGCTTGGTAAATGGATCTCTATAGGAGATCACCTTAATCTACTGCGTTTTCACATTCCTTGCCAAATAGAGATAATGTCATAATGACATTTCTGTATCAATAATTTAGGGCAATGTATTTAAAATTGTATTGACCGTGTAAAATTGTAAAATCGGTGATGTCAATAGCCATGCACCTCACCTTAGCAGCACTGATGTTGCCAGTCTGCACTTTGCGACCAGACTCCCTCTTTATGTTCTGATCTGATGGAGAAGCGGAAGATTGACAGGTTAACTGAGTACATTTTCTTTTGCAAACCCCTTCTAGATACGAGTCTGTTCTTTTATAATACAGCAATTATTCTAACCGTATTTGCCGTCATCGATCGAATCTGATCGCAGATTCCCCAAAAATTGGTCAAAAGAATGTGCATTTCAATTCAACTTTAAGCCTTACTAATGTGGGTGGGTCTTCTGGTCCGTTATCCTAACAAAGCAATTGATGGACATAACTAGGCAGTTTGTCCCGTTGCTAACTAACACGGCTATTGGCCAGCGGAGAATTATGCGTTAGCACAGTCCAGAGATTAACTAGCTAGGATGACTTGCTAACGTTATCCAACATGAGCGGTTTAAACGTTGGCAGCTGTTAGCTTGCAAAAAACATGACATTAACAATGAACGCATCTGTCAAGTCAAGCATACATTCAGCGTTGCGAGAGAAAAAAAGACAAGAGAACTCGTTAAGCTAACAACACACTGCAGTGGTAGAATAGCCTAGCATAGCTAGCATGCTATATGACTAGCGAGCAACATCATCGAGGAAGTAGCACATGCTTTGTTGCTGGGTACGAGCGACCGGTAACCGCCTTACGGGGCGTTTTAGTCCAGATTTTACAAAGATCGAAGCAATAAAACGATGAAAATTCGCACTTTTCAGAAAAACAAAACAACATGCAATGGTTATGATGTTAATTTAATACACTTACTAAGCACGAGAACCTGTTGGCCCATCATTTTGACAGCGTGTGTGGGACAACAGCAAACTAGAAGGTTCTGGGAGGCACGAGAGGAAGGAGCGGCAGCTGGAGGGGCGGGATAATAGCAGAATTTGGACCAATGCATAGCCATCGAGATTATGACTGACAGTGAACTGCACCAATTAGAAGAGGAGTCACAGAGCCATTGCTTTTGTCAGACACACCCTAATAAGGAGATGCTCTCCTACATTTTCAATATAAGTCCTTTACGTTCACAACTTTGTTACGTAGTCAAATAATGCCCATACCATAATTTTCATATCCAAATGGTATTCATAATCGTTAATCAACCAATCAGTTCCCTTATCACAGTAAGATACACATGTATTAAAGTCAGACAAATTAACAGTTTTAATTAAAAGTTCAAGCATCGCATTCATTGACAAAATTATATTTTCTTCAGTAAAAGAAAGCACAACGGTAAAAATCGATTTCTGAATAATTTACAAAACAACGAAAACAAACCCACATAAGTCACATAAATAAATTAACAATAAGGCTCAGTCAGAGTAATAAGTGTAAAACATTGGGTTTTCATAAATGTACTTTACAAAAGGTTATTTGCAGAATTTCTTTTTGACGGACACAAAATAAATAAATATTGTTCATAAATATGACAACTATAATACAAACAAGCTTGGACAAAGAACTAAATGTTCCTTTGATTATTTGTGGGTGACGAATAAAACTTTCTTAACAGAATTTGATGAAATTGCCTGAAAAGAACCCCTTCTCTAAACCATGAACACTAGGCACGCTTTGCATGCATTGGACCTGACCAGTGGTGCCAATGATGGCAGTGTTCCCTGTTCAGTAGCTTGAGAATTTCAAAGTCACAGGCAAATAAGTGAATAAATAACACCATCAAATCATAAACAATTTACAAAAACTAGTGCATCAAGTACTTAGTAGAATAACACAATGATCAAACATACAAGGAACATTGATCTGTTGATGTAAGCTCCAGACAATAGAAATGCTACAAAATGGCCGGTCAAAAGCAGAATTGTATTTTACCTTTTGGATAAATAAATTAGATTTGATGAAGATTTATGATATAAAAAACTGAGAAAGGATAGCAATAGATTTCTGCACTGGTCAAATGATGAAGTATAAAAGTAAAAGGACCAAGGGTTCCGAAGAGAGAAATTAATTCAATACAAACAAGCAAGCAATCCGATTAGTATTGTAGAGTCAGTATTTCCTCCTTCTGTTCAGAATATGTGAAATAGTTTTATTTTTGTTTTCCTGTTAAATGCTAATATTAAAGCGCTGTGTTGTGAGAACTGGAGAAATTGCTGATAATGTTTTTAGGGTAGTCCCATATCTGCCCCCCCCAAAAAACAAAAAAAAACATTGTCTCTTTCCGTCTCTTCAGGTTCGTCTAGCCCCTGTAGTTCCTGTTGTTCATTTTTTTTTTTTTAAATACTACCCCTCCCATGAATCACCACTAAGGTGTCATAGAAAACGATGTCCTCTTCTTCTCTGCTTCCTGTTCACAGCTCCTCTCTGACTCCGCTGACCACAGGTGGCTGGGAGGCCTCTCGCTTCAAGAAGTTGATGAAGTCTTTCACCTCCCTCACTCCCTGGAATCACAGAGACAGAGAGTATTATAGTATAGTTATATATTGTATATTATAATATAGTATAGTTATATTGTATAGTTATATTATAGTATATGCTATAACTATTAGAGTATTATATAGTATATTATTTTTCACATTCAGTCGCATTGGCTGAAAAGTCTTACAGCTGTAAAAGTCCACAAGGGAGACTGAAGGAAATCAATGATGCATGATTCAAAAACAAACCATAAAAACAAATCATTTAATAATAAGATTATTATTATTATTATTATTATTATTATGATGATTATAATTATCCAAATCCATCTATAGTCAGGCAGTTATCCATTGATTGAAGCATACATCCCATTGTGATAGATACAGTAAAAAGATGACTGACTATACCTCATAGCGTTTGGGCTGGTCTTTCCTGCCCCCCCCTGAGAAATAGATGGTTGGGAAGCTGAGGAGGGGTTGGGGGAGGGGAGGGGAGGAAGAGCAAACAGAGATCACAAGGTAACTACAAGGGCGTCATTTAACGGGGGGGACACAGGGAGCATGGCCCCCCCCCCCCCCCACACTTTTTCAGAAGGTAGTATTGGACACCCCCTTCTTACAGCCTGTACTAACTGTGCCCCCCCTAACTCCCCTGTGCAAACCCTGCCCCCCCCTTATCCTTTTAATCTCACCCTTAATATTAATCCTAATCCTTTTAATCCCACCCTCAATATTAATTCTGTTTTTTATCTCACCCTTAATATTAATCCTAATGTTTTAATCCCACCCTTAATATTAATCCTAATGTTTTTGATCTCACCCTTAATATGAATCCTAATGTTTTTGATCTCACCCTTAATATGAATCCTAATGTTTTTGATCCCACCCTTAATATGAATCCTAATGTTTTTGATCTCACCCTTAATATGAATCCTAATGTTTTTGATCTCACCCTTAATATTAATCCTAATGTTTTTGATCTCACCCTTAATATTAATCCTAATGTTTTTGATCTCACCCTTAATATTAATCCTAATGTTTTTGATCTCACCCTTGGACGTCGTATCCGTGGGGAACATCGTTAGAAGAGGCGTCCATTTTGGCGATGACAATGTTGGGGTCAGCGTGCAGCTACATGGAAGAACACAAATTAACGAAGTCTAAATAATATATACAATTGCATTAATGAAATGTGTGTGGGATGCGCGCTTGTGTATGTGTGTGTGTGTGTGCCTGTGTGTCTGTGCGGTGTGTGTGCGTGTGTGTGTGTCTGCGGTGTTTGTGTGTGTCTGTGCGGTGGTTGTGTGCGTGGCTGTACGGTGTGTGTGTGGGTGTCTGCACGGTGTGTGTGTGTTCAGAGAGGGATTCCAACCTGTTCTGCCAGTTCTCGGTACTTGGGTTCTAGACTCTTGCAGTGGCCACACCACGGGGCATAGAACTCAATCAGAACATCCTTCTCTGGGTTGTGAACTATCTCCTCAAACGAGTCTGCAACAACTACCTGTACACACACACACACACACACACACACACAAAATGGGAATTCACTTTTTATTATTATATAAAGCAGACAGACACACTCAGAAGTATGTATGCATTCACATTACTAGTTTTTATCTCTCTCTATCTCTTTCTCTCACAGACACACACACACACACACAAACTAAGACACAAGTACACACACGCATATGCATAAGCTGATACACACACACACACACACACACACACACACACACACACACACACACGCACACACGCACAAACGCACGCATGCACCTTGATGGGGCCGTTGTTTTTCTCAGGGATGGGCTCAGACTTGATGTAGCGTTTTAGTTGTCCAGCAAAGTACTCATCCAGGAAGCGCTCCAAAGATTTACCGTCTCTCCTGCAACACACACCAACAGGCCTAGATAACGGATGTGTTTCTACAACACACACCAACAGGCCTAGATAATGGATGTGTTTCTGCAACACACACCAACAGGCCTAGATAATGGATGTGTTTCTGCAACACACACCAACAGGCCTAGATAATGGATGTGTTTCTACAACACACACCAACAGGCCTAGATAATGGATGTGTTTCTACAACACACACCAACAGGCCTAGATAATGGATGTGTTTCTGCAACACACATCAACAGGCCTAGATAACGGATGTGTTTCTACAACACACACCAACAGGCCTAGATAATGGATGTGTTTCTGCAACACACATCAACAGGCCTAGATAACGGATGTGTTTCTGCAACACACACCAACAGGCCTAGATAATGGATGTGTTTCTACAACACACACCAACAGGCCTAGATAACGGATGTGTTTCTGCAACACACATCAACAGGCCTAGATAACGGATGTGTTTCTGCAACACACACCAACAGGCCTAGATAATGGATGTGTTTCTGCAACACACACCAACAGGCCTAGATAATGGCTGTCTGCAACACACACCAACAGGCCTAGATAATGGATGTGTTTCTGCAACACACACGTGATGTCTAGAAACAGGCAAGGCCTAGATAATGGCTGTGTGTTTTTTTGTAATAATATGATATTGATATTCCCAGCCCGTGGTAATTGCTTGAAAAAACGTATTTGAATACTGTTGACATGCTACTAGCACGCGTAGCAGTACAGGAAGGAGGTTGGTGGTAAATAAGGAATATGATCCCCACTCACGTCAACTCCTACCTCATGGTGAACTATCTCATGGTGAACTACCTCATGGAGAACTCCTCCCTCATGGTGAACTACCTCATGGTGAACTAACTCATGGTGAACTCCTCCCTCATGATGAACTCCTCCCTCATGGTGAACTAACTCATGGTGAACTCCTCCCTCATGGTGAACTACCTCATGATGAACTCCTCCCTCATGGTGAACTACCTCATGGTGAACTCCTCCCTCATGGTGAACTACCTCATGGTGAACTCCTCCCTCATGGAGAACTCCTCCCTCATGGTGAACTCCTCCCTCATGGTGAACTCCTCCCTCATGGTGAACTACCTCATGGTGAACTACCTCATGGTGAACTCCTCCCTCATGGTGAACTCATGGTGAACTCCTCCCTCATGGTGAACTCCTCCCTCATGGTGAACTCCCCACTCACGTGAACTCCTCCCTCATGGTGAACTACCTCATGGTAAACTCCTCCCTCATGGTGAACTCATGGTGAACTCCTCCCTCATGGTGAACTCCCCACTCACGTGAACTCCTCCCTCATGGTGAACTTGTGTCCATGTTTGGTCCTGATGGTGACAAAGGGAAGGTCCCCTCCATCAGACGACCCCAGGCCAAACTCCTCCTCCAGCTCATCCAGGAAGTCCCTCCGATTGGCCACAGCAAAGGTCAGGCCCTGTGAGGCGTACTGGGCTCCCACCTTCAACACCCTGGGAGGAATGGAGGGAGGGATGGAAGGAGGGATGAAGGGAGGGGTGGAAGATGGGAGGGATGGAAGGAGGGATGGAAGATGAGAGGCATGGAAGGAGGCATAAAGGAGGGAGGGATGAAAGAAGGGAGGAAGTGAGGGATGGAGATGAAAGGAGTGATGTTGAAATGTGAAGGATAGAAGGAAAACGTTGTATCAACACTGTACCATTCCATCAGTATTGCAGATGAAAGTGTGTTTATGTGTTAATGTAGTGTTTTATTTTGGCGAGTCTAGACAGAGGAGTCTGTGGCCATATTATTCTGATAAGGGGTCAATGAGGATTAACTGTGTTCATATCGTTTTAATGTGTTCATATCGTTTCAATGTGTTCGGGTTAGGGGTTAGGGGTTAGGGTTAGGGGTTAGGGGTACCTGTTCCTCCTGAGTTGGAGCCCTTAGGGTTCCTCAGGTAGTCCACATCATAGTAGGGTTAGGGTTAGGGGTTAGGGGTTAGAGGTACCTGTTCCTCCAGTAGTTGGAGCCCTTAGGGTTCCTCAGGTAGTCCACATCGTAGTAGGGTTAGGGTTAGGGGTTAGAGGTACCTGTTCCTCCAGTAGTTGGAGCCCTTAGGGTTCCTCAGGTAGTCCACATCGTAGTAGGGTTAGGGTTAGGGTTAGGGGTTAGGGGTTAGGGGTACCTGTTCCTCCAGTAGTTGGAGCCCTTAGGGTTCCTCAGGTAGTCCACATTGTAGTAGGGTTAGGGTTAGGGGTTAGGAGTTAGGGGTACCTGTTCCTCCAGTAGTTGGAGCCCTTAGGGTTCCTCAGGTAGTCCACATCGTAGTAGGGTTAGGGTTATGGTTAGGGGTTAGGGGTACCTGTTCCTCCAGTAGTTGGAGCCCTTAGGGTTCCTCAGGTAGTCCACATCGTAGTAGGGTTAGGGTTAGGGGTTAGGGGTACCTGTTCCTCCAGTAGTTGGAGCCCTAAGGGTTCCTCAGGTAGTCCACATTGTAGTAGGGTTAGGGTTAGGGTTAGGGGTTAGGGGTTAGGGGTACCTGTTCCTCCAGTAGTTGGAGCCTTTAGGGTTCCTCAGGTAGTCCACATTGTAGTAGGGTTAGGGTTAGGGGTTAGGGGTTAGGGGTTAGAGGTACCTGTTCCTCCAGTAGTTGGAGCCTTTAGGGTTCCTCAGGTAGTCCACATCGTAGTAGAGTTAGGGTTAGGGTTAGGGGTTAGGGGTTAGGGATACCTGTTCCTCCAGTAGTTGGAGCCCTTAGGGTTCCTCAGGTAGTCCACATCGTAGTAGGGTTAGGGTTAGGGGTTAGAGGTACCTGTTCCTCCAGTAGTTGGAGCCCTTAGGGTTCCTCAGGTAGTCCACATCGTAGTAGACTGTCAACATGTCCCGCCCCTTCAGCTTGTCTCTGTTGTCTTTGGTTAGATGAGGGCACAAGCCATAGCTGTTAACAGAGAAAGATAGAATTATGAAAATGACAGAAGGGGCACACACGGCCTTGCAGACGCAGATCAAATTTACACCTCGATAAAAAGTTAACGGGAACATATTCAAATATGTACAGTGACTGTTTTGTTATGGATGTAATTCATGCAATTAATCATAGCAATAATACAGAAAATATGTTTTCATTCCGAGCAAATAGGGTCAATGTCTCCCTGTTTTGTGCAAGCATACACACACACACGCACGCACGCACACGCACGCGCACACGCGCACGCGCACACACACGCAGCTTACATGTTGTCCCTGATGAATCGCCGTAGCGACGTGGCGGAGATGGGGTTTCTGAAGTGGATCACGCTGTCCTCAAACTTACTGTTCAGTCTGGGAGGTCTGAACAACAAGACACTCCTGATCTCACACACACACACACACACACACACACACACACACACACACACACACACACACACACAGTTGATCAGGATAATACGGGAAATGTACCAAGTGCAATAAAGTCACAGTAAAAACATTTGATGTATTATTATATTCTTACATATTTCTAAAGCCAGTATTTAAAATAACATATACTAACTCATCATCCATATTTAGGATATCTATACATATGTAGGCCAGCTGGAATTTGTATATGTGTGTCTGTGTGTGTGTGTGTGTGTGTGTGTGTGTGTATGTGTGTGTGTGTGTGTGTGTGTGTGTGTATGTGTGTGTGTGTGTCTGTGTGTGTCTCTCACTCTGCCTCCACACCATGCGGGCCACCAAGGCTCAGGTTAGAGGTGTGAGTGTGTGTGTATGTGTGTGTGTGTGCCATGAGTGTGTGTGTGTGTGTGTGTGTGTGCGTGTGTCTCACTCACTTGGCCTCCACACCATGCGGGCCACCAAGGCTCAGGTTAGAGGTGTGAGTGTGTGTGTGTGTGTGTGCCATGAGTGTGCCATGAGTTTGTGTGTATGTGTGTGTGTGTGTGTGTGTGTGTGTGCATGTATGTGTGTGTGTGTGTGTGTGTGTGTGTGTGGGTATGTGTGTGTGTGTGCCATGAGTGTGTGTGTGTGTGCGTGTGTCTCTCTCACTCGGCCTCCACACCATGCAGTCCACCAAGGCTCAGGTTAGAGGTGTGAGTGTGTGTGTGTGTGTGTGTGTGTGTGTGTGTGTGTGTGTGTGTGTATGTGTCTGTGTGTGTGTGTGTGTGTGTGTGTGTGTGTGCGTATGTGTGTGTGTGTGTGTGTGTGTGTGTCTCTCACTCGGCCTCCACACCATGCAGTCCACCAAGGCTCAGGTCGGAGGTGTGAGCGAAACGGAAGTGTTCCCTCATCAGACCGGCCGCCTTGAGGAACTCTGCCATCTGGTTACTGTCTGGACCAGAGAAAAAACCTGGGAGAAATGGAGAGAGGGAGAGACAAAGGAAGAAAGAGAGGGAGAGAGAGGGAGGGATGGATGGATGGAAAGAGAGGGAGAGAGAGGGAGGGATGGATGGAAAGAGAGGGAGGGATGGATGGATGGAAAGAGAGGGAGAGAGAGGGAGGGATGGATGGAAAGAGAGGGAGGGATGGATGGAAAGAGAGGGATAAAGGAAGAAAGAGAGGGAGAGAAAGAGAAAGAAAGAGAGCGAGTAGGCATAAGGAAGTGAAGAAATAAAGTGCAAAGATAGTGATCAGTACGAGGAACAAACAACAACATATAACACACACACACAAAGAACAACAACATATAACACACACACACAAAGAACAACAACATATAACACACACACAAAGAACAACAACATATAACATACACACAAAGAACAACATATAACACACACACAAAGAAGAACAACATATAACATACACACAAAGAACAAAAACATATAACACACACACAAAGAACAACAACATATAACATACACACAAAGAACAACAACATATAACATACACACAAAGAACAACAACATATAACATACACACAAAGAACAACAACATATAACAAACACACAAAGAACAACAACATATAACACACACACAAAGAACAACAACATATAACATACACACAAAGAACAACATATAACATACACACAAAGAACAACATATAACACATACACAAAGAACAACAACATATAACATACACACAAAGAACAACAACATATAACACACACACAAAGAACAACAACATATAACATACACACAAAGAACAACAACATATAACAGACACACAAAGAACAACGACATATAACATACACACAAAGAACAACAACATATAACACACAAAGAACAACAACATATAACACACACACAAAGAACAACAACATATAACACACACACAAAGAACAACAATATATAACACACACACAAAGAACAACAACATATAACACACACACAAAGAACAACATATAACATATACACAAAGAACAACAACATATAACATACACACAGAATATGAGACTAGTGTGGAGCGTTGTCTTCTTCTGAGGTACAGCAGTGTTTAACGGTGCAGAGCGGACCTTACCGACCATGCTGGCGTCAAAATGGTCGACAAAGGTTTGCAGGTCTTCCTGGGAGCGCAGAGGCTGAGAGTTAGGCCCGGCCTGCTTCTTCATGTGCTGAGTGATGCCATCTAACGGAAGGTGAAGGTTGTTTACAGATCAACAACGAAACACACACAACAACACAACATCTATAAAGAGACACACACAACTACACAGAGACACACACAATAACACAACATCTACACAGAGACACACCAACTATACAGAAACACACACACGCAGTAATGCACCTTGACCTGCTGAACACACACACATAGTAGTAGTAGTACCCTGACCTACTGACCACACACACACAGTAGTAGTAGTACCCTGACCTACTGAACGCACACACACAGTAGTAGTAGTACCCTGACCTGCTGAACACACACACATACACACACACACACACACACACACACACACACACACACACACACACACACACACACACAAACACACAGTAGTAGTAGTACCCTGACCTGCTGAACGAGGGCCGTCATAAGAGGAGGATTCTTCTCCGTTTCTGAAGATCTTCAGCGCAGGATACCCCGTCACCCCAAACCGACTACAGGTGTCTGGGTTAGCTGTGCAGTCCACCTAGGGAGAAAGAGAGGAGAGGAGAGAGAGACAGAAGAGAGAGAGAGAGAGAGAGAGGTGCGCGTGTCTAGGAGTAAGATAACATAAGTCTGTTTCTCTTTCTCTCCACTAAACTGTCTTCCTCTGCTGCTCACCTTCCCCTAGTCTTCCTCTGCTGCTCACCTTCCCCTAGTCTTCCTCTGCTGCTCACCTTCCCCTAGTCTTCCTCTGCTGCTCACCTTCCCCTAGTCTTCCTCTGCTCGTCACCTTGCCCTAGTCTTCCTCTGCTGCTCACCTTCCCCTAGTCTTCCTCTGCTGCTCACCTTCCCCTAGTCTTCCTCTGCTCGTCACCTTGCCCTAGTCTTCCTCTGCTGCTCACCTTCCCCTAGTCTTCCTCTGCTCGTCACCTTCTCCTAGTCTTCCTCTGCTGCTCACCTTGCCCTAGTCTTCCTCTGCTCGTCACCTTGCCCTAGTCTTCCTCTGCTGCTCACCTTGCCCTAGTCTTCCTCTGCTGCTCACCTTCCCCTAGTCTTCCTCTGCTCGTCACCTTGCCCTAGTCTTCCTCTGCTGCTCACCTTGCCCTAGTCTTCCTCTGCTGCTCACCTTGCCCTAGTCTTCCTCTGCTGCTCACCTTGGCCTAGTCTTCCTCTGCTCGTCACCTTGCCCTAGTCTTCCTCTGCTGCTCACCTTGCCCTAGTCTTCCTCTGCTGCTCACCTTCCCCTAGTCTTCCTCTGCTGCTCACCTTCCCCTAGTCTTCCTCTGCTCGTCACCTTGCCCTAGTCTTCCTCTGCTCACCTTCCCCTAGTCTTCCTCTGCTCGTCACCTTCCCCTAGTCTTCCTCTGCTCGTCACCTTGCCCTAGTCTTCCTCTGCTGCTCACCTTCCCCTAGTCTTCCTCTGCTCACCTTCCCCTAGTCTTCCTCTGCTGCTCACCTTCCCCTAGTCTTCCTCTGCTCGTCACCTTGCCCTAGTCTTCCTCTGCTCGTCACCTTGCCCTAGTCTTCCTCTGCTCACCTTGCCCTAGTCTTCCTCTGCTCGTCACCTTGCCCTAGTCTTCCTCTGCTGCTCACCTTCCCCTAGTCTTCCTCTGCTCACCTTCCCCTAGTCTTCCTCTGCTGCTCACCTTCCCCTAGTCTTCCTCTGCTGCTCACCTTGCCCTAGTCTTCCTCTGCTGCTCACCTTGCCCTAGTCTTCCTCTGCTGCTCACCTTGCCCTAGTCTTCCTCTGCTCGTCACCTTGCCCTAGTCTTCCTCTGCTGCTCACCTTGCCCTAGTCTTCCTCTGCTGCTCACCTTGCCCTAGTCTTCCTCTGCTGCTCACCTTCCCCTAGTCTTCCTCTGCTCACCTTCCCCTAGTCTTCCTCTGCTCACCTTGCCCTAGTCTTCCTCTGCTGCTCACCTTGCCCTAGTCTTCCTCTGCTGCTCACCTTGCCCTAGTCTTCCTCTGCTCACCTTGCCCTAGTCTTCCTCTGCTCGTCACCTTGCCCTAGTCTTCCTCTGCTGCTCACCTTGGCGAGGTGAACGGTACCCTTCAGTCGAGTGGCAGCGGTCTCAAAATCAGGAGCGAGTTTCTTGCAGTGTCCACACCTGACAGAGAGACAGGGAGAGAGATTTCTCTTATAAGCAGTAGAAACTAGAATAGACTCCAGCCTAATGAAAAACATATTTGTTTTTCATTAGGCTAGAGTCTAGTCAAATATTCTCAAAAAGAGCCATAGACCGCTGTCTAGAAGTTAATGTGAACGTGCCATCCGCTATAGGGCTCGTGCCCTGGAGCATGCAGTCTGGGAGCCGTTGCATGGTAACCCTTGCTGTTTACATTTGTATGCCTGCTTGTTTGGATAATCTATTATATTAATTTGTTTAGAAGTAACACCGTCCCCTCAGTCGGACCTCAGTGCGCTTAGACTGTAGGTGCATCGCTGCTTTAAGGGCTCAACAGCCTTCGATATTGAGAAAATCAACGTTTGGATTTAGGATAATTATATGTGCTGAATATATCTACCCTATAGGCATTACCAAAATGAAAAGTTAAAACATGCAATCAGGAAAATAGTATCGGAGATCAGTGATTATTTGTCTAAATAGGCCTAAACTTGATAAACAGTGACTAATGCCATCGCAATTTCGTTGCCATCATCCAAATCCATAATATAAAAGTAGGTTGGTCCGGGTAGGGCCATGTGTTGAGTAAATGTATACAAACAGTTATTAAAAGTTGACATTTTCTACGCAATCTGCTACCACGTATTTGCAGGTAGACAAGGGCTACTCTCCGGTTTGTCAATTTGTGGGCTATTTCAATCACTCATAGAGCATCGATTTGAACACCCTCTAGTCCATTCGATTACATGGGAAAACATAAGGTTACAGTGACAGACTACAGCTATTGAACGGCAAGAGGCATGATGACCATTTGGAATATAGTCAGTGCAGAAAGACACAGGTGCATGTAATTAGTACTACCATTACTATGATGTTATATACTGTACCACGGAGCGTAGAATTTCACTAGCATCGTCTCGTGCTCCGATGCTAAGTAATCAAAATCCCCGTCCCCAAGCTCGAGCACATCACCCCTCGCGAGGACCACTGCAGCGATCGTCAGAAAATAAACGAGGCTAAGGCAGAATGCCATGTTTCTAATTACAACAGACATACAATATGAAAAAGATGAAAATCAACATAAAATGAATGGCAACTCCCGCTATTCAAACCCTCTTCTGCTGTCAAATACGGCTGGGCGGGACATAAAAAGGCTCTGCCGGAAAGGAGCTGAGTCATTGGTCTATGGCGACCAACACTGATGAGATGTAAACCTTTGATAGGTTCCCTGTGACGTTCATCGTGGAACATCTTAAATAATTGTAGAGAAGTTATTCTCTTTAGTCTCAACAAACGAGTAATACAGTCAGATGAATCCGTGATGTCATAAAACAAAAACTCTTTATTAAAACATTGTAACACATTTTCCTGTTTTCCTTACCAATTAAAAGACAATCAAATAATAAATAACAGCGCGAATTGAAATCTGAAAAATAAAAATGGATATCCTCTTATTCGTCATGATTGTGCAACCACCATCTAATCAGTGCAATTTACAAATAAGGCATTTGTGTAACCACATACTCAATTATCCAATGTGGAATACCTTCATACTCTTTAAATGGATTGGAGAAAAAAAAACATAAGTGTTTTCTCTTGATGCTCAGAACACACTGGCTGTCCACAGATTGACTGGATAGTGTGGTTTTAGTTTGGTGTATAAAAGTGATAGAACAACATAAACTATGACTTTGGAATCAGTTGGGGAAATAATGAGTCCCAAGAAAAGAGAAAAGGAGAGTTCTCTAATTTAATCTTTGGACCAGTGTGTCAAATTTGAACCTTGGATATTTTAATGTTTTATTTCACATTCCACCAAGTCTCTATCAAGAAGTCTCTATGGTCTATCTGTAAGGGCATTCATTTCGAATATACCTTTTCTAAACATAACAACAACAAAAACCTTTTGGACAGAAAGGCTCCCACCCGGGACTCTTGGAACTGTTAGATGATCTCTATTTAACATGGTTCCTCCAGACTAGTGGCCTCGGTTGGCATGGTTTTCTCCAAGTTGTGTTGAGGGAAACCTGGCCATGTAACTGGAGCAGTACAAGCCCACAGAGAACCACCAAACAGCCATCTCCATGGATACATGGAACAACGTTAAAAGAATCACATAGTGTACTGTGCTCTACTCCATAGCACAGTAGATTGAGCCTAAGACTGGGCTGAAGATGGTCTGCTAAGTACTGGCCAACGACGTAAACAGAATCGCATATTAATGGTACATGGAGGCCTCTAGTCTAGTCTTACTCTGACTGTTACAGGTGAGTCAAATCAACGATGGTTTTCATAATCGGCGGTTCTATCTACTGTGTGATTCATGTACAGGCTGTGTCTGCGATGCTAACAACAACCCCCCCCCCCCCCCAAAAAAACGAGAGCGGTTCTCCCAGCAGATTCTGTTGGCAGGGAGACTGGCTCCTTTGTGGGCTTAGCAGGAATCCTCCTTCAGCCTCAGTGGTGACACGTCAAAGCTCCAAAACATTGAGGAAGCATCTAGGGAACTTTTAGAGAGTTATTTGTGGTGGTTTAATTAAAACTCCTCCCACTAACTTTCTTGTTTTGGTCGAATTAAACTGAAGCACCAGAACCTTGGGTTCCGCCACAGCCAATAGCATTAACACAGAGCTCCTCAAAATGGCCTCCAAATTCACTGGGCTCGTTTAATTGGTCTTTGTTCTAATGACAAAGCAATAGTGGACTTATTTTATTGGCCTGTGCTTCAGTCTGGGGCAGCTTCCTGGCGGCTGATTGGCAGGTCCTCGTCCGAGGTTTTCTGGGAGGCAGAGCGAAACAGATTCACAAGGTCCTTGAAACGACCACAGACCTCCAGAGAGAAAGAGAGAGAGAGAAAGAAAGAGTGAGACAGCAAAAGAGAGAGAGAGAGAAACAGAAAGAGAGAGACAGACAGAAAGAGATGGCAAAGACCAGAAATTAAATGCACACTTTAGTGAGTTCATCCATTCATTTTTACAGTCTATTGATGGTTTTCAAGGTCTTAAGCTATGGATCAGTTTAATCATCAGTGTGGAAAAATACACAGCGAGAAGAAAAAAAAAAAACGTTTGGAGGTACTTCCTCTCATTGGAGTTACCATGGAAACAAAGCATCACAACCCCGCCCCTGCTCTCACCTCTTTGGCTGTCTTGTTTCCCAGTTGGGCGGAGACGGCCTGGAATGTTTTCTGATTGGCTCCTCTCTGTTGACAGGCCGTCAGGATGGTCCGGTCGGCTTCTCTTTGTTTTTGACAGAAACAGAGGCAGTGTGATCTACTCTGTGTGGTCTAGTGAGTGGTCTAGTGTGTGGTCTACCCTGTGTGGTCTACCCTGTGTGGTCTACCCTGTGTGGTCTAGTGAGTGGTCTAGTGTGTGGTCTACCCTGTGTGGTCTACTCTGTGTGGTCTAGTGAGTGGTCTAGTGTGTGGTCTACCCTGTGTGGTCTACTCTGTGTGGTCTAGTGAGTGGTCTAGTGAGTGGTCTACCCTGTGTGGTCTACTCTGTGTGGTCTAGTGAGTGGTCTAGTGTGTGGTCTACCCTGTGTGGTCTACCCTGTGTGGTCTACTCTATGTGGTCTACTGAGTGGTCTACTGAGTGGTCTAGTGAGTGATCTACTGAGGGTTCTCAATCATCACCACCAAGCCGAGGTTGTTCTCATAGTATACTAAAGAATACACAAACTATTAGCAAAAACGCACGCACGCACGCATGCACACACACACACACACACTCACCTGGTCCAGAGGACCACCTTCTTTCCACTCGGGCTGAGGGAAATGTTTTTGGCACACACTGGTCTCTCTGCTGAAGGGGATGAAGGGGAATCATCCATTTCTCCCTTCTCTCCATCCTTCTCTGTGTCTCCTCTATTTCCGGCCTCTTCTTTCTCCTCCGCTTGTTTAGTCTTTCTGGTTTTACGACTCCGCCCTTTCTTTTTACCTGGGTCAGTGGAATTCTGGGTAATGTAGTCTTTGGGAATCCCATTCTGTGTTGAAGAGGGCTGAGAGTGGAGCTCCTTGAAAAATACCCAGAATTCCTCCTGTAGGTGGGTATGGCTTTTAAGGAGTGAAGCAACTTTAGCTTTCATCTGAAAAACAACAAAGGAGAAAGAGAGAGAGAGAGAGAGACAAAGTGAGAGGGATAGAGAGAGAGAGACAAGATTTCTAACTAGCCATTCCAAAGAAAAGCAGCCATAACATCATCAAGTGCTGAATGTCTGGCCAGTGCACTGCAGGGTTTGTTGGATTATTGGTGTACTGCTGTGACAGTGGATGTTTTTTCTAGATGTGGTTCCATACCTTCCTCATGCCAGAGGGGTTGAGGGCGGGGCCTTCCTGAAGAAGGCAGATTACTTCCTGGTAGCGGGAGGAGTCCGCCCCCAGACCTAGCTCCAGGTACCGTAGAAACCGCCGGCTAGATTCAAACAACTGCTGCTCGGCAAGCTAAAGTGCAACGAGAGTACGGCGCTCAGGAATAATTTGCGTATTTGGAATTCGTGGAAACATTATTCTAGTAGCATTGAATTATATGATAGAACGTTAAGCCACGTAAACGTTTAAATTGTAAACTGTCCTCCACTGCTAAGAAGAAAGAAAAAAAAAACATTGCGAGTGCTGCTTTCACAGTGCAATAGACTGTGTCCATCCTAACAGTCCACATCTCAGAGCCTGGCTGTGTGTGAGTGTGAGTGTGAGTGTGTGTGTGTCTCCATCTCTCCTACCAGTCCACATCTCAGAGCCTGGCTGTGTGTGAGTGTGAGTGTGAGTGTGTGTGTGTCTCCATCTCTCCTACCAGTCCACATCTCAGCAGAGCCTGGCTGTGTGTGTGTGTGTGTGTGTGCGTGCGTGCGTGTCTCCATCTCTCCTACCAGTCCACATCTCAGAGCCTGGGTGTGTGTGAGTGTGTGTGTGTGTGTGTGTGTCTCTCCATCTCTCCTACCAGTCCACATCTCAGAGGCTGACTGTGTGTGTGTGAATGTGTGTGTGTGTGAATGTGTGTGTCTCCATCTCTCCTACCAGTCCACATCTCAGAGCCTGGCTGTGTGTGAGTGTGTGTGTGTGTGTGTGTGTGTGTCTCCATCTCTCCTACCAGTCCACATCTCAGAGCCTGGCTGTGTGTGTGTGTGTGTGTGTGTGTGTGTGTGTGTGTGTGTGTGTGTGTCTCCATCTCTCCTACCAGTCCACATCTCAGAGCCTGGCTGTGTGTGTGTGTGTGTGTGTGTGTGTGTGTGTGTGTGTGTCTCCATCTCTCCTACCAGTCCACATCTCAGAGCCTGGCTGTGTGTGTGTGTGTGTGTGTGTGTGTGTGTGTGTGTGTGTGTCTCCATCTCTCCTACCAGTCCACATCTCAGAGCCTGGCTGTGTGTGAGTGTGAGTGTGTGTGTGTCTCCATCTCTCCTACCAGTCCACATCTCAGAGCCTGGCTGGGCCGTAGGAAGGCGGCGTAGTCTCGTAGTAGCTGAGGCCAGGGTTCCAGCACGGAGGCCAGGCCATGGTAAAGCTCCACGGGACACCCCCGCTCCCCACGCCTCTCGTACCGGAACACGGCCGACAGGAAGTCCTGCCCCCGCCCAGGGACGTCCAGAACCGCCTCACACACCTGAGAGGGACGCAAACGCAGGGTTCACGTGGAGAAGAACAATGATGTAGGAGAGAGTGTGTGTGTGTGTGCGAGAAAGAGAGAAGGAAGGGTGGTTAACTAGAAACTAGAGAGTAAAAAAAAATTCAATAAGAGAACATCATTTATTTATACAATTAGATGTGTGGAACAAGTCTTACTCTGCTGAGGTAATCCTGAAGTACTGTTCTAGATGTATGGAACAAGTCTTACTCTGCTGAGGTAATCCTGAAGTACTGTTCTAGATGTATGGAACAAGTCTTACTCTGCTGAGGTAATCCTGAAGTACTGTTCTAGATGTATGGAACAAGTCTTACTCTGCTGAGGTAATCCTGAAGTACTGTTCTAGATGTATGGAACAAGTCTTACTCTGCTGAGGTAATCCTGAAGTACTGTTCTAGATGTATGGAACAAGTCTTACTCTGCTGAGGTAATCCTGAAGTACTGTTCTAGATGTATGGAACAAGTCTTACTCTGCTGAGGTAATCCTGAAGTACTGTTCTAGATGTATGGAACAAGTCTTACTCTGCTGAGGTAATCCTGAAGTACTGTTCTAGATGTATGGAACAAGTCTTACTCTGCTGAGGTAATCCTGAAGTACTGTTCTAGATGTATGGAACAAGTCTTACTCTGCTGAGGTAATCCTGAAGTACTGTCCTAGATGTATGGAACAAGTCTTACTCTGCTGAGGTA
This sequence comes from Aplochiton taeniatus, assembly GCA_017639675.1. Lineage (NCBI taxonomy): Eukaryota > Metazoa > Chordata > Actinopteri > Galaxiiformes > Galaxiidae > Aplochiton > Aplochiton taeniatus. The sequence continues at coordinate 1,707,932 of CM030175.1, forward strand.
ATCCTGAAGTACTGTTCTAGATGTATGGAACAAGTCTTACTCTGCTGAGGTAATCCTGAAGTACTGTTCTAGATGTATGGAACAAGTCTTACTCTGCTGAGGTAATCCTGAAGTACTGTTCTAGATGTATGGAAAAACTCTTACTCTGCTGAGGTGATCCTGAAGTACTCTTCTAGATGTATGGAACAAGTCTTACTCTGGTGAGGTAATCCTGAAGTACTGTTCTAGATGTATGGAACCAGTCTTACTCTGGTGAGGTAATCCTGAAGTACTGTTCTAGATGTATGGAACTAGTCTTACTCTGGTGAGGTAATCCTGGGCGATGGCAACGTCCCTGTCCTCCCAGTGAGAGACGTCGGTGTCATCTTCATCATCATCCTCTTCGTCATGCAGGACCACTGTGGTCGAGGCCCCGTGGGAGGAAGAGAGGGGTAAAACACATCTCTCTTCCTCTTCCTCTGCTACTTTGGATTCCCCCAGCCATGACAGCTTCTCCATTGTCTGCCACACACACACACACACACACACGTCAAACTATCTTTCTGTACACACAAGCATAAAACCAGATCCTGCATTAGTTGTAAATGACAATGACATCATCTCACACTCACACACACACACACCTGGAGCTCATGAACTGACAGCATTGGCTCATAAGAAGCTAGTGACATCACTTCCTCCTGTTTTCCTACTTCCTTTTCATTAGAGTGGTTTGGCGATGAACCATACATTCCTTCCTGTTCCTCCTCCCATGACCCAGATTCCAGAAAGAGGTTGGGGTCGCACAGGGCGTCACCGTGGCAACCACTGCCCGCGAGGCTGGCCGGGGATTCCGAAAGTGCCAGAGGAGACATCCCATCAGCCCCTCTCTCCTCCTCCTCCTCCTCCTCCTCTTCCTCCACTTCCTCTTTGACGTCCCTCCCTATAATGACAGTGATATACTCCTCCTTCTCCTCCTCCATCATCTGTTCTTCTTCTAGTGACCTCGACAGAGGTTTCAGCCAACTCTCCCGGTTGTAGTCTGACCCAGGGTCAGAGGACCTATTTGAAGTCATTTCCTGTGTGATTACGGCACTTCCTGTCTGCAGACGGCTGGCAGGCGAATGGGACGGAGGCAGGCATGGTCGATACCGTAGACCGGCAAACGTCCTGAATCGACGAGTGATCTGGTCCCTGGCCAATGACCTGGCGGTAGGGGCGGAGAAATCAATGGTGTCGGCCAATGGGGGAAAGCGTCTGATGAGGATCTGTAGGGATTTCATTTTGGCAGACGGAGAAGGCTTATTGGACCGTCGCGATTTAACAGGAGGTTCTGTAGGAAGAGGCCGTCTGCGTTTCGAACGCCTGCAGGGTTTAGGTCTGGGTTTGATGTTTGGTGAGGTGGGGTTGTCTGCTATGGGTTTTGGGGGTCTGCAGGGTTTAGGTCTGGGTTTGATGTTTGGTGAGGTGGGGTTGTCTGCTGTGGGTTTTGGGGGTCTGCAGGGTTTAGGTCTGGGTTTGATGTTTGGTGAGGTGGGGTTGTCTGCTGTGGGTTTTGGGGGTCTGCAGGGTTTAGGTCTGGGTTTGATGTTTGGTGAGGTGGGGTTGTCTGCTGTGGGTTTTGGGGGTCTGCAGGGTTTAGGTTTGGGTTTGATGTTTGGGGAGGTGGGGTTGTGTGCTGTAGGTTTTGGGGGCCTGCCACGCTTCCGTTTGGACGGCATAAAGATGGGTTCTGTCCTTGGAGGATCCACTTCTGGTTTTAGTTCTGTGCGTCTGCCAGGCTTACGGTTCTGTTCAGGTGCCTCTACCGTGGGTTCCACGGGTTCTGGTACCGTCACTTTGCTTTTTGATGGTCTGCCACGTTTCGGTTGGGCTTTCTTTGGCCTGGGTTCTGTTGCTATGGGTTCTTCCCGTTTGTTTTTTGGTGACTTGCTGTGTTTACAGTTTGGCTTTGGTTCTGTCTGCTTGGCAGGCTTTGGAGAAACCTTGTTGGAGGGTGCAGTTACACCTCCCATCCTGCTGGTGGCAGCACTGTGTGCGAGTGACACCAACAGGGAGAGATTCCCAGGCTGCTGAGGAGAAGAAGAAGCAGAAGAAGAAGGATATAGAGGAAAAGAAAGAGGTTGGGGAGAAGAAAGAGTGAGCGAAGGAAGATGAGGAGGTAGAGAGAGAGGAGGAGGAAGTGGAGGTGTGGATTTAGGAGGAAGAGGAGGAGCAGGAGGAAGACAATGGACAAAGCCAGCCGGCCGTAGCTGCAGGTGCGGGGGGAGGCGGGGTGGGTAGGGTGTTCCGGGGGGGAAACTGTACTGCAGCTTGGAGAGTTGTTTTGTCGTTTGGTGAGTTGGAGGTTTACCACTGTTAAGTGTTGTTATAGCGACGTATAACACTGGCAGACTCCGCTGTGAGAAGACATCAAAGAGAGAAAAGATTATATCAGTTTAAATTCAACTCTTTCAGTTTGAAGATGGCATTTTTTTAAGGGCAAAATGGTAAGAGCATTTCCCCCATAAAATAGCTTAATATCCCTATTCTGTCAGGGTGAGGAGGGTAAATACATCTACTCAGATAATAAAGTAAATCGAGATAGAAACAAAACTACTTTTGAAATGAATACCAACCATGAGAAGAGAAGTATTACTTTTTTAATAGTCTGACTTTAAGAAGAGCTAACACTCAGCAATGGCTGTTATTACACGCCTGATCCCTGCATGACCTTTAGAGAGACAGATTGATAGGGAGACAGAGAGACAGATTGATAGGGAGACAGAGAAACAGATTGATAGGGAGACAGAGAGACAGATTGATAGGGAGACAGAGAAACAGATTGATAGGGAGACAGGGAGACAGATTGATAGGGAGACAGAGAGACAGATTGATAGGGAGACAGAGAAACAGATTGATAGGGAGACAGAGAGACAGATTGATAGGGAGACAGAGAAACAGATTGATAGGGAGACAGAGAAACAGATTGATAGGGAGACAGAGAGACAGATTGATAGGGAGATAGAGAGACAGATTGATAGGGAGACAGAGAAACAGATTGATAGGGAGACAGAGAGACAGATTGATAGAGAGACAGAGAGACAGATTGATAGGGAGACAGAGAGACAGACTGATAGGGAGACAGAGAGACAGATTGATAGGGAGACAGAGAGACAGATTGATAGGGAGACAGAGAGACAGATTGATAGGGAGACAGAGAGACAGATTGATAGGGAGACAGAGAGACAGAGAGGCTGATAGATAGGCAGAGAGTATCAAGGAGCTTTTCATACCTTAAGCCAAGCCGCCATGTTCTTCTCCTCTCTGGCCACCGGGGGGCGCATGTCTCCAGGAGACACCCAGCCACAAGCCACGGGCATGGGCTCCAGAATGTTATGGAGTTTATACGTCTGGAACGCACACACACGCACACATGATTTAGATATATAAGCATTGAAAATAAATCCTGCTCATTTTACAGTAAATAAATGAATCTACTGCAGCTGTAACTATGAACCAATGGATGAGTGATTGGACCCTAACCATCCAAACCCCCCTCACCTTGATGTCTGTCTGTCTGTCTGTCTGTCTGTCTGTCTGTCTGTCTGTCTGTCTGTCTGTCTGTCTGTCTGTCTCACCTTGATGACGTTGTCGGGGCAGTCGGGTCGGCTGTGATCAAAGATGTGTCGTTGGACCTGCTCTGTGGTCTTCCTGCGAATCAGGAAGTGGGACGCCATTTTGGCAGGGTGCTCCGTTCCCACCATGTTCCTCAGTCCCAGCACCACCAAACTACAGCGAGCAGGAGAGACCAACATCAAACCCAACGCCCCCAAACTACAGCGAGCAGGAGAGACCAACATCAAACCCAATGCCCCCAAACTAGAGCAGCTGAGATGGTAACAACATCAAACCCAATGCCCCCAAACTAGAGCAGCAGAGATGGTAACCACATTAAATCAAACAACCCCAAACTAGAGCAGCAGAGATGGTAACAACATTAAATCAAACACCCCCAAACTAGAGCAGCAGAGATGGTAACAACATTAAACCAAACACCCCCAAACAAATGCAGCAGAGATAGTAACAACATTAAACCAAACACCCCCAAGAAAAAATAATGAAATATATGGACGGAATTATCACAAAAAGCTTTGAGATTACATTTGCTTATAATTCTCAAAACTGAAATATCTTTCATAGAGGTCATAGCGGTTCTGAGCAGATGCTGTGCGCAGCCACAGGTCAAAGGTCACCTCACCATTGCTCTGCTGGCGTGAAGGTGATGGCGTTGCGGGGGGGATAGTGGGCGGGGTCGAGGCTGACTTGGGGGAGGAGCTCTGGGTAGAGGAAGGCGGGGCGTGTGGCAAACAGCCAGGCCAGCTGAGCAGGCATCAACGGGTATTTGCGGTCTGGGACAAACAACAACAACAACAACAACAACAACAACAAGCCTGTTAGGACACACAAACCAACACACAGACTATTTCAAGGATCAAGACAGACCTAGACAGGCACAGTCCTATTCCCTATTGATGAAAACTATACACAAAGAGTGATGCCTATGGTTTTAATTATATAAGCATTATCTTTGAGATCACCCTTGTGTGACACACACACACACACACACACACACACACACACACACACACACAGTTCTTGTTACTGATGTGTGATGGACTCACAGCGTCCTAGTGAGGTGGGTTGGTGGTAGGTGGGGTTGTATGGGATGGGTTCCACATGGAGCTCCTCCACCAGCTGCAGCGCCACCTGCAGGTTGGAGGCCCTGAAGGCACTGGACCAGCCGGGCTGGAACAGGTGGCTCACCTCTCCTGGCGCTGCTAGCATCTCCAGCTCAAACTAAGACACACACACACACACACACACACAGCCTAACTTTCATCCTCCATCCATCATCATTCCTGTCATCATTTCTCCTGTGTGTGTGTGTGTGTGTGTGTGTGTGTGTGTGTGTGTGTGTGTGTGTGTGTGTCTCACCAGTAGCTGTCTGGTGGTCAGGGCCTCGTACTGCAGCGTGCTCACAGGGCTGGTCAACATGTGGACCTGAGTCAGCAGCTGGATATGCTGGGAACACAGGAACACACATAGTAAGAGGAGGAACCCCAAAACCAGGAGCACACATAGTAAGAGGAGGAACCCCAAAACCAGGAGCACACATAGTAAGAGGAGGAACCCCAAAACCAGGAGCACACATAGTAAGAGGAGGAACCCCAAAACCAGGAGCACACATAGTAAGAGGAGGAACCCCAAAACCAGGAGCACACATAGTAAGAGGAGGAACCCCAAAACCAGGAGCACACATAGTAAGAGGAACCCCAAAACCAGGAGCACACATAGTAAGAGGAGGAACCCCAAAACCAGGAGCACACATAGTAAGAGGAGGAACCCCAAAACCAGGAGCACACATAGTAAGAGGAACCCCAAAACCAGGAGCACACATAGTAAGAGGAGGAACCCCAAAACCAGGAGCACACATAGTAAGAGGAGGAACCCCAAAACCAGGAACACACAGACAGAGGCTACACGTCCTCTCTCTGTGTGTGTGTGTGTGTGTGTGTGTGTGTGTGTGTGTGTGTGTGTATGTATGTATGTGTGAGAACTGCTGTACTTGCTGTGTGTGTGTGACCTGCAGTACTTGCTGTGTGTGTGTGTGTGTGTGTGTGTGTGTTTCTGACCTGTTGTACTTGCTGCTGTAGCTGTGCTCTCTGCTGGGGGTAGAGGAGGAGGGTGAAGGGTTCATTGGCCCCCTCAGGCTCCTCCCTCTTGGTATGGGAGACAGCTATTGGCTCCTTCTCCAGCCCCACCACCATCTCAGCCAATCGGCTGCAAAAGAAAAAAAGTCACGCTATTCGTAGGCTCCTGACATGGTCATATACAGGAAACGTGTGTATGACTTGTAATAATAATAATACGTTAACGTTTGGGGTGTATGTCAGTGTGTTTCTGTGTATGTGCCTGTTTGTGAGAGAAATAACATTGTAGTTTGAGTTGATGTGTTTGTGTGTGTGTGTGACTAACGTAGCTGTTTGGGATGACTGGGAGGACAGTGTGTGTGTGTGTGTGTGTCTGTGTGACTAACGTTGCTGTTTGGGATGACTGGGAGGACAGTGTGTGTGTGTGTGTGTGTGTGTGTCTGTGTGACTAACGTTGCTGTTTGGGATGACTGGGAGGACAGTGTGTGTGTGTGTGTGTGTGTGTGTGTCTGTGTGACTAACGTTGCTGTTTGGGATGACTGGGAGGACAGTGTGTGTGTGTGTGTGTGTGTGTGTCTGTGTGACTAACGTTGCTGTTTGGGATGACTGGGAGGACAGTGTGTGTGTGTGTGTGTGTGTCTGTGTGACTAACATTGTTGTTTGGGATGACTGGGAGGACAGTGTGTGTGTGTGTGTGTGACTAACGCAGCTGTTTGGGATGACTGGGGGGACAGTGTGTGTGTGTGTGTGTGTGTGACTAACGTTGCTGTTTGGGATGACTGGGGGGACAGTGTGTGTGTGTGTGTGTGTGTGTGTGTGTGTGTGTGTGTGTGTGTGTGACTAACATTGTTGTTTGGGATGACTGGGGGGACAGTGTGTGTGTGTGTGTGTGTGTGTGTGTGTGTGTGTGTGTGTGACTAACGTTGTTTGGGATGACTGGGGGGACAGTGTGTGTGTGTGTGTGTGTGTG
>CM030175.1:1719573-1732073 GCA_017639675.1 Aplochiton taeniatus
TGGGCAGCACTGGAGCATTCTGGGATACTGCTGGAGGGATGTGCTCCGGATTGCTGGTCCTTAGTGGCTTGGAAGCCAGGGTTTTAACAGAGCAGCTGGTCCTCTGGTGTTTCCTGGTTGAGCTCATCTTCAAAGACCATGATCTGCATTGTGAATGAAAAGGGCTTTTTGTAAGATGTAAGATTGCACTCAAACACTGAACAACCCAGAGATCTAACTGGATGCAATATACCATGAAGTCCAAAAGCCCAACGGTAAGGGTAATATGAAAAAGAAAAAGGTGATTTTACAACTGTAAAATAAATAAATAGGTAAATAAATACGGAAGTAATACGATATGCTAACATTTGTGTTTTTGTACCCTGTTGCTTTTGACCTCTCAACTAGAAACGTACACAAAAGTGCAACCTTAACAAGCATTTCACTTTAGTGAAGAAACGTAACTAGTGCGCCGTTTTGTTGGCTAATGCTCAAGTTTATGAGTTTCCCGTAATCATCAATCATCATAACGGCCTCAGAATGTCTAGCTAGTGCTAGAAATCCGGCTGCAGCAGAATCTTTGGCAACTAGCCATCCTTAATGTCAGAAAGACATTTTGCGACGTGACAGGGAGCAATTTCGCAATAAATATAGGATGACATAGGTTACGTACAATTGGAAATCTACCTCCCTAACGCGGTAAGTATGGGTAACTTAAGAACAGTCACGGTTACAACAATTACACGTGAAAGTCAGCAATGCTTCGGTCAGCATGCTTCCTATGTTGTGATGATGATTAGCCTCGGCTCTGTCAGTCACACTGACTGAGTGAGCGTTGGGCAGTTAAAAAAGCTAACGTTAGCAACTGTTGTTCGGCGTTTAACCACCACTTACAAAAATAAACCGTTATCAAAACTATGCACTGCAAATTAGTCATAAGAGATAAGAAGAGCATTACAGACGGAGGTAATTAACAAATTCCTCTAGACTAGTGTTTCTTACCCGCCACAATACTGAAAGAGCCATCAGTGAACTACATTTCCGGGTGGTGTCACATCCACACCACTCCCCTAGAATAGAGCAGCTGTAGTAGATGTTCCTAAAAGATAACGTTGCTAAACTAAAAAGATAAAAGTATGTGATCAAAGCAAAAACGAAAAATCACAATAAATTTGAGCAGTCAGTATTTTGAAATAATGTATGATATGATCAATATTATATGATCAATCCCATTATCGGATGCGGAAAAACTCGGGTCTAATGGGCCGATCTTAATTGAAATCACCTGTTTACTGAAATCCCAGAGTATAAAGCATCACTCAAAGCAAGACTGACAAACGAGGAGCAAGGCAGAACGTTTGAAGGTTACTTGGCTCTCACTGGGCTTTTACTCACAAAATAGCACCATGAACGCGTCCAAGGCCGGATTTTCTTTCCGGAACATCGCTTTGACACCAGAGAAGATTAATTCCTTCTTTGTCCCCATCAGAAGTTCACCCCGGTCCCGCTCTCCACTTGTGAGACTGAATGACTCAGACCATGAGTACACGAGACTTCTGCCCCCGAACAGCCCGACCAACCGGCGGCACGCTGCGCGCTTGTCGCCGTCGTCACTGGTGTCTCGTTTTCACCGAATACCGTCTCCAGCTTCTCTTAAGAAGAGGCTTAAACGTTCCAATGAGCAACACTTGGACACTGACCTTTCCACAGAAGCGGCAATGTCTTTGCCACATGTGGAAAAAGTCACCTCGCCGTATGGCTTCCCCGTGCTGGCGGCTACTCCCACCACTAGACGACGGGAATCGATGTTTCATGTAAGGACTTCCAAAAGCCCAAGTGACGGAGTTGTTGATCAAGAGATGAACCATGCTACCGATGACCTACAGTACTCTGTAACGTCTTCAGAAGGGCTCAACGACTCCGGCTTGGTTGACGCGCAGAGCGCGCCCAAGACGTCTCTCTCCTCCTCCCGGTTCCTCTTGACACACAAAATGCCTGTAAAAAAAACTGTGGTTGCACTGAAGGCCTTGACCCCGGGCAGGTGGAAGAAGAATCCGACCAGTGATAACCAAGGGGATTCTGGCCCTTCTAAAGCGTGTGGATATTAATAACATCAATACATATCAATTTCGTGTTTTAATAAATATTATTTTTAACCGTTTCTCCGCTGTTATGTTTTATATTAGATGAATTTTGGTCTAGTTTTAGATCTAACGGAAGTATTTACTCGGCTGAGTTGCGTGCATGCAGTTAACTGCTGCTTTGCTGACCAGGATGTGGACCTCTCATCCCTTATCACATTTAAAACGAGGAGTATTTTACTTTAATCCTTGTAACAAGAGCTTGTTTAAATTACGTCTGAGTGAGATTAAAATCATGCCGTTACGGAAACAAACACATTTTGCTAGAACTATGGGTTACAAAATAAATCCCATTCATAACTTCAAACCTGATCAGACCATTAAAATATTAAGTTGACAAGTCTCCCCCACTGTGGTTTGGTAGAAGCAATTGTTCGTCATATTTAGCTAACACATGGCTATTCATGTTACATAAGTTACATTTAAGCACTTTTTTATTTCAAATAGTTCCTAGGAAAATAAGTCAGAATTGTTTATTGAAGTTTGACAATTTCCGTGTTATCCGCACACTTTTTATATTTAATACAAAAAAAGTATCCGCGGTTGAAAGGAAACTCGGAGGTTTTTCTAATTGGGAGGCAGACTTCTTATTGCCCCTAAAAGATCAGAGTGACAGACATACAAGTTCTAGTGTCCACTCCCAGGGCACCACAGCAGTGAGGAAACCAGATCCATACGTTGGTTTTGAATGGCTGCTCAAACCCGTTTTCACGTTTATTAAATTTAATTTTCTTCAGCGTTGCATGTAAGAGCTGTATTGTGTCTACATTGGGGTTCGAACGTTTGGCCTGCCTACTTGTAGTCTAATGGAAGTCTCCTCTCTGTGTGTGAAACCCCAGCAACTTTCTGAGGCAACGTACACAGCCAATGTTACTCTGGTATAGAACAACACGGCCAATGTCATTTTGAGAAATGAAAAGTATGAGCTTTGGGAGCAAACGAAATCAACGTGAGCAACACTGGACATAAGTTTAAAAACACATTTATTATCATGAAAACATGGCCGGTAATCATTCCTGTTCTCCTACAGTGCCTCAGAGATTTGCCAGTGTAAATCCATGACTTCCACAACCAGAGCGGTCCAGGTCCGCAAAGATCCAAATAGAATGTCCCAAACCCTTCCGTTGCCTGGCAACACAGGGTTTTTAAAAAGGGTGCCACAGCTTAACTGACCTCAAAGTCAAAGCTCTTATTATATTGTGCACTGAACATGACAGTTTAACCCCACCATCATTATCATATCATCATCAATGGCGTCCTCTTGTCACTGTTAAAATGAGCTGGGTTGGGCTAACTCAAGGGTAGATTGGATGGTCTTGCTGGTTGGGGGGGAGGGGGGGGGGGGGCATAGTTTGATAAAAAATGCTGGGCTGTGCCTGGTGTTGTCTCCAAGTGCAGTGTGGTGTATTGGCCACAGGGGGGCAGTAGAGTCTGGTATCCCTCCCCCTGGTCTATTTCAACATCTAATCATGTCCATCCAAGCTGTGACCATGGATATGCATACGTCTCTGACTTTGTTTGTCAGTCTGTCTGTCAGTGCCTCCCTCCCCGTGACTCAAACATCGTAACTGACGCAAAGCAGCCAATGAGCACTGAGTAGACGAAGAGGAGGCGGGAGTGTTTCCATGGCTCCAGCCAATAGTGTTCAGAGTCCATGCAGCAGAGTCCCACTCTCCCTCGGGATAAGAGGCCGTGTCTCCTGGAGGGGCGTGTCTTTCTCAGTGGTTGGGAGCAGTGGGTTGGCTGAAGGTCCCGTCACTCAGGGGGGTCACTATGGCAGCTGGATGTTGATTGGTCGGTCAGTCGCTGTCGGAGCCCACAGCTGATGAGCCTTTCCTCTTCCTCTTGGGGGCTTTGGGTTTGGAATCCTCCTCCTCCTGGAAACGACAAAACAAACAACAACAAAACAAAGAATTACACAGTAATATGAATCAATGGGGGAAAAGTGCTCAAATCTGCCAAATTAACCTTACATAAACAATAAGATAGTAACAAAAAGCTGCTGTCTAAATCTTTCTGTTAAGATGATGATGATGATAGTTTTTTTGCTAACAAGAAACGGTAGTGAGCCAAACAGGAAGTGAGGCGTGTGTGGATGGACCAACCGAGGCGCTGCTGGAGGCTGTCTCTTCCTCGTTGCTGGCGGGTGGGGCGGCACCTTTGCGTGAGCGCGGAGAGGAGGCGGGGGCTTTGCGACGGGACTTTGGAGGTTTGCTTACGGAGTCTTCGTACTCCTCTGCCAGAGAAAACAGATCGCTGAACCTGAATGGAGGGATGAGATAAAGAAAAAGAACAGAGTGAGAGACAGAACGAGGAATGGAATAAAGGGATAGAAGAAGAGAACTGTGAGTTTTGAATTCTATATTATTGAAGACAGGAGTACATAAATAAATATACAAAATCTAGAGGGATCCATTGAAAGAGCGTAGCTGACATTGTTAAGAGCTGGCTGATCTAGTGAGTCTATCTCTGGGGGATATTAAGAGCTGGCTGATCTAGTTTGTCTAGCTCTGGGGGATATTAAGAGCTGGCTGGTCAAGTTAGTCTTTCTCTGGGGGATATTAAGAGCTGGCTGATCTAGTTTGTCTAGCTCTGGGGGATATTAAGAACTGGCTGGTCTAGTCAGTCTATCTCTGGGAGCTTCATTCTCTTGGCTCTGACCTCATCTTGTGCGCTTCATCACAGCTGGCCTGGACATGCTGCAGAGCCTGGAGGATCGGGGTCTGGACGAAGACTGCCATCGACAGACACAAACATCAATCAATCAATCAACCAATCAGTCAACCCATTAACCAAATCAATCATAAAGCAATAACTGGTAGAGAAGCAAGGTTCATACTCGAAGAAGACTGAAGAGAGATGGAATACAAGCCATTCAATATTTGATTCTTTAGTCTGTGTCTCTGTGTGTGTGTGTGTGTGTGTGTGTGTGTGTGTGTGTGTGTGTGTGTGTGTAGCTCACAGCTGTTCTTGGTGTTGCTGAGGTTCAGTCTCAGGTTGTCCATGTGCTCCAAAATCTGTTCCAGGGTCAGCTGAGCCAGTTTACTGCTGGAGCTCCGCAGACTGGAGGGAGAGAGGGAGAGAGAGAGAGAGAAATATAACGATGGAGAGAGAACAAGTTTTGTGGGGAACTCTGTGGGTGTGTGTTTTCTGTGTGTGTCTCTGTGTGTGTGTGTTTGTGTTTAGTGTGTGTGTGTGTCTCTGCGTATGTGTGTTTGTGTGTGTCTCTGTGTGTGTGTGTGTGTGTGTGTGTGTGTGTGTGTGTGTGTGTGTGTGTGCATGTGTGTTTAGTGTGTGTCTCTGCGTATGTGTGTTTGTGTGTGTCTCTGCGTGTGTGTGTGTGTGTGTGTGTGTGTGTGTGTGTGTGTTTAGTGTGTGTCTCTGTGTATGTGTGTTTGTGTGTGTCTCTGCGTGTGTGTGTGTGTTTAGTGTTTAGTGTGTGTGTGTTTAGTGTGTGTTACCTCTGGCGTTTGCGGGGCAGGTTGTTGTTCTTGATGAGCAGGGCTTTGACGTGTTCCCCCAGCACGTCATCATGTTTGGCTGCCCAGTGCCGCAGGATGCTGGTGGTGAACTGGTCCTGCTGGTAACAGGGCCGGGAGAGAACCATCTTCACCATCTCCTCTGTGGGCCTGTGGGCCGCCGCCGCCACACACACACACACACACACACACACACACACACACACACACACACACACACACACACACACACACACACACACACACACACACACAAAACATCATCATCAACTATGCAGCTACACCACTAACTTATAACCATCTATAGACACACACACACACACACACATTCTAAGCACACAGCTACACCACTAACACTTCTGTGTATATGTGTATAAGCTAACCTACAGATTACACCAAATGTGAAAAAATATGATTATTAGGATTTACTTAATCTGATCTGAACACAGCTGTTATGGTTGGGTTTACTGTGATGTGAATTAGGTTAATCTGATCTGAACACAGCTGTTATGGTTGGGTTTACTGTGATGTGAATTAGGTTAATCTGATCTGAACACAGCTGAGTGGATGAGGACTCACTTTTCCTTGAGGCACAGAGACAGGATGATAGTGTGTGTGTGTGTGTGTGTGTGTGTGTGTATGTGTGTGTGTGTGTGTACCTGAGTGGACTAGGATGTAAACTAGGTTAATCTGAGGCAGATTAGGACTCACTTTTCCTTGCGGAGCTGCAGCAGCAGACAGGAGAGAGCTTCAGGGTGCTCTGGAGGGAGAGACACACACAGACAGGATGAAGACTCTCTGTGTGTGTGTGTGTGTGTGTGTGTGTGTGTGTGTGTGTGTGTACCTTTAAACTTGAGGTGCTGGAGGATAGGGATGATAATGTGTGTGTGTGTACCTTTATACTTGAGGTGCTGGAGGATAGGGATGATGGCCTCCAGGGTTATACTATGGGCTAGAAACAGCTGCCAGGTGCTGTACTGCTCAAAGGTCTCCCAATCCAACGACTGGACTGGAAGGGGTTAAAATCACAACAGACAGTGTTAGACACTCAGGCAGCCAAGGATGACATTTAAAACAGAGGGGGAAAGGTGTGTGTGTGTGTGTGTGTGTGTGTGTGTGTGTGTGTTTGGGGTCGTACTGAGGATGTTGAGGACAGAATCTTTACGGAACATAACCAGGTCTCCCATCATCACGTGACACATCAGCTCCTGCAACTGAAACATACACAAACACACACGTTACTAGGAACACACAAACACACACACGTTACTAGGAGACGTGTACTTGTTAGGAAATGCATATAAACACACACACACACACACACACACACACACACACACACACACACACACACACACACACACACACAAAGACAGGCTCTTGGGTAGGCTGTGTGGAATCTATTCAAAGTCTAAGTTGGGTTACCTGGGTGGAGTCTAGTCTAAGTATAGGTGCGTTGGGTTACCTGGGTGGAGTCTATTCTAAGTATAGGTGCGTTAGGTTACCTGGGTGGAGTCTATTCTAAGTATAGGTGCGTTAGGTTACCTGGGTGGAGTCTATTCTAAGTAGAGGTGTGTTAGGTTACCTGGGTGGAGTCTATTCTAAGTATAGGTGCGTTAGGTTACCTGGGTGGAGTCTATTCCAAGTATAGGTGTGTTAGGTTACCTGGGTGGAGTCAATGACAGCTACGATCATGTTGAGAAGTTCTCCACTCCGTAACGTCTCATCTGGAAACTAGAGAGAGCACAGGATGAGTTAGTGTGTGTTACCTCATTGTAGATTGAGGGTGTGTGTGTGTGTGTGTTACCTCATTGTAGAAGGAGGGTGTGTGTGTGTGTTACCTCATTGTAGATGGAGGGTGTGTGTGTGTGTGTGTGTGTGTGTTACCTCAGTGTAGATGGAGGGTGTGTGTGTGTGTTACCTCAGTGTAGATGGAGGGTGTGTGTGTGTGTGTGTGTTACCTCAGTGTAGATGGAGGGTGTGTGTGTGTGTGTGTGTGTGTGTGTGTGTGTGTGTTACCTCAGTGTAGATGGAGGGTGTGTGTGTGTGTGTGTGTGTGTGTTACCTCAGTGTAGATGGAGGGTGTGTGTGTGTGTGTAGATGGAGAGAGTGTGTGTGTGTGTGTTACCTCATTGTAAATGGAGGGTGTGTGTGTGTTACCTCAGTGTAGATGGAGGGTGTGTGTGTGTGTGTGTTACCTCAGTGTAGATGGAGGGTGTGTGTGTGTGTGTGTGTGTGTGTGTGTGTGTGTGTGTGTGTTACCTCAGTGTAGATGGAGGGTGTGTGTGTGTTACCTCAGTGTAGATGGAGGGTGTGTGTGTGTGTGTGTGTGTGTGTGTGTTTGTGTGTGTTACCTCAGTGTAGATGGAGGGTGTGTGTGTGTGTGTAGATGGAGAGAGTGTGTGTGTGTGTGTTACCTCATTGTAGATGGAGGGTGTGTGTGTTACCTCAGTGTAGATGGAGGGTGTGTGTGTGTGTGTGTTACCTCATTGTAGATGGAGGGTGTGTGTGTGTGTGTGTTACCTCAGTGTAGATGGAGGGGGTGTGTGTGTTACCTCAGTGTAGATGGAGGGGGTGTGTGTGTTACCTCAGTGTAGATGGAGGGGGTGAGGGGTGTGTGTGTTACCTCAGTGTAGATGGAGAGAGTGTGTGTGTGTGTGTTACCTCAGTGTAGATGGAGGGGGTGTGTGTGTTACCTCAGTGTAGATGGAGGGTGTGTGTGTGTGTGTGTGTGTGTGTGTTACCTCAGTGTAGATGGAGTGTGTGTGTGTGTGTGTGTGTGTGTGTGTGTGTTTGTGTGTGTTACCTCAGTGTAGATGGAGGGTGTGTGTGTGTGTGTTACCTCAGTGTAGATGGAGGGGGTGTGTGTGTTACCTCAGTGTAGATGGACGGGGTGAGGTAACACAGCAGTCTGACATCATCCTCCTGACAGGCCTTCATGTCCATCATCAGACAGGTGTGGAGGTCGCCCAGCGCCGTGGCCTGAGCAAACGACTCATACAGACTCATCTTCCCCATCGCCGCTTTACTGGAGGGGAAACACACTGTTAGAGAGAGAGAGAGAGAGAGAGAGAGAGAGAGTGTGTGTGTGTGTGTGTGTGGGGGGGGGGGGTCCCCCTCTCTCTTTCTCTCACCTGGCCATATACCTGTCGCTCTGACTCACCTGGCTTTGAGGTCATATACCTGTCTCTCTGTCTCACCTGGCTTTGAGGTCATATACCTGTCTGTGTCTCACACCTGGCTTTGAGGTCATACACCTGTCTCTCTGACTCACCTGGCTTTGAGGTCATATACCTGTCTCTCTGTGTCACCTGGCTTTGAGGTCATATACCTGTCTGTGTGTCTCACCTGGCTTTGAGGTCATACACCTGTCTCTCTGACTCACCTGGCTTTGAGGTCATATACCTGTCTCTCTGTGTCACCTGGCTTTGAGGTCATATACCTGTCTGTGTGTCTCACCTGGCTTTGAGGTCATACACCTGTCTCTCTGTGTCACCTGGCTTTGAGGTCATATACCTGTCTCTCTGTGTCACCTGGCTTTGAGGTCATATACCTGTCTGTGTGTCTCACCTGGCTTTGAGGTAGTAGAGCAGGTGGTATCCTATCTTGGGCTGTTTCTGGTACAGCTCTGACAGCATCTCCAGCAGGACAGAGAACCCGGAGTTGTCCTCCTGCATTTGACACAAGTTCCTGAAGACAAGACACACAGGCTTGCTGACTGACTCCTCCAGAGACCTGTAACACACACACACACACACACACTTTAGACTTCCAGACAAACAAAACAAGCATAAAGTTCACACTGAACCGAGATAAGGTTCCTGGTGACATGGTATCTCCTCAGATCAAATACTTTGTTTGGTTAAGCCACAGCCAATTCACTTAAAGGTACGATGAAGACAAAAGTAACAACTGTTCATTACGGATATTACAGCTGACCTGAAAAGAGCACTTATAAAGGGACATTTTAGTATTTTGGTTAAAGGCATGTATTAAAACACATCTTTTGATTATTTTAAGGGACACATTATGTTTTGGAGACCAACAGTACGTCATACACACTTCCAAATACATGCACACAAATGCGCACACACACACACACCTCAACCCCCCGCACACACACACGCGCACGCGCGCACACACACAAACACACACACACACACACACACACACACACACACACACACACACACACACACAGTAATTGACATACTCCTCTGTGATGTCGTCTGGCAGAACGTCTCCTCTGAAGTGTCCTTTGAAGAGTTCAGCCAGACAGGACGCCAGCGTGGACATCTGCTCTGTCTCAAAGTCCTCCTGTAGGACAAGACACGGTCAATACAGGACAGACATCTGCTCTGTCTCAAAGTCCTCCTGTAGGACAAGACACGGTCAATACAGGACAGACATCTGCTCTGTCTCAATAAGGACTCAATATAAGCCATCAATAACAAAACCAATACAGAAACACTACCACACTGTATTTAATACAGAAACAGCAAAGCTATTTACAGAGACAACACATAGGTCTCCAACTGTACACTATACTATACAATACGACACTATACTATACTATAGCATTCTATACGACACCATACTATACAATACGACACTATACTATACAATACGACACTATACTATACCATACTAAACTATACGATATGACACTATACTATATACTATACCATACGACACTATACTATACCATACTATACTATATGATATGACACTATACCATATACTATACTATAGCATACTATACGACACAATACTATACTATACGATATGACACTATACCATATACTATACTATACCATACGACACTATACTATACCATATGATATGACACCATACTATATACTATACTGTACAATACGACACTATACTATACGACACTATACTATACTATACCATACGACACTATACTATACCATACTATACTATACGATATGACACTATACTATATACTATACTATACCATACTATACGATGACACTATACTATATACTATACAATATGACACTATACTATATACTATACTATACCATACGACACTATACTATACCATACTATACTATATGATATGACACTATACTATATACTATACCATACTATACTATATGATATGACACTATACTATATACTATACTATACCATACTATACTATACGATACAGAGAATCAATTTGAACCGTGACAACTGATGTTCCTCAATAGCAAGACGAGGTACATTTAAAAACCTTTCATTGTTGAGTTGTTTTCCTGACAATAAGCAGGACTTCACTGGTTTAGTAGGACTGGTAGAGGCCATCACTCACCTCAAGAATCAGATCCACGATCTCCTGCATCACCTCACACTGTGCCTCAGTATCACTGTGGAGGGGAGGGGGGATGAGGAGGAGGAAGGTGGAGGAAGCAGAGCAAGAAGAGGAGGAGGAAGAGCAGGAAGAGGAGGAGGGTGGAGGAAGAGCAAGAAGAGGAGGATGGAGGAGTGAAAGAGTGTTTGAAACTCATTAGTCTCGTTCTTCAACCCATAGACAATTCTCCATGTTGATTTAAAGTCCACTGACCTTCCTTTCTGAAGCTGAAGCACTTTCTCTTTCATCGTGTCGTCCAATTGGTCGATGTAGGGCGTGATGTCAGCCGGCTCCTCAATATAAGTCTCTTTGATTGGGTGAAACCTAAACTCCCGTTTTTTCCCTAGAGAATAATTGGTTAGGTTGGACAGGTTAACGAATGGCTAGCTGATGAGGTTCCTATTGCTAAGGGATGGTTACCATGGCGAGGTAAGACTGCATACATGTCTCTATTAATGACCCCTCCGTTGTCCCGGTGCATTGTGGGTAAACAGACCTTTGTTGTTGACCTCTTCCTCGTCGTCGCTGAAGGCAGCCTCTGTGTTGTCGTAGCAACCGTCCTCCTTGTCCATGGCCAAGTCGTTACTGTCCATCTCCATGGCAGCGGACTCTTCCATTTTGACTGTGTGTGTAGGGGGCAGCGTCAGTTTGGGGGAAAGGAGAAGGGGGGGGGGGGTTGTCTGATGATATGTGTGGGTGTGTGTGTTGTCTGATGATGATGTGTATGTGTGTGTGTGTTGTCTGGTGTGAGGGGAGCTGATGGGGGGGGGGGGGGGGTTAGAGTTAGGTGTGTGTGTGTGTGTGTGTGTGTGTGTACCTTCAGTAGGAGGCGAAGGGGAACTGCAGAACTCGGGGAAGCGTTCTCTCAGCATGGACCTCAGCTCTCTGTCCAGCTTAGGGTTATCGAACAGGGGAGCCAGGTGAC
Source organism: Aplochiton taeniatus (assembly GCA_017639675.1). Lineage (NCBI taxonomy): Eukaryota > Metazoa > Chordata > Actinopteri > Galaxiiformes > Galaxiidae > Aplochiton > Aplochiton taeniatus. The sequence continues at coordinate 1,731,454 of CM030175.1, forward strand.
TGCAAGGGGGGGGGGGGGGGGGGGGGGGGGAATGGAGACAGAGATAATGACAGAGAGTGTGTGTGTGAGAGACCTCAGCTTTAAAGATCAAAGTACACAGTCATAATGCGCGTGTGTGTGCATGCATGTCTTACGCCAGCACTCTTTTCTCCATGATGAAATTGAGAGAGTTGAAGACACCCTGTCGCACCTGGCCCTCTAAAGGAGGGAAGAAGTGAGGGATGATCTGAGGAGAGAGAGAGAGAGAGAGAGAGAGAGAGAGAGATTAAAGAGTGTACATTTTAACAGCCAATTGAAGCCAGTATTTCTACAGCACAAAAGCAATTCAGCATGCTAGAAGCAAGATATAAAATTGTCAGAATGAAATAAAATAAATTATAATATAGGAAATGAAACTGCTAAAAAGGAAGTATTCAGTCAAAATACATTTAACTTTTTAACGTAAATGTAAAAGTAGTACGGCTTGGAGTGAAAGAGCAGCAGGAACTACACCAGGATGATGATGATGATGATGATGGTGTGTGTGTGTGTGTCTGTGTGTACCTGTGCAAGCGTGTCTGCCGTGTGTGTGTACCTGTGCTGGCGTGTGCGTGTGTGCGTGTGTGTGTGTGTGTGTGTGT
>CM030175.1:1734573-1742073 GCA_017639675.1 Aplochiton taeniatus
TATCATCATAACATCATAACCTCAGTCCATGAACTAGAGGATCATAACATCATAACCTCAGTCCAGTACCCCCCCCCCCCCCCACCTTCTCTCTCAGCATGCCTATGCAGTACCCCCCCCCCCACCTTCTCTCTCAGCATGCCTATGCAGTACCCCCCCCACCTTCTCTCTCAGCATGCCTATGCAGTACCCCCCCCACCTTCTCTCTCAGCATGCCTATGCAGTACCCCCCATACCTTCTCTCTCAGCATGCCTATGCAGTAGTCCACCTCCTTCTGTCTGAGGGGCAGCAGGTTGGGGGTGCCATGGTCCACTATGAGGCGGAGGTAGGTGTACACCGACATGGCGATCAGCATGCCGCTCTTCAGCACCCACTCCCTGTGTGTGTGTGTGTGTGTGTGGGGGGGGGGGGGGCAGATAGATTAATACGTCAATAAGTCAACATATCCATATCCAACATAGCATTTACATATTCAGAGTTAAAAAAATCATCACTAAAAGCCTTATTTCTTCATTCCAGATACATCAACGGCTAGTTGTGTGGTAGTGTTGCTAGTCTATACCCTCAGGTAGACTATACATTCAGGTAGTCTATACCCTCAGGTAGACTATACCCTCAGGTAGACTATACCCTCAGGTAGTGCAGAACATTCACACACTAATATAGTGGAGAGAGACAGTAATGGTTTAAATGAAAACAGTCTGAGGAAGGAATCGGTTTTCAGTGTGTGTTGGTTTATTCAGGACCTCTCACCTCTGATCCATCAGAATATCCAGAACATTCTCAGCCAGCCATAGGTTCTTACTGCTGATGTCTCCACCTGCACACAGCGACCACAGGGAGGCCCCAGCACACAAAACAAACGCATGTGGTGCCCCATCAGACTCATACAATGAACAACCCATTGGTTTCAAGGATGGCTGCTTGCTGTGAAACACACCTATCTCAACAAACATTAATGAACATGCCATGGAAAGTGTTATATGAATGTGTGCCTGTACATAAGTGATCGTGTGTGTGGTGTGTGTGTGTATGACTAACCAGCAATCTGTTTCATCAGAGTCATGAGAACGCCGTCTGCTCCAATGACTCCACTCTTCACCAGCTCTCTGACCAACCACACCAACTACACGAACAGAGAGAGAGAGAGAGAGAGAGAGAGAGAGAGAGAACGATTAGACAAACAGAAATAAACAGATGGAAAGCAAGAAAGGAAGGAGTTAATGCCAGTGAGATATGCAAAGGGGCAGCTGCTCTGCAATCTCCTGTGATCTAAAAATAATGAGGCCGAACTCTCCCAGGGACAAATCAAAAAGCTACTTAGCATGCTAAGCCAGCGTGATAGCATTTATTTCCCTGGGTTTAGCATACCTAGCAGGCTATGCTAGTGTGATTCAAATAGCATTATACAAAAGTCTAGCCAAGCTGTTGCGTTTAAATAGCACTACCTAGCTCTAGCCTAGCAAGTGTAGCCTATCAGGCTAAAATACTGGATTACAATATAATTAACTAAGGTAAGGCTAACAGGCTTAGCACAGCAGGCTCGCACAGCAAGCTAAGCTACCGTGCTTATGATATAATTACCTAATGTTAGCCTAGCAGGTTTAGCCCAGCAGGCTAAGCTAATGTGCTTCTGATATCATTACCTAAGGTTAGTCGAGCAGGGTAAGATACGGTTGTTATGATATAATTACCTCAGGTTAGCCTGGCTGCTGGTTAACCATGTTTAGCTAGCAGCTAAGACACTGTTTCACTGTGTTGTTACCTGCGTCCAGGCTAAGTTCCTGTGTTACCTGCGTCCAGGCTAAGTCTCTGTGTTACCTGCGTCCAGGCTAAGTCTCTGTGTTACCTGCGTCCAGGCTAAGTCTCTGTGTTACCCGCGTCCAGACTAAGTCTCTGTGTTACCTGCGTCCAGGCTAAGTCTCTGTGTTACCTGTGTCCAGGCTAAGTCTCTGTGTTACCTGCGTCCAGGCTAAGTCTCTGTGTTACCTGCATCCAGGCTAAGTCTCTGTGTTACCTGCGTCCAGGCTAAGTCTCTGTGTTACCTGCGTCCAGGCTACGTCTTTGTGTTACCTGCGTGCGGCAGACATCCTGCAGTTTGAGGAACTTCTCCATGAGGATCTGGTTGATCTTCACCAGGATGACGTTCATACCATCTCGGTTGACCAGGGCCAGGTCTCTGTAACACTACGGAGAGGATGGAGGGATGATAAAGAGGGGTTTAGAGAGAGGGATGAGGAGAGAGATGGTGGGAGAGATGGATGGGGGTGTAGGGAGAGAGGTAGGAAAGAGGGAGGGATGGATGAAGGGAGCAAAGGAAGGAGGGAAAAGAGTACAAGACAATATTTATTTTGTATTGCTTGAGCCCTCTGCATTACAAATATTTGTTAAAAAGTATTTGGGAAAAAAATACATATATTTAAAATCTATGGATGAAAAATGTGTGTGATTGTTCAGCGACTTGGTCAGTATCTCTATGAGGGATCAGTACCACAGAGGAAGAGTGAAGCTAGATCTCTATGAGGGATCAGTACCACAGAGGAAGAGTGAAGCTAGATCTCTATGAGGGATCAGTACCACAGAATATGAGTGAAGCTAGATCTCTATGAGGGATTAGTACCACAGAATGAGTGAAGCTAGATCTCTATGAGGGATCAGTACCACAGAATATGAGTGAAGCTAGATCTCTATGAGGGATCGGTACCACAGAATATGAGTGAAGCTAGATCTCTATGAGGGATCAGTACCACAGAGGAAGAGTGAAGCTAGATCTCTATGAGGGATCAGTACCACAGAGGAAGAGTGAAGCTAGATCTCTATGAGGGATCAGTACCACAGAATATGAGTGAAGCTAGATCTCTATGAGGGATCAGTACCACAGAGGAAGAGTGAGTCAGAACTGAATCACTTTCTCTCGCTACCGGAAATAGTGTATCATTAAAGTAGGCTCCCTGGTGAACCAGGAAGACAGCATTCCATCAGGGACAATAACAAGAACATACAGAATCATGATGAAGATGAAGAGGAGGATGAAGATGATGTCTTACCCTCTGTGCCTGCGAAGGCTCTGTGAGAGCCAGGCCAAACAAACCCAGACACACCTCCTCATGCTGCTGTGCACCTTTACATACCTGGAGAGGAGGAGAGGAGGAGGGAGAGAGCAGGGAGGAACTTGAAGTTAGTATTATGTATATGTCTGACCTGATACCATGCCAAAGTTTTCTCAATTACTATTTGACCCACTTCTGATAAAATGCTCAAGCCAATTGATCTTGTATTAAAAAGGATGTAAATAGAGGGAGAGGTAAACTCACGTTAGCAGTGAGTGCATCGTTGGATTCTCGTTCTGACAGACCATTACACAGAGAGTTGACGACACCCATACATCTCTCCAACCGCTGCAGTCGCAGGATAAATACCATCACATTATTTTAAAGAAAAAATATATATACAAACACTCAGTTACACACAGAAAAATATTGTGGCAATCAAGACTTCATGCATTTCAATCCATAAGGCTGCAGTGTCTGTCATGCTAACTTTCATTCTGGGTGTGCTATCAAACATACCGGATCTGTATACAAAGAACCCAGGCTATAGACGTAACTGACACTTGTTTATCTAGTTTGACATTTGAGTAATGAAGTTTGCGCATGTGCATCATGATACTGGCTCATGCATGTTTACTTGCGAACCAAAATATAACGTTAGCATGCTATGCTATCACAGCTAGCTACTTGCTAATATAGTTGTTAGTACTTGAAATATGAATTATATTGTGAACCCACTGGGCCTATAACTCCCTCTCATGTAACCCAGACCTTGTCTATGAATTTTAGGGCAGATTATGCTAACGTTAGCAACGTACAGTTTTCCATTAAAATGGTTCCTCTTCTCTTTGTATTCGCTGTCTTGTTATGATTAGCTAGTGACTTGTATTAATGTACAAAAGTGTTATTTTGCATTCCAATTTGTCCTAGGAGGTTAAATGTGTGAGTTGTCAAAGCCCTACCTCCTCAAGTTCGTCTTTCGCATCCAAGGATGTGGACACAAGTAGCCGACCCTGTGGCTTCCCCTTGGCCGGTGAAGCCTCCATCTCCTCCCGCCTCGCTTCGTCTGGCCCGAGAGGTCTTATGGGCTGAGACAGCGGGGTTCGGGGGAAAGTACAAATGCGTTTTTCGTAACAACAGAGCCTCTCCTACACTTATCAGTGTTTTGGACGCTCTTTGCAAGCTTCTCGTAAGAAACAGTGTGTTATTTTAACTTGGTTTTGGCCACCTTATTCACACACACTCCTGTTGTCGTCCGGTGCTCGACACAAACTAACTTCCGGAGTGCATGGTGAGCTGGCGGAAGTATTCGTAAGGGGAATGGGAGGAGCGTCAAAGCGACTTTCGCACCAATCAAATTTGATAATATTGTTAGTGAAGCAACATTTAACCAATATGAGGAGAGTATACAAGAAGGCAAAATGACCAATGAGCATTGAGAAGACCTCATGCACCGAGATGAGAGAGAGAGAGAGAGAGAGAGAGAGAGAGAGAGAGAGAGAGAGAGAGAGAGAGAGAGAGAGAGAGAGAGAGATAGAGAGACAAAGAGAGAGAGAGAGAGAGAGAGAGAGAGAGAGAGAGAGAGAGAGAGAGAAAGAAAACGAATTGAGTACTCAACTGGTCCAGAATATTTGCGAGTGTGTTTAATAGAGGCCTTTCTTCAATCATAACTGACACTAACTTTCGGACTAATTCTTTGTTATAAAATGTGTGACAGCAAAATTTATAGAATCACCACAACTATTAAGTAGGATAATTATTTGCATTTGATCTTGTGTAACCCTTCCAATGTTATCGAAAATAATAATCTAGCATATCTGACAGTCAGAACAGATCATAAAAAGGGTTTTGAATATGAGATATCTTGTGTCAGAATCAAGTTAATCTAATAAAGTCTAGTTTGCAGGATTAACTATTTAAACATACTGAATATTAAATTGCACCCACTGTTATAAACGATAACTTTTTTTTTATATATACATACATTTCCAGATGATTAACAAAATAACTTTCAAAACAGATTTACTACCTATACATGTGAACTGACTTCAGGCCTTGAAATTAAAACACACAAAAACTGTAAATCACTTTGCAGACAAGCTTTCAACTGACTTTAATATAGATGTTCTGGTTCACATCAGAAACACATATAAACAAAAACAAAAAAACAACATCAAAACAACAAACCAATAACCAAAACTTTGACACTTGAAATAATAAAACTGTCAGGGTATGTCACAATAAAAAAAATAATAAAAACAATACATTTTTGTAATACATAGAGTGGACAAACTGACAAACAGTCAATTCATTTAAAAAGTAAACATTTTTAAAAAGCAACATAAAACAGCAAGGGACAGCAGATAATAAATCTAGGGCAGCCTAAATGACAATCTCCCATTTTGTCATTCTGTTCATTCATTCCCTGTGGATTTGAAAACATAAGACTGACCTATTGGCTTATTCAGAGCCTGGCACGTAAAATCAAGAGCAGCTTCTTCTCCCCAAACATTTGAGTCCATCCCTTACCATTTATTTTAGGAAAGCACAAGGGTTTTGAATCTGCTGCTATTGTCCCATTTTAAAAAGGAAGGTCAAATTACAAAGTAGGCATTTTCTTACAATACATCACGGATATAGTGTAGTGGCTATATACTCATAAATGTGACACCTGACCACACCATTGTTAAGGCGTTTAATAAGATGATTTCCAAACTATGGCAACATGTACCAGAGACCATTTAGAAAGAGATGCTGTTATCAACCACAGAGACATTGGCACTCTCTATTTTTGTAGCTTACAGTTTCTCCCTTCCATAGCATCTTGTTACTGAGATGGTCGTTGCTAGCCTCTGTTGTCTGAGATGGCCTCAGATGATGTCATGCTGCTCAAAGCTCTACTCAGATTATGTCATTCTGCTTAAAGCCCTACTCAGATTATGTCATACTGCTCAAAGCTCTACTCAGATGATGTCATACTGCTTAAAGCCGTACTCAGATTATGTCATACTGCTTAAAGCCCTACTAAGATGATGTCATCCTGTTAAAGCCCTACTCAGATGATGTCATACTGCTCAAAGCCCTACTCAGATGATGTCATACTGCTTAAAGCCCTACTAAGATGATGTCATACTGTTAAAGCCTGACTCAGTCGATTGTGTATTCATTGACCAAGAGCAGGACTTAGGGATAGATAATGACTACTAGGGCTTTAAGGGAGCGTGTAAATAAACAAGTTGACTAGAAGGGCTTTAAGGGAGCGTCTAAATATACAAGTTGACTAGTAGGGCTTTAAGGGAGCGTCTAAATAAACAAGGGATACTTTCTTCTAAGGGATGTTCTTACATGAAAAAAAAAGAGTTAAGAACATAATTTTCTAAATATTAACAGAAATAGATGTAACTCCTTTTTATGGCTTTTTCTATTCATCTCTGTCATTGTCAAGTCAAGTGAATTGTCATTGAAAAAATTCATAATAATGCGTTCATAACTGATCAGTTTGTTGTGTGGTGTACATCACCTTAATCTTTTGATAGTGGTACACTAACATAAAATACTGCAACTTGTATAGTCATAGTTGGCCTCCCAACAGCGTCTTATGGGAGAATATTTCTATTATCAAAGCTTGAGAAGACAAAAGTGTGGAGTAAATAAAATAAAATAACTGAAGATATTAGACATGACAGTTTCATATGGAGACTGGCATTTTGTTTGTTTTGTGATATTTATTATAAAGCATGTTTTCCAATTTAAATTGCAAACCACTTTACATGCTCAACAATAAATGTACCTGATGTTAGGCATTTTACATTATGAAACATTATGGACTAGGTGTAGATTAAGGTTTCCAAAGAGTAAGAAATGGGAGGTGTCACAATCCTATTTAATGCATCAGTGTACTACATAAAAAACATATGGAATTCAATGTGATCAATCTATTCATGTCAATCAGGATTAAGTCTGTTTTTAATTATCAATGCAATTTTCATGGAGGTTGTGTGCTTCAGGCCTTCGAAATGTTACGCCAGGAAAAGACAATTTCGCTTAGGTTTTATGAAATGAATTACTCTCCGTTTGAACATCTCTGAGAAGCGTGTCGCCATCATTGGATAATTGGATTTACAGATGGAATCATAACTTTAATAATATTGTGGGACGAGGTCTCTCACCAGCAAAGGCATTTCATAATTAACCCAATCACAAAGGTTGATATAAACAATAAAAAAAATAAAAAAAATATTGATGTAAGATTACTACACGTCGTCACAAAAAACATCCTCAGTTAAGGAAAACAACAGTTAAAACACAGTCCCTCTTTCTCAGAACATCAAAGGCAATTTCCTGTAAAAGTCTGTCTTCGTTAAAGCCGCAAGCCCGGCGATAAATCTGCGAAATCTTCATCATTTTGTTTGAAGAGGTACCGTCACACTCTGCTCCTACTAGTCAACT
>CM030175.1:1747073-1764573 GCA_017639675.1 Aplochiton taeniatus
AGAGCAGGTTGTCCAGGATGTTAGACCCATAGCCCCTACAAACAGAGAGCAGGTTGTCCAGGATGTTAGACCCATAGCCCCTACAAACAGAGAGGATTCAACATGACCATATTACCCATAACCCCGACAGACAGACAGACAGACAGACAGACAGACAGACAGACAGACAGACAGACAGACAGACAGACAGACAGACAGACAGACAGACAGACAGACAGACAGACAGACAGAGGATTCAACATTACCATATCACCCATAGACCCTAGAATGGAATGGACAATACTTTATTGATCCCAAGAGAGGACATGCAATGAGGTCATTGCTTTGAAATCAACAGCTGTTACGGACTGAGTTATACACAAAGTGATCTTGAAGATATATTTTCGTCCCTCTTAGCCAATTGCCTGGGCCAGTCACTACTAATCTCCTAAAGCTGCTGCTGACCTCAGCTGAATGGAATGACGCCTAGTTCCTGCTTCTGTGTTGGCGTGTCTGTGAACATTGACGTGTGTCGTTCCGTGACGTTTGCCCAGCAGCTTGGTAGCGCTATCAGAACCAAGGAGATCAAGGAGATCAAGCATCTCCTTCCATCACTAACTGTAGAGTCGGCAGTTTGCAAGCCAAGCTTTTGACTTGTAAATGTGAAACATATCTGAAAATGTTATTTGCATTTGTGATTAGACAGAATGACAGAAGGATAGAGAAACAGACAGACAGACAGACAGACAGACAGACAGACAGACAGACAGACAGACAGACAGACAGACAGACAGACAGACAGACAGACAGACAGACAGACAGACAGGCAGGTAGACAGACAGACAGACAGAAGAAGCCAGTTTGGTGACTTGTTGTGTTTGTGCAGCTTGGTTGGGGTTGGGTTTGGGGTCAGGGGTTGGGTTTGGGGTTAAGGTTAGGGTTAGGGTTAGGGTTAGGGTTTGAGTTTGGGGTTAGGGTTAGGATTAGAGTTCACCTGTTTTGTTTGTGCGGGTTTTGGTTAAGGGTTAGGGTTATGGTTAGGGTCAGGTGTCAGGGGTTAGGGTTAGGGTTAGAGTTCACCTGTTTTGTTTGTGCGGGTTAGGGTTAAGGGTTAGGGTTATGTTTAGGGTTAGGGTCAGGTGTCAGGGGTTAGGGTCAGGGTTCACCTGTTGTGTTTGTGCAGCAGGAGTTTGATCTGGTGGAACTCTGGTCTCTCAGGTTAGGGTTAGGGTTAGGGTTAGGGTCAGGTGTCAGGGGTTAGGGTCAGGGTTCACCTGTTGTGTTTGTGCAGCAGGAGTTTGATCTGGTGGAACTCTGGTCTCTCAGGTTAGGGTTAGGGTTAAGGGTCAGGGGTTAGGGTCAGGGATCACCTGTTGTGTTTGTGCAGCAGGAGTTTGATCTGGTGGAACTCTGGTCTCTCTGAGACGTCCTGGCTCCAGCAGCGCTGCATGAGAAGGCCCAGCTCCTCACTGTGACTCTGAGGACAGAGGGAGGGCCGCAGGAAGGGCCACTGGCCCAAGGCCACACGCTCCACGATCTCTGGAAAGAGAGAGAGAAAGAGAGAGGGTTAGACACAGAGAGAGAGAGAGAGAGAGAGAGAGAGAGAGAGAGAGAGAGAGAGAGAGAGAGAGAGAGAGAGAGAGAGGGTTAGACACAGAGAGAGAGAGAGAGAGAGAGAGAGAGAGAGAGAGAGAGAGAGAGAGAGAGAGAGAGAGAGAGAGAGAGAGAGAGAGAGATGAGAGAGGGTTAGACACAGAGAGAGAGAGAGAGAGAGAGAGAGAGAGAGAGAGAGAGAGAGAGAGAGAGAGAGAGAGAGAGAGAGAGAGAGAGAGAGAGAGAGAAAGAGGGTTAGACACACAGAGAGAGAGAGAGAGAGAGAGTTAGACAGAGAGAGAGAGAGGGTTAGACACAGAGAGAGAGAGAGAGAGAGAGAGAGAGAGAGAGAGAGAGAGAGAGAGAGAGAGAGAGAGAGAGAGAGAGAGAGAGAAAGAGAGAGGGTTAGACAGAGAGAGTATCCACAATCTCTGGGAACAGGTGACCCAGAGAGAGAGTCCGTGTGTCTGTGTTAGTGTGTAGGCAAGTGTGTGAGTGTGTGTCTGTTGGTGTGTAGGCCTGTCAGTGTGTATGAGTGTGTGTGTGTCTGTTGGTGTGTATGCCTGTCAGTGTGCATGAGTGTGTTTGTGTTAGTGTGTATGCCTGTCAGTGTGTATGTGTGTGAGTGTGTGTGTATATCTGTCAGTGTGTATGCGTGTGAGTGTATATCTGTCATTGTGTATGCGTGTGAGTGTGTGTGTATATCTGTCAGTGTGTATGCGTGTGAGTGTGTGTGTATATCTGTCATTGTGTATGCGTGTGAGTGTGTGTGTATATCTGTCAGTGTGTATGCGTGTGAGTGTGTGTGTATATCTGTCAGTGTGTATGCGTGTGAGTGTGTGTGTATATCTGTCGTTGTGTATGCGTGTGAGTGTGTGTGTATATCTGTCAGTGTGTATGCGTGTGAGTGTGTGTGTATATCTGTCAGTGTGTATGCGTGTGAGTGTGTGTGTATATCTGTCATTGTGTATGCGTGTGTGAAAGAATAAAAGTAAGAGTGCCTCTTCAAACATCTCTGTGATGTAACTCAAATGTCATTCCTAAACAACTTTGACATTTATGATTACGTGTGTGTGTGTGTGTGTGTGCGCGTGTGTGTGTGCGTGCGTAAACGTAGCTGTCTTAACAAAGCAGGTGATTTCCTTTCTCCACTATCACTCTTGGCTTTCATCTTTCTGACAACCACACACACACAATTATGCCCACCCCCCCCCCCCCTCCCAACACACACACGAGCACGCACACACGCACAAGCTGTGAATGGCCACTAGGGGGTGATCTTGGTTCAGCCTTAAGCTATAGCTAAACCATTTGAACAGAACGGTTTTGGATTGTTTCAAAGGAATATGTTATACATTAGCGTTACTACAACACGGTCAGCAGCATATATAAATGTTGTTGAAAAACAAAACTGCTTTTGCAAATGAGAGAAAAAACTTCTTCAATGTTGGGAATCCTCTAAACAACTATTGTCATGGAGACCAAATCATTGGAGGTTTCTATACCTGTTTTCATATGATGCAATAAAGCACTTGCTATGTGTAGCTTCCTGTAGGGTTTAGCCAGACACCCTAACCCTTACCCTAACCCTAACCCTCACCTTTACCCTTACCCTAACCCTCACCCTCACCCTTACCCTAACCCTCACCCTCACCTTTACCCCAACCCTCACCCTTACCCTTACCCTAACCCTAACCCTAACCCTCACCCTCATTCTCACTCTCACCCTCACCCTCACTCTCACCCTCACCCTCACCCTCACCCTCACTCTCACCCTAACCCTAACCCTAACCCTAACCCTCACTCTCATTCTCATTCTCACTCTCACCCTAACCCCAAACCTAACACCTAACTAGTCCATTAATGATTGACCAAATAGCCAGTGGTTTAACTGCAGTTTAAACATTAGAAGAGTACTCCAGCAGGTTTGAGAGACAAGGAATAACCTGCGGTTCAGTTCGGGTCTCTCTGTTGATTTGTTTAATTGTTTTCGTTATATTTTGATAGCTTTCCACATCCTTACTCCACCAGAGTGGAGTCTCTCTCTCTCTCTCTCTCTCTCTCTCTCTCTCTCTCTCTCTCTCTCTCTCTCTCTCTTTCTCCTTCCCTCTCCCCCCTCTCTCTCTCTCCTCAGCCTGTCTATCCCTCCCATGCGTTACACATGCTGTGACATTATAATTGCAGACCCCCCCTCCTCCATTCTGAAAGCTGTCTCGCTGAACATGGCAGTCAGATGAAGGCCAGTGGGATAATTGCACCATAGAACCAGAGAGACTAGAACAGACACCTTTCAATTTCCCCTGGCTGTAATTTAAGAACCCAGACTACTAGACCTGACCAACAGAACCTAGACTACCAGGCCTGATTAACATAGCCCAGACTACTAGGGCTGATTAACAGAACCCAGACTACTAGGGCTGATTAACAGAACTCAGACTACCAGGCCTGATTAACAGAACCCAGACTACCAGGCCTGATTAACAGAACTCAGACTACCAGGCCTGATTAACAGAACCCTGACTGCTAGGCCTGACCAACATAGCCCAGACTACTAGGCCTGATTAACAGAACCCAGACTGCTAGGCCTGACCAACATAGCCCAGACTACTAGGCCTGATTAACAGAACCCAGACTACTAGGCATGACCAACAGAACCCAGACTAACAGGCTTGATTAACATAGCCCAGACTACTAGGCCTGACCAACAGAACCCAGACTACTAGGGCTGATTAACAGAACCCAGACTACTAGGCCTGATTAACAGAACTCAGACTAACAGGCTTGATTAACATAGCCCAGACTACTAGGCCTGACCAACAGAACCCAGACAACTAGGGCTGATTAACAGAACCCAGACTGCCAGGCCTGATTAACAGAACTCAGACTACCAGGCCTGATTAACAGAACCCAGACTACCAGGCCTGATTAACAGAACCCAGACTACTAGGCCTGATTAACAGAACCCAAACTACTAGGTCTGACTAACAGAGCCTAGACTACCAGGCCTGACTAACAGAACCCAGACTACTAGGCCTAATTAACAGAACCCAGACTACTAGGCCTGACTAACAGAACCAAAACTACTAGGCCTGACTAACAAAACCAAGACTACTAGGCCTGATAAACAAAGCCCAGGCCACTAGGCCTGACTAACAGAACCCAGACTACTAGGCCTGACTAACAGAACCCAGGCTGCTAGGCCTGATTAACAGAACCCATACTACTGGTCCTGACTAATAGAACCCAGACCACCATGCCTGACCAACACCGGTTTTCCCTCAAACAGGCCCCATATTGGTTTGACCTCTGACCTTTGGGGCTGAGTGGGTTGTTCTCCAGGTAGAAGACGCCTTGTAGCAACGCCAGCTCCTGCAGGATGATGGCAAAGCTGTACACATCTCCCTTCTGCGTCCCGCATGGAGACGGGGTCTCTGCTCTCAGGAGCTCTGGAGCGGTCCACAGCTTACCTAGAGAGAGGGGGAGGAAGGAAGAGGTAGAGGGAGGGGGAGGAAGGAAGAGGTAGAGGGAGGGGGAGGAAGGAAGAGGTAGAGGGAGGGGGAGGAAGGAAGAGGTAGAGGGAGGGGGAGGAAGGAAGAGGTAGAGGGAGGGGGAGAGAGACGGTAGGGGAGCAAACGGTGAAATATGGTTTAGGGTTGATAGAGAGGAGAGAGACAAGCAGAGATTAAAATAGAGATAGAGAGAGGGAGACAGAGATAGATAGGAAGGAAGCCAGCAAGAGAGTGAATTAGAGAGGTAAACAGAGAGACAGACAGAGACAGAGAAAGAGAGAGAGAGAGAGAGAGAGAGAGAGAGAGAGAGAGAGAGAGAGAGAGAGAGAGAGAGAGAGAGAGAGAGAGAGAGAGAGAGAGAGAGAGAGAGAGAGAGAGAGAGAGAGAGAGAGAGAGAGAGAGAGAGAGAAAGGGAGAGAGAGAAAGGGAGAGGGACAGAGACAGAGAAAGAGAGAGAGAGAGAGAGAGAGAGAGAGAGAGAGAGAGAGAGAGAGGGAGAGAGAGACAGAGAGAGAGAGAGAAAGGGAGAGAGAGAAAGGGAGAGGGACAGAGACAGAGAAAGAGAGAGAGAGAGAGAGAGAGAGAGAGAGAGAGAGAGAGAGAGAGAGAGAGAGAGAGAGAGAGAGATTGAACTGGGAGATCAGTGCTGATACGCAGCCCTAGTGTTTATGAGTGTGTGTGTGTGTGTGTGTGTGTGTGTGTGTGTGTGTGTATACGCACTCGTGTGTGTGTGTGTTTGTTAACTTACGGTTGTAGTACGCATGTGTGTCTTCGATGTGATTATCTTTGTGGAAGCTGGCCAGACCATAATCGGTGATCTTCAGAACAAAACGACTGTCCACCACACAGTTAGAAGATTTCAGGTTGCCATGGGAGACGATCACACTGTTGTGAAGGAAAGCCATTCCCTAAAAACAGATCAAACAACGAAGATAACAAACCAAGATTCACACTAAAACAAAGATAAGTGAGATTGACAAGATGTGCCCAACCATTTCAAATCCTGTTAAACCAAGATGATCAGACATTAACAAGATTACAAACCAGGATATGATTCACACTAAAACAAAGATAAGTGAGATTGACAAGATGTACCCAACCATTTCAAATCATGTTAAACCAAGATGATCAGACATTAACAAGATTACAAACCAGGATATGATTCACACTAAAACAAAGATAAGTGAGATTGACAAGATGTACCCAACCATTTCAAATCCTGTTAAACCAAGATGATCAGACATTAACAAGATTACAAACCAGGATATGATTCACACTAAAACAAAGATAAGTGAGATATTGACAAGATATTTGACCGCTTGATTTTCTGTTAAACAAAGACAATCAGGCAGTAACAAAAAATAAATAAAGATCATAAGATAGACAAGATTTTATACAGTATATCCATCTATATGGTGTATATCTATATAGTTTTATACAGTATATTCATCTATATAGTGTATATCTATATATTTTATAAAGTATATCTATGTATACACTGTATATCTATATATTTTATACAGTATATTCATCTATATACTGTATATCTATATATTTTATAAAGTAGATCCATCTACACACTGTATATCTATATATTTTACACAGTATATCCATCTATACACGGTATATCTTTATACTTTACACAGTATATTCATCTACATGCTCTATATCTATATAATGCCTCTACTGAGACATGGAAAGTCATGAACATGTTCTCCTCTGGTCTTGTGGCTGTCATTCAGTCCTGCTGCCTTCACTGTGAAAGTCCTAACCACAACCTACACCGACAAACTTAACACACAACCATACGACACACACACAACCTACACACACAACCTACAACACAACCACACGACACACACACAACCTACACACACAACCTAAACACACAACCACACAACACACACACAACCTAAACACACAACCACACGAAACACACACAACCACATGACACACACAACCTACACACACAACAACACAACACACACAACCTACACACACAACCTACACACGCAACCACACAACACACACACAACCTACACACACAACCTACACATACAACCTAAACACACAACCTACACACACAACCTACACATACAACCTAAACACACAACCTAAACACACAACCACACAACACACACACAACCTACACACACACAACCTAAACACACAACCACACGACACACACACAACCTACACACACACACACAGCCTCACACACAGCTTACACACACAGCTTACACACACAGCCACACGACACACACACAACCTGCATGGAAGACAACGCTCAAACACTAAAGAAAGTACAAAAAAAGGGAAAGGAATCCCTCTGAAGTAAATGGTTTTCAACCCCCTGCTGCCTCTATGGCTGTCCTCTGCATTGTAAGAATGTAATGACCAATCAGACACCAGTACCCCTCTTTTTCTACTTCATTCAGAGTCTAGACTCATCAAACTGATTTCATATCACATTGGGATATTTATGAAAGAAATTATGAAAATAGTCAACTTTTATTGATCGAAACTAGTTCCATTACATCACTAGGGGCAGCCGCTAACCCACAGTTAACTTAAAAACAAATCTTTGTAAAGAAATCAAAGGCACACTTAGTACTTCAAAACTATGATGCAGCCCATAGACAAAAGCTGCTCACACACTCACACACACACACACGCAGACACACACATACACACACACACACACACACACACACACACACACACACACACACACACACACACACACACACACACACACACGTCCCAGTCGCGACACCTTGATGACATCATGGGGGTCTGGTGAGCTCCTGTGAACCAACAGCAGGTTCCGATCACTGTTCTAAAGCCTGCCATCTGTAAGGCCTGCAGCTGCTAATCTGTCTCTGCTGGCAGAGCAGGATCCTCTCATCCACAGCTTCCTGTTAGAGATATATCAACACTATCAGCCAGGGGGGAGACTAAGAGAGGGAGAGGGAGAGAGAGAGAGAGAGAGAGAGAGAGAGAGAGAGAGAGAGAGAGAGAGAGAGAGAGAGAGAGAGAGAGAGAGAGAGAGAGAGACCAGAACTTTCTATAAGCTCCGATCAGAATGAAACTGCCTTCAAGCTTTAAGCCCCACTAATCCATACCTTCAGGTATCACATATAGCACACTAGTATGATGTAATCACCAGAGATTATAATAGATATATGAATTTATAGAATATAGCACACTAGTATGATGTAATCACTAGAGATTATAATAGATATATGAATTTATAGAATATAGCACACTAGTATAATGTAATCACTAGAGATTATAATAGATATATGAATTTATAGAATATAGCACACTAGTATGATGTAATCACTAGAGATTATAATAGATATATGAATTTATAGAATATAGCACACTAGTATGATGTAATCACTAGAGATTATAATAGATATATGAATTTATAGAATATAGCACACTAGTATGATGTAATCACTAGAGATTATGACAGAGATTATTATCACTCAAGATTATAACAGATATATGAATTTATAGAATATAGCACACTAGTATGATGTAATCACTAGAGATTATGACAGAGATTATAATCATTCAAGATTATAACAGATATATGAATTTATAGAATATAGCACATGGTGTAACGCCATGGTTCTCAACCCAGTCCTCCAGGACCCCCAGCCATTCCAGGTATTTGATCTTCCCAAGTGCTAGCACACCTGGTGTCAAGGTCTACTTGGGTTGGACTGGGTTGAGAACCACTGGTGTGATGGATCCATTGCCAGACAGATACAGGTGCATGTAGAACTTACACCTTTAAGGCCAACAAGACAAACATTAACAAAAACATCTAGGCAAGGAAAAAGTAGACCGGACATGAAAAAAATCCAAAAGGTCATGACACTCTTTTCTTTCAAAGTAGAGAGGAAAACTGGAATAAAGATTCATTGCTTGTCACTGGTGTCACTACTCTAGCACTAATGGTGCTCATATAGTGGGGCTCCATACCTCTCTGTTGTCACTGGGGTCACTACTCTAAATGGTGCTCATATAGTGGGGCTCCATACCTCTCTGTTGTCACTGTGGTCACTACTCTAAATGGTGCTCATATAGTGGGGCTGCAAACCTCTCTGTTGTCACTGGGGTCACTACTCTAAATGGTGCTCATATAGTGGGGCTGCAAACCTCTCTGTTGTCACTGGGGTCACTACTCTAAATGGTGCTCATATAGTGGGGCTCCATACCTCTCTGTTGTCACTGGGGTCACTACTCTAAATGGTGCTCATATAGTGGGGCTGCAAACCTCTCTGTTGTCACTGGGGTCACTACTCTAAATGGTGCTCATATAGTGGGGCTGCAAACCTCTCTCTTTCTCTTCTTCAGCCGCAAGGCCTAATGCTGTCCTTAAGAGCACACTTGGGATTTGTGTATAATAAAGAACAAAAGGGTACCAACCTAGCAACTGTAATACAGACAGTAAATCATTCAGGAAGAACCTTGGAGACGTCAATATCTATCCAAACATTGTCAAATCTGTGCCGTGAGATAAAATATAATAATGCTTTTATTTTATTTTGGCAATCACTTTGGTCTTTGTCATCATATCTGTATTCATATCTGTATTCATATACATTATTGCGCACTGCCTACATGATACAAACCCACTGAACAGCTGTTTTCCTGCTTGTGGTGCTTTTATTTTGACCAAATGTCTTTATTTGTATCATATTTCTATATTTTGAATCATATTTCTTTATTTGAATCATATTTCATTCATTTGAATCATATTTCTTTATTCGAATTATATTTCTTTATTTGGATCATATTTCTTTATTCGAATCATATTTCTTTATTTGGATCATATTTCTTTCTCCACAGTCTAGTCAGCTGCAGTAGCACTGGACTTACCAAAGGTCCTAAACTCCAGAGCAAACATGCCCAAAGTGCCTGCTGCTTCTGATTGAATGGTATTTGATTAATAAATGGAACCAATTCAAACTCAAATGGTCTCAAACGAGAAGGCAGCTGGAATTAAAACGTTCTGAAAAGCAGCTGAGAAGAAGAGAAGAGACTTAGACATACTGAGTGAGGGATGTCTGTGTATAATATGACTCATCACAAAGAGAAGAGACTTAGACATACTGAGTGAGGAGTGTCTGTGTATAATATGACTCATCACTTTTACCCAGCGGTTTCCTTAGTAACTCCGGGGATATAGCTATGGTTCCACATTCAAAGTTTCTTTAATGAAGGGAACTCATTTAGGCACGCGCAAGTCCATACATAGTTGCAGTAACGTAATGTTTGTTTTTTGTCCTCTTTGCTTTCATTTATATTATATAACCATGCATCAATAATAATAATATATTACTTTTATTATTGATGATAATAATTGACAATCATGGTTGGCTAATCATGGTTCTTTACAATCTTTATTATAATGTAGGTACCTTGACTATTATAATTCATATTGATGATAATCACATGCATCCATGTGTATTATAATATAGGTACCTTGACTATTATAATCATTATTGATGATAATCATTAACATCCATGTGTATTATAATATAGGTACCTTGGCTATTATAATCATTATTGATGATAATCATTAACATCCATGTGTATTATAATATAGGTACCTTGGCTATTATAATTAATATTGATGATAATCATTAACATCCATGTGTATTATAATAAAGGTACCTTGACTATTATAATCATTATTGATGATAATCACATGCATCCATGTGTATTATAATATAGGTACCTTGACTATTATAATCATTATTGATGATAATCACATGCATCCATGTGTATTATAATATAGGTACCTTGGCTATTATAATCATTATTGATGATAATCATTTACATCCATGTGTATTATAATATAGGTACCTTGGCTATTATAATCATTATTGATGATAATCACATGCATCCATGTGTATTATAATATAGGTACCTTGACTATTATAATCATTATTGATGATAATCATTAACATCCATGTGTATTATAATATAGGTACCTTGGCTATTATAATCATTATTGATGATAATCATTAATATCCATGTGTATTATAATATAGGTACCTTGGCTATTATAATCATTATTGATGATAATCATTAACATCCATGTGTATTATAATATAGGTACCTTGACGATGTCATTGATGAGAGAATATCTGAACATCCAATCCAGGGTGATGCTCTCGCTTTCCATCAGATCCTGTCGGTTTCAAACACACACACACACACACACACACACACACACACACACACACACACACACACACACACACACACACACACACACACACACAAACACACACACACAAAGGTGTTAGAGTACAAACACAGCCCCTTGGAGAGAAAGGTTCAAATACAGGTCATATCTAATCAAACACGTATGCCAGTGTGTCACTGACCTCTGTATGTGCGTAGGGGGGTGTGTTTATGAGTGTGTGTGTGTGTGGCCGTGTTTATGAGTGTGTGTGTGTGTGGCCGTGTTTATGAGTATGTGTGTGTGTGTGTGTGTGTGTGTGTGTGTGTGACTGAGGTAACATCCATTAGCCATCAGTCAGGCAGTGAGACATTCAGTATTCAGCCAGGGCTCTACCTGAGAGAATGAATCTCTAAATCTAATGAAGTCTTTGGACTGGAGAAGACACCCTGCCTTTTAATGATGGGTCTTTTCAACAACACCTCCATCTTTCAAGCCTTTTAAAGGATGCATCTCTCTAGTCTATATCTTTCAAGTCTGTGTGTGCGTGGGTGCGTGCGTGCGGTGTGTGTGTGTGTGTGTGTGTGTGTGTGTGTGTGTGTGTGTGTGTATGGGTGCGTGCGGTGTGTGCGGTGTGTGTGTGTGGGTGCGTGCGGTGTGCGTGTGTGTGTGTGTGTGTATGGGTGCGTGCGGTGTGTGTGTGTGTGTATGGGTGCGTGCGGTATGTGTGTGTGTGTGTGTGTGTATGGGTGCGTGCGGTATGTGTGTGTGTGTGTGTGTGTGTGTGTGTGTGTGTGTGTGTGTGTGTTACCTGCAGGCTGCCACGTGGACAGTACTCGGTGATGATGCAGATGTTCGGAGGATCGATACATGCTCCAATGAAACGGGTCAGGTGCTCGTTCTGGACGTCTCGCATCTGCAGAGCACACACACACACACACGCACCCACACACACACACACACACACACACACACACACACACACACACTTTGTTTACACCTGACAGTGTGCCTGGACACAGTCATCGTCCCCAGGGAGAGGGGGCTGAACATGTTCAGTGTGTGTGTGTGTGTGTGTGTGTGTGTGTGTGTGTGTGTGTGTGTGTGTCTGATTGATCCTGAAATACTGTGTTCTGCATTGTCCCTTTAACATTTTACTGTGTAACATACTGGCTCTTCCTTCTATTAACCCAGTTTAATAATACATCTGTGTTTTCCACTATTGATGTGTTTCACACTGAGAACAGAGCAGAAGCAAAGACAGGCACAGACAGCAGAGAGGTGGAAACTCCATGTTGTCTGGCGGGGTGTCCTCACCTCTCCTGTTCTCTCCCACAGACGGGAATGTTCAAACATCCCATAATTAAACACCTCAGCGGTTCCCAGGCAACACAACACTGGCTCTCTTAACACTCACAGAACCAGCCCGGGCCAATCCAGTCCAGTCCAGTAAATTAAAACGTTTGGATTGGATAACCTACTCACATGTTTTGATTGGATAACGTACTCACATGTTTTGATTGGATAACGTACTCATGTTTTGATTGGATAACGTACTCACATGTTTTGATTGGATAACGTACTCATGTTCTGATTGGATAACGTACTCATGTTTTGATTGGATAACGTACTCACATGTTTTGATTGGATAACGTACTCATGTTTTGATTGGATAACGTACTTACATGTTTTGATTGGATAACGTACTCATGTTTTGATTGGATAACGTACTCACATGTTTTGATTGGATAACGTACTCACATGTTTTGATTGGATAACGTACTCACATGTTCTGATTGGATAACGTACTCACATGTTTTGATTGGATAACGTACTTATGTTTTGATTGGATAACGTACTTACATGTTTTGATTGGATAACGTACTCATGTTTTGATTGGATAACGTACTCACATGTTTTGATTGGATAACGTACTCACATGTTTTGATTGGATAACGTACTCACATGTTCTGATTGGATAACGTACTCACATGTTTTGATTGGATAACGTACTCACATGTTTTGATTGGATAACGTACTCACATGTTCTGATTGGATAACGTACTCACATGTTTTGATTGGATAACGTACTCATGTTTTGATTGGATAACGTACTCACATGTTTTGATTGGATAACGTACTCATGTTTTGATTGGATAACGTAGTCACATGTTTTGATTGGATAACGTACTCACATGTTTGAGTTCAAACAACACCATCCTGGTTAACTCAATGCGTTTCTTGTGGTTGCAGTATTTGATGGCTGTGATGTTACCCTGCAGAGACCGACAGCATCGAGACCATCACCAATACGCACCAAAATATCTATACAACTCTTTTACATAACAATAGTAGTATACTGTATGAAGCCACAGCTTGAGTAGGTAGCTCATTTTGTAGAAGATAAACATTTTAAAATCCAGTAAAAGGAGATTAATGATGTACCTTGTAGAATACAGTCTTACAGAATAGCTTAAGCACTTTGAGTAGATTAAAGACGTTCTTTGTAGTATCCAGTTTTACAGAGTATTTTAAGTACTCAAGTAGATTAATGATGTACCTTGTAGTATCCAGTCTAACCGAATATTGTAAGTACTCGAGTAGATTAATGATGTACCTTGTAGTATCCAGTCTAACTGAATATTGTAAGTACTCGAGTAGATTAATGATGTACCTTGTAGTATCCAGTTTTACAGAGTATTTTAAGTACTCGAGTAGATTAATGATGTACCTTGTAGTATCCAGTCTAACTGAATATTGTAAGTACTCGAGTAGATTAATGATGTACCTTGTAGTATCCTGTCTAACCGAATATTGTAAGTACTCGAGTAGATTAATGATCTACCTTGTTCCTGTCTAACCGAATATTGTAAGTACTCGAGTAGATCAATGATGTACCTTGTAGTATCCAGCCTAACCGAACATTGTAAGTACTCGAGTAGATTAATGATGTACCTTGTAGTATCCTGTCTTGGCATAGATCTGGAAGTTTCCCTCCATGGTCAGTAGAGAGCCATAGTTTGATCCTCTCTGGTGGGAAGAGAACAGGAAGACTACAATCAGAACTGTACTACTCACCAACTCTACAATCTCACGCTCAATAGTTCAGCCATCAGTGTTCATTTAAAACAAGATTTTCTCTCTTTCTCCATAATATAATAATTCAACAGAACGTCAGTGTTCATAAAACACAACCCAACACAATAATAAACACAAAACTCAACTGACTTATTTAACAGACAGACCCTAAAACAACGTTATGAAACTTTAATTGAATTGTCTAATGCTATTAGTGAGCAGATGGCTGCTTTTACCATGGACATGGTGAGTCTGCTGTAGGTTCCTCTCAGGGCCCTGTACTGTACTGTACTGTGTGTGTGAGTGTGTGTGTGTGTGTGTGTGTGTGTGTGTGTGTGTGTGTGTGTGTGTGTGTGTCTGGGTCTGTGGGTGTGTGTGTGTGTGTGATTACCATGGACATGGTGAGTCTGCTACAGGTTCTCTTCAGCACCTTCTCCATGTTGCTCATCTGGATGTCCTCCCACTGCACCCTCCACAGCTGGGCTGCCAGCTCGTTCTCCAACGCCAGCTTCCTGCAGAGGGAGTGTGTGTGTGTGTGTGTGTGTGTGTGTGTTAGTGTGTGTGAGAGAGAGAGAGTGTGTTTGTGAAAGGGAGTGTGTGTGAGGGAGAGAGAACGTGTGTGTGAGTGTGTGTGTGTGTGTGTGAGAGAGAGAGAGAGAGAGCGAGAGAGAGAGAGAGAGAGAGAGAGAGAGAGAGAGAGAGAGAGAGAGAGAGAGAGAGAGAGAGTGAGAGGGACAGAGAGAGGGACAGAGAGAGAGAGAGTAAGGGAGAGGGACAGAGAGAGAGAGAGAGAAAGAGATAGAGAGAGATAGAGAGAGAGGGACAGAGAGAGAGAGAGAGAAAGTCACAACCTGATCAAAGAAGAGCTCAATGCCTTAGAATCCACCATAAAAAATTACCAGAACCCACTTGACTTTCCAATTTCAGGTGAAGAATTGGCTAAAAGAATTAACACCCTGAAAACAAAGAAGGCTTGTGGTCTAGACAATATAAAAAATGAAATGCTCAAACTCAGCACTCCTGCATTACAGAATGCTATTCTAAAATTATTCAACACAGTATTAAGGTCTGATCGTTTTCCTGATATGTGGAGCCAAGGTCTTATTTCCCCAATTTATAAGAGTGGAGACAAATTGGACCCTAATAATTACAGAGGCATCTGTGTGAGCAGTAATCTGGGGAAGTTATTTTGCAGCATCATTAACAACAGAATGACAAACTTTCCTAAGCAAGACAATGTTTTGAGTAAAAGTCAAATTGGCTTTCTACCAAAATATCGCACAACTGATCACATCCATTACACACCCTAATTGGAAAATATGTGCACCAGACAAAAAACGGTAAAATATTTGCTTGCTTTGTTGACTTCAAAAAAGCATTTGATTCCATTTGGCATGAAGGTTTATATTACCGACTGCTCCAATGTGGCATTGGAGGCTCGGTATATGATCTTATCAAATCAATGTATTCCAAAAACAAGTGTGCAGTAAGAATTGGCAATAAACATACCGAATTCTTCACTCAGAGAAGAGGTGTCCGCCAGGGTTGTAATTTAAACCTAACATTATTCAATATTTATATAAATCAGTTAGCAATACAGCTGGAGCAATCTACAGCCCCTGGCCTATTTCTCCAAGATAGAGAAGTCAAATCACTGTTCTATGCAGATGACCTGGTGCTGTTGTCTCCAACAGAACAGGGACTACAGCAGCATCTGGACCTGCTGGAACAGTACTGCCAGAACTGGGCCCTGGCAGTAAACCTGAAAAAGACCCAAGTCATGATCTTCCAAAAAAAAAGCCCAGATGTCAGGAACTAAGACATCAGTTCAATCTCGGAACCACAGCTCTGGAGCACACAATGCGTTATATATACCTTGGTCTAACAATTTCTGCATCAGGTAGTTTCACTATGGCAGTGAATGCGTTGAAAGAAAAAGCTCGTAGAGCGTACTATGCAATATAACGCAAATTCTATCAAATCAGCATTCCGATCAAAATATGGTGCAACATATTCGATAGTGTTATTCAGCCAATTGCATTTTATGGAAGCGAAATATGGGGTCCACTTAGTCACCATAGCTACACTAGATGGGACAAGCATCCAACAGAGATCCTACATGCAGAATTTTGTAGAAACATCTTAAATGTTCAAAGAAAAACACCAACAAAGGCATGCAGGGCAGAATTAGGCCGGTTTCCATTAATTATAAAGATTCAAAAAAGAGCGTTACATTTCCTAACGCATCTAAGAACTAGTCCTGAAGACTGGCTTCACTTTAAAGCACTCAAAACCCAAGAACTGAACCCTGAGAAGAGTCCCTTAAGCCAGTTGGTGCTGAGACTTACTAATCATGTTCAATTACATGCTCAGACTAACACGGCCTTAGAAACACCATTTAGAGTCAATCAAATTATCAAAAAAGCAAAGAATGCTATTTGGAACATTGGAATAAAGAAACAAAAAGTCAAAGTAGATCAGACTGCTACCATTCCCTAAACAGAGAATATAAATTGGCTGAATATCTCTCCACTGTCAGAGATATTAAGCAGAGGCAGATCCTAACAAAGTACCGGCTAAGTGACCACCACTTGGCAATTGAAAAAGGTAGATTTAAGAAGTCATGGAGACAAAAAGAAGAAAGGATATGTGGCCACTGCAAGACAGCTGAGGTTGAGACAGAAATGCACTTCCTTTTAACATGTGAGAAATTCCAAAATACAAGGCAGCAATACTTTAAAACATTTGAAATATTAATTCCAAATTTTAAGAAACTAAATGACAACTCTAAAATTCAGAGTTCTCTTAGGAGAGGATATCTCAGTTGTAAACCTTTCCGCATTTTCTGTATGTCATAACCTGAGGGATAGTGAGTGATCAACACACACACACACACACACACACACACACACACACACACACAAATTGACTTAAACATTAACAAATACACCAAACAGAAATACATACAACACAACACAAACACGTAATTAGTAAGTAGATCATTTTGAATGCGTTTGTTTTGCACACATTCTGCACACACAAACACACGCATACAGGCACACAACCCCACTGCAATTAACAAAAAAAAATATATATATAATAATATTAAACAGGACAGTATCTAATGAATGCT
>CM030175.1:1774573-1799573 GCA_017639675.1 Aplochiton taeniatus
ACTCTCCAGAATCTGGAAGTGATCATTGAGTCATTTTAATAGCAAGAAGCAGTAATAATGACTTTATTTTAATAGCAAGGAGCAGTAATAATAACTTTATTTTAATAGCAAGGAGCAGTAATAATTACTTTATTTTGATAGCAAGGAGCAGTAATAATTACTTTATTTTGATAGTGATGTGTAATGTAATACGTTTGCATAACTATGTCTGATTTACCCACCATCTCAATACATCTTATCTCTCTATCTCTCTCTCTTCCTTTCTTTCTTTCTTTTACTCGCTCTCTCCATTTCTCATCTCAAAATGCAGGGATGACCCCATATGAGAGTGGCACTCTGAAGAACCTGCCCTGAGAAACCATTCATTTCAAATATAGTGTTAGCATTCAGAATACCTGCCCTGAGAAACCATTCATTTCAAATGTAGCATTAGCATTCAGACTCTAAGAGTAAAACAGAGGTGTCAGAGGCCTGTAAACAGCAACCACTCAGATTAATTAGATTAGGATCAATAACCCCATGAACCCTAACCCTGTGAACTTTCACCTTTTGCCATCGCTGTCAATCACTGCCAAGCAAATCACCCGAAAGACTTCAGTCAGTTGACATCTATCAGGAGTGTACAGTCAGTCAGACAAACAGTCAGTCAGTCATCCAGCCAGCCAGCCAGCCCATCAGTCAGCCAACCAGTCAGTCAGTCAGCCAGCCAGCCAGTCAGTCAGTCAGTCAGCCAGCCAGCCATCCAGTCAGTCAGCCAGCCAGCCAGCCAGCCAGCTAGTCAGTCAGTCAGTCAGCTAGCCAGCCAGCCAGTCAGTCAGCCAGTCAGCCAGCCAGTTTGTCAGTCAGTTAGTTAGAGTTTACATTGCTAACTGACTGCACCTTAACTTTAAGAAGCTTGGTGAATAAGTGAACCACTTTATAACTGTTCCTGTTGAGGAGGTTAGGGTTAGGGTTAGGGGTTAGGGTTAGGTCAATAAGTGAACCACTTTATAACTGTTCCTGATGATGAGGTTAGGGTTAGGGGTTAGGGTTAGGTCAATAAGTGAACCACTTTAAAAAAAAATGAAAAGCCTGATTGAAAAGGTGCTAGTGCTAGTGACAGGGCTTGCTCTAATGGCCTTAATGGCTGGCTCAGACAGTTTGCTGTCAACCACTGGAGATAAGATGCCACTGGGATTCCATTCTGTGCCTGTCGGAGGTAACAGTTGCTGATTGTTGATGTAGCATCTGTGTGTGTGTGTGTGTGTGTGTGTGTGTGTGTGTTTGCTCAAATGTGTGTGTTTATGTGTGACAGTACGTGTCTGCATGACAGTTTGTGTGTACACCAGTGTGTGTGTATGTATGTGCGTGCGTGTGCATGCGTGTGTGTGTGTCATGTGCATGTGTGTATGAGTGTGTGTCTGCGTGGGTGTTGTGTGCGCATGTTTGTGTGTGTGTGTGTGTGTGTGTGTGTGTGTGTGTGTGTGTGTGTGTGTGTGTGAGAGACTAAACTGTCTCTCCAACTTCAGCACTAACTTGACTGGACATCACAGCGCCTGCCAGACAGAAACAGCTGATCACAAGAAAGGGAAGAAAAGAAGAGAAAGACGAAGGGAGGAGAGAGGGATGAACGGCTAAAAGAAAGATAAACAATGGTTACCAAAGAGACGACTGAGGGTTTGACCATGGCAGAGCAACAAACAGGGTCAAAGGTGAAACACTACAGGTAATTAGGCCATTAGTGAGAAGTGGCAGGGAGGTCTGGAGTGAGCGAGAGAGAGAGAGAGAGAGAGAGAGAGAGAGAGAGAGAGAGAGAGAGAGAGAGAGAGAGAGAGAGACACAGAGATAGAGAGAAAGAGAGAGAGAGAGAGAGAGAGAGAGACAGAGAGAGATTTGAAAAAAGGAGTGAAAACACAGCCTGTATTAAACCATAATCTGCTACTTTTCGCTGAGGGACGTTACAGCATGAATCATTGATAAGTATTGTATTGATTTCTGCTCACTGGCTTGATAGGTTCTCTGTTTAGACAGAGAGAAGTAGAAAGGCTATGTTCAAACCTTACACTGTTGATGAAAAACCCTTGTCTGTTTTCCGTTGATTAGATTTGCTGCCATTTAAACGTATTTAAGCGTACACACACACACACACACACACACGCACACACACACACACACACACACACACACACACACACACACACACACACACACAAAGGTAAACTCCCAAAACAGGCATTAACACACGATCACACAGTCAACATCCGAATAATTCAGGCAAAGGAGGTGGATAAGAGAGGATGAATGAGAAGGAGAAAATGGAAGGAGAAAAGAAGAGGAGGGGATGAGGATGGAAGGAGAGAGGGAGGAGAGAGGGAGGAGAGAGAGGATTGCGTGGTGAAATCGTTGACCAAGTAGGGAGATTGAACGTTTCTAGAAACCCGGCTGGGAAAATAAACGTGATTGAACATCATAGAGCAGAGAGGGAAATGTTCTACTATGTTCTGTGAAATAAAATACATAACAACACACATCTCCAGATAACACACTCACAGTAGACCTTAATGTAGAGAGAGAAAGAGAGAGAGAGAGAGAGAGAGAGAGAGAGAGAGAGAGAGAGAGAGTGAGAGAGAGAGAATCCAAACAGAAGACCAGACCACAGAATAAAATCACACACTGGAATATAATTTAACTAACCCAATCTAAATAAATAGAATAATACAGTTATTATCATTAATACAGTTATTACAATTGATCTCTTTTTTAAATGAAGCGTTTCTACAGGGAGGAACTGTGTGCGTAAATGGAAAATGTTTTTCCAGCGAATAAAATGAGGAGCTCTAACTCAATCATCTTTGGCCACTAACGTAATCAGGGCGGCTACATGCACACACACACACACACACACACACACACACACACACACACACACAGTACCCACACCCACACACACACACACACACACACACACACACACACACACACACACACACACACACATACACACACACACACACACACACACACACTCCCATGCACTCAGGCAGCCACACACTCACACCCAGGACCCCCCCCCCCCCCCCTGCCGCACACACACACACACACACACACACACACACACACACGCTGAGGCCATAGAATCCATCTCCATCTCTAGAGCATGGCCGACCTCACAGGAAACATTAGCTGGCCACATAATCCAGCATGACACACGAGGAACAGGAAGAGCTGCCCAGATGGACGACAGGGGGACCTCTTTAACGGGGACACACTGTAGAGGACAGGGGGACCTCTTTAACGGGGACACACTGCAGAGGACAGGAGGACCTCTTTAACGGGGACACACTGTAGAGGACAGGAGGACCTCTTTAACGGGGGACACACTGCAGAGGACAGGGGGACCTCTTTAACGGGGACACACTGCAGAGGACAGCAGGACCTCTTTAACGGGGACACACTGCAGAGGACAGGAGGACCTCTTTAACGGGGACACACTGCAGAGGACAGGAGGACCTCTTTAACGGGGACACACTGCAGAGGACAGGAGGACCTCTTTAATGGGGACACACTGCAGAGGACAGGAGGACCTCTTTAACGGGGACACACTGTAGAGGACAGAGGGACCTCTTTAACGGGGACACACTGCAGAGGACAGCAGGACCTCTTTAACGGGGACACACTGCAGAGGACAGGAGGACCTCTTTAACGGGGACACACTGTAGAGAACAGGAGGACCTCTTTAACGGGGACACACTGTAGAGGACAGAGGGACCTCTTTAACGGGGGACACACTGCAGAGGACAGGAGGACCTCTTTAACGGGGACACACTGTAGAGAACAGGAGGACCTCTTTAACGGGGACACACTGCAGAGGACAGGAGGACCTCTTTAACGGGGACACACTGCAGAGAACAGGAGGACCTCTTTAACCTCCTCTCTCTCCTTCCCTCTCTCTCTCTCTCTCTCTCTATATATATATATATCCCTCTCTCTCTCTGTCTCTCTGTTTCCCTCCCCCTCTCTCCCCCTCTCTCTCTCTCTCTCTCTCTCTCTCTGTCTCTCTCTCTCTGTCTCTGTTTCTCTCAGTTCATTGTTCTGCTGGTGGTTCACCTGTCTTCCTCCTCCTCAGGCTGTGGGTGAAAAGCGTAACGCAGCTGTCTCATTAGATTCAAAACATTTATACCTCCGCACACACACACAGTCACAGTCTCACACACACAGTCACACAAACACACACACACACACACAGTCACACACACCGCACACGCACACACATACAGTCACACACACACACACACACACATTCTCTCACACACACACACACACACACACACACGCACACACACATTCTCTCACACACACACACATACACACACACACACACACACACGCACACACACACACACACACACACACACACACACACACAGGAGATAGGCTTTAGAGAGAAAGACTCAATCTCAGGTGTGATGGAAAGGTGAGAGATTAAAGTAGAGAAAGCAGAGGGAGAGAAGGAGGGGGAGAGAAGGAGGGGAGTGGAGGGAGGGATGGGGGTGGAGGGAGAGAGGGATGGGGGACGGAGGGAGAGAGGGATGGGGGGTGGAGGGAGAGAGGGATGTGATGGAGGGAGAGAGGGATGGGGGACGGAGGGAGAGAGGGATGGGGATGGAGGGAGAGAGGGATGTGGTGGAGGGAGAGAGGGATGTGGTGGAGGGAGGGAGGGATGGGGGATGGAGGAAGAGAGGGATGTGGTGGAGGGAGAGAGGGATGTGGTGGAGGGAGGGAG
The DNA here is from genome assembly GCA_017639675.1 of Aplochiton taeniatus. NCBI lineage: Eukaryota > Metazoa > Chordata > Actinopteri > Galaxiiformes > Galaxiidae > Aplochiton > Aplochiton taeniatus. Next base: position 1,779,336 of record CM030175.1, read on the forward strand.
GGATGTGGTGGAGGGAGAGAGAGAGGGATGGAGATATGAGTGGATGGATGGATGGACAGACTGATAGATTAGAAAAACCAAAAGGTCAGCTGACGCCCTTTTATGGCATTTCCAGTCCTACACATCTGTTTATCGGTCTGTCTGATTGGCTGGCTACAGGGAAGACAGCGGATTATTCCTCCAATCAGCTTGATTAAACATTTTGCCATCAGAACAACTCCTGCTGAATACTCATGTAAACACCAGTGTTGTAAACCGAACACAAACACACACCCACACACACACACACACGCACACACACACATACAGACAGAAACGCAAGCATACACCCACACATACACACACACATACACATACGCATACACAGGCAGACAGACAGACAGACAGACAGACAGACAGACAGACAGACAGACAGACAGACAGACAGACAGAGACAGACACAGACAGAGACAGACACAGACAGAGACAGACAGACAGAGACAGACAGACAGACAGACAGACAGACAGACAGACACACAGACAGAGACAGACAGAAAGACAGACAGACAGGCAGGCACACGCACACACGCACACACGCACAGAGGTATGCGGGGTGACTAGAGTGGGTCATTTATTCTTGTGTATTTTGGCTGTAGCAGGGCAAGGAGACTCCAAAGGGAGTTTGTTTAGTTTGTTTCTCTCTCTCTACCGCTCTCTCTCTCTCTCGCTCTACCTCTCTTTTTCAATCTCTCTCTCTCTCTACCTCTCTTTCAATCTCTCTCTCTACCTCTCTTTTTCAATCTCACTCTCTCTCTCTCTACCTCTCTTCCAATCTCTCTCTCTACCTCTCTCTCTACCTCTCTTTTTCACTCTCTCTTTCTCTTTCAATCTCTCTCTCTCTCTCTCTCTCTCTCTCTCCCTCACTCACTCCCTCCCTCCCTCTCTCTCTCTCTCTCTCTCTCTCTCTCTCTCTCTCTCTCTCTCTCTCTCTCTCTCTCTCTCTCTCCCTTAACCTCCCTTAATCTCTTCCTCTCTCTCAGCTCCCTTAATCTCTCCCTCTTCTATCTCGCTCTCTCGGTCCCTTTCTCTCTCTAGACTAGGCATATTCCTGATATTTATATGATTTAGCGCCTGTTCCTTGACTTGATGCTCCCATGGAAAACGTGTATTTGCACAGGAAGGTGTGCGATGGGATTTGAAGCCAGTGGGTCATGGGCTTCACTCAAACACACACACGCTCAAACACACACACGCTCAAACACACACATGCTGCTAGGGAAGCTTCCCTGTCAGTGCTCTCTCAAGGCGGATCGACCGACCTGCGACCAAGATCAAAACCAGCGCTACAAATCAACTGGCCGACGGGTCAACGCTACTGGGAGGAGGCACAGGAGCTCTCTGTTCAGAGGAATAGGCCGTCGCTGGACTGACGATGGCAGACCCGGTTGTTTAGGAGCCACAGCTTCACAACAGCAAGGGACAGAGAATATTAGTAATAATATTAGTAATGAGCCAACCTAAACTAAGGGACACGGAATATTAGTCATAATCTTATATATTAGCCAACCTAAACCAAGAGACAGGGAATATTAGTAATGATATTATATATTAACCAACCTAAACCAAGAGACAGAGAATATTAGTAATAATATTATATATTAGCCAACCTAAACAAAGAGACAGAGAATATTAGTAATGATATTATATATTAACCAACCTAAACCAAGAGACAGAGAATATTAGTAATAATATTATATATTAGCCAACCTAAACCAAGAGACAGAGAATATTAGTAATAATATGATCTATTAACCAACCAAACCAAGAGACAGAGAATATTAGTAATAATATTATATATTAACCAACCTAAACCAAGAGACAGAGAGTATTAGTAATAATATTATATATTAGCCAACCTAAACCAAGAGACAGGGAATATTAGTAATCATATTATATATTAGCGAACCTAAACCAAGACACAGGGAATATTAGTAATAATATTATATATTAACCAACCTAAACCAAGAGACAGAGAATATTAGTAATAATATTATATATTAACCAACCTAAACCAAGAGACAGAGAATATTAGTAATAATATTATATTTAACCAACCTAAACCAAGAGACAGAGAATATTAGTAATAATATTATATATTAGCCAACCTAAACCAAGAGACAGGGAATATTAGTAATGATATTATATATTAACCAACCTAAACCAAGCGACAGGGAATATTAGTAATAATATTATATATTAGCCAACCTAAACTAAGGGACACGGAATATTAGTAATAATATTATATACTAGCCAACCTAAACCAAGAGACAAGGAATATTAGTAATAATATTATATATTAGCCAACCTAAACCAAGAGACATGGAATATTAATAATAATATTATATATTAGCCAACCTAAACCAAGAGACAGAGAATATTAGTAATAATATTATATATTAGCCAACCTAAACCAAGAGACAGGGAATATTAGTAATGATATTATATATTAACCAACCTAAACCAAGAGACAGGGAATATTAGTAATAATATTATATATTAGCCAACCTAAACTAAGGGACACGGAATATTAGTAATAATATTATATACTAGCCAACCTAAACCAAGAGACAAGGAATATTAGTAATAATATTATATATTAGCCAACTTAAACCAAGAGACATGGAATATTAATAATAATATTATATATTAGCCAACCTAAACCAAGAGACAGAGAATATTAGTAATAATATTATATATTAGCCAACCTAAACTAAGGAACAAGGAATATTAGTAATAATATTATATATTAACCAACCTAAACCAAGAGACAGGGAATATTAGTAATAATATTATATATTAACCAACCTAAACCAAGAGACAGGGAATATTAGTAATGATATTATATATTAACCAACTTAAACCAAGAGACAGGGAATATTAGTAATGATATTATATATTAACCAACTTAAACCAAGAGACAGGGAATATTAGTAATGATATTATATATTAGCCAACCTAAACCATATTAGTAATGATATTATACAGTATGTACATAGTATTTGATTATTGCAGCGCTTAAAGATTGCTCTTGCAATATATGGCACACTACAAATTAAATGTATTATCATTATAATAATAATGACTTTAATTGTAATTATTATCTAGGATAAAAGCTTGAATGGCAAGCATCAAGCCTGCACCTGCTACTGCTGCCCTTCAAAGTGGCATTTTAGTTGGTGGTTTGTTTAGTCATATTACCAGTGACTCACACAGAACAGCCTATGCTGCAAAAGTATACACTGTCCAATTCAATACTGCAGGTTATTACATCCAACCCTTCACCGGTTCACTTCAACAACAAATCAAAGGAAGGAGAAAGTTGTAAATAGACTCCTCGAAGGCTGAGCTTTGTCCCTGAGCATTACCTCAGCACACATCCACCATGGAGACGGTGCGCTCAGGTCAAGCTCAGCTTTTTCCACCAGAAATGATTTTGCGTGGAGATAAACAAATGGAGCCAAGTCTGATTCTTTCAAACTTGACTCTGACAACACAACCGATGTACCCACACAGACATAAAGTATGTAGATACTTTTTTGTTTATCCAAAACGCAGCCACCATTCAGAAAACGTTTCCTGTCTCATTAGAATCAGACAAGCGCTTTGATTGTGTTTCCGTGATGGGAAAACAACCGAACGCAGTTGCGGCCTCTTCAAGTGTCAGCTCGAGACCGCTGCCTCTTTGCTCAGGTGCCTGGCAGCCTGATTAGTTCTAATATCTGATAACTAAGAACTGATTACTACTGCTACTTGAGTTTTTGCCGACTGGCAATGGAAATGCATAACATCGAAATTTCCATCAAGACGCCAATGAAGATAATAAGACGCAAAGCACTCGACTCACAATTAAAGCTTGCATAATGTGTGCAGAATCCCACATGTGTGTAAAGAAAAAAATAGAATTGCGCTCCAATTATCAAATTTAATGTCATCACACGGACGTGTCGAGCAAGATGCCCCTTCTTCAACGTCTGGCAAAACACCAATAAATAACAATAAATAGTTATAGATGGATAACCGTTATGCTTAGTCATAGTTATAGACAGATAACCGTTATGCTTAGTCATAAATAGTTATAGATAGATAACCGTTATGCTTAGTCATAGTTATAGACAGATAACCGTTATGCTTAGTCATAAATAGTTATAGATAGATAACCGTTATGCTTAGTCATAGTTATAGACAGATAACCGTTATGCTTAGTAATAAATAGTTCCGGACGGATAACAGTTATGCTTGGTCATAAATAGTTATAGACGGATAAATGTTATGCTTAGTCATAAATAGTTATAGAAGACATCCATAACTGATCCATAGGAAGGAATAGGCCAAGCTAGTTTGTCATAAAGGTGCTGTGGCTTAGTCTATGATTATTAAGATCAAGTTTACCTTTATTATCCCGAGGGGCAATTTGCTTTTACAGCCAGCAGGGGCCACACACCATGAAACAAACAAGGCAATAATAAAAAGACTACATTTCCAGTGTTAAAAACATAAGAGAATAAAAATAAATAAATACATTTCCAATTATTTAAAAGGCCAATGACAGCAGGAACAAATTCGTTTTTAAGTCTAATGGTTGTGCATCTTGGCAAATTATATCTACGGATGAACAGAAGCAACAAACCCTCCTTGGATAGAGAGTGACTATCTTAGTATGTAAACCACTAGCCTATAATTAAGGTCAAGTGAACGTTGTGATATTATGGGGCCCATTCTATTGACCATAAATATTGACTCTATTATAAAAATATATTGCTCACACCACACAGTAAATCATGAATCCAGCCCTTAGGGGTTCAAGGAATCGCTGCAGAACTGTGTTTCTCCACAAATTATTAAAATAACTTTCTATAGTAATAATAATAATAATAATGATGATATCATATCATAACATTATTGTCAAAAAAACAACAACAACAAGGCTAGACAGTTTTAAATAACAAATATAAATCAATAAAAATAACTAATAGACAAGGGAGAACGAAACATGCAACATGAGAACAAAAACAACCATTTGGGGTAAAAATATCGGAGGGTAAAATTAAACGACCACGCAAGCAAAACTACACTCATAATCCTTTTACAATCCTTCTCGGAGGCTCAAAGCACACCGTAATCCTCAACCAAAGTACAGACCATAATATCACTCTATTAGCTCTGAGTGGGTCAGGTCCACACATGCTGCATTGAGGGCGGTTCAGTGACTCCAACAAGATGATCTGGTGTTTTATTTAATAAATCATATTATTTTGAATGTTTATATTTTAGTTTATTATTTTATCCCTTGCTTTGAATGTGCATGTTTGCCTCACGCAAAGCACTTTGACAGACCCATTATGTGTCTGAAATGTGCTATCTAGAATTAATTTGAAAAGAAGGTGAAACGTAGAAGCTATTTTGCGCTTGTGCGGCCTATAAAAGACGGCATAAAATATTAGCGCTATAAAATCGAATCGTGGTAGCTTGGTTTATTGACTTCCTCCTCCCTACCACCTAGAAGCTAGGTGGGACAGGCGGCCTTTACTTGATGTGAATGATAGGACAGAGTTACAACCGAAACCCTAAAAGCGGCCAGTTGCTAAGCAACCACAAGGGAACCAATATACGAGCGCAACGTTTTACAACTCAATAAGTTTAAAAAGGTTTTCATCGTAAACAAGCGCTATCTAAAGGACGTTCGAAACGCAACGTTTCCCGTGAGATTTAAGATTAAAAGGGGAAGCTTTAAAAAATAATAGAACAGTGCTGCATATTGATGCAAACGCTGTCGTGTTCTCTGAAGTTCTCCAAAAGCCTGTTGTACGTAAATCAATAGCTTCTTCCTCTGTCTCATCCGACTATGATGCAGACAATACCCTGGAAAACACCATGTGTAGTTGTATGCGAGTGTGTGTGTGAGAGAGAGTGTGTGTGTGTAATTTTGAGACAGCATTTTTCAACAAGCATTTGACTTCACACATGAGCCATTGTTTGCTCATCTATCATCCATGTCTGATAACATCCCAGTCTGCTGTGTCTCTCCTAGTTTGCGCTGGAATGAGGCTTCAACAACAAGGGCATGAAGTGGATGGCAGCTTGACTCCAGGTTTTAAAACACTTTACAGCAATTTAGAAAATGCTATTATTTTATCTCAAATTACAAAAAAAAACACTGCTTTCTGCAGACAAGAATCAAACCAGTAAACAAACCAAAATGTCTCTGTATTGGCCTGGGCGTGAAAAACAACAAAACTGAAAAAAGCTCGACTCTGGATTTCAGGACACATTTCAGCCCTTTAGAACAGGGTTTCTACATCACATTACAGCCCTTTAGAACAGTGTTTCTACATCACATTACAGCCCTTTAGAAAAGGGTTTCTACATCACATTACAGTCCGTTAGAACAGGGTTTCTATATCACATTACAGCCCTTTAGAACAGGGTTTCTATGAGGCAAACCCAAATCCTACTAGAGAGATAATCATCCTTCAATCAAGAAAAATCATTTCATCAGCCCTCATTGTCCGTCCTTCATTTCCTTTTCATTATTTCGTTTTTTTGTTATTATTATTATCTTACCATGGAAGGTTCTGTTCCACATCTTCCCAGTGACGAGGTCCCCCTTTGGTTTGACTCCTCCTCCTCTGCTCCTCCTCGCCTCCTCCTCCTCTGCTCCTCCTTCTCCTCCTCTGCTCCTCCTCCCTCCTCCTCCACCTCCTTCTCCTCCACCTCCTCCTCCTCCTCCTCCTCTGCTCCTCCTCGCCTCCTCCTCCTCTGCTCCTCCTTCTCCTCCTCTGCTCCTCCTCCCTCCTCCTCCACCTCCTCCTCCTCCTCCTCTGCTCCTCCTCGCCTCCTCCTCCTGCTCCTCTAAGGCTTCGTGCAGAGCGTGAGCGTAGAGCGTCACTCCATCGTAGAAGCTCCCGGCGATCAGGTTCACCTGGGCACAGGTGACGGACAAACAACTTCTTCATGAGTGAACTCATCTCTCTGTAGACAACCAAACGAAACAACAACGTAAGAACGAGAGAGGGAGAGAGAGAGAGAGAGAGAGAGAGAGAGAGAGGGACAACTGATTTAATCATCTTTTTCTTGCCATACAATTTCACAACAAATCGATCTCAGAGTGTAAGAGAGAGAGAGATCAACTTAAATCAAAAATAGAAATCACAGACACAGAGAGAGGGAGGGAGGAAGAGAGGGAGGGAGGGAAAAGACGAGAAGAGAGCCAAAGGGAAGAAAGAAGGAAGGAAAAAGATGGAAGAGATGACCTTTGATCTCTATTAGAAACTACAGAGGAAGAGGAAGATGTCCTGTATTTATCTATCAGAAACCAAAGAGGAAGAGGAAGATGTCCTGTATTTATCCATCAGAAAGCACAGAGGAAGAGGAAGATGTTCTGTATTAATCTATCAGAAACCAAAGAGGAAGAGGAAAATGTCCTGTATTTATCTATCAGAAACCACAGAAGAAGAGGAAGATGTCCTGTATTTATCCATCAGAAACCACAGAGGAAGAGGAAGATGTTCTGTATTTATCTATCAGAAACCACAGAGGAAGATGTCCTGTATTTATCTGTCAGAAACCACAGAGAAAGAGGAAGATGTCTTGTATTTATCTATCAGAAACCACAGAGGAAGAGGAAGATGTCCTGAATTAATCTATCAGAAACCACAGAGGAAGATGTCCTGTATTTATCTATCAGAAACCACAGAGGAAGATGCCATGTATTAATCTATCAGAAACCACATTAGAAGAGGTAGAGGTCCTGTATTTCTCTATCAGAAACCACAATTGAAGAGGAAGAGGAGAAGGAAATGAAGGTTAATTAGTCTCATTGGGAGACCACCCCTGGTGTTTGTGGGGAAGTGCATATAGAGTGTGCATGCCTTGACAGGGATGTGTGTGTGTGTGTGTGTGTGTGTGTGTGTGTGTGTGTTGTGAGAGTGTGTTGTGAGAGAGTGTGTGCTGTGAGAATGTGTATGTGTGGGTGAGAGTGTGTGTTGTAAGAGAGAGGGTGTGTGTGTGTGTGTGGGCTGTGAGAGAGTGTGTGTGTGTTGTGATACAGTGTAAGGCGTGAGAGTGTGTGTCATGTGAGAGTGTGTGTAATGTGTGTGTGCGTGTGTGTGTGTTGTGAGAGTGTGTGTGTGTGTGTTGTGAGTGTGTGTGTGTGTGTGTGTGTGTGTGTGTGTGCGCGTGTGTGTGTGTGTGTGTGTGCGTGTGTGTGTGAAGGTTTTGTCTATCAGCAGAATGTGCCTGATTAACGGCAGGGTGTCTCTGGGAATTGTTGAGAGTGCAAAGAGTGTGTGTGTGAGTGCATGTGTTTGTGTGGGAAAGTGTGTGTGTGTGTGAAAGAGAGAAAGAGAGAAAGAGAGAGAGAGAGAGAGAGAGAGAGAGAGAGAGAGAGAGAGAGAGAGAGAGAGAGGCGTCTGTTGACATGACCTTGGAGGTCAAACTGAAATTAAAATGATTTACTATCCTGCACCCCACTAGAGCTGCACTACCACACACACAGACACGCCCGCACGCACCCACGCACACACACACACACACACACACACACACACACACACACACACACACACACACACACACACACACACACACACACACACACACACACACCCACACAAGAACACAGATCAGAGTATGCTTTTGGCCAAGCAGCCATAGCATCGACTTCCCTCTCTCCTTCTCCTCCTGCTCTCTGATACTCTTCCCTCCTCCTCCTCTCTGCCTCATCCATCCATCCCTCCCTCCCTTGCTCCTCCTCCTCCTCCTTCCCTCCCTCCTTCCCTCCCTCCCTGCCTCCTCCTCTTCTTTCTCTCAGCTAAGGTTTATTGCCTTTCTCCTGGCAGACATTAATAAATCAATGATAGAAAAAGCGCTCTATATGAGCGTCCCACGTCCTGTACTCAGCCTCTCAGGATCTTTGGCAGTCCGGCAAACACTAACCAATCAGGGCAGTTGTTGCAAGGGGGCGTGGCTACCCGCCTGTCAATCACCTCACGTGCACACTCCTGGTTAAACGCACGGCTGTGTCGGAGTGTTGGGACCAGGCTCACTCAAGTCAGGGAGCGCACTGTGCGTGTGTGTGTGGGCGTGTGTGTGTGTGTGTGGCCGTGTGTGTGTGTGTGTGTGTTGAAGGAGGGGCTTAGGAGAGGAGGCATCAGAGACTCAGGAGGATGGGACATAGAGATAGAACACTTCTATCAATATGTGTTGTGATTCAAATTCTTGCTAATGTTTGCCCAATTCTCTAGACTTACAAACTGCACCTTTAATTGAAAGGTCACAAATTCAAGGAAAATATAGTGACTGGAAGTAAGCCAAGGAAAATATAGTGACTGGAAGTAAGCCAGGCTAGACAAACACTGTGGGATTAATACCGGACAGCAAACGACAGGGCCACGTAACAGCCTTTTATTTATTATTATTTATAATAACGTAACAGCCTTTTATTAATTATTATTTATATTAACGTAACAGCCTTTTATTTATTACGATTTATAATAACGTAACAGCCTTGTATTTATTATTATTTATAATAACGTAACAGCCTTTTATTAATTATTATTTATAATAACGTAACAGCCTTTTATTTATTACGATTTATAATAACGTAACAGCCTTTTATTAATTATTATTTATATTAACGTAACAGCCTTTTATTTATTACGATTTATAATAACGTAACAGCCTTTTATTTATTACGATTTATAATAACGTAACAGCCTTGTATTTATTATTATTTATAATAACGTAACAGCCTTTTATTAATTATTATTTATAATAACGTAACAGCCTTTTATTAATTATTATTTATAATAACGTAACAGCCTTTTATTTATTATTATTTAAAATAACGTAACAGCCTTTTATTTATTATTATTTATAATAACGTAACAGCCTTTTATTTATTATTATTTATAATAACGTAACAGCCTTTTATTTATTACGATTTATAATAACGTAACAGCCTTGTATTTATTATTATTTATAATAACGTAACAGCCTTTTATTAATTATTATTTATATTAACGTAACAGCCTTTTATTTATTATTATTTAAAATAACGTAACAGCCTTTTATTTATTATTATTTATAATAACGTAACAGCCTTTTATTTATTATGATTTATAATAATGTAACAGCCTTGTATTTATTATTATTTATAATAACGTAAAAGCCTTTTATTAATTATTATTTATATTAACGTAGCAGCCTTTTATTTATTATTATTTAAAATAACGTAACAGCCTTTTATTAATTATTATTTATATTAACGTAACAGCCTTGTATTTATTATTATTTATAATAACGTAACAGCCTTTTATTTATTATTATTTATAATAACGTTACAGCCTTTTATTTATTATGATTTAAAATAACGTAACAGCCTTGTATTTATTATTATTTATAATAACGTAACAGCCTTTTATTAATTATTATTTATATTAACGTAACAGCCTTTTATTTATTAATATTTAAAATAACGTAACAGCCTTTTATTAATTATTATTTATATTAACGTAACAGCCTTGTATTTATTATTATTTATAATAACGTAACAGCCTTTTATTAATTATTATTTATAATAATGTAACAGCCTTTTATTAATTATTATTTATATTAACGTAACAGCCTTTTATTTATTATTATTTAAAATAACGTAACAGCCTTGTATTTATTATTATTTATAATAACGTAACGGCCTTTTATTTCTACTCTACTCTACTATTTCTCTCTACTCTTTTCTTATTTCTTTTTTTTTATTATTTTCCTCTTTGCTTCTCATCTCTCCCTCTCTCTCTCCCCTCATATCCCTCTCATGTCTCTCTCCCCCTCATATCTCTCTCTCTCTCCCCCTCTCTCCCCTCATATCCCTCTCATGTCTCTCTCCCCCTCATATCTCTCTCTCTCTCCCTCCCCCTCTCTCCCCCTCATATCCCTCTAATATATCTCTCTCTCTCCCCCTCTCTCCCCTCATATCCCTCTCATGTCTCTCTCCCCCTCATATCTCTCTCTCTCTCCCTCCCCCTCTCTCCCCCTCATATCCCTCTCATATCTCTCTCTCTCTCCCTCCCCCTCTCTCCCCCTCATATCCCTCTCATATCTCTCTCTCTCTCCCTCCCCCTCTCTCCCCCTCATATCCCTCTCATGTCTCTCTCCCCCTCATATCTCTCTCTCTCTCCCTCCCCCTCTCTCCCCCTCATATCCCTCTCATATCTCTCTCTCTCTCCCTCCCCCTCTCTCCCCCTCATATCCCTCTCATATCTCTCTCTCTCTCCCTCCCCCTCTCTCCCCCTCATATCCCTCTCATATCTCTCTCCCCCTCATATCTCTCTCTCTCTCCCTCCCCCTCTCTCCCCCTCATATCCCTCTCATATCTCTCTGCTTCTCATTTCTCTCCCCTGCCCTCATCTTTCTCTTCCTTTTTAACTTTCAATCTTTTTTTGTTTGTTGCTCTTTCTTCTTTCTTTGTCCTTTGCTTTGTAAGTAAGCATGTCTGACAGTCTGTCTGGTGTGGTGTGGCTGTGCTATTGTCTACTCTCAACAGCTACCTGTCCCTGCTGCTTTTAGAAAAGGTCAGCAAGTGGAGAGGAGAAACATACACACACACAGACACACACACACACACACACACACACACACACACACACACACACACACAACACAGAAACACACACACACACACACACACCAGAAGTAACGTTTCTCACCAGGGAGTCTTCTATGGTGAAGTTAAACATGGTCTTGGCGTCGTGGGTCAGGTTGTGGACAAAGGGCCGGTACTCTGGGTTCTGGGGCTCTCTGTACGTTAGGATCTTCACTGACTGGAGCAGAGAGAACACAGAGCTGTAGGTTAACACACACACACACACACCTATAGGAATTGGCTTAACACACACACACATACACACGCACACACACACACAGCCATACACACAGTTATAGGGTTAACACACAAACACACACACACACACATGTAGAGTTAAAATCTAGACAGAGAGATACATTGGGTTAATATTTATATATATAGAGAGAGACCTTTAATTAGTTAATATCTCCTGTCAGGTGAGAACAGGTGTTACAAAATAATAGAACTTTAGTTGGAAACCTTTACCCTTTCTTATCAAACTCCCTGCTGTGTTCTCAACTTAGTGACGATACCCCCCCATTTCTCTCTCACACTCTCTCCATTTCTCTCTCACCCTCTTTCCAAATCTCTCTCTCACCCTCTCTTCATTTCTCTCTCTCACCCTCTCTTCATTTCTCTCTCTCACCCTCTCTTCATTTCTCTCTCTCTCACCCTCTCTTCATTTCTCTCTCACCCTCTCTTCATTTCTCTCTCACCCTCTCTTCATTTCTCTCTCACACTCTTCATTTCTCTCTCTCACCCTCTCTTCATTTCTCTCTCACCCTCTCTTCATTTCTCTCTCTCACCCTCTCTTCATTTCTCTCTCTCACACTCTCTTCATTTCTCTCTCACCCTCTCTTCATTTCTCTCTCTCACCCTCTCTTCATTTCTCTCTCTCACCCTCTCTTCATTTCTCTCTCACCCTCTCTTCATTTCTCTCTCTCACCCTCTCTTCATTTCTCTCTCTCTCACACTCTTTCTCTTTTTTTCTTTCCCTCTCCCGTTCTTCTTATTCAACTTATTAATTGCTTTATTATATTCTGCTGGAAGCTCACACACACACACACACACACACACACACACACACACACACACACACACACACTGAAAGATAATAGCTGAGTTTTTGTGTGTGTATATATATGTGTGTGTGTATATATATATGTGTGTGTGTGTGTGTGTGTCCTTTCTCCTTTCCTCTTCGTCAGCCTGCTGGTCTATGTCACAGCTCTAGGATAATGGCCACTGTAGAGAGGTCTGGAGTGCCTATATGTGTGTAATGTTGATTAATTCATATCAACTGTAAGGAACAAATCATTTGAAAATAATTCAATCATTACAAATATGTATTCATGCAAAAAGTGTGTGTGTGTGTGTGTGTGTGTGTGTTGATCACTCCCTATCCCTCAGGTTATGGTACACAGAAATGTACTTTGTGGCCAGGTTTACCACAGTGGTATCCTCGCCTAGGAGAACTCTGCATTTTAGAGTTGTCATTTAGTTTCTTAAAATGTTGTATTAATAAATCAAACTTGTTAAAGTATTGCTGCCTTGTATTTTGGAATTTCTCGCATGTTAAAAGGAAGTGCATTTCTGTCTCAACCTCAGCTGTCTTGCAGTGACCACATATCCTTTCTTCTTTTTGTCTCCATGACTTCTTAAATCTTCCTTCTTCAATTGCCAAGTGGTGGTCACTTAGCCGGTACTTTGTTAGGATCTGCCTCTGCTTAATATCTCTGACAGTGGAGAGATATTCAGCCAATTTATATTCTCTATTTAGGGAATGGTAGCAGTCTGATCTACTTTGACTTTTAGTTTCTTTATTCTAATGATAATATTCCCAATAGAACTCTTAGCTTTTTTTGATAATTTGATTGACTCTAAATGGTGTTTCTAAGGCCGTGTTAGTCTGAGCATGTAATTGAACATGATTAGTAGGTCTAGGCATGAACAGGCTTAAGGGTTCTTAGGGTTCAATTCTTGCGTTTTGAGTGTTTTAAAGTGAAGCCAGTCTTCAGGACTAGTTTTTAGATGCGTTACGAAATGTAACACTCTTTTTTGAATGCTTATCATTAATGGGAACCGGCCTAATTCTGCCCTGCCTGCATAGAACATTTAATATATAGAACATTTAATATATTTCTACAAAACTCTGCATGCAGCATCTCTGGTGGATGCTTGTTCCCTCTAATATTAATAATAAATCATTTTATTTATATAGCGCTTTTCTAAGACCCAAAGACGCTTTACAGAAAAAGAAGAAGACAATAAGGCTCAGACGGAGAGAAAATCTAGTGTAGCTATGGTGACTAAGTGGATCCCATATTTCACCTCTATAAAGGGCAATTGGCTGAATCGAATGCTGATTTAATAGAATTTGCGTTATATTGTACAGTAGGCTCTACAAGCTTTTTCTTTCAACACATTCACTGCCATAGTGAAACTGACTAATGCAGAAATGGTTAGACCAAGGTATATATAACTCATTGGCTGCTCCAGAGCTGTGGTTCCAAGATTGAACAGATGTCTTAGTTCTTGACATCTGGGCTTTTTTTGGAAGATCACAACTTGGGTCTTTTTCAGGTTTACTGCCAGGGCCCAGTTCTGGCAGTACTGTTCCAGCAGGTCCAGATGCTGCTGTAGTTCCTGTTCTGTTGGAGATAGCAGCACCAGGTCATCTGCATAGAACAGTGATTTGACTTCTCTATCTCGGAGAAATAGGCCAGGGGCTGTAGATTGGTCCAGCTGTATCGCTAACTGATTTATATAAATATTGAATAATGTTGGGCTTAAATTACAGCCCTGGTGGACACCTCTTCTCTGAAGAATTCGGTATGTTTATTGCCAATTCTTATTGCACACTTGTTTTCAGAATACATTGATTTGATAAGATCATCTCTCTCTCTCTCTCTCTCTCTCTCTCTCTCTCTCTCTCTCTCTCTCTCTCTCTCTCTCTCTCTCTCTCTCTCTCTCTCTCTCTCTCTCTCTCTCTCACACACTCACTCACTCACTCACTCACTCACTCACTCACTCACTCACTCACTCACTCACTCACTCACTCACTCACTCACTCACTCACTCACTCACTCTATTACAGAGCAGGACTTTCAGTCATTTTTATATCTTTTTAATATCGTCTGTAAATGTGGGAGGTTCTAGAAGGGGAGTGAGTTACAGCACTTTACTGATACGAAATCTTTTTGGGTCGATCATAAATATGATTTCTGTGTAACTGACTGAATTAAACACATGGTTCTGTTTAAAGGAAGTATTCAAACTAAAACCATATTTATCTTAGTCAGCCCTAGTCCAGGGTTCCCACACATTTTCACAGATAAAATTTCAAAAGTTTTCCATGACTTCTCAAGGACCCTTGATATAATTTCCCTGACCATTCACAACCTTTAATTACATATCAGGAAGTGTACTTTACTGTATGAAAATTAGACAGCAACCTTTTCTAATTGTCGGTTCTTTTCAAATTCCCTTCAAATAGTTCACTACCCGGCATGTCACCGATTCAAACTGGTATCGTGTGTATTCCAACCGGGTAACCGTTAGCATCACTGGAGGGAGACGGGTGGCGGGAGGGTTGGAATGGAAGGAGCATTCACGAAGCGTCAGTCATGCATCGGCGTCACACACAGAAATTCAGACCAGAATCAAAACTTTATGTGGAAGATTCTACCACAGCCTAATGAATTGTGTTAATCCTAAATAATTTAATTAGACAACAAAATTCCATGACTTTTACCAAAACTTTCATGATTTCATGACTTTTTCAGGCCTGGAAAATGAGGTTTTAAAATTCATGACTTTTCCAGGTTTTCCATGAGTGTAGGAACCCTGCTCTTCCCTCTCTGAGAGAGACATGTACTAACATGACAGCGGCCATTACAGACGTTGCTTTGTACGCAGTCCGCTTGCTGCAGGAGGTACTTTTTGCCGATAAAAATGTAAAGGAAATTCTACTGCGCCCTAGGTCATATCGAAGGATTTCTCCTGTTGAATTGAACCTTTGACGTACATCCTGTATAACAACCTGTCTGATCGTCACGTGTGGAGGATGTAAGCACACCCTTTCAGCCTTTTCATGAGTTATGTAATAATAAAAAGGTTTTGGTTTTCCTTTACATCTGCCTGAGGAGCATCTAACCTCTGTTCCTTTGGTGGGTCACTCATGTGGTGTCCATTATCGGGGATACAATTATACAACGTCTGCTGCAGGGGCAAAGAGTGGGCCGGTTTGTGTGTACGTGTTTCTTTGTGTGTGTGTGTGTGTGTGTGTGTGTGTGTGTGTGTGTGAGTGTGTGTATGTGTGCGATCACTTGTTCGCTGAACAGAATGGCTAGTGGTACTGAAACAGTAATCGATGTTGTATCTCCGATTAATAGCTTGGGTTGGGGTTAAATAATAGTATGGAAGTGACTGCGGATCTCTCTCTCTCTCTCTCTCTCTCTCTCTCTCTCTCTCTCTCTCTCTCTCTCTCTCTCTCTCTCTCTCTCTGTTTGTATAATATTATGGAGGTGACTGCCTGTCTCTCTCTCTGTTTGTATAATAGTATGGAGGTGACTGCCTGTCTCCCTCTCTGTTTGTATAATAGTATGGAGGTGACTGCCTGTCTCTCTCTCTGTTTGTATAATAGTATGGAGGTGACTGCCTGTCTCTCTCTCTCTGTTTGTATAATAGTATGGACGTGACTGCCTGTCTCTCTCTCTGTTTGTATAATAGTATGGAGGTGACTGCCTGTCTCTCTCTCTCTGTTTGTATAATAGTATGGACGTGACTGCCTGTCTCTCTCTCTGTTTGTATAATAGTATGGATGTGACAGCCTGTGTCTCTCTCTCTGTTTGTATAATAGTATGGATGTGACAGCCTGTGTCTCTCTCTCTGTTTGTATAATAGTATGGATGTGACTGCCTGTGTCTCTCTCTCTCCCCTTCGCTCTCGCTCTCTCTCTCTCTCTCTCTCTCTCTCTCTCTCTCTCTCTCTCTCTCTCTGTTTGTATAATAGTATGTAACTTGAACAATCACATTCATATTCTTATGATTTATTTCCTCATCATGGTAGATCACTTCCTTATTATTATTAGGGATGGCAAGATGGCTACAAGTGTTGTCAATGCTAGTTCAAATCATTTACTAACATTCAAAGTAGTATAATTAACAATTCACCTCCTGGCCCACCATAAAGGTAAAATAGCATTCAGCCCTATCAGCATTACTTATAGTGGGGTCGTTTCCTTGGTAACAATGTAACAGAGGTGCTACGTGATTGGCTGAATTCGTGGATTACAACTTTCAGTCACGTCCTCCACTTTCCTGTTTTCTGATTCACATACACGCGAGCAGCGAGAGGAAACACAAAGGAGAGAAAGAAACAGAGCTCTGAGACTAATAGCAGTTACAGAACCCCTACAATGGAGTCAAATCACGGACAGAGACGCCTACACTATGGCCATTTGAACTACAATACCCACGATTATTCACACAAAGCAACTATGGCCATTTGAACTGCAATACCCACAATTATTCACACAAAGCTACGATTGGCCATTTGAACTGCAACACCCTGGATTTCTCACACAAGGCTAACTGGCCTGTTGTCAGGGGCAACAATATTAACGACTTATGCTTCTGTTTCCGTTGACTTTGCTCAATAAGGCAGAAAAATAACTTAAGTTACAATATGGGGACTGATCCGTTGGCTAAGATGCGTATTCCATGGTTGCAAGAAATGTAGCTAGCTATACTAGCAGTAATAGGACTGCAAAACCTATCATTTATAGAACTACAAACAGACTAGCAGCAATAGAACTACAAAGCCCAGGAGTAATATCACTTCAAAGACTAGCATAATAGAACTACAAAGACTAGCATAATAGAACTACAAAGCCTAGCAGTCATTGAACCACAAAGACTAGCATAATAGAACTACAAAGACTAGCAGTCATAGAACTACAAAGACTCGCAGTAATAGAACCATAAAGCCCAACATTGCACATCTTATCAAGGCCTTGTAGTAGGCCCACACCAGACATTCAATTCAGAATGGCTTTAAAAGGACAAGTTACCGACAAGGCATTGCTCAGTGGGCCAAATCCTTCCCCAGTGATTTCAATGTAAGGACACTGATTAGGTGCCATGCCTATGCTGGCACACTGACAGGCCATTACAGCCAACTCATGCTATTTATTTTAAGAGTGTTTTCACACTTGGTCCCTTCCAGCGCTCTCAACAAACTCAGAGCGATTAGTCAGCCTTTTTTGCTCATATGTGCACACTCCAAAATAACTCCGACTCTTCTGAAACAAACAGAACTTAGACCACCAAGTATGGTTCACTTCAATTCCGCGTTGCGGGTCGCTCAAACTGTGCATTGTGAACACAATGGGCTCCAGGTTCGCTTTTCCGTTTGCCATTTTATTTTAGCCCTCTAGGCTTCCGGTAGACAGACCACATGCTATTGCACTGGGTGCTCGAAAATAGTATGAACAGAAAGAAGACTGAGGCCTAGAGCTAAAGTGGACTAGAAAGAGAACTTAGGCCATGTGAACGCAAAAAGAACCAACTCCTCTTTCAAAAGAACTGACATTGTGAACGCAAAAAGAACTGAGTCCTCTTTCAAATGAACTGACAATGTGAACGCAAAAAAGAACTGAGTCCTCTTTCAAATGAACTGACAATGTGAACGCAAAAAAGAGCCGAGTCCTCTTTCAAAAGAACTGACAATGTGAACGCAAAAAAGAACCGAGTACTCTTTCAAAAGAACTGACAATGTGAACGCAAAAAGAACCGAGTCCTCTTTCAAATGAACTGACAATGTGAACGCAAAAATTACTGACTCCTCTTTCAAATGAACTGACAATGTGAATGCAAAAAGAACCGAGTCCCTTTTCTGTTGGTTCACACTTTGGTCCACTTTAAAAGGACTGAGTTTGATTCGTTTAAAGGGGACTATATGTGAAAACACCATTAGTTGAACACACACACACACACACACACACACACACACACACACACACACACACAGAGACACACACACACCCACACACACACACACACACACAGAGAGACACACACACACACACCCACCCACCCACCCACCCACCCACACACACACACACACACACACACACACACACACACACACACACACACACACACACACACGTCTCACCCTGAAGGCCTCGCGGGCGGCCTGGTCATCTTGGTCACCACGGTACCAGGGTCTGGCAGGCGTTTCCTGTAGACTGCGTCCAAACAGATCGATGAAGAAGAACACGTATTCCTCTGCCGGAAGACCTTCCCTACGGAACTGCACCATCAGCCTACGGAACGTATCCCGTGAGCAGCACAGGTACACCACTGAAGAAGAAAGGAAACAGGAAGTTCAGTGGAAGTGCAGTATATTTCAAATAAGTACAAAATGAATGCACAGGTTGATGCATGTAAAGCAACAAAGTGGCTCCTGTTTAATTCAGCAACACAGTGAGAACAGTCTACTATAAGTATACAAAAATACAACATAACACCATAACTGAACACTATTACTTTATTAATCTCCAGTAACACACAGCAGCACGTTCCCCATATCATCAGCAACTTTGATAACTCTAACACCTTCCTGATATTAAAAACTGTTTTGGCAATTGAAACAATACAATGATCTTTAGTCAAACAAAAAGAATTCACCTATTTAATTAGCGACCAGATTTATTTTCGTCTGAAAGTGAAAACAATGATTTCAGTGGAGTATCATCCACCCAAGCCTCCTGGAGCTTTAATGCTGTCTAGCAGCTGTGCTGCGTCCATCCCCCATTACCACCCACCTTAACACCACTCAGCACATGAATGAAAGCCCTTGTTTAAGACACAGCAGAGGAGTTGCAAACACCGCCCCCTCATCATTACAAATATTGTGGCATCTATTTCTATTTTTGAACATATAGCTGAAAACAGTAGGAGTATATAACAGCCTGATTATCCAACTAACGTGTGAACAATTACCAGGTGCAGCTTCACCCCCCCCCCCCCCCCCCCACACACACACACACACTCACACACACACACACACACACACACTGTGTCATCCATGGCAACAGCACGGCCCCCCCCACACACACACACACACACTCACACACACACACACATACACACACGCACACACACACTGTGTCATCCATGGCAACAGCACGGCCCTCTCAACACTTCCTTAGGTAAAAACAATGTTTGAAGAGTCACTACTGTTATCACTGAAATAACCGCCATAGTGTTTGAAGAGTCACTGCTGAAATAACATACATAGTGTTTGAAGAGTCACTGCTGAAATAACCTCCATAGTGTTTGAAGAGTCACTCCTGAAATAACCTCCATAGTGTTTGAAGAGTCACTGCTGAAATAACCTCCATAGTGTTTGAAGAGTCACTCCTGAAATAACCTCCATAGTGTTTGAAGAGTCACTACTGAAATAACCTCTATAGTGTTTGAAGAGTCACTGCAGAAATAACCTCCATAGTGTTTGAAGAGTCACTGCTGAAATAACCTCCATAGTGTTTGAAGAGTCACTACTGAAATAAC
>CM030175.1:1804573-1809573 GCA_017639675.1 Aplochiton taeniatus
GAAAATCAGAAGAATATATAAAATATGCAGCGGTCATTACAATTTAAAACTGACAGCAGGGAGTACCGTGTCACTGTCCCACCCCCTCTCTGTCTCTCTGTCTCTCTGTGTCTCTGTCTCTCTGTGTCTCTCTGTGTCTCTTTCTCTCTCTCTATCCCTCTCTCTCTCTCTTTCTCTCTCTCTCCCTCTCTCTCCGTCTCCCTCTCTCTCTCTCTCTCTCTCTCTCTCTCTCTCTCTCTCTCTCTCTCTCTCTCTCTCTCTCTCTCTCTCTCTCTCTCTCTCTCTCATTACACCAGTGTCTCTCTTCCCTGTTTCTTTCATCTCTTCTTCTCCCTGTACCTCTATCCCAAAGGATGCTCTTTCAAGATTGAGCTTGTGGGGTTACACTCTCTCACTCACACACACACACACGCACACAAACTGTGTTAGGGTGTGTGTGTGTGTGTGTGTGTCTATAATAGCCCTGATGGCTCTAGTTTAGAACATGCTGCTTCCTATTCAATTTATTCAGTGATCTTCTTCCTCTGTGTCCTCTTCTTATCCTTCTATTTGCCAGTATCTTCCCTCCGTCCCCCACCCTCCTTCTCTCCCTCTCTCCATCCCCCACCCTCCTTCTCTCCCTCCCTCCATCCCCCACCCTCCTTCTCTCCCTCCCTCCCTCCCTCCCTCTGTGTCTCTCTCCCCATGTCTCTCTCCTTCTCCCCCCCTCCCCCCCCTCTGTGTCTCTCTCCTTCTCCCCCCTCCCCCCCCACTCCCTCTGTGTCTCTCTCCTTCTCCCCACCCCCCCCACTCCCTCTGTGTCTCCCTCCCCATGTCTCTCTCCTTCTCCCCCCCCCCCCCCCACTCCCTCTGTGTCTCTCCCCCCCACACTCCCTCTGTGTCTCTCTCCTTCTCCCCCCCCCCCCCCCCACTCCCTCTGTGTCTCCCTCCCCATGTCTGAGGGTCTCTTTCCAAAGCCCTGTTGTATGGGATCCGCTCCTGAAGAATACTAACTAAGTATTGATCAATGCTGCTCTGCAAGCTGGCAGGCTGTGTGAGCGACGGCTGTCATTGATCTATGCTTTAGGAAAAAGAGGTGGAGGAGCAGAGAGAGAGAGAGAGAGAGAGAGAGAGAGAGAGAGAGAGAGAGAGAGAGAGAGAGAGAGAGAGAGAGAGAGAGAGAGAGAGAGAGAGAGAGCGGGAGGGAGGGAGAGAGAGAGATTGATTGGTATGAGGAGGTGGAGAACCAGAGGGAGAGAAAGATAAAGAAAGAAAGAAAGAAAGAAAGAAAGAAAGAAAGAAAGAAAGAAAGAAAGAAAGAAAGAAAGAAAGAAAGAAAGAAGGAAAGAAAGAAAGAAAGAAAGAAAGATATATAGAGAGAGAGATTGATTGGAATGAGGAGGTGGAGGAGCAGAGAGGGGGGGGCAGAGAGAGGGGGGGACACAGCTGGAAACAAGGTAATGATGCTTTAGAAGAGATAGAAAGGAGAAACAGCTGAGAGAGGAGCAGTGAAGAGGAGGAGAGGAACAGAGAGAGGGGGAGAGAGGAGGAGAGAAACAGAGGGGGAGAGGACAGCTGCTTCTAATGTTCTGTTCCTTTATAAAAGAGAACGGTGAGTGAGAATGAGAGAGAAAGAGAGGGAGAGCGGAGGAGGGAGAGAGAGAGAGCGAGAGAGAGAGAGAGAGAGAGAGAGAGAGAGAGAGAGAGAGAGAGAGAGAGAGAGAGAGAGGGAGAGAGAGAGAGCGAGAGAGAGAGAGAGAGAGAGAGAGAGAGAGAGAGAGAGAGAGAGAGAGAGAGAGAGAGAGAGGCAGCATGTCAATCACATCCCTCACAGAGAACATGAAGGGCACATTATGCAATTATGAGGACTTATCCAAATTCAATCCCCCTGTAGAAACCTGACTAAAACTACTCAGCACAATTATCCAACCGATCGACTCTATTGCAGTGAGATTTGGGGCCCTTCATTAGAATGTAGCTATGAATCATGGGACAAAACTCCAACAGAACAGCTACATTTAAGAGTTCTATAAAAATCTACGTCACTCATAGCAAAAACTCCTCCAACCTAACATGCAGAGCTGAGCTAGCCAGACTACCTAACTGAAACAGCACCCAGACCCCTTGTGTTTAATTCACCCTAGGAAATACTTTGATACCCCCCCCCCCCTTCTCTGTCATCCATCAGGTGGTCGTCTAGTGGTCCAATCACCAATCAACCAATCTACTAAACTGCTCACCGATTGGTCAACCCCAGGAACAGCCAGTCCACAACAACTCCATTAATGTTTCTGTGACCTGTCCACCAGTCCCTCCCTCTAGAGCAATATTCAAATGTGTACCCTGTATGTATTTATATTATATACAGTTTAATATGCTATTGGTTTTTAATCAGTTTCTTCTTTCTGTAAAAAGGGACTGTTTCCTGTCCCCATACAGCACTGCACTGTGTGAAAACACACACACTCACACACACACACACACACTCACACACACACACACTCACACACACACACACACACTCACACACACACACACACACTCACACACACACACACACACACACACACACACACACACACACACTCCAACACGCTGTCTAGCTCCTCTTCAACCTTCCTCTCCCTCTTTCTCCTTTCCTTTCTTTGATGTCTTTTCCTCCCTTCTTCTTCCTCCCACCAGAGACAGAGAGGACAAACAGCCTTCAGGGTTAACCCTTACAGTGACACTGAGCTCGGACCAATGGGCTGCCAGCCACCAGACCCTTACAGTGACACTGAGCTCGGACCAATGGGCTGCCAGCCACCAGACCCTTACAGTGACACTGAGCTCGGACCAATGGGCTGCCAGCCACCAGACCCTTACAGTGACACTGAGCTCGGACCAATGGGCTGCCAGCCACCAGACCTTTACAGTGACACTGAGCTCGGACCAATGGGCTGCCAGCCACCAGACCCTTACAGTGACACTGAGCCCGGACCAATGGGCTGCCAGCCACCAGACCCTTACAGTGACACTGAGCTCGGACCAATGGGCTGCCAGCCACCAGACCCTTACAGTGACACTGAGCTCTGACCAATGGGCTGCCAGCCACCAGATCCTTACAGTGACACTGAGCTCTGACCAATGGGCTGCCAGCCACCAGACCCTTACAGTGACACTGAGCTCGGACCAATGGGCTGCCAGCCACCAGATCCTTACACTGAGTCTGACCAATGGGCTGCCAGCCACCAGACCCTTACACTGAGCTCTGACCAATGGGCTGCCAGCCACCAGACCCCAAATCACCGCTGAGGGCAGGAAATGCCTTGCGGTCAGGGAGAATGACCAGGCAGAGCCAGCAGGTCTCTTATAGGGTCCCTGGAGGAACACACACAGAGACTACACACACTCTCAAACTCTCAGTCGGAGGAACACACAGAGAGACTACACACACTCTCAAACTCTCACAAAAATAACAGATCTATCAGCTAAAATAATACCCCCTGTTTAGCCAGTACTTCATCAAACAGTTGAAATGGGAACATGCCTTGTATGGTTGCACCACACACTCACTCACACACACTCACACACACTCACACACACTCACACACACTCACACACACTCACTCACTCACACACACTCACACACACTCACTCACTCACACACACTCACACACACTCACTCACTCACTCACTCACTCACTCACTCACTCACTCGCACACCCACACCCACACCCACACCCACACCCACACCCACACCCACACCCACACCCACACCCACACCCACACTCACACTCACACTCACACTCACACTCACACTCACACTCACACTCACACTCACACTCACACTCACACTCACACTCATACTCCATCTCCCAACGCTTTTAAATTATTATTATAATCTCTGTGTCCAAAAACGCAAAAAATAAACGCTTCGGTAATGTACCGCCTGGCTCTTAACTTGTCTGGTGTTTAGGTGAGATTCCTTCTGACAGAGATACTGCTGTGGGGACGTGGGGAGGGTTGTTCCTGGTTCAGACCAGCAGAAAGCCCTCTCAGGTCCCTGCTGGTAGAAACAGATGATGGAACACTGGAGGGTCGGGCAGAACATGGATTTAAAGTGTTGGGTGTGGAAGACGTGAAAGTACCCCTCTTGAGGGACAGACTCTGTTAACAGAGTACATACTGTTTATCATGGAGAGATCCAGCCCCAGTGAGGTAGATATATTCCAGGGAGATTAAGGGTATTTGTTAGCTGTCAGATGGGGAAGTAAGATGCCTGTCGTTCTAACATTATATTTATTCAAACTTTTTAAACAAGCAGCAAAAACAAGAAAGTTTTGAGAACAAGGCGCAGCAAGCATGACATTTAACCAAACCAACTGCTGGCATAAAACTGCCGACATTAACGTCCCCCGTCGCCATAGAAACAGTCCCGATGGCTGGTCCCATGTGTTTCATTACATTAAGAGGCCAGGGTGCTCCGGTCCAGACCTCGTGTGCCAGCAAATCACCACACCGGCATCATTCTGGCCGTGCCAGGCTAACCCTTATTTAACACACACAGAGAGACAGGCTAACCCTTATTTAACACACACAGAGAGACAGGCTAACCCTTATTTAACACACACAGAGAGACAGGCTAACCCTTATTTAACACACACAGAGAGACAGGCTAACCCTTATTTAACACACACAGAGAGACAGGCTAACCCTTATTTAACACACACAGAGAGACAGGCTAACCCTTATTTAACACACACAGAGAGACAGGCTAACCCTTATTTAACACACACAGAGAGACAGGCTAACCCTTATTTAACACACACAGAGAGACAGGCTAACCCTTATTTAACACACACAGAGAGACAGGCTAACCCTTACCTAACACACAGAGAGACAGGCTAACCCTTACCTAACACACAGAGAGACAGGCTAACCCTTACCTAACACACAGAGAGACAGGCTAACCCTTATTTAACACACACAGAGAGACAGGCTAACCCTTATTTAACACACACAGAGAGACAGGCTAACCC
>CM030175.1:1812073-1834573 GCA_017639675.1 Aplochiton taeniatus
TATAGTAACACTTGATGTACCCTTCAGTGTCTATGTGTATATAGTAACACTAGAGATTTAACTGTGTGAGGAATGGTTCTAAGCTATAAAATCCTTCTCGTAGTGAAAAGAGCTTTGGTTATTTGTGAATAGAATCTAACTGAATATATTGTTTGTGAATAAATCTAACTGAACATTTGTGTAGGTACGTTTTAAAGCGCATCTGTATTTAATCTGGTATATCAATTCATTTTATTTCAACAACACACCTGGTCTCTCTTCAAGCACCCCCCTCCTACCCCCCCCCCCCCCCCCCCCGTCAGATGTAATCACCTGTTCCACCTGTTACTCAGCCCTGTTAAAGAGACTGATGGGAAAAACCAACAAGCTTCGATAGGAGGGCCATAAACCACCGTTCAAGAGGTTAACATAATTGATCTAAGTAAACTCCGGTTAAACATTATAACCCGAACACAGAAACAGAAATGTGTTTTGTGTGAGTGTGTTTCGCTGTGTCCGAGTTTGTGTGTGTGTGTGTGTATGTGTGTGTGTGTGTGTGATTGAGAGAGAGACACAGTGCTAAGAGGGCGAGTCTAATGATTTTCAAAGCATTTGAAATCCGTCTCCAGGTAATTTGTTATTCATTAAACTGCCTCTGCTTAATGTTATTGAGTTTTTCAACCTGAGGACTTAATGGATTGTAGAAGTGGGGACAAGTACCTGAGCAGCCTGCCCTAACGGCCGTGATTACATCCACCGTGTTACCGTAGTTACCGGAACTGGAGCGACCTGGCAGCGACAGAGGAGACTTTAATCTTTTTTAAACAAAATGATAAATATTCTAAAAAACGTCTTGTCTACCACACATTGATAGGAGCAAACAGAGAGTACACCGGCAACATACACTCCTCCCTCCTCCTCCATCCCTACCTTCCTTCCTCCCTTCTTCTCTTCCTTCCTCCCTCCCTCTCTTCCTCCCTCTTTCCCTCCTTCCCTCTTTCCCTCCCTCCCTCTCATCCTCCCTCCCTCCCCCTCCCTCCTTCTCTTCCTCCTTCTCTTCCTCCCTCCCTCATTACTCTCTCCCCCTCCCTCCCTCCCTCCCTCCCTCCTCCTTAATTGTACACATTTCCAGAGGCACCATCAGCCTCTACCTAACCTCTCTAGACCGAGGATATGCAGGATTCCAAACACGGTTAAACCTCTCTAGATATTCAGAACCTCCCACAAAAACAACCAAAGATTGACTTACCAAGCCCAGTGACTGAGCCAGCGTTGAGGAGAGCGCTAAAAGAAACAGCATATTTCATAGTAGTCATTAAAACAGAGTTACAGGTTTAACACATTTATCTGTGGTCTTAATGCCCTTCAGTCAACCCACGCAAGAGCCAGTGAGGACAAAGGCTAAGCAACAGGACTCTGGATGAGAGGAGCCATATTCTTCATGACAAAACCTAGGCTGCAGTTACACGGCAGGCAAAAGGTGCCCCAAAAAAACAATTTCATTTTTGCTCATATCTGTTTTGTTTTTTCATTAGTGTGAACACCACAAATCACATGGAATCGGATTTGGGCCACTTCCATTTGTGGTCCTAAATCCAACACAGGTCGGATTCTTTGTAATGTGACCTCAGTCTGAACACTTATAACAGAATTGATGTGACTTTTACGTGATTCTAGATCAACATTCACAATTCTGCGCTGGTTTGGAGTTTGTGAAAACACACAAATATGTTATTCTATACGGGTCAGTTCACGGCTGGAATTAGATATTGGCCACATTAATGTGAACAGCCCCCAAAAATGGATCTGAGCGATGCATCAGAATTGAGCATTAAGGCTTGCGGTGTGACCATAGCCTCTGCAACCTATAGCATATAGGTAAGCCTAACCCCAAGCCTAACCTCAACCCTCACCTTAACCCTAACCCTAAACCCAAGCCTAACCCTAACCCCAAGCCTAGCCCTGACCCAAAGCCTAACCCTAACCAGGCCTAAACCTAACCCCAAGCCTAACCCTGACCCTAACCTATGTAACCTATATGTTTAACCCAAACCCTAACCCTAACTCCAAGCCTAACCCTAACCCCAAGCCTAACCCTAAGCCTAACCCTAACCCTAACCTCTGTAACCTATATATTTAACCCTAACCCTAACCCCAAGTCTAACCCTAACCCTAACCTCTGTAACCTATATATGTAACCCTAACCCTAACCTCTGTAACCTATATATTTAACCCTAACCCATAACCTAACCCTAAACTCTGTAACCTATAGAATATATGTATCCCTAACCCTAACCCTATAGTATAAAGGTAACCCTATCCCTAACCCTATAGTATATATGTAACCCTAACCCCATCCCTATAGTATATATGTAACCCTAACCCCATCCCTATAGTATATATGTAACCCTAACCCTAACCCTATAGTATATATGTAACCCTAACCCTAACCCTATAGTATTTACTGGTCACGGTCAGTGTGAACTGGTCACGGTCAGTGTGAACTGGTCACGGTCAGTGTGAACTGGTCACGGTCAGTGTCAACTGGTCACGGTCAGTGTCAACTGGTAACGGTCAGAGTGAACTGGTCACGGTCAGTGTCAACTGGTCACGGTCAGTGTCAACTGACCGGCATGCACAAAAACAACAATACCAAAGACGTCCCACACAGCACGCTATCATACAGAAGTAAACATGAAGGCTGCTGACGTCAGCGTTTATGGTTTTAGTGATGTAAAAGCCGCATGGATGCCGATATGAGTGTTCAGACTGAGGGCGCATCGTAAAGAATCCCACCTGTATCTGATTTAGGTTAAGATACATAATTATCTGATTTAAGGCCACATATGGAAATGGCTCGAATTCCAAAATGAAAAGATCAGATTCCACAGACTGGGTTACATATGAGGAAACAAATCGGATCGAAACACTGTTGCCTGCCGTGTGACCATAGCCCTAGACCAACTACATACAAACACACACAGACACACACACACACAGACACACACACACACACACACACACACACAGACACACACACACAGCCACACACATACAAACACACACGCTGAGTGAATGAATGCCCACTCTCTTTTAAATATTATACCAATATGTACAGACACATTCCTATAAAAACATTAGCTGTTGCTCAGACACACACACACACACACAGTCTGTGTGTGTGTGTGTGTGTGTGTGTGTGTGTGTGTGTGCGTGCGTGTGTGTCTGTGTACGTGCATGCGTGCGTGCGTGCATGTGTGTGTCCATCCACAAAGAGCCAGACCAACAGGCAGGCATACCGACAGGCTGACGGACTGCTAGCCATTTATGTCCAATTATTATAATATTTGGATTATATTTTCAGTCCACTAATGACTAGAAAGGGTTTCAGAGTAACTGGCACCGAGGCCCGTAGTGACAGCAGCACAAAGGCCGCTGGTGGGGGGGGTGTCATAATGAACAAAGCGTTGATACGCGTCATTATTCTGACCGGCAAAGATGACCTACAACCTGAACGCTCCAGGTTGCTAATTTGCACAGGAGAAAGCCGTCATAGTTTACAATACCAAAGGAGAGACAGAGAAAGAAATGCCGGCAGTGTTCAAAAGAGGATTGTAAACTATCAAAGTAAACCTGCCAACTGTTGGACCAAAATAGGACTTCAATATTTGAATAATAATTAAAAGAAAATATATATGAAAAACACCAAAGAAAGAAGCAGCAGTGCCACCAATTTGTCTTTTTAGTGGGACTAAAGTGGGAGTTTTACTGTGGCAAACTAGAAGAACCACTAGAAGATGCTGTGTATATATATATATATCCATCCATCTCCATCCATCTATCCCTCTCTCTCTCCCTCTCTCTCTCTCCATCTATCCCTCTCTCTTTCTCTCTCTCTCCATCTATCCCTCTCTCGCTCTTTCTCTCTCTCTCTCTCTCTCTCTCTCTCTCTCTCTCTCTCTCTCTCTCTCTCTCTCTCTCTCTCTCTCTCTCTCTCTCTCTCTCTCTCTCTCTGTCCATCTCGGATTCTGGTTTAGATCAGAGTGACCCCTGACCTCTACAGATGGGACGGAGCAAACCTTCCCACCAGAGGTAACGGCCCTCCCTCGAGTGCGTTCCCAAACCAAACACGTTGCTGACAGCATTACTGACACGTCTTTAAACCTCTCCATGAAGAATAATGTGCAGTGAAAACAGCTGGGAAAAAACACAAAGTCCCACAATGCATTTCATAGAGCGCACTATTCAGTCAACATTCCAGATGGAAATGGAATGATTCAAATCAACATGTTTAGCTCCATTCATGTTTGCTTAGCATTAAACTCTGTGACGGTGTCTGAGAGAGTGTGTGTGTGTGTGTGTGCGTGTGTGTGTGAGTGTGTGTGTCTGTGTGTCTGTGTGAGTGTATGTGTGTGTGAGTGTGTGTGTCTGTGTGAGTGTGTGTGTGTGTGTGTGTGTGTGTGTGTGTGATTAACGCGGCCTCTCACCAGCTGTACCGACACCACCGTCACCAGCGTCTCGACTCCAGCAAACTCCCACCACGCTCAACTCAATCTTCTCCCCTGTCTCCTTATGTGTGTGTGTGTGTGTGTGTGTGTGTGTGTGTGTGTCTGTGTGTGTGTGTGTTTGTGTGTGTGTCTGTGTCTGTGTGTCTGTGTGTGTCACTGACACTTGGACAGGAACCCTTCCCTTCATTAAAACATCAGGTGGTTAAGATGCTGCACCCACACCAATCACCCTGTAGGTTAAGATGCTGCACCCACACCAATCACCCTGTAGGTTAAGATGCTGCACCCACACCAATCACCCTGTAGGTCAAGATGCTGCACCCACACCAATCACCCTGTAGGTTAAGATGCTGCACCCACACCAATCACCCTGTAGGTTAAGATGCTGCACCCACACTGGGGGTTGGCTCTAAGATGCATGGCCGTTCCAAGGTGTGTTGGACTGAACTAGAGTAATATGGCCTGGGTTAGGCTGGTCGTTAAGATGGTATAAGACCAGCCAGCTGTGGTCCTTACAAGGGGAGAAGAGGAACTCTCTACCACTTTATGGTTCCGCTCTCATAGAGAAGCTAACGCTAACCCTAACCCTGACCCAAACCCTAACGCTACCAGACTCTTAAAAAATATAAGTCACAGCACCCAGGGTTTGTTTTGGTTTTGGCCATGACTCTCAAAATGTGCTCGACAAAACCGAACTTTGAGCTGTAAAGCTTAGCACTGCTAATGGGGTTTTTACTCCTGTCATGTAGCAACAGCCGTAGCGATAAGTAGCACTACCAGAACAGCTTCCTAGCCCTAAAACCTGGCAGCTTTACAGGGAGTTTGACTGGACTGACATGCTAAGATGCTAACATGCTAAGGTGCTAACACGCTAACCCTACTCAGCTCCACAGATGAACAGTCACACCAAACCTTTGAATGCTGCTCTGTTCAACTAAATAACACACCAAACCTTTAAATGTTGCTCTGTTTAACAGAATAACACACCAAAATGTTAAATGTTGCTCTGTTCGACAGAATAACACACCAAACCATTAAATGTTGCTCTGTTTAACAGAATAACACACCAAAACGTTAAATGTTGCTCTGTTCGACAGAATACGCACCAAACCATTAAATGTTGCTCTGTTCAACAGAATAACAGTCACACCAAACTTTGTCAGGGTACATTCCCAGCGGCTCTGGGCGTGATTCACACCCACCTGGGCAGATCACACCTGGACGATGGAACACACTATGACAGACAGACTCACTAAGAGATAATGAAAGAGACAATGAGGGCTGCAAGACGTGCGCGCACACACACACACACACACACACACACACACACACACACACACACAGTCAGTCAGTCCACCAGCCAGTCAGTCAGCCAGTCAGCCAGCCAGCCAGCCAGCCAGTCTGTCAGCCAGTCAGCCAGTCAGTCAGCCAGCCAGTTAGCCAGTCCACCAGCCAGCCATTCAGTCAGTCCCCTGGAGGTCCCTCTTACCCCTGGCTCTCTGGCTGATCCCGTTGACCAGGTCCTGGTACTCGACGCGGTCCAGCTGCTCGTTGAACACCATGTCAGCGATGGAGATGTTGTGGGCCTTGAGGCGCGTGTACAGGCCCTCCACGGTGAAGTAGCAGGGCCGGTCGTCGTTGTCATCCTTGTTGTCGCTGAACATGAGCATGGCGTGGCGCTGCCAGCCAAAGTGCCGGTGGATGGTGACCCCCAGCTCGCCCAGCTTGGCGTGCGTGGGCCCCGTGTTGGTGATGGACGTGTGGGTGTTGAAGCCGATGGCGGGGGCCCCTGCCGTCACCATGGGAACCTCCCAGTGAGAGGTGAAGCGTCCGACGGGCGAGGAGGCGTAGTCGCAGCCCGGCCCGATGAACGCCCAGGGGTCGTGGGAGAACTTGAGGTCCACGGCCACCAGAGGCGCTGCCGAGTCGGAGCAGAAGCCATCTTTGTTCTCGGAGCTCCCGTACACCAGGTTCAGGCGGCGGCCCGGGAGCAAGGAGGGGTCGGAGTTCACGCGCTCCAGAGCGCGGTAGAGGGCGGGGCCTACGCGAGGCCACGCCCACGGGTAGTCCGTGTTGCTTAGAGGCAAGATGGCCGCCAAGGTCACATTCTGAGGTACTAAAAGTCCGCCACCGCTATTGGCCGATAAAGAGGAAGTTGACGAGGTAGAGGAGAGGAGGAGTTCTGCTGATTGGCCGGTTGGATTGATGATGCAGGGGAAAAGCAGGAAGAAGCAGGAGACTCCACCTTCCCAGTGGAGGGGGTTGGCCCTAAGATGCATGGCCGTTCCAAGGTGTGTTGGACTGAACTAGAGTATTATATCCTGGGTTAGGCTGGTT
The DNA here is from genome assembly GCA_017639675.1 of Aplochiton taeniatus. Classification (NCBI taxonomy): domain Eukaryota; kingdom Metazoa; phylum Chordata; class Actinopteri; order Galaxiiformes; family Galaxiidae; genus Aplochiton; species Aplochiton taeniatus. The sequence goes on from CM030175.1 coordinate 1,818,898, forward strand.
TGGCCTGGGTTGGTCTGATTCAGCCTGGGTTGGTCTGCTACGACCTGGATTGGTCTGCTATGACCTGGGTTAGACTAGTGTAGCCTGGATTGATCTGATTTGGCCTGGTTTAGGCTAGTTTAGCCTGGGTTGGTCTGCTTTGGCCTGGGTTAGGATGGTTTAGCCTTGGTTGGTCTGATTTGGCCTGGCCCAGTCTGCTTTGGCCTGGGTTGGGCTGCTATGGCCTGGGTCAGGCAAGTTTAGCCTAGGTTAATCTGATTTAGCGTAGATGAGTCTGCTTTGGCCTGGGTTAGGTTGATTTAGCCTGGTCTGGTCTACTTTCACCTGGGTTAGGCTGATTTAGCCTGGCCTGGTCTGCTTTGACCTGTGTTAGGCTGATTTAGCCTGGCCTGGTCTGCTTTGACCTGGGTTAGGCTGATTTAGCCTGGCCTGGTCTGCTTTGGCCTGGGTTAGGCTGATTTAACCTAGCCTGGTCTACTTTGGCCTGGGTTAGCCTGGTTTGGACTGAGGATGCTGTGTTATGGACGATCTTCTGCACTGCCAGCAAAAGAGAGTAATAAAAGTGAGAATATAATAAAATATTGTTGCAAGTAGAAAACCGTTGAAAATCCCCACAAAGAGTTAAAAACGCCAGTTAAACAATGTGTCTGAAAGTGAGACATTTTAGGAGTTTTTTTTTTTTACAAATTGTAAGATTCTTATACGTTATAGATAACCGCGTGCGGTTCAACGCTACAAGAAAAAGCACTATTTTATATCCCGTCAGGAAAAAACATGGCAAATATTTAGGAGATATTATAACACACCTCTAACCTGTATACACTATATTGCAGGCAGCGTTATAGGGACAGATATTTTTCATAGAGTATTTAAATGGTGACATGGATGAACCCTGAACTAGTCTGGGCTTTTATAAAGTTCAACTTAAGACAGATGATTAATAAATATATGACGCCCAGTCAACAAAATATGTGGTTTGTATGGTTTGCATTACACTAGCATTGCAACATAGGCACGCGACAACGTATGTTGATCCAAAACTTTGCTCACCTGGATTAAGCGATCTCCTTCTGATGGTATTGTACTTATAAAAAAATACTTGCCAAATAATAGTTGTAACTGGACTATTACTTATTGACCCAATTTGTATTTCCTTTTCAATTTTCTTTCTCGCAACCTTAACGTCGAAGTTTGCCAAACGCCATTATTTCGCGAATTCACTGTTATTTATCCTTTTATATAAGCTTCGAGGCAATTCTGGATGCGCCTTCCGTTACCTTGGAGATTTCCGTCTCAAACCGTGCCATTGTCTCGAAGTTTTTCCCCTTAACTTAAGAATGATAATAGTCCACTCGATGAGCTAACAGTCAGCGCTCTTCGAAACCCGTCTGTCTGACGAAGAGGTTCTGAAATGATAAGGCACTAGGGCACCAAGAGAGTCAGAGAGAGAGACAGACAGTGAGAGAGAGAGAGAGAGAGAGAGAGAGAGAGAGAGAGAGAGAGAGAGAGAGAGAGAGAGAGAGAGAGAGAGAGAGAGAGAGAGAGAGGGGGGGGGGGGGGGGGGGGGGGGGGGGGGGGGGGGGGGGGGGGGGGGGGGGGGGGGGGGGGGGGGGGGGGGGGGGGGGGGGGGGGGGGGGGGGGGGGGGGGGGGGGGGGTAAGAGCGAGGGAGAGGGTGAGTGAGTCCGCGCGCTGGCGCGTGCACAATGGAAATATACCATTACCATTAAATGTAGACTCATGAAAACAGGAGAATGCCAGGAATAGATTAACATAAAGAACGCTATGAGAGATAGAGAGAGAGAGAGAGAGAGAGAGAGAGAGAGAGAGAGAGAGATGGAAACAAGAGGAATATGAGAGAGAAGAAAACTATTGCTATAACTATTACGGTTACTTGCCTTTCGTTTTAATCAATACCTCCTCTTCCTCTTCTTTCCTCTTCCTCTCCTCTTCCTCTCCTCTTCCTCTTTCCATTGTTCCTTCGTTTTTTCTCTCTTCCTCTCAATTATCAGTGGCTATTTTTGAGAGGTCCATTAAAAAGGCTTTTTTTGGCTCAGGAAGACTCCAACTCGTTTTAACTCTTTGTCTCTATTTTGTGCGTTACCGATTTCCATTTCAGTTTCAATAAGATTTCCAAAGGATCAATCAATGGAAGAACACAGCATGAAGTGCAACAACACTGATAAACCATGTGCGTTCACATATGATAGGATAAGCAGCAGATTGATTTATATGAAAAAGTACAGGATTTATTGAATCAAATCCTACATATAAAGTTCAACCTTTTTCAACCTCTTTATAATTATTGTTTTAATATATTTTTTTCTTAGCTCTGTTTCTGGTTTCCTTCTTTCATTTTCCTCTTCCCTTTCTTTCTCTTCCTCTCTTCATTCTTTCCTTTCTTTCTCATCCATTCATCTTTCATAGGCTGACATCGTTTAGATCAATGGAAAAAATAAAACACTGCTGGCTTCCCGACCAGCAGGCAAATGTGTGTGTGTTCGTGCGTTGGTGCGTGAGTGTGTAGTTATACTGTGTGTGTGTGGGGGTGTGTAGTCATGGTGTGTGTGTGTGTGTGTGTACGTGTGTGTGCGTGGGTGTGTAATCATGTTGTGTGTGTGTGTGTGTGTGTGTGTGTGTGTGTGTGTGAGGAACATGGAGGTTGCCAAACTGTGGCAGGATGAGTCTGTGACATAGTCATAAATATTAGCGGCCTAGTGGAGTGCTGTTGATGCTTTCAATACCCCCAGACACACACACACACACACACACACACACACACACACACACACACACGCACGCATGCACACACGCACCCACGCACACACACACACACAAACACTCACACACAAACACTCACACACACACACACACACAAACACTCACACTCACACACACACACACACACACACACACACAAACACACTGTAACATGCACACAAACACACACACACACATACACACACAGAGCAAACACACAAGCACACACACAAACACACTGTAACATGCACACGCCCACACACACACACACACACACTGTCAAAACCACCAGCTCTATCTTTCTCTTTCTCTCACACACACAAACAAACACACTGTAACATGCAACACACACATAGCAAACACTCCAGATAGCATTACACAGATAGCCCAATTCCTTACACACACCCATTAAAAAACATTCAAGCCATTCCAATTTGCACACACACACACACACACACACACACACACACACACAATGACATTCCACCCACTCTCCGTCCCTTTCCGAAAGGCAACAGGATACTCTACAGGACATGCAGTTCTGTGCTCCGCTCCACCACCCCCCCCCCCCCCCCCCAAAAAAAACACACATGCATGCACTCTCTGTCTCTATCTTAACCCCCCTCTCTCTCTCTCTCTCCCTCTCCTTCTCCCTCCCTCTGTCCTTCTCTCCCTCTCAGTCTATGACCGACTATCTTTAAGCTTCTTGTTTTTTTCTACTTCTCTTCTCTCCCTTTTACTCCCCTTGTCCCTCTTCCTGGATGTTATCACAGAGTCACTCCCCTTTACACACACACACACACACACACACACACACACACAAACACTCGCACGCCCCCCCCCCCCCCCCCCCCCCCCCCCCCCACACACACACACACAATAGACTGCTCTATTATCAGTCTCCCTGGTACCTCACAGCGTCGAACAAGAATAGGTCCTCTTTCATGTCAGTCACACTATTTTACAAACACACACAGGCGCTGATTAAAAAAAAAAAAAGGTTTCTCTTTCGCTCAACCAAATTGTCTCCCACCCAAACACACACACACACACTCACTCACTCACTCACTCACTCACTTACACACAAGAGCGTCTCCTGCTGGTGTTCTTCCATATTGAAATCTCCTGTGAAAGTGTGGAGGCATGATAATATCTGAAAAAACAGTACATGAGAAGGGAAACAGCCTAGATTAACTAGACAAGAATATAGACTTCATTTGAAAATGAACTGCATGATTATTCACTCACTAGAAGAAAAAAAAAAAACACATTACACACGCTAGCACTGCAATCTAGCCAATCTTATGAGTTTCCCATAAAAAAAATCCCTACACTGTCCAGATCAGTCAGTGGCTTCTCCGAAACGGATGAAATTGTTGATGTTGTCCCGGATCCCCTGAAGACTAGAGATGGAGTCCTGTGCTCATTAACTGACGAGGCGTCTTTGACAGCGGGTGAAAACTAAAAAAGCATCTCTGTCTGGCCCTCCGCAGGAAAACAAGAATTCACCGCGCACTTGTTTGCTGTTTATTTTGAGCACATGGCAGCTGAACAATCTCAGCTCATTAATGATACCTGTCTTTTTCTGTTTTATTTTTACATTTGCGTCAGTCTGCTATGTCCTGTCTTTGAATTCCCCTCTCTTTAATTCCCGCTCTCTCCTGTGTCTCTTGTTTTGAAGAACTCATTCACTTTTGTTTTTGTTCCTTGTCCCACAGACTTTGTCTTGCACATATTCATGTTCTTGGATTGGAGTAATTATAAAAAAAAAAGCTATGTGTTATTGCACCCAATTAAAACCAATATTATTTTTCAAATTAGCATCTCTCTTTATGTATTAACACACAACCTAAAAATGTATCAGCGCCGTTGCCTAGCAACACCACAGGGCTCGTGTGACACCAAGCTGGTGTTCTTGTTTTGTAAAAAATGTCAAATGTCAAAAAAGTTCAACACAAACTTCAATTTGAGTTAGAAAAGTTGAGTCTCAGTACTAATCAGGCTCAAAACAAAGCAGTACTGAGTGGTCAGTTTTAAATATTCTAAATCAATGACAGGTTATAGGTGAGCGTGTGTTTGATTTGAGATTGCACAGTGGATCAATGAGTGGTTAAGACAAACGTGCTCTCAACACAGACCATTAACAGTGTGTGTGTGTGAGAGAGAGAGAGAGAGAGAGAGAGTGAGAGCGAGAGAGAGAGAGAATGTTGAGCAATTCATATGCAAAGGAATCTAAACTTTCCGACACGTCTAAGGTATCCCATGGCAACAGTGTTCCACATCTGCAGGCAGCAAATCCTCCTCAACAACACCTGCTCTGACACACACACACACTCACACACAGCAGTACTGGCACATTGAGCCTGCAGTGTCTCTGTACTCCGCAGATTCCCCTGTAGCAGCCGTCTCTGTTGCCAGTCATGCCTAGATACATACCAAGCAAAAGCTCTAGTGGACATTGCTGCATTAGACATTATTATTTTTATTTTGTATCATTGTATTTATTTATACAGGGGTAACTGACTGAGACTATGTGCCAAGTGCGGGATCTCCTAGGCTGGGAGCGCTGGATATTAGCCTCAGTGGCAGTGTGCCGTCAGACTGGGAGCACTGGATATTAGCCTCAGTGGCAGTGTGCTGTCAGACTGGGAGCACTGGATATTAGCCTCAGTGGCAGTGTGCTGTCAGGCTGGGAGCACTTCATTTTTCTTAAGAGGTGGCCCATTGATGCTCAGTAGCTCAGAGCAGAGTGGACTCCACTCACCTTCACTACTCCTGCCTGGTGTCTACTTGTCTAACAGGGTTACATTAACAAAGCATAACGTTAGATAATTCTCTCACATCACAAATATTGAATCATGTAACCAATAAGAACAAACATTAAAATAGTGTAGTAACCAGTAACCAGTATTTTAGAACTATATTTAGAACTAGGTATTTTTTCCCATTGTAAACTTTGGGGCGTAGTTAAGAACATTAAGCCCCTCCCTACCTGGCTGTCTTCCTCATCAACATCAACATCAGGCATCTTTCTCTTCTCAGGGAAATATTTGAACAACTGAAACAACTGAAAATGCAATCAGGAATATTTGAATACGCAGATAATATAAATATTGTTGCCAATGATTTTACCCATGGTTAGGCCATTGAAGTAACGTTACATGGATTGTAATAATACTATTCAAATTGTATAATCAAATAATACCACAACTTTTCTGTCTATTTTTAATTAATTTTTTTTATTAGTTTATAGTAACGTGAACTTTGCCCATTGATTAACTAGTACAGTAAATGGGACAGCTTTAGCCTACATTGCTAGTTTCCAGCCCTTCTCCCCGGGCCAGGTGACAATAGGCAATCTATTACTTTTTCTATTTCTCTAATAATTTGTAGTGGAGATGGAAAGGTGGGGCATGTTACTCAAAGAGGAACAACACAGCTTAACTTCAGAACCAGATTTATTCTAATCCACCCAGGAAATATCTCTAAACATTCACACGGTTCCACCATGCATACAAAATTGTTTAAATCCGAATGTCTAGATACTGAGCGAGAGAGGCTGGTTCCTCTGGCTGGTGAGAGTCTCTCTCTCTCGTCACTGGCTCAAAGTCAATTGAACGTGTGTTTTAAAGGGAAATTATTTTCTCAGCAGGGTAACAGATGGAGCTTTGAAGCATGAACAGGATTTAATTTAGCACCTGACACTGATAAAAAACTGAACTGGGAATTGACACGGAAAAACGACACTACTAAAAGGTACTATTAGGAATCTGACACCCGCACAGAGCAGCAACAATACAGGTAATATCATCAATCTGAATTGAAAAGTCTATCAAAGTACCTTGTATTTATAGTAAGATGCAGCTAACCTGTTCAATCCTCCAACTGCCTCCTAACCTAGTTTGAAGTAATTGATATCTAAGATGCAGTAAAATGCAATAAAGACTATATTCTGGCAATAGTCAAGAAACGTTTTTGCTCATTTACAGTGTTTGAATTTCTTTAGGGTGAGATTAGGTTTGGACACACTAAGATTAGGGTTGCACTCACACACACGTACACAAATTATATATATATATATATATATATATATATATATATATATATATATATCCACACACACTTTAAAATAATCAAAATGATATATATATATATATATATATATATATATATATATATATATATATATATATATAAATCCTGAAAGTATGACTTGACTTCATCTCTCTGTTGTTAAACAGGATGAAAGGTATAATGTTAAAGGATGACACTCATGACTATATGTAATCTCCAGGGAACAGATAACCATGAGGGACTGTCTACGTCAAATTAAACACATTGTCGCCACCTAGTGTAGAATTGAGAATTACAAGAAAACATGAATTACAAGCTCTAATTTACATTTTCCATTTAAACTAAAAAGTTTTAGACAACTTACCAAGATTATAGTCAAAACAAATCCAATGATTGTTTTATTGTTTATTTGTTTTATTCTATTTATCTTCCAAAGAGCTGGCCAGGTTTTCTGACACACCCCTACGTAAAAACAAAACAGTCTTACATTTGATCAAGACTAAATAAGAAGCTTTTGCTGTATGGACAAAAACCCTGAGTCTCTTTGTGTTTAGCAACTAATATAACACTATCTCTCTCGGATAAAAACCTTGATTATGCATTTCGTTTGCTTTAATCAACATCTTGGATTATAATATATACAGTACATACGATAGATAGATAGATAGATAGATAGATAGATAGATAGATAGATAGATAGATAGATAGATAGATAGATAGATAGATAGATAGATAGATAGATAGATAGATAGATAGATAGATAGATAGATAGATAGATAATACATGTTCCAGCCCTCTCCCTCTCTTAACACACACACACGAGAACATCTACACAGTGTGAGTTCTCCGGTGACGTTTTAAGTGCGCAGACTGACTGAATCGTTTCTCACAGAAGCTACACTGGTAGGGTTTCTCCCCCGTGTGAACCCTCCTGTGCATGTTCATAGTGGAGCGGTCACTGAAGCGCTTGTCACACAGGCTGCAGCTGTAGGGTTTCTCTCCAGTGTGACATCTCCTGTGCAGCAGCATGTTTGAGTGGCGCGAGAAGGTCCTTGGACAGAGATCACAGCGGTGCAGTTTCTCCCCCGTGTGGGTTTTCATGTGAGACGCCAGCACCTGTCGGTTGGACAGGATTTTCCCACAGTACCTGCACATCGTACCGCTATACAAGTCCACGGGATCTCTTTGTAGGCTACTGGTGTGAACGTTGACGTGCTCTAATAAACACGTTGTGGAGGCAAAGTGGTTTCCACAAACACCACAAATACATTCGGGGTCTCCTGCATGTGTAGGTGCGTGCTTTATCAAATGACTATGGTGCGGGAAAGGAATTCCGCATATTTTACACGAGCAATAAGCAGCTTGAATTTGTGATTTCAGACCAGACAAATGGGTTGATTTCTTGCTAAAGGAACTATTGCTCCTTGACTGAGTCATGTTTGAGTTCCACCTCTTTGAAGTAGACAACGTTCCTCTACTCTCGTTGTGACTGTCTTCTCTCTCAGCTCCGGGGGGCGTTGAAAAGAGGGGCTGACTGTCACTGTTGGGTTCTCCTGCTCCCCAGGGAGTTCGAAGAGGGCCAGCAGAGGTGCTGGGTAAGGAGAGGTACGATGGTGCTGAAGGAGTTTTGTTCAGGTGATGCGTACTAGTCACACATGTTAGTGTGAATTTTGAGTCTTTGGTATCAGCCTTCTCCTCCAGTCCTTGAAGCTGTTCTTCTTCCTGATTGGTCCAGACTTCCCCGGGTTCTTCTTTAATCTGTGGGTGCTCTGGGTCCTCCTGGTCCAGACTGGGGCTCCTCTCCTGCTCACAGTGCTGCTGCTCAGGGGGAACGTCTGCCTCATAGACAGACAGTTGGATGGGGTCTGGAGGGAAAAACGAAAACTTTGCAAAGCACCTGATCAGCCTTAGGGTAGCCTCCATATCACATCCCTTAGACACCCAAGCCACCCACAGACTTATCATCCTAAACATACTGAGACATCTTATATATTGAGAGAGCTACTGGTACAAAAATTGGTAGGAATGACAAATACTTAGTATTACCTTTTGTACCCTCTTGGTCGCGGGTACCAGGCCCAACACTCAGAACAGCGCTGAAGTAGTGAAGAGTTACTAACCTTTAACCAACTGAAAAAGTGGGCCTTCACTTCAACGCATACAACCCTACTTTGTGATTGTATAAACCTCTGCATAGCAGCTATATGTAGGCAGGTCGAACATTCGAACGCCAGTGTAGTCAATACGAGAGCTACCACGCTCAGCGCTGAAGAAAATTGCCCTGCGTAACGTTTTAAAACTGTTTAAATGAACAAAAATATAATGTTTTTGTTGGTCTGAATCAAAGTAATTCAAAAGTAATACCTACTTTCACGATATATTAGTGTTGATATGCATACCACGCTTGCTAATTCATAGTTAGCTTCCAAAGAGCATAGGTTTAGTTCTTACTTGAAAAAAGCCGTAACTTTAAGCAGTTTATTACAAATATATACGTTTTATTTGATATCAAACGATTGATGATATGGTTCAAACACATATTCTTAAACCACTGACAATTAAATCTTTCCATGTGTCTACCGTTAATAAAGTAATTTTGTCACTGTAAAACTCACCACAGCCCGGAGGTCGAGAGCGGACTTAGTTAGAATCTCTCTTATTTGGGCCAAAACGGGACTTGAAAAACGGTGCGCACCTAGTGTTTAAGCAAAAATGCAGGGCACTTCCCATAACATTTAACAATCAAACTTGGCTTCATTTTGCAGACAACCCCTCTCGGTACGTGACACTGAGCGACGGCGCCGATCGGTCATAAATAACTTGGTTAACATGTGTTTTAAATAATTCTATTGTGTTGCTACTACCCTAAATTACCGCCGTCGCATAAGAGCTCTTAACTTGACCTAGAAGGAGGTTTCATTGAGCTCTGATCCAAAAATTAAACAAATCCAAAGCTGGACTTTACAGTTATTCCCCCTCAAATCATGTGCCCTTGATGCTGTGTTTGGAATATTTCAATTGCGTTGCTACTACCCGAAATTACATCCGTCGCATAAAAGCTTTAAACTGGACTTAGAAGGAGGTCTCATTGAGCTGTGATCAAATTAAGAAAGAAATCCATAGCTGGACTTTAGAGATGCGCCCCCTCAAATCATGTGATGCCCTTGATGCAGTGTTTTAAATACTTCAATTGCGTTGCTACTACCCTAAATTACAACCGTCGCATGAGAGCTTTTAACTGGATCTAGAAGGAGGTCTCATTGACATGTGATCCAAAAATGTAAGAACTTGATAGCTGGACTTCGGAGATACGCCCACTCATGTGAGGCATGCTCTTTATAGCCTACTTCATTGTCGCTGAACTGCATTAGAGCTATGTCCACTGTGTGATTAATTAGATTTGGCTCGTGACGGGAAAACAATGCCCGTGTCTGGGAAGATAACGTGATTATTTCAGTAGAATTTGAAATGAGGCGTCCGTAGGCTACCTGTCTCAAAGGCTACTAACCTAGATCTTTTGAAACATGATATATGCCTGCACCTTTAGAAACATAGTAGCCTAGCCTGAATGAATACACTTTTTATCAACGTTACAGTAAGCTGCAGAAACTTCTAAATCCATTCAATAATTTAATTGTTTAGTATCCGTATGGATCAGAGCTGCCGATGATTAAGATATAGGTGTGAAGTCTCGATCCAATCAACACTTAGGCTAGTGTTTACGAATCATCTTGCCATTGTATAATATAAAAAGATATATGCTATATTCATTTTTTACTGTGGCATTATTTTAAACACCGATATGTTACGAATGCTATTGCGAGCAGACTTTGATCCCGCGGGACCGCGTCCTAAAAAAGCTAAGCTGTTTGACACGTTAACGGTTTTCAGAGTACACGTTTTCAACATTGTACACTTTATTTGGGTAATTCGTTTCTTAAGGTATCTGTTGTGAAATATCTATTAATACGTTCACAATTAAGAAGTATAATAACAACGAAGTAGGCCGTAGGATGTTCAAGCTTGACCCAGCGTCTGTCCAAACGGAAGTAACATCGCGGTAAATATAAAATCCTTTTTTTAACAATAAAACTGTCCGTTTTGGGCAAACTGACAAGTTATTAATTCGTTTTTATTAATAAACGTTTACTAAATAACAACAAATTGGAAGATAGGACTATTTAATCACTTTATACAAAAAAAAGTTAAAACGGGTTTGACCTGCCTACTATATGTAACTATTACTGAAATTCCTCAAAATAAATAAGGCCGTTTTCGGAGTCAAACAAGTTAGCATTGCTAGAGGTAGCGTAAACTTGTTTTGCTATGGTAGCTTACGTAGGGTTATAAACGAACTTATTTACTGTACTGTACTACTGTAGTGTAATTGACGTTGGCTATGGCTAGTTAACGTTAGCCAATCGCTGACTGTTTATTCATTTAGGCCTTAAAGGCTTGATTGTTGCAACACACCTACATTTTAATACATTTGTGCCGTCTATTTCTGCACACCTCACCACCATAGTTTTATTTCCCAAGAACATGCACTATGCCATCAATATCAATTGAAATGGTATATTGTGTTACCTGCAGCTGCTTTCAGCGTGTTATTGTGGGTAGCCAGCAGTCTGCGTTGATAGTCGATCACTTTCTTAAAATTAGAAACTTCCTCCTCATAATCCATAACCGTTCTTTCAAAAATCCTAAATACTTCCTCAGTCGCAATTTGAAGCCGTTCGTTGACTAACACTCGCAACCATTCAATTTTAGACATTTCTCAGCCTGTCTGTTAAGCTATTTCATTTCAGGACAGAAACTTTCAAACTAATCACCCATATTTACGAACGCGGAAGAAAACAAATCCATATCCGGGACACACAACAACGTCGTGGCGTCACTACGCCACCTTCTGGCATGGCATGCGTGCAATGTCTGTATGGAGTCCATAACGACCTGCTATTAATTTTCATAATATCATATTGTGTCTTCACATTTTTAACCTGGTAACCCCCTTTCGACTGTTTAGTTTCACGTAGTCCAACATGTCGGGGTTATGGGACAGTCAATACACAGTTGTGTGTATTCATACAGCTTTCGAGTTTTGAGCTCAATGTGTCTACTCTACTCATCAAAGCCCTCCGATTAAACTGTCGACCTCAGTGTCTGCAATGCTAGTTTCTCTCCTCTGTTCAAACTTTCCAAAACTATTCCCACAACTGACACGCATTCTGTGTGCTTGAATGTGGTCTCTCAAACTTTCTGTGTTGTAAAGTCTTTCCACACCAACCACAAACACGTTGTGTTGCATTCGCTTGAATTTTCTTTATTAAATAGTATTTTCAATCCTAAGTTTCCAAATACATTAAAACAGTGTAGAGCAGCACTTTGATTGTATGTCAAACCAGGCGACTCATCTCCTATTTTGCTCTTGTAGGTGTAATACGAGAACGTCTCTTTTTTTTTTAAAGCAGACTGAGGTGACCCTCCACTTGCTTTCTAATCATGAGCACTTTGTTCCCTTTCAGCTACAGAGCAGACTGAAGAGAGGGGCTGCCACTCCTCAGTCTCCTCCATTAGACCCAGACTGTCTCTGGTCAGTTCTGCTTGGTTCTCCCCAGTCCCCTCCATTAGACCCAGACTGTCTCTGGTCAGTTCTGCTTCTGCCTTTCTTACAGTTGGTGGTTGGTTACAATCTAACAACACAGTTTGCTTTGAATTATTAGCTCTTTTAGCCTTATGAAGTTTTACATGCTGTTTCAAATTAGATGCATATCTGAAACATTCTCCACAGTCTTTGCAGCAGTAAGGCTTCTTTCCTTTGTGGCGTTTAATATGTCGGAGTAGTGACCCTCTCTGATTAAATTGCTGACCACATGTTTTACATAGAAAAGGTTTCTCTCCAGTGTGTATTCTTACATGCACATCTAGACGCTGGGATGTAGGAAAACCTTTCCCACAAAAGTCGCACGTTCTGTGGGTTTGTACATGATCTTTTAAACTATCCGAGGTGTCTAATTTCGTTCCACAAACGCCACAAATACAATTTGTTACACAGTCATGATTTTTAGCGTGGGACAACAAAAGGCCCTTTGACGTAAACTGGTCTCCACACACTTTACAACTGTACAAAATAAAAGAGCTGGATTTCAGACCGGATGACACCTCATCCTTCCTACTCTCCAACGTAAGACCCCGAGGACTTCTCTGTTTGGACCTCAGACATGACGGACGTTTTCCCCTCAGTGTCCGACCAATATTGCTGTGACTGCTCTGATAGCCAGCTCTAGGATGGTGACTGAGTGGTTCCAAATTGGCCTCTCCGAGAGAAGGCTCTGGTTTGGAGAGAGGCAATGGCCCCAAAAGTCCAATATCTAGATTTTGGATTCCGTCATAATTTACGGCCTTTGACTGGTTGGCTGGGACCTTTGTGATTTCAACTGAATGAACTTGTACATGCTGTTTCAAAGTAAACACATTATGAAAGCCTTTTCCACAGTCTTTGCAGCAGTAAGGCTTATTTCCTTTGTGGCGTTTAATATGTCGGAGTAGTGACCCTCTCTGATTAAATTGCTGACCACATGTTTTACATAGAAAAGGTTTCTCTCCAGTGTGTATTCTTACATGCACATCTAGACGCTGGGATGTAGGAAAACCTTTCCCACAAAAGTCGCACGTTCTGTGTGTTTGTACATGATCTTTTAAACTATCCGAGGTGTCTAATTTCATTCCACAAACACCACAAATACAATCTTTTACGCAATCGTGATTTTTAGCATGGTTCAACAAAAAACCCTTTGACGAAAAATTCTCTCCACACAATTTGCATTTGTACAAATTAAAAGAACTTGAATTCAGACTGGATGACACCTCGTGCTTCCCGCTCTCTGTAGTCAAACTACGAGGACTTCTACGCTTTGACCTCCGACCTGACTGATGTTTTCCCCTCTGGGTCCAGTCTTCGTCACTGTCCTGATGCCCAGTTACAGAGCCGTCACTGGGTGGTTCTGATCCTGCATAGCCCTCCAGGTCATCCAGTCCAGTTTGCAATTCAGCCACGGTGCCAGGGAAAGGATCTCGCTGTGGATCAGCCACCTCTTCCAGCCTTTGGAGCTGTCCTCCTGTCGGACTGGTCCAGATTTCCTCCGGTTCTTCTTTGACCTGTGGTGGCTCAGGGTCCAGACCGCAGCTCCTCTCCTGACCACAGTGCTGCTGCTCAGAGGGGACCTCGTCTTTGAAGGTCGAGTCCTGTGGGGGGTCTAGAAAGAGAGAGAGAAATAAAAATACATTTGAACTTGGTTGTTTATTTCAACGGCATTCATCTGTAGTATCCTGAGGTTTCACGGATGTATTATCCCTCGCTTATCAACATCAACATAAAAAAATAATAAGTATTGGTTTATAACAAACACAGATACAAAAACAAGGGATGGGTTATTTTTCATGTCGTGTCTTGTTAGCAGTGTGGTATTGTTATTGATTCAAAACAGAGACTGGACTGGGTACTGTCACTAAGTTTGTAGCTGCTCTCCAAAAACTCAACAAAAACCACGAGCGCAAAAACAGCTTTTATTGTAGGCCGCAATCAGAAACAAGATTATGCTGTAAACTGTGCCTGATCGATACTGGGTTAAGACATCACGTTGTTACTTTGTGGTTGATATAGAGGCAATCATTTTGCCCAGCAAAGTAGCGTAAAACGGAGTATTTTAAAGTGGGGTGTAGGATATTTTATATAGACATGAGGGCGACAGTTCTCTTGCCCTTAACATTTATCGATTGCAAAGCTCTATTTTTAAAATAGATTAAATCAATGGTCAAACAAACCTGAGTTATCTACCGGAAACCTTGCTTCGACTTTTAGATTTTCCACCACCATCCGAAGCCGATACATTTCGTTCTTGTAAAGGGTGACTTCATCCTCGCACTCTGTTATCGTTTTGCCTAACACTCCAAACACTTCATCCACAGCTTGCGTAAGTCTCTCATGAAATAATGCTTTCATTCGAATAATTTGAGACATTTTGTTAGCGTTAGGCGGCTAACAATAGTCTGCAGAGATATTTATGAGTTTGTGTCTCACGTTCTGTTCCGCCTTGCCCCAGCGAAACCACGTTTTGGTTCCGTGTGCCATGATCTGTTCCCCTCCGAAATAAAATCGGGAGTTATACCAAATGCTCTTAATGTGAAATAGAAGAAGAGAGGACGTCTGGTACATGGGTTTGGTTGGTTGATTTTAGTGGGATGTCTTACTCTGTCAACTCACAATACGGAAGTGCATGCATACTTTTCGCAGCATGGCACCGTCCGTGTGGTGAGTGTTCCTTATAGAGTAAGACTAAAGACATAGCTAGTAGGCTGGAATTTAATATTTTTTCCCTATCATTATTACTTATAGCATAATCATTTTATAATAGCAATATTGCTATACAAGTGGGTTGAAGCGTTTCGGTCTAGCAAACGTGACAGCGTTTACTAGGCTAGTCGGGAAAGGGAGTAAACCTCATGGCCAAGCTAACATTTCCACTAAAATGTGGGACAGTAAAGTTTATCTTGAATCTCATATAAAATCATCGGTGCCCAAATATGAGCCCTGACTTTGCAGTAAAAGGAATCGTATCTGACAGCTAACTGAGCTAAGAATGCGTTGCCCCGATAATTGATCTCATACACTTCAAGCCTCTACAAGCCAGAACTGAATACACTTTTTTATCGGCTTATTCGATCGCAAGGCTAAAGTGCTAATTCTAGCAGCTACTTTCTCAGCAAGTTGAAGTTCGCCAAGGTCTTCGCTGTGAAACACGTATTATTTTGTTTGTGTAAATTAATATATATGACTTGCTACCT
>CM030175.1:1852073-1879573 GCA_017639675.1 Aplochiton taeniatus
GATCATACGCTCAGTTTACAGAGCTAACTAGCTGTAGCTCACACGCTCAGTTTACAAAGCTAACTAGCTTTAGCTCACACGCTCAGTTTACAAAGCTAACTAGCCTTAGTTCATACGCTCAGTTTACAGATCTAACTAGCCGTAGCTAACACACTCAGTTTACAAAGCTAACTAGCTTTAACTTTTACACTCAGTTCACAGAGCTTCAGGTCTTAGGGAGGCTTAAGGATGACGCTAGTTCAGGTTAGTACGGTAAGTTAATAGTCTGCTATTGTAAAAGGCATAGTTCATTGAGATATGGAAATAATCTTAAACATCCAGAATAGGGAACTACTAGTTAGTTATGGTTAGAGATGCTAGTTAGATAGAGTCCTGTATGAGGTGGGTCGGTACCTTTCTGTGTTCGTGGTCGATCATAACGTTGTGTGGTTTGACATCTCTGTGCATAATGCCCATGCTGTGGCAGTAGTCCAGAGCCTGAGGGGGTCAAAGACGTTAAAACAGACCACAACATTACACAACTCAACACACTACTCTCTAACAGAACATATTAACTCAACACACAACCTACACTCAACACACAGTACTCTGAAGCAGAACTCAACTCTGCCTCAGATTAGCTTAGTTTAACACAGCCTCTCACAATCCTCATACCGCTAACGGCTAACACTAACATGTTGATACACATGACGCTTGCTAATGCTAATCCCAACCATCTATGAAGTGTGGTTACTTGGCCTAGCCTGAGGCTCACCAACACGGTTAACATGGCTGTTTGTAGATGTCTTACTGATTTTATCCATCGAGAGGGCTTACATGGTGATTCAAATGATTGAATAGTTTTGAAATTCTGCAGTTGTATTGTTCAAAATTCTACACCAACCAAAACAGGACCAACAGCGGCGGTGCTAAGCTAACGAGGCTAGCTGTCCAAATCTACTCCATCAGACCAGGGCTGCTAATCTCCGCCTGCGTCAGGGGCTACGGTGTGACACAGTCAGTTACCACGGCAACCACGCCTGTCACTGGGTTGACCTCAGCGCCAACAGCTACTGCTGCTGCCAAGCTAAACCTCAAAACCACAGCTTTGACACTGCTGTAGAGATAGTGTGTGTGTGTGTGTGTGTGTGTGTGCGCGCGCTTACCTTTAATATTTCATACATGTAAAAGCGAATGTCGTAGTCTGATAGCGTTTGATAGAGTTGCTGCAGAAAAAAGAAACTAAAGATTAACATGATGCAGCCCCTCTGTGGAAACATAAATCTTCATCACCAGCAGATATTCTAATCACCATCATCATCACCAGCAGATATTCTAATCACCATCATCATCACCAGCAGATATTCTAATCACCATCATCATCACCAGCAGATATTCTAATCACCATCATCATCACCAGCAGATCTTCTAATCACCATCATCATCACCAGCAGATATTATAATCACCATCATCATCACCAGCAGATATTATATAATCACCATCATCATCACCAGCAGATATTCTAATCACCTTGAAGTCTGTGTTGTTGACGTGTTCAAATACCAGGGCGGGGGTCCGGGACTGAAACACAGGAGAAGGCACACAGGTGTGTATTCAGCCAGAAATCAAAAGAAGGGAGGGGGAAAGGAGAGGACAGAGGAAGGACAGAGAGATGGAGGAAATAAAGGAGGGTAAGGAAGGTACCACAGGGTCTTTGACGATGTCTAGCAGTGTGATAATGTTTGGCCCTCCTCTCAAGTTTTCCAGAATCTTGATCTCTCGCTTGATTTTCTTCTTTTTCACCGGCTGAATTCAGGACAAAGCAGTCGTCAGTTATCACTCGGAAGAAACAAAAAAAACATCCTTTCACACATCTCTTCTTAGAAAGGAGCACCTCTCTCTCTCTCTCTCTCTCTCTCTCTCTCTCTCTCTCTCTCTCTCTCTCCCTCCCTCTCTCCTCTCTCCTCTCCCCTCTTACCTTGAGTATTTTGACGACTACTTTCTCGTTGTTTGTGATGTTGATGGCCTCAAACACTTCACTGTACTTCCCCCGGCCCAGCTTCCTCACGAGCTGGTAGTCGTCCTGGTTACTACACAGGACACATGTTCACCATCAGATCATTCTAACATGTCCTGATTACTACATAGGACACATGCTCACCATCAGATCATTCTAACATGTCCTGATTACTACACAGGATACATGCTCACCATCAGAGCATTCTAACATGTCCTGATTACTACACAGGATACATGCTCACCATCAGAGCATTCTAACATGTCCTGGTTACTACACAGGACACATGCTCACCATCAGAGCATTCTAACATGTCCTGGTTACTACACAGGACACATGTTCACCATCAGATCATTCTAACATGTCCTGATTACTACATAGGACACATGCTCACCATCAGATCATTCTAACATGTCCTGATTACTACACAGGATACATGCTCACCATCAGAGCATTCTAACATGTCCTGATTACTACACAGGATACATGCTCACCATCAGAGCATTCTAACATGTCCTGGTTACTACACAGGACACATGCTCACCATCAGAGCATTCTAACATGTCCTGGTTACTACACAGGACACATGCTCACCATCAGAGCATTCTAACATGTCCTGGTTACTATACAGGACACATGCTCACCATCAGAGCATTCTAACATGTCCTGATTACTACACAGGACACATGCTCACCATCAGATCATTCTAACATGTCCTGATTACTACACAGGACGCATGCTCACCATCAGAGCATTCTAACATGTCCTGATTACTACACAGGACACATGCTCACAATCAGATCATTCTAACATGTCCTGGTTACTACACAGGACACATGCTCACCATCAGAGCATTCTAACATGTCCTGGTTACTACACAGGACACATGCTCACCATCAGATCATTCTAACATGTCCTGATTACTACACAGGATACATGCTCACCATCAGAGCATTCTAACATGTGTCCTGGTCAGTATGCAGCTTAAGACTTTGAACTTCGAAAGCATTTAGGCATGCTACTAGTGACTAGCTGATCTTTACCGTCGCATACAGGACGCCAACTAAATAATTGGAAATTTACAACAACAACAAATTTTTAGTATGCCTTTTTCCATTTAATCCGAGACCATTTGATTGTCAGGTAAAGATAAATGTATGTAAGTGGTTTGACCGGTTCCATGTATGTAAATATGGACCTGAATCTCTCTAAACAAAGGTGTATTATCATTATGATCAGAGCGCATTCACAAGGAATGACACAGCCAACATCACTAAGCATGATGTCACTTCCTCATTGTGCCCAGACACCTGCTGGCCTGTCTGCAATCCTTCAAAGTGCTGTTGTGGTGTGTGTGTGACACAGAACCCTAGCACTCTAAGGGTCTTTTCAAGGCAGAATGTCTTGCTGTGTGTTTGTTCCTTGTGATAGAAATTATCTTGAAGTGTGTGTGTGTTGCATGTGTGAGATACTGTCATTGTGTGTGTCTTGGCGATTGTCTTCACAGGCAGGCACGTGCGTGTGTGACAGTGTCTGAGACAGAGAGACTGTCCTGCTCTGTGTGCGAGAGACAGAGAGACTGTCCTGGTCTGTGTGTGTGTGTGTGTGTGTGTTCCCTCACCCCCACTCCACCACATGGGATTCGTAGTCCCAGTACTCCCTGGGTCTCTGTGTGTTGACGTCAGGGTAGACTCTGGAGCGGCTGGTGGCTGGGCCAGACATTCTGCTGCTCCTCTGGATCCTCTGCTGCTGCTGCTTCTGCTGTTCACACGACCTGGAGGAAGGAGAGAGACCGTCACACACACACACTGACGTCAATACGACATCCTGCAGCTGGTGTTTACACGGCCTAAGCGAACAGAGACACACACGTAAACACAGACGTAAGTGAGCAGGCAGACGGGCCAGACAGACAGGCCCAGCAGGGTCTCCCTCCTGGCTGTGGCAGAGGGCATGTTGTGGCCTAGATCCACACAGCAGCCTGCTGGACATGAACCACACACCGCTAATCTGGCTCAGCCTCTCTCCTTTTTTAACCCAGCATTTACTTATCTCTCCAGCTCTCTCTCTCTCTCTCTCTCTCTCTCTCTCTCTCTCTCTCTCTCTCTCTCTCTCTCTCTCTCTCTCTCTCTCTCTCTCTCTCTCTCTCTCTCTCTCTCTCTCTCTCTCTCTCTCTCTCTCTCTCTCTCTCTCTCTCTCTCTCTCTCTCTCTCTCTCTCTCTCTCTCTCTCTCTCTCTCTCTCTCTCTCTCTCTCTCTCTCTCTCTCTCTCTCTCTCTCTCTCTCTCTCTCTCTCTCTCTCTCTCTCTCTCTCTCTCTCTCTCTCAGCACCAGAGGTGGCTGTCAATCAGCTTCCTTCAGTGGCAACGCCAACCACCAGTCAAACCAATCAGCTTCCTTCAATGACGACTTAAATCACCAGTCCAACCAATCAGCTTCCTTCAATGACGACTTAAACCACCAGTCCGACCAATCAGCTTCCTTTAGTGACGACTTAAACCACCAGTCCAACCAATCAGCTTAATCAATGACGACTTAAACCACTAGTCTGACCAATCAGCTTTACTCAGTGATCACTCCAACCACCATTCAGTCCACTCAGCTTCCATTAATGACAATTCCTACCACCTGCAGTACCAACAACATAGGGCTCTACCAACCCAGCCAATATAGTCAAGATTTTAACATATACAGGCACCCGCACGCACACGCGCACACACACACACAAACACAAACACAAACACACAAACATCCTGCTTTTGAACTTGACAACCAGAAGCCTCTACAGTTTTAGCCCATTGTTAGACAAGTAGCCAGAAACACTCCTGACTTAGATTAAATACCAGGACATAAGTAGATGACAGTGGAGTGGCATCGCCTTGGTTTTTCTCAGTCTCAGTCTCTCTCTCGCTCTCTCTTTCATCACATGCTCCTTCCCACAGTCACAAGTCCAACACACACACACACACACACACACAGCATACAGCCCATATATTCCAGTCAGTCACATCCCACTCTAGTACACTTGTTTTTCACACAGGGTTAGCTTGGCACCTCTGCTTTACAACTTCAATAACTTTTCAGACTGGTGTAAGTTTCACAGAAGTCTGGGCAGACTTGTTTAGCACTGCTGGGTAGGCAGGTACATCAGGGACAGGTTTGGCCAAGCTACAAAGAGTAGCACTAGTGGTGAGGGACCCTGAAGTAAACCACATTTGTTTTGCCCAAAAGGAAACTTGTGTAAATAGCATCTGATCATTCCATTGCCCACCCAGGCTCAGAGAACTTGATGAACAGTCCTCTCTAGTGTATGCTCAAGTATCACCAGGACAACGCCCCAGAAGCCAAGAAAGATCCTCAGCTCACAGCACGGATACATAGCTATGGGACTTGTGGACCAACTCTAAATCCACTTCTTAAAATCCAGTCAGTTTTGTACAATATATGACTGTATATATTTCGGTTTGGAACATATCCATTACTACCTTGTGAACTAGTCAAAATCTAGACCATTTCATTATGTCTTATTCCTAACTGATACACTGAATTGATTTGAAAAGCAGCCTTCAGGCTAAAGGATCAATATTTACTGACCGCCAAAAAACTAGCTAGGTTATATATACGGTGAAGGAAGCAAGCACTCAGCCTAACCGAACTAGTCTTGCAACCAGATACCAACCAACAACAACAGCAGATCAAATGCTGGTCAAATGTATTCCTTCTTTGATAACGTTAGTTTAGTTCGACACTCAGATTGTTAGCAACAACCATCAATCAAACCCCAACTATAATTCTCAGTAACGAAAATGTTGGTTTCTAGCCACCCAATAGAATAAGCCAAAGCAATGACTTATTGGTGGAACGTTATCTAACGTTAGTGTCTGTAGCTAGCTGGTAAGTAGTAGTACCAGCTATTGCGTTGCCCAACGTTAATCGATCCAATATTAGAGGTGTTCGGTAAAACATTACTTGCATTTAATAACTGAACCCCAAATACATTCTTCATAATACGATATAAGAAAGTGGCACACTGTGCAACAGAGGCCGAAAGCCTCGGCTTTGCGTGTTAACTAGTTGTGGTGTAGGTTACGGTTAGTTGATAGCTAAGGCGTTAACTAGCTACCCAACTAACGCGTGAACATCTTTTAGCTATCGTAGCTAGAGCACTGCCGGTTAGCTACGATAGCTAGCTACTGTTCATCATTCATCACAAAGCTCGCCGGTCAGCGCAGCTGTCACTGTATGTAGTAGCCTTTTTGAGCTAACATAGACCAGCTAAGTAGCGTTAGCAATAGGGTTAGGTGTATTTACTGGTTTGGACCGGTTTGTCTTAAACTAATTTAAGGGCTATTATCTCGCCCTTCCCAAACTATTTATACTGCAAACAATTTGAAATTAACTGTCTCATTTAAAAAGTAAAAATGTGTTCTTATTTTATTTTTTTATCATCAAATAAGACTTTAGTGAATATTGAGATTTAAGTTCCAGGAAATAGACTTCGCCGTACCTGGGATGCCTGGTTCAGCTTTATGGCATGCTAGCCATTAACTCTCACCACCTACACAACAAGAACAGTATTTTTTAGACGAAATGAGGGGTTTTTATGTTTTCCGAGTTCATAACACCAATAATAGACTATTTATATAGGTTAAAATGTATAGTATTATACCTCTCGGAGCTTCTGGATGGCAATATGGCGACACTTCTCTCCGGGCACCCGGTTTGGGATGAAGAAGCAACCGACATAACCCTTCTACTCCTCCAGGGGGTGCTAACACAATAGGCTACTGGGTAACTAGGTAGGTAGGGGCTATTGCACAAAAGCTGTACATGTAGCCAGGGTAAGTTCCCATCATAGATGATACAAATACAATACTCAATATGAGTTATATACACAAACTAAGAGAGGTCAAAGCAACGACAAAATCTACAAGCTGCAGGAGACCTGAGAGAATGCTAGAGAGTGACAGATATAGGCTATATAGGCTACTCTCTTGAGTTTTAAGCAATTCACAGAGTAGTTCAGAACATTCGAATATGTTGAAAGTATTGCATAATGGCACATATAAATATACTCCAATCAAAGGCAGTGATTGACACCAAACATGTTAACCCTCTACACTTGAGATCAATGAGGGTTGACCCTATAGTTACAGTAAAGATTTTATTCATGGCCAGCGACTGGATGGAATTGGCCTACTTTGACTTTCCCTCAAAAAGTACCAAAACATTTAAGTATATGGTTATATGGGCTCTGAAATAATAAAGATAATCAGCTTTAGTATGGTACATTCGGATAGGCAGCAAAGTGTAGACGGATAGATTAAAAGTAGATCTAATATAAGCTATTGATGTAGACATGCTTATTTTACACTGATGAATAAAGGCTCCAAAATAAGGAAAAAATCATCCTTTGCTTTTCTATATTGGATCATTCCTAAACCAATTAGGCCATCATGATGGATCCTGGTTCACTTTACACCCAGTCTGGAGATAGATCTTATCAGAGAGCCATGGGATATAGCCGATAAATCCTGTCTGGTATGTGAGCTACACAGAGGGCGCTTATTGACCATGATGACAGAGAGATGTGGGGTTTTTCCCTTGATGTTAATAAACAGCTGGCACATGTATCCCTTAATACCATGTATTAAGTGCCATGGTAGCCATGGGAACAGTGTCACCACCACGCATTCCCATGGCATTGCCAAAATAAAGCAGGTTGTAGCTAGCTAACACTCTTAATGGTCGTCAGGGCAAAAGTGTGCCCTCCTCTTCAGTCATACTAACACTAACCCTAACCCTTACCCTCCTCTTCAGTCATGTTAACGCTAACCTTAACCCTTGTCTTCAGTCATGCTAACACTAACCCTAACCCTTACCCTTCTCTTTAGTCATGCTAACGCTAACCTTAACCCTTGTCTTCAGTCATGCTAACACTAACCCTAACCCTTACCCTCCTCTTCAGTCATGTTAACACTAACCTTAACCCTTGTCTTCAGTCATGCTAACACTAACCCTAACCCTTACCCTCCTCTTCAGTCATGTTAACGCTAACCTTAACCCTCGTCTTCAGTCATGCTAACACTAACCCTAACCCTTACCCTTCTCTTTAGTCATGCTAACACTAACCCTAACCCTTACCCTCCTCTTCAGTCATGCTAACACTAACCCTAACCCTTACGCTCCTCTTCAGTCATGCTAACACTAACCCTAACCCTTACCCTCCTCTTTAGTCATGCTAACGCTAACCTTAACCCTTACTCTCCTCTTCAGTCATGTTAACGCTAACCTTAACCTTTGTCTTTAGTCATGCTAACACTAACCCTTACCCTTCTCTTTAGTCATGCTAACACTAACCCTAACCCTTACCCTCATCTTCAGTCATGCTAACACTAACCCTAACCCTTACCCTTCTCTTTAGTCATGCTAACACTAACACTAACCCTTACCCTCCTCTTCAGTCATGCTAACACTAACCCTAACCCTTACGCTCCTCTTCAGTCATGCTAACACTAACCCTAACCCTTACCCTCCTCTTTAGTCATGCTAACGCTAACCTTAACCCTTACTCTCCTCTTCAGTCATGTTAACGCTAACCTTAACCTTTGTCTTCAGTCATGCTAACACTAACCCTTACCCTTCTCTTTAGTCATGCTAACACTAACCCTAACCCTTACCCTCATCTTCAGTCATGCTAACACTAACCCTAACCCTTACCCTCCTCTTCAGTCATGTTAACGCTAACCTTAACCCTTGTCTTCAGTCATGCTAACACTAACCCTAACCCTTACCCTTCTCTTTAGTCATGCTAACGCTAACCTTAACCCTTGTCTTCAGCCATGCTAACACTAACCCTAACCCTTACCCTTCTCTTTAGTCATCCCAATGCTAACCTTAACCCTTGTCTTCAGTCATGCTAACACTAACCCTAACCCTTACCCTTCTCTTTAGTCATGCTAACGCTAACCTTAACCCTTGTCTTCAGTCATGCTAACACTAACCCTAACCCTTACCCTTCTCTTCAGTCATGCTAACCCTAACCTTAACCCCAATCTTCCATCATGCTAACCCTAACCTACACAACAGACACAAAAAAACAAATGATTTAAATATTCTAAGCGAGATGTTAAAGATTGTTATGCTGTTCTGATATTTTCCACGGGATAGCCTAAAATAGGGAAACGCTTTGTGTGTTAGGATTCCTTAAAGGCTTTTTGTCCTTCCCTGCATGATCCATTTTAAAACACCGCTGTTGTATATTCCACTGCAATTGAGCTTTTACACCATACAAAATGAATCAACCCAATGGGAACACCACTCAGTGAGGATAAGAATAACTTGTTTCTCTTGGTCTAATGGTTGTTTGGCTGGGTTTGCATCCGTACCCGTGACATTGACCCTTTCAGAGGTCAAACGGTTGGGTCTCACCCCCCAGACACGGCCCTCTGATGTCATCAACTCCCCATCAGAGCAGATTAGTCCTCTGAAAGCTGAGCCCCCCCCCCACCGTGGCAGCAGATATCAGGACAGTGAGGGAGAAACTGAAACGCACAGCTTCATATCAACGCCGGCTCCTCTTGGGTCTGTCCTTTCTTTGTTTTAGGACAAACTCAACAAGAGACTGATGAAAAACGAAATACAGTTCTTTCTAAAAATGGGTTAGTGAGTGTGTGTGTTGTATGTGTAGCAGTAGTCTGTGTATCTGTGTGTGTGTGTGTGTGTGTTGTATGTGTAGCAGTAGTCTGTGTATTTGTGTGTGTGTGTGTGTGTGTGTGTGTGTGTGTGTGTTGTATGTGTAGCAGTAGTCTGTGTGTGTGTGTGTGTGTGTGTGAGTGTGTGTGTGTGTGTGTGTTTAGAGTTTTAGTTTTGATGTGTGTGTGTTTAGTAGTGCAGTTTTACTGGTAAAAGCATTGAATTATCAACAATATTGTGGTGTATATTACAGTGTATTAGGTTACAGTGTGGTGCCCAGGTTCCAAGTCTTTGTGTGTGTGTGTGTGTGTGTGTGTGTGTGTGTGAGACTGTACTGTACTACAGTAAACAAAGTGTAGTGATGAGATGGTGTGTGTGTGTGTGTGTGTGTGTGTGACTGTACTGTACTACAGTAAACAAAGTGTAGTGATGAGATGGTGTGTGTGTGCGTGTGAGTGTGTGTGTGTGTGTGTGTGTGTGTGACTGTACTACAGTAAACAAAGTGTAGTGATGAGATGGTGTGTGTGTGTGTGTGTGTGTGTGTGTGACTGTACTACAGTAAACAAAATGTAGTGATGAGATGGTGTGTGTGTGTGTGTGTGTGTGTGTGTGTGTGTGTGTGACTGTACTACAGTAAACAAAGTGTAGTGATGAGATGGTGTGTGTGTGTGTGTGTGTGTGTGTGTGTGTGTGTGTGATGAGATGGTGTGTGTTACAGTGAACACGGAAGGGGGGGGGGGGGGGGGGGGTACGTGGATGGAGGAGGAATGGAACCTGAGCAGGATGGCCCAGTCCACTCAGGACTCTAGGCTCTCTCTCTATAAACATGTAAATCTGACCTTACCAGCTTTCAAAGCCCCTCCGGGCCGCTGTCTGCCCAACCAGCCCCTCCGCCTCCAGCATAATGGACCCCTACCCACTCTAATTATCCTTTTACACTTAAAGAGAGAAATCCTTTTAGTGGGCCGGACAGAGGGGCTCATTGATGGCGGGCTCCGTCGGAGCCTAAATACCAGACCCAGGACGTGTGAGAGGTAACTCTACTTGGAGGAGGGGGGAGGAGGAGGAGGAGAGGAGGGGGGAGGAGGAGGAGGAGGAGGGGGGTCTGCCATTATAGGATCCGAGGCAGAGAGCAGCCCCTGTCCTATCTCGGCCGTCCCAGAAGAGGCATGTTCACTGGCATCTGTTCACTCTGATAAAAAGACCCAAGACACTGGCAGGCGATCCAGTGACAGGATGCAGGCCAGGGGGAGGTAGGGGAGGAGGGGGTGGGGGCAGAGACAGTGGCATTTGGCTAGACTGAGTGGGCATGTGTGGGCATGAAACTGTAGGTGATGCAAATAGGTGAATGTTGATGGAGAGATCGATGGACGGAGGGATGGATGAATGGTGTAGTTATATTCTCCTCTCTTCCTAGTGTACCACTGCAGCTATGAACCACCTCTGTTGTCCCCATTCAGTCAGGCGGTGTGGGGCTACGTCTCCTTGGACAGCCCCTGAGACTGGCGGTGGCTGCCTTTGTGTTTTAACTGGGTGCTGTCTGGGACTCACCTTCAAAGGCGTCCTTTCACACCCGGAGGGCTTTCGGTGTGACGGACCGGCGATGAATGTAGACTAAAGATCCAACCTCCATTAACTGCGTAGCCCCATTGACTTAAACATTGTGAAAACTGTTGCCCCATTGGCTTAAACATTGTGAATACTGTTGCCCCATTGGCTTATACATTGTAGATATTGTTGCCCCATTGGCTTAAACATTATGAATACTGTATCCCATTGGCTTAAACATTGTGAATACTTTTGCCCCATTGGCAGAAACATTGTGAATACTGTTGCCTCATTGGCTTAAACATTGTGAATACAGTTATAAATTTGAACTAGAGATAACCAAAGCTTTTAAGACTTCTGAAACTATTCTGGGTTTTTTGTTCAGAGCTGTTTTGTTGCTGGTCTTATCTCTGTCAACAGTTTTCACGGCCGGCTGAATTAGAATCACTGTCTGAAACACACTGGTTAACAGCACTACATTAAGGCACACAGGACAGGATAGGATACATAATATACATACTGTATGTCCGCACACAAATATTTTTTGACTCTATACAATTTATATAAATATACAGTATATGTGTGTATATACCTTTATATAACATAACATATGTATCTATAACTGTATATAGAACACAGGCAACTATAGTTTAATGAGGTTTTCATTTTGAAGAGCCACTAAAAGAATCCAAACATTAAGTCTGTGTAAGTTAAAATGTTCCATTCATGTTTTTGGATTTAATAATTGGTTTGTTAACATAGTTAAGGCTATGAAACACCAACACGTTGGAATAAGTCAATGCAACAAAGTTCAAGTGAAAGTTTTATGAATCTAAAGCCATTTTAATGAAACGGTATGTTTAATTTGTACCTTTGTACCTAGACCAAAAGGTGTGTGTAGCAGTTCAGGAAGCCAGCATGCTTGCGACCCAGACGCAGAAAGAAGGGGGGAGAAGTGCCAAGTAGGAGGGCTAGAGAGTTCTGTTCTGCTTTGATACTCATCTTGGAAGAGGAGAATCGGGCCATCTGTGGAATCTGGGGCCGGAGGATTTTGTTCAATGAGGAAACAGAACCCGCTGGCCTTTGTGACCATGGAGGGGGGGGGGTGGACCGTCATCAGTCCATGTGCGTCTGTTCTGACCTAACGGTGGACTGAGATGACTGGTCTCTGTCTCAGCCCACGGCCCTCAGAGGGGAACACCCCCCCCCTCCTTCTGGGTTTGATCACAGGGGGAAAAGGAGCCGGGACTCTGATATTTGGGAAATTCAAAAATTTGATTCCCTGTTTTATCTTTAAAGAGCAGAGGGCTTTCCAGGGACATTTGTGTGTGTGTGTGTGTTTTGGGGTATCAACTTAAGAGCACGAGAAGAAGCTGACCTTCATAATAAAATTCTTCCTCTTTTGTTCACTGAGTCAATGGATTAGCATGTATATCTGTGTCTTGAACACCCACACACACACACACACAGGTATATATGCCCACACGCACACACACACACACACACACACACACACACACAGGTATATACGCCCGCACACACACAGTCCCATAATACAAAAGGTGTGTGTGTGTGTGTGTGTGTGTGTGTCTAAGGCATTGAAGCCTGGAGACAAAGTCACATAGAGGAGAGCAGTGATGTAGATGATGAATAGCCTGGTTCTGACTGGCCCAGTAGTAGAGTATTGGTAGTACATATAGTGTGTGTGTGTGGGGGGGAGGGGATAGTCTGGTTCTGACTGGCCCAGTAGTAGAGTATTGGTAGTACATATAGTGTGTGTGTGTGTGTGTGTGTGGGGGGGGGGTAGTCTGGTTCTGACTGGCCCAGTAGTAGAGTATTGGTAGTACATATAGTGTGTGTGTGTGGGGGTGGGGGGGGGGGGGGTTGGAATAGCCTGGTTCTGACTGGCCCAGTAGTAGAGTATTAGTAGTACATATAGTGTGTGTGTGTGTGTGTGTGTGTGTGTGTGTGTGCGGGGGGGTAGTCTGGTTCTGACTGGCCCAGTAGTAGAGTATTGGTAGTACATATAGTGTGTGTGTGTGTGTGTGTGTGTGTGTGGGGGGGGGGGGTAAGTCTGGTTCTGACTGGCCCAGTAGTAGAGTATTAGTAGTACATATAGTGTGTGTGTGCGTGTGTGTGCGGGGGGGTAGTCTGGTTCTGACTGGCCCAGTAGTAGAGTATTGGTAGTACATATAGTGTATGTGTGTGTGTGTGTGTGTGTGGGGGGTGGGGGGGGGGTAGTCTGGTTCTGACTGGCCCAGTAGTAGAGTATTAGCAGTACATATAGTGTGTGTGTGTGTGTGTGTGTGTGCGGGGGGGGGGGGGGGGGGGGGGGGGGGGGGGGTAGTCTGGTTCTGACTGGCCCAGTAGTAGAGTATTGGTAGTACATATAGTGTATGTGTGTGTGTGTGTGTGTGTGTGTGGGGGGTGGGGGGGGGGGTAGTCTGGTTCTGACTGGCCCAGTAGTAGAGTATTAGCAGTACATATAGTGTGTGTGTGTGTGTGTGTGTGTGTGTGTGTGTGTGTGTGTGGGGTGGGGGGGTAGTCTGGTTCTGACTGGCCCAGTAGTAGAGTATTAGCAGTACATATAGTGTGTGTGTGTGTGTGTGTGTGTGTGTGTGTGCGGGGGGGGGGGAGGTAGTCTGGTTCTGACTGGCCCAGTAGAAGTAGCACTATATGTGTTAGTACATAGGGTCCATCCAGGCCAAACAAAGCCCCACTACCGAGGTGGAGAGCCCCGCACCACAGTCTGCACAGAATACTTCCACCCTGAGAGACGAGATGGCCCTGGTCTAGTATCAACAGGTGATGACAGAATTGGATAAAACAGTCACAGTTTTAGCCCTTATCAACTGACCAGACCTGGTGGTACCAATATTCTTAGAACATAGAATATGTGTAATATAATTACGTCACTGTAATACCTGATATGGCAATCAATAAACAATAATTATGCCAATCATAATATGGAAATATATGATTCTTTCAACAACTGGATGTACATAGGAGCAGGGGGCCATTCCTACATTGAGCCTCTTTTGACTGGATGTACATAGGAGCAGGGGACCATTCCTACATTAAGCATGGCGGGAAAAAAAAAGAAACCTGATATCTCCATCCTTTTTTTTTAACCTCCTCTCTTACTCTTTCACCGGTTGTTCACAATAAATTGCCCCGGCCCCCCCCCCGCCCTCCCGCCGCCCCCCAATACCCATTCCCCCCTGCCATGCCGCCAACCAACCCCCCCCCCCCCCGCACTCCTGCCTCTACTGTCTCCTCCTTTCCAGTCCTTACTCCCACACACACATTCTCTCAACACACACACACACACACACATATTCTCTCTCAAACACACACACGCACACACACACACACACACAGACACACGAACACTCTCTCTCTCTTTCAAACACACCCACTCACTCACACACACACACACACACACACACACACACACACACACACACACTCCTGTCCTAGTGACTTTTTGGAGGGTATATAACTAGCGGTGCCAGACTGGCAGAGAGAAGACGTTGACGAAAGGCAGCACTGTAACTCTACTAGTCTACTTTAGTGAACTCTAGTCTACCTGTGGGGCCCTGCACCTGTGAGCTCCACCTGTCTACCTGTATTCACCTGTACTGTACATCACTGACCAACCAACCTCACTCTGCAGCATGTGGACCAGGTAAGTGCCTCTTCATCCTCCTCATCCTCAGCTAAAAGTAGGAAGGAATCAAAGTAGACAAAATCGCCGTTAAAGTGTAGGCAGAGCGGCGTAGAGTTCAGTTTTGAGGTCGGGGATGATGTGTTGTTGTTTTGTAGCGTTGCCGTGGAAACACTAGGCTGTGTTTCCGATCACTACCACATTGGTCTTAAGGAGTGGGAGTGCTTACCCAGCTGTAGAGACACTGGCTTAGCTGGTCCAGGTGTAGGGTCGGACTTTTGACAGTCATAATTACTCTTGGGATCAATAAAGTAAATTCCATTTCATTCAATTCCATCAGAAAGACCGGCAGTCTAGAATGAAAGTTCAAACTTTACGTGACTGTACCGTCCCCTATAGAGAAATAAAGACTATTCATTTATGAATGTAATATTTCTGTTACAGGAATATTGTTATTCTGTTCTCACTGTTGGTGCTAATGGTGGAGGGAGACCTCAATACCAACAATGGTAAGAGCTGCTTGTGTTTACTTTATATACTTTATCATATTTATTTCACCTTTGTCAATGTTGGAGTGGTGTGGAGAGAGGAAAATTGACCTGTGTTTTTCATGATCTTTAGATGGGGTTATCCAAGCCATGTCCACAGGTAATGAATGATTATCGTATAGACAACACTGAACAATAACTGTGATCTTTGTATTTATTATATTATGTATTTCACTGTTTCTCTCTGTCTCTTTTTCTCTCGCTCCTGCTTCTAGATAGGGACTCAACCTCCGATGAAGCTCCTACTGGTAAGAGACCATCCAACAGGGATTCCATCATCTCTCTCTCTCTCTCTCTCTCTCTCTCTCTCTCTCTCTCTCTCTCTCTCTCGCTCTACCCCCCCCCCCCCCTCTCTCTCTCTCTCTACCCCTCTCTCTCTCTCTTACTTCTCTCTCTCTCTTACTTCTCCCTCTCTTTCTACCCCTCTCTCTCTCCTCTGTCCCTTACCTGTGCTCGGTGTTAACCTGTTGCTGTTTGTCTATTTCTTTTCCACAGAGAGTATGAACGCTGTCTCACCTGACCAACCCAACGGTAAGCACTTTAGACTCATTTACAGCCAATAGGAAGAGATACAGAGAGGGAGGAAGTGGTTACAGCCAATAGGAGGAGATACAGAGAGGGAGGAAGTGGTTACAGCCAATAGGAGGAGATACAGAGAGAGAGGGAGGAAGTGGTTACAGCCAATAGGAAGAGATACAGAGAGAGAGGAAGTGGTTACAGCCAATAGGAGGAGATACAGAGAGAGAGGAAGTGGTCACAGCCAATAGGAGGAGATACAGAGAGAGAGGAAGTGGTTACAGCCAATAGGAGGAGATACAGAGAGAGGGGGAGGAAGTGGTTTACAGCCAATAGGAGGAGATACAGAGAGAGAGGAAGTGGTTACAGCCAATAGGAGGAGATACAGAGAGAGAGGGAAGAAGTGGTTACAGCCAATAGGAGGAGATACAGAGAGGGAGGAAGTGGTTACAGCCAATAGGAGGAGATACAGAGAGAGAGGAAGTGGTTACAGCCAATAGGAGGAGATACAGAGAGAGAGGAAGGAAGTGGTTACAGCCAATAGGAAGAGATACAGAGAGAGAGGAAGTGGTTACAGCCAATAGGAGGAGATACAGAGAGAGAGGAAGTGGTTACAGCCAATAGGAGGAGATACAGAGAGAGGGGGAGGAAGTGGTTTACAGCCAATAGGAGGAGATACAGAGAGAGA
Source organism: Aplochiton taeniatus (assembly GCA_017639675.1). NCBI lineage: Eukaryota > Metazoa > Chordata > Actinopteri > Galaxiiformes > Galaxiidae > Aplochiton > Aplochiton taeniatus. The sequence goes on from CM030175.1 coordinate 1,868,732, forward strand.
GGAAGTGGTTACAGCCAATAGGAGGAGATACAGAGAGAGAGGGAAGAAGTGGTTACAGCCAATAGGAGGAGATACAGAGAGAGAGGGAAGAAGTGATTACAACCAATAGGAGGAGATACAGAGAGAGAGGGAAGAAGTGGTTACAGCCAATAGGAGGAGATACACAGAGAGAGAGGGAAGAAGTGATTACAGCCAATAGGAGGAGATACACAGAGAGAGAGGGAAGAAGTGATTACAACCAATAGGAGGAGATACAGAGAGAGAGGGAAGAAGTGGTTACAGCCAATAGGAGGAGATACACAGAGAGAGAGGGAAAGTGAAAGGGAAAGAATGGGTGCATTTCTATGATTCAGTCTGTAGTCCCTAGAATCATCTAGCATCACCACTTGGCAGAGCCGTCGTTAGGGGGCGGAGTCTTTGTTTGGGGGCGGGGAGGTTGCTAAGGGGGGGGGGGGGGGGCGTGTGGGAGGTGACAGAAGTTCCTGTCCTACGATTGGCTAGAAACTCAAGACATGAATACAGTTGGCATTTCTAAGAGTAATGATGATGATGGTGATGATGCCAATGAGGAGGATGAAGATGACTAAGCACTGTCATTGAATGTCTTCTAATCTTCTCCATATCAACTCACACTTAACTAATGTGTTGCAACGGTTTTTGTCATTCCTTTCTGTACGTCCGTATTGGAACGACTAGCCGACTGGCTGGCTGAGTGACTGGTTGGCATGAGGTATTAGTAGAGGGCAGTGAGAATGAAAGATACACAGTAAAAGCTATTCTAGTACATCATATGTATTACACTGCCATCTAGTGGTGATCTTACGTTATTACATAATGACAAAAAGACTATTTTATAAACCCCCATACTGTTTGTATTTCTGTTTTTCTTCTGATTTTCTTTTGTTTGTTTTTTCAGATGAACTTCAGTATTATAATGGAGGGAGAGCAGGTAATTAAAGAAACTCAGTAAAACTGTTTTTATTTTATGTCCTTCAGTGTACTCAATTATATTCTATTTGTTTAAACAAATTCTAACATGTTCATGGAAATAATACCGCCAACACAGAGGTATATTTTCTTTATAATCAGAATCTAGTACTTTACACAAAAATGTCTGTGAACACAATTTCAGTCTACCGCAGTCAACATGCTGTGTGTCTATGATAGAATATATTTGGTTCATAACCTGTTTCTGTGGTGGAGTGTGTATTTGGTTCATAACCTGCTTTCTGTGATAGCATGCTGAATTTCTCTGAGTATATAATGGGTTTTTAACCTGCTTTCTGTGATAGCATGCTGTATTTCTCTGAGTATGTAATGGGTTCTGAACCTGTTTCAGTGGTGGAGTGTGCATTTGGTTCTTAACCTGCTTTCTGTGGTGGAGTGTGTATTTGGTTCATAACCTGTTTCTGTGGTAGAGTGTGTATTTGGTTCTTAACCTATTTCTGTGGTGGAGTGTGTATTTGGTTCATAACCTGTTTCTCTGGTGAAGTGTGCATTTGGTTCATAACCTGCTTTCTGTGGTGGAGTGTGTATTTGGGTCTTAACCTGTTTCTGTGGTGGAGTGTGTATTTGGGTCTTAACCTGGTTCTGTGGTGGAGTGTGTATTTGGTTCATAACCTGGTTCTGTGATGGAGTGTGTATTTGGTTCATAACCTGTTTCTGTGGTGGAGTGTGTATTTGGTTCATAACCTGCTTTCCATGGTGGAGTGTGTATTTGGGTCTTAACCTGTTTCTGTGGTGGAGTGTGTATTTGGGTCTTAACCTGTTTCTGTGGTGGAGTGTGTATTTGGGTCTTAACCTGTTTCTGTGGTGGAGTGTGTATTTGGTTCTTAACCTGTTTCTGTGATGGAGTGTGTATTTGGTTCATAACCTGCTTTCCATGGTGGAGTGTGTATTTGGGTCTTAACCTGTTTCCATGGTGGAGTGTGTATTTGGTTCATAACCTGCTTTCTGTGGTGGAGTGTGTATTTGGGTCTTAACCTGTTTCTGTGGTGGAGTGTGTATTTGGGTCTTAACCTGGTTCTGTGGTGGAGTGTGTATTTGGTTCATAACCTGGTTCTGTGATGGAGTGTGTATTTGGTTCATAACCTGTTTCTGTGGTGGAGTGTGTATTTGGTTCATAACCTGCTTTCCATGGTGGAGTGTGTATTTGGGTCTTAACCTGGTTCTGTGGTGGAGTGTGTATTTGGGTCTTAACCTGTTTCTGTGGTGGAGTGTGTATTTGGTTCTTAACCTGTTTCTGTGGTGGAGTGTGCATTTGGTTCATAACCTGTTTCTCTGGTGAAGTGTGCATTTGGTTCATAACCTGCTTTCTGTGGTGGAGTGTGTATTTGGGTCTTAACCTGTTTCTGTGGTGGCTGTGCAGCAGGTGCAAGCAGCAGCAGTGGAGAAACAGGAGCTAATGGTGAGTCTAAGCTTTCTCTCTACTGGGTAAGCTTTAGGTCAAACGGCCCCATGACACCAACACAAAGAATTATATTTAAAATAATCCCCTTATAGTTGTTATACGCTGAATTCAATATCGATATTTCAAATAATCCCCTTATAGTTGTAATACGATTATTTCAATATTGACGTTTAAAATATTCATATTATGGTTTGAGGTACGTCTAACGATATCCCATTAAACCAATGTCTTTAATACTAAATTACTATTTGTTGCTTTGCCTGTCTTCAGCTCCCCCTCAGCCAAATGAAGTGATTGCACCTGGTAAGTACTCTAATCTCTTTCCTGTTTGAAGTATCTGTACTCTGCCTGTACTTGAGTAAAAGTACTCTACCTGTGTTATGGTATCTGTATTCTTCCTGTATTACATTATCTGTATTCTACCTATATAAGAGTACATTGTCTGAATTCTACCTGTGTAAGAGTACATTGTCTGAATTCTACCTGTGTAAGAGTACATTGTCTGAATCCTACCTGTGTTAAATAATCTGCAGTCTACCTGTATATGCGTTATAGCCTAACGCAGTGAGGGGTACGTGTTACAGAATGGACCTTTGTGATAAAGACCCACTCTTAATGTTGGTACTCCTTTCTGTTCAAAACAGCTGCTCCTGCTGCTGCTGCTGCAGACAGTGATGAGAACGACGGTAAGAGGAACACACACACACACACACACACAAACACACACACACACACACACACACACACACACACACACACACACACACACACACACACACACACACACACACTAACAAGCGAACCACTTAAAAAATTAATACATCTTTCACCAAATTGATCTTTTCAGACGATGAAAACAATTCCGATGAAGATGGGAGAAAAAAGTTCAGTCCACGATCTGCCAAAGCACCGCCCCCCCAGCCCCCTCTGCCCCCCCAGCCAGTGCCCCCCCAGCCCCAGCCACTGCCGCCTCAGCCCCTGCCTGTGAAGGCTGTAGCCACCCGCAGCTCCAAGTCCAAGAGGAGATCCAGAACGTCCCGCCGCCAGATCTGAACCAACCAACATACACACACACACACACACACACACACACACACACACACACACACACACACACACACACACACACACACACACACACACACACACAGTGGGCATGTTCTGGGTCACTTTCATGGCAGTCAACTGCCTGCTCTCATAAAACCTGGATAAGTGTTTTTTATACAAAAGCCAATATGTGTCTTTCATGATCTATATCCATCCGATGTTCAGCCTCTCTGCCACTGTCTGAGTCTAGACCCTCTGGAACGTGCCTTCATCACTGTAGTCCATCATCAAAGATCACATGACAGAAAATCTAAAAATCAAAAACACTAAAAGCCCCACTGGGCACGTGAACTTTGACCCTACCATAGACCAGTATTGTGAAGCCTGTTCTATCCTCTGCTCTCTCTGTTAGACCCTTTCCCAAAACACCAGACAACATGGAAAAGAATACAATAGAACACAACTTTATCGTACAAACCTTGGGCTGGAGCAGGGGTTTTCCTCCAGGGGTACCCCTATGGGAACGGGGCCTACTCACAGGGGTACTTATGGCTGGTAAAAATGTGTTCTAATGTATTTGTCTACCAGCTTAACAGGTCTTCACGATGACCAAAGACTTCTGTTCTATTGTATTTGTCTGATTGAACTAGTCTGATCTGTATCTTCCCCTGTGAGGTGTGTAGCTCCTCCCCTGGGTCTCTCGGTCAAAGGTAAAGATAAACCTTTGTCAGCTGCTGATTGGCTGCTGAAGTCTACGCTCTAGATTGGGTTGGCTTCAAAGAGAGAGAGAGAAAGAGCCAGAGAGAGAGAGAGAGAGAGAGAGAGAGAGAGAGTCAGGCAGCTCTCTCCTTTATTCCAGTGTTTGCAGTCACACACCTCCTCGCTATTTTCTTCTCAACCTCTTGGAGGCGACGTCCACCCGAAAAAACTTGACAGCCACAGTGAAAAAAAATCCTTGAGTAGAGCTGTTTTAAACTGTGTCAAATAAAGCTAACAGCAGATGAATACACAACACCAGGCCTACTGTCTGTCTCACAGGATCTCTCTCCATCCTTTCCAGGTGAATGCGAGGGCTGCTAGCCTGAAGACACACAGATCACAGCCTCAGCTGGCCACTACTCACTATCTCTATATTCACTATCTCTGTATTCACTATCTATATATTCACTATCTCTGTATTCACTTTCTCTGTATTCACTATCTCTATTTACTATCTATATATTCACTATCTTGTGTACCTCTTTCTCTCTCGCTCTCTCTCTCTCTCTCTCTCTCTATATATATATATATATATATATATCTCCGTCACTGTCTGTCTGTCTGTCTGTCTGTCTGTCTGTCTGTCTGTCTGTCTGTCTGTCTGTCTGTCTGTCTGTCTGTCTGTCTGTCTGTCTGTCTGTCTGTCTGTCTGTCTGTCTTCCCCAAATCATCATTTTGTATTCACACAGTATTTAAAGACGTATAAAAAAAGAAAGGAATCGTTTTTTTTTGGATGAGATATCAAAAGCTTTTTAAAGTCATTTGATCTTTATTATCAATTTATTAATAAACGTATTATTATAATACATGGACTATGTCCCTGCTTCTCAATCGTAGATCATGCCTCTAAATAGACCCCAAAATAAATAATATTAACTATTAAATGGGTTCCCAGCATTGCCTTGGTCCTTCTGCTGCTATCTCATGAAGCAATACTGTATATGTCATACAAATATAAAAAGCCATGAGGAAACAGGTACGGGGTTACTCACTCTGCCATGCCCTATCACCCTGCCTGTCTGTCTCTCTCGCTGCCAGTCTCCCTTTATGCCGTACTGCTTGTCTGCCTGTCTGTCTGTCTCTCTGCCTGTCTGTCTGCTTGTCTGCTCGTCTTTCTGTCTGCCTTTCTGCCTGCTTACCTGTCTGTCTGTCTGCCTTTCTGCCTGCTTACCTGTCTGTCTGTCTGTTTGCCTACCTTCACTGAATCCATTGACTCAGTGAACAAAAGAGGAAGTATTTTATTATGAAGGTCAGCTTCTTCTCGTGCTCTTAAGTTGATACCCCAAAACACACACACACACACACACACACGAGCAGGGTAGGAGGGAGGGTCTCGAATGGGCTAGAGGTGAGTTCAGGGGCCACCCATATGGACAGCAGCTGACTTTCCACACACACACACACACACACACACACACACACACACACACACACACACACACACAGCAGCAGAACAAACTGAATGTGATGGTTTCTTCTCAGTATCCTTTAATGGCAGGTGTCACCTTCCTCCTCCTTGGTGTCCCTCTGCAGTTACAGAACACTCTCTGTTACACACACACACACACACACACATACACACACACACACACACACACACACGTCACAACGCCACACACAAACACACATACACATACACACACACACACACACACACGTCACAACGCTACACACACGTCACATATGCTACACCAAGCACACACAGAACACGTACACATAGTCTGAAAGAGAGCTGGGGTTAGGGGTTTATTTTCTGTTGAGGGTATGTAAGCAGCATTCTCTGTGTGAAATAATAAAGACGGCAACAACAGACACAGTAAAAGGTGTAATAACATTTCTGGTGAAGTGAAGAACACAGAAAAGTCATGTGATTTTAGTACGTGGCCAGAGACCAAAGTGGGTGTTTACTGTGCAGAAACGGGGTGGAAAGAGGCCTTGCCTCCCTCTGCTGGTCACCACAGGTATGACAGGAGGAGATGAGCCCCAAGAGGAAGTCCATTCAGAAAAGTCTGAAACATCTATTCCCTTTTTTAATCCATAAACCATGAATCCAATAAAAATATGTTTCTTAAACTTTAAAGATAACAAAATTAAGTCAATAACAAAATAAAATAACTTTAGTTATTAGTCATTAGTTAGTATTTATAGAGCGGCTGATCCAACACAGCACCTTGGCCTCGCCTTGGTCATAGCACTGGTAACCTCACTTCTTAATGCTGTGTGTGTGTGTGTGTGTGTGTGTGATGGTTGTGTGTGTATGGGTATCTGTCTGTGTGTTTGTGCATGTGGGTGTGTGTGTGTGTGTGTGTGTGTGTGTGTGTGTGTGTGTGTGTGTGTGTGTGAGTGTGTGTATGTGTGTGTGTGTGTGTGTGTGTGTGTGTGTGTGTGTGTGTGTGTGTGTATGTGTGTGTGTTTGTGGGTGTGATCAATAAAACATAGTTTGGACTTCAGGGACTGTCGCCATAGAGACCTAAGGACATCATGGAAAAGAGAGAAATGGGAATCATGAGTTAGAGAGACTAAGATATATATATTTACAGAGAGAGAGAGAGAGAGAGAGAGAGAGAGTGAGAGAGAGAAAAACAAAGAGAAAGAGATGGGAATAGAGAGTCTGAGAGGGAAAGAGAGAAAAATAGAGAGAGAGAGAGAGAGAGAGAGAGAGAGAGAGAGAGAGAGAGAGAGAGAGAGAGAGAGAGAGAGAGATGGAGGTGAATGTGTTAGCGTGTCATTCTATGTCATCCTTTATTTATTCAAGGAGACTGGAGATCAGAGGCTCCTGCTCCCATCAGGCCATGGACCAATCAGAGGCTCCTGCTCCCATCAGGCCATGGACCAATCGGAGGCTCCTCACCGCTGACCTGAAGGAACAGGTGCAAGAACAGGAAATTACATGACAGGAAAATACCTAGAGTTAGAGTTAGAGTTAGAGTTAGAGTGTGGGGTTAGAGTTAGAGTTAGAGTGTGGGGTTAGAGTTAGAGTTAGAGTTAGAGTGTGGGGTTAGGGTTAGAGTTAGAGTTACTGGCTTGTATTAAGTTAGAGTATGGGGTTAGAGTTAGAGTTAGAGTTAGAGTGTGGGGTTAGAGTTAGAGTTAGAGTTAGAGTGTGGGGTTAGAGTTAGAGTTAGAGTTACTGGCTTGTATTAAGTTAGGGTGTGGGGTTAGAGTTAGAGTTAGAGTTAGAGTGTGGGATTAGAGTTAGAGGCTTGTATTGGTACTAATGATTAATGACGTCATCATCTTAACCCTATGTGTTGTACTTGTACCTTTGCATGTGTGTATGTTTGTACATGTGTGTGTGTGTGTGTGTGTATGTGCCTATGTGTTTGTGTGTATGTTTGTACGTGAGTGTGTGTGTCTGTGTGTGTGTGAGAGAGAGTGTCTATGTGTGTGCGCGTGTGTGTGTATGTGTACGTGTACGTGAGTGAGTGTGTGTGTGTGTGTATGTGCCTATGTGTTTGTGTGGATGTTTGTACGTGCGTGTGTGTGTGTGTTTGTGTGTCTGTGTGTGTGTGAGAGAGTGTCTATGTGTGTGCGTGTGTGCGTGTATGTGTACGTGAGTGTGTGTGAGTGTGTGTGTGTGTGTGTATGTGTACGTGAGTGAGTGTGTGTGTGAGTGTGTGTGTGTGTGTGTGTCCCTCTCATTAGCGGCTGTTTGCATGCCCTTCACCACTCAGCTGAGGGGAACACACTGCTCCTCTGGGTCAACAAACGCACAGAGAGTTAGGACGCTAACGTTCAGTAACAGAGAAACCTGTCTAGTTGATTTACATCTCGCCGCCTATCCTTGAAGGACCCCAGTGTGGGCAAACCGGGCCTGACTGACTCACAGAGTCCAGAGCCGCTATTGACCAGGGAATTGCTGGGAACCGACTTTGAAAAAGCAGTGTATCTGGACAGACCATGACATGTTTCCAAACAATATTAACACATGCTAACACATGGATGCTTTTGAATAGGGCCATGCAAAAACTAAAATTTAAATCTGAAGCTGGAATCCATGTGGGCAGGTGGCATTACAAGGTTTACTCATTTTATATATTTACATATTTGATATTTTCTTAACTCTTAGGAGATGGAATAATGGAGTGTTCGTCTATGCAAGGAGGCCGCTGTGCGTTTCTCAAGTGAGGATGCTTCTGCAGATACATAATAATAAAAGTCGACTCAGCGATAATTCCGCTGAATCATTGGATTGGCTCAAACTGGGCGAGCTGGCATCGCTGAACCAGGAAGTGATTTTTATCAGTGTGAGCTCTTCTCTGGGTTGTCACGGTAACAGACAGAGAGAGAGAGAGAGAGAGAGAGAGAGAGAGAGAGAGAGAGGGGTTGGAATAACTGGATGGCAGGAAGAATGCTGACGTGGAGTTCAAATACATAACCAATGCATATGCCACACACACACACACACACACACACACACACACACACACACACACACACAGAAAAAGTGACTATGTTCACTCAACACTCCCCAAGGCTCTAATAACAAAACGCATCCTGTTTCGTATTCAATCATTTCAGTCAAGCTTATTTGCATGTTAGTGTGTGTCTGTGTGTATATATGTGTGTGTGTGTGTGTGTGTGTGTGTGTGTGTGTGTGTGTGTAGCATATGCATTGGTTATGTACTTGGTCTTCACTTCAGCATTTTTCATTATATATGTATTATGTATATATATATATGTATTTATGTATATACATACATAGAGATTTAATAAAAAACACAGGGTCTAATAGTCATTACATTGGGAAAATGTGGTAATGTTGTTCGAATAGTTGCTGAGTGAGAACCAGGATGCTTGTTGTTTGTAAGGGGGATGGGGGGGTGGAGGGATGGAGGGATGGGGGGTGGAGAGATGTAGGGATGGAGGGTTGGGGGGGGGTTAGGAGGTGTGTGGTGTGAAGGTGGAAAAAAACAGCTGTTTTAAAAGACTGACAGAAGGCGGGTTTAAGGGCGGGATTAGAAGACGAGCCAGCCAATCAGCGTGTCCATGCAGATAAAGAGAGGGGCTAAAAGACAGTCTGGACCCGCCCTCGTCACCATGGCGTTGTGTTACCTCAAAACAACATTAAGAACTCATTTAAAATGCTGTTATTCTAAATATGAATCTATTCAACCATGACTTTTCATATAAAACTAACCTCTTCGTGTGTTGAAATAGCACACAAACATCCGGGATGGAAGCTGCCCACTTGAAAACACAGATGACATATCTGCTCTCAACACAAAGCTCTTTTAAATATTGACTTCTTTTTCATCTTGGATTAAGGCTTAACAGATATTATAACACCGTATCCTGTGTGTTTTGCAATTCAGTCATCATTTCTCATTGGAACGTTAAATGTGATATAGTTTTACTTTTAGTATTCAAACTGCTGCCCAAATGAAACCTTAGGCTTTCATAACATCAGCATGTCATGTTTTACCTAGAGGGAGATCTAAGTCTCAAATCAATGGATAGCTCCATCCATGACACCATTTCCTTTCTCTCCCTCCGACCAGTGACCTTCCTGGGTTCCCCCAACAGCCCAGGGTCTGGGGTCGGGGGTGAGGGTGGGGGTGGGGGGGTGGCATGGGTCTGGGTCTGAAATGTCAACCCAGGCACAGTGGAAACATTCAAGCCTTTCTCCTCCTGAGCTGGAAATCGGAGAGCAAGCTGTTAGGTTTGATAATGCCAAAGCTTCAGGTTCACACGAGCTCCAGCTCTGAGGTCCGAGTGCTGGGTCCACTCCCCGCTCACTCTCTGTGTGAGAACCACCCCACCGGACCGCCGCCAGGGTCGCCGCGGCAACGTGACAGCTCCGTAAACACAGGGGTTTTCCAGATATCTGAGTCATTTGCAGAGAGAGAGAGAGAGAGAGAGAGAGAGAGAGAGAGAGAGAGAGAGAGAGAGAGAGAGAGAGAGAGAGAGAGAGTCAGATAAAAAGAAAGGGGTGAAAGGAGGGAGGAAAGGAGGAGAAAGAGGGGAAACACAGAAGTAAAGGAGAACCAGGAAAGGATTATGACGATGATGATGACGATGATGACGATGATGATGAAGATCAAGGGCCGCTGTTTTTTACCATATAAGGGGGGTTTTGCATCACAAGTCATATGCACATATACCATTTTAATGACAACAAATCACCACTTCCTGCACAAACCAACACTGTGAGTTTCATTGAAGTCTTGGTAAAACATTTAAAACTACAATACCCATGACTCTTTTTCTGAAGGAACCAATGAATAGGTCTGAAGTTACAGTAAAACGTTTATTTTTTTCTTTTACTTTGCATTTACTTTGCAAGAAACTATGAATGCACACAAATGTGTAAGTAATGTGGGTATGTGTTCTGTTTTTGATTTACTGGATTATATTGTAATGTTTAACAGTATTCTAAGAAAGGGTATCATTCTCAGGACTCTAGCCAAAATAAACACACAGAAAAAGTTCCTGTATATTTATAAAGTGCTAATATTCAAACAGAACAAAACAAAACAAATTAACATTTGTAATAAGAAACTATGAATACATACAAATGTTTAAGTACTGTGGGTATGTGTTCTGTTTTTGATTTACTGGATTATATTGTAATAATTAACTGTACTCTAAAAAAGGGTACTATTCTTAGGACCCAATTAAATAAT
>CM030175.1:1887073-1894573 GCA_017639675.1 Aplochiton taeniatus
CTGCTGACTCAGCAGACAGCCAGGACACCACTGATGCTGCAGGTAAGTTCAAAGGTCATCCACTGTTATTTTTAAATTAGTTATTCCTAATAGAACATGTATCTAAATATCTCCCTTTAGACAGGAGCCTAAGTGATGCTAATGCTGTCTGTTTGTAGATGCTGCTGACTCAGCAGACAGCCAGGACACCACTGATGCTGCAGGTAAGTTCAAAGGTCATCCACTGTTATTTTTGTATTAGTTATTCCTAGTAGAACATGTATCTAAATATCTCCCTTTAGACAGGAGCCTAAGTGATGCTAATGCTGTCTGTTTGTAGATGCTGCTGACTCAGCAGACAGCCAGGACACCACTGATGCTGCAGGTGAGTTCAAAGGTCATATGATAGTTCAAAGGTCACCTGCTGTTATTCTATAGGAGTCATGTAGAGGATTCTATTGGAGACATATCGGAAAGTTCAAAGGTCACCTATTGTAATTTTTTTACAAGTTACTCCCATTAGGATATGTATCTAAATATCTCCCTTTAGACAGGAGGCTAAGTGATGCTAATGCTGTCTGTTTGTAGATGCTGCTGACTCAGCAGACAGCCAGGACACCACTGATGCTGCAGGTGAGTTCAAAGGTCGTACAACAGTTTAAAGGTCACAACTGTTGATTTTAAATGAGTTAATCCTTGTAGAACAGGCTCTAAAGCACTTTCTTTAGGACATGGAGGCTAAGTGATGCTAATGCTGTCTGTTTGTAGATGCTGCTGACTCGGCAGACAGCCATGACACCTCCGAAGCTGAAGGTGAGTTCAAAGGTCATCCACTGGGAGCTCTAATAGGAAACATGCAGCTTGTGAGCCCTTTGTGTGAATGGACAGGTCTTTGTCAGAATCCCACAAACCCTAACAAAAGGCCTTGTTTAAAATATAAAAAAACAGGCTAATCACAACAGGCTAACAATAATAGGTTAATAACAACAGGCTAACCACTGCAGGCTAACAACACCAGGCTAACAAAAACAGGCTAGCAAAAACAGGCTAACAACAACAGGTTAACAACACCACGCAAACAAAAACAGGCTAACCGCTACAGGCTAACCACAACAGGCTAACAACAACAGGCTAACCGCTACAGGCTAACAACAACAGGCTAACAACAACAGGCTAACCACAACAGGCTAACAACAACAGGCTAACCGCTACAGGCTAACAACAACAGGCTAACAACAAGGGCTCATCCAAACACTCCGTCTGCCACATTTCCACACGGTCTGAAAGAAACAGACCCAAGGCGCTCTCACCCCGACTGTGTGTCTATGAAGGGTCAGAGAGTGGTTCTGTAAGGATTTTGTGTGTGTGTGTGTGTGTGTGTCAGTTAGACAGTGTTTCTGTTAGAATTGTGTGTCTGTGATGGATCTGACAGTGTTTCCGTTAGGATTGTGTGCCTGTGGTTGTGTGTGTGTGTGTGTGTGTGTGTGTGTGTGTGTGTGTGTGTGCGTGTGTGTGTGTGCGTGCGTGCGTGCGTGCGTGGATGTTGGTGGTGGTTTCCATAGTGCAGTGGAAAGAACACTTTCCCATGCCAGTACCAGACCATGTCCCCATGGGGCAACATGAGCATCAAGTTAATCTATCATGAGACTGAGCTCTGTCTAGGATTAGGATCAGCAGATTGAACTTAGAAATGACCCTCGACATCCACAAAATAATGTTTGGCCTTTGACCTTTGGTCCTACAGATGCAGATCAGAGCGTGGAAGAAGCAGGTAACATTACTGACTAACAATGTCAAACAGTGTTGCTAAATAAAACGTCATGGTAACACAATAGCAAAAAGATCAAGATCACTGTCAACTTAAAAAATTATTCAAACATGTAATAAAACGTGTTTTTTATCTTTATTAGTTGACGATGATATTAGCTAGAAGGAGACAAAAAAGTGAACTAATGAGATCTATTCTATTTTAGACTCAGCAGATGTTGACTCCACAGGTAAGATATGAGGCCAACTGGAATACAAAAAATGAATGGATGGATGAGATGGTGTAAATAAACTAATGAATGGATGAGATGGTGTAAGTAAATTAATGAATAAAGGAATTTACAGTCTACAATATGAGATAAACTATTACCTGTTCCCATGTGAAGGTATAGACATTTGACAACAATAAACCTTTCTGAGTCCTGTCAACTTAGCATGGTGATGTGTTGAAGTAATTGTTAAATGTTAGCATGGTGATGTGTTGAAGTCATTTTTAAATGTTAGCATGGTGATGGGTTGAAGTCATTTTTACACTTTTGGTTCCGTGACCTTTGACCTGCATGTGCAATCACTACTACGTCTGAAAGCTTTCCCCCCTCTTAAACATTCCCGGAATTAAACCTTCCTAATTCCTTCACTGAAATAGTTTTTCTCTTGTTTCCTGAAATGTCCCAAGTTAATCATTGAAAACTGGTAAAGGCAAATTTTCCTTGTAGCAAGACTGACACTGACTAACAAGTGCTGGTTAGACAGGTTGTGTTGTTAGAAGCCCTGATAGTGTTAGTTAGCCTTCATCATTTACGACATTATTTTCTTCTGTGATTTCTCTTGTCAATAAGCCTGGCTGACAAGTGATTTTAGACTTTAGATTTTAGATTTGACAGTAGGCACTGCGTGACAAACGGCTAAATGTATTTAAACATGGCCGTCATTCTATTGCACTCTCTCAGACAGCGCCACAGAAGTCAAAGACAATGATGAGGCAGGGAGCGACACAGACGGCTCCTCAGAAGGTAAGACACTTCATACACATGCTCAACCTCAGTCGATATACAGCACGAAGGTCTCTCGTGTTAAAGAAAATTGACGAAATTCCTTACTGTATTCCTTAACTTTCCTCTGTTTGTGTGTGTGTGTGTGTGTGTGTGTTTGTGTGTGTGTGTGTTGGAATAAAAAAAATCAAAGCTACTACAACCTCTGCTGTGGCCATTGTTGGTAAGAAAGAAAGAAACTCTCTAAAATGTGGTTACCTTATTTCCATGCTTGCCAGAATGGTTCCCACTGGCACAGATAGTTTTTACTTTTTCCATTTTGGCTGTTCTGGAGTATTTATGCTACGACCTATTTAGTTAAATGCTATTGGTTTGACTGGAAACCTAAAGGGGATAGCTTAGCAAGTGTTCTTTACATTTAATTGCAGGATTAGAAATGGTTTTCCTCTCTAACAGACTGTTTTTCTTTGTTTTCAGAAAAAGTTCCTTCGAGCGAGGACACCATAGGTCAGTATGAACAGGAAATATACCACAACAGTTAACAAGAAATACACACAGATAACAGGAAATATACCACAACAGTTAACAAGAAATACACACAGATAACAGGAAATATACCACAACAGTTAACAAGAAATACACACAGATAACAGGAAATATACCACAACAGTTAACAAGAAATACACACAGATAGCAGGAAATATACCTACCACAACAGTTAACAAGAAATACACACAGATAGCAGGAAATATACCACAACAGTTAACAAGAAATACACACAGATAGCAGGAAATATACCACAACAGTTAACAAGAAATACACACAGATAACAGGAAATATACCACAACAGTTAACAAGAAATACACACAGATAACAGGAAATATACCACAACAGTTAACAAGAAATACACACAGATAGCAGGAAATATTCCACAACAGTTAACAAGAAATACTCACAGATAACAGGAAATATACCACAACAGTTAACAAGAAATACACACAGATAACAGGAAATATACCACAACAGTTAACAGGAAATACACACAGATAGCAGGAAATATACCACAACAGTTAACAAGAAATTCACACAGATAACAGGAAATACACCACGACAGCTAACAGGAAATACACACAGATAACAGGAAATACACCACGACAGCTAACAGGAAATACACCCCAACAGCTAACAGGAAATATACCACAACAGCTAACAGGAAATACACACAGATAACAGGAAATACACACAGCTAACAGGAAATACACCCCAACAGCTAACAGGAAATACACCCCAACAGCTAACAGGAAATACACCACAACAGCTAACAGGAAATACACCCCAACAGCTAACAGGAAATACACCACAACAGCTAACAGGAAATACACCACAACAGCTAACAGGAAATACAGCACAACAGCTAACAGGAAATACACCACAACAGCTAACAGGAAGTCAGCGCTGCTTCAACATACACACGTACACCAACCCCTAATAAATCAATTCTACACCTGACAACTGGCAACTCAACCTACACACACACACACACACACACACACACACACACACACACACACACACACACACACATTTAATACACTCTTTTCCAGTAAACTCAGCCTGCAATATGTGTCCATCTGTCGCCTCCAGAGTCTGAGAAGGACTCGCAGTCCGGCCCCAAGGACCAAGACACTGAACAGGACTCAGACGAGACAGCCGAGGTGAAGAGTGAGGCGGACACCAGTGCCCTGGAATCAGAACCCGACAGCCAGCCCGACCTGAGCCTGGCAGCAGAGGACACTGATGACAGTGCTTCAGATGAGAGCCAGGAGAGCGCTCCAGAGGAAGACCAGGAGAACGCTCCAGATGAGAGCCAGGAGACCGCTCCAGATGAGAGCCAGGGGACCGCTCCAGATGAGAGCCAGGAGACCACTCTGGAGGTCACTGATGACAGCTCCCCAGATGAGAGCCAGGAGACCACTCTGGAGGAGACATTGTTGAAACAGTTCGAGATGGACTTGCAGGAGGAGGAGCCCGTGGAGTTGATGGTGGCGGAGACGTCAGTGGAGGAAGAGCCGGAGGAGGAGTCCCAGGAGGCCGTGGAGATGCCGGTGGCTGGGGAGCAGGAGTCCATTGAAGAGGCACTCGCGGAGGAGTTGCAGGAGTCCACAGAGACGAAGGAGGTAACAGAGACAGAGGAGCAGCAGGAGGAAGACAAGATAGACTCCCACAGCAAAGATGATGAAGACACGGATGAAGACAAGGATGACAGTAAAGATGATGAAGACAAGGATGACAGTAAAGATGATGAAGACAAGGATGACAGTAAAGATGATGAAGACAAGGATGACAGCAAAGATGATGAAGACAAGGATGACAGCAGAGATGACAGCAAAGATGATGAAGACAAGGATGACAGCAAAGGTGACAGCAAAGATGATATAGACACGGATGAAGACAAGGATGACAGCAAAGATGATGAAGACAATGATGACAGCAAAGATGATGAAGACAAGGATGACAGCAAAGATGATGAAGACAAGGATGACAGCACAGATGATGAAGACAAGGATGACAGCAAAGATGATGTAGACACGGATGAAGACAAGGATGACAGCAAAGATGATGAAGACAAGGATGACAGTGATGAAGAGAAAGACAGCGATGAAAAGAACGACAGTGACTCCGACGACAGCCATGACAAATCAGAGGAGCCAACTGAAGGCTCAGACTCTAACGAAGGTACGCTCTTTCTCTCTCTTCTCTCTCTTTCTTTTCTATTTCTCTACACCCCATCTCTCTCTCTCTTTTTCTTTCTCTATAACTCCACCTCTCTCTCTTTCTCTCTTTTTCTCTACATCTCTACCTCTCTCTCTCTTTTGCTCTATATCGCTCTTTCTCTCATTTTCTTATTCTTAATCATGGTTTAATCTCTACCTCTTTCTTTTTCTACATTTCTTACATTTCTCCCTTTTTCTTTTTCTATATATCTACCTCTCTCTCTCTCCCCCTCTCTCTTTCTTTTTCTCTACATCTCGTTCCCCCTCCATACCACATACAACTCACTCACACCTCTCTTGTCATTCAAATGAGATCTTTGGTTTCAGATGACAAAGATGAACAGGTTTGATGAAAACCAGTCATACAGGAAGTTTAAAAAGCAACAACCACAACCACATTGATAAAAGTAAAATCTTTAAATACCATAAGGGAACGCGATATGAGAATGTAGTTCTCTGAATGATATGCTAAGTCAATTTCAACTACATTCCCTTTCCAGAAAGGAAATCATGAACCTATTTTTCCATGATGAAAGTAAAATGTTATAGATCCAGTTGTTACATTTTTGAATTGACTATGCGTTTGTGTGTGTGTGTGTGTGTGTGTGTGTCTGTGTCTCTATGTCTGTGTGTGTGTGTGTGTGTGTGTGTGTGTGTGTTTGTGTGTGTGTGTGTGTGTGTGTGTGTGTGTGTGTGGTTGATTCTCAGATGAGGAGAAGGCCGTTGCTCCTGAATCTGACAAGGTGAATGTGGCTGATCTGGACACAACAGATAGTGAGTAACAACAACATCAATAACAACAACAACAACAATAACAACCACAGCAACAACAGCTCAGCCCAGCTAATGGCTTGTTTGTAGTTGTTGCCCCTAAAATGACCCTTTCCTATTGAACTGATATAGTAAATCGAACTATGTGCCTTCTACATTATTCAGTTTATTCTTTTAAACTATTGTTATTGGAAATGAAATGATTTAGGCCAGGAAGTACTATTGATTTAGACCAGGAAGTACTATTGATTTAGACCAGGAAGTACTATTGATTTAGACCAGGACGTACTATTGATTTAGACCAGGAAGTACTATTGATTTAGACCAGGACGTACTATTGATTTAGACCAGGAAGTACTATTGATTTAGACCAGGACGTACTATTGATTTAGACCAGGAAGTACTATTGATTTAGACCAGGACGTACTATTGCACAGCAGACTCTTCCATGTGCTGATGCTATCTCTTGCTCAATAATAACGCTGATTTCTCCTTTCTCGTTCCCAGCGGCCACAGTAGACGTTCCTGACATCCCAGACACACAGGACGACACCACCCAGGGTACAGGGCTCTTTGTGATGTCACACCTCTCTGCTCTGCTCTGCTCTGTTCTGCTCTGCTCTGCTCTGCTCTGCTCTGCTCTGTTCTGCTCTGCTCTGTTATGCTATGCTCTGTTATGCTATGCTATGATATGCTATGCTATGCTCTGTTCTGTTCTGTTCTGTTCTGTTCTGCTCTGCTCTGCTCTGTTCTGTTCTGTTATGCTATGCTATGCTATGCTATGCTATGCTATGCTATGCTATGCTATGCTATGCTCTGTTCTGCTATGCTCTGTTCTGTTCTGTTCTCCTCTGTTCTGTTATGCTCTGCTCTTCTCTGCTCTTCTCTGTTTTATTCTGTGGTATTCCATTTCGCCATTATCCACCAGAGTTTCGCTTATTGAGTTCTTCTATGGCTTTTAGCTCTGCTCTGTTCTATTTTATTACTCTTTCCCACCATCCAAAGACCTTAGCTGAGTGGTAGGTATGATTTGTGCTGATGTATGTGTGTGTGTGGGTGTGTGTGTGCGTGTGTGTGCTCAGGAGCAGCAAAGAACCCAGCGATGTCATAAGGCCGAGTTCTCCACTGTGGAAACACAAAAGACACACAGGTAGGGCCACACCTGACGATGACATCATCATTAAACAACACCTATTGATGACTTCACCCTTAAACAA
>CM030175.1:1907073-1932073 GCA_017639675.1 Aplochiton taeniatus
ACACACACACACACACACACACACACATGTACATACGTACATACACACTGAACCAGTGAGCACTATTCAACACTTTAATTATATATAATATAAAATATATTTGTTTATGTTTAGCATGTACTAGTTCTAGATCTAAAGGTTTATTTTGCTGTTTACAAATTAATTGAACGATGAAACATTATTTTCACCCTTCCTCAAATGTGTTTTAGTATCAAAGTATTGGCATTGGCCTGATATTATTTTGGTGAGTTTCCAGACAAACAATTGATTTGGATGGATTTGTTGTTAACTGGTTGGTTTTCTAAAGACATTAATAATTTAAAATAGTCTTTGGAAGTTCCAGTCAGTCAGGGCATCTTCCTTTAACCGCTGTACTCTCTGTTTATTAAAAAGTATGGAAATGTGTGATGGAGAGATAATCATCTAGAGAGCTGATTGTTTTAAAGACCTATTCTTACCTTTGAGCCTAAGCTGTTAATGTATTGGTTAGCTGCTTTAAAAGCTTAACTAAAATTTCAGGATCTGATTTGATCTGTTTGGGACTTGATATAAGGAATGTTATCACCTGTGTTGTTTGATCAGAGTTGTCTATGAAGTTATACCGCGCCCTAGTGACCAATATGTGCATGTGCAACATCTCATTGCTAGCCTGAACCTCATCATACACGGACAGACAACAATTACACTAACTTAGGAAACACATTTGAAATAAAACGAAATATTCTTAACAGCTACAAACAACTAAATAAATACATTCATTAATTGATTCATTAAGAACTTATAATTTGCTATCAGTTTATGATGCACTGTTGTTCTTTGTCCCCAGACATATTTTAATCGTTTCTGTGGTTGTCCTACTGGCAACAACCATTTCTACTGCTCCTGTAGAAGGTATGACCAACAGGGACAGAAGCCTGTGATTTAAACTTTGTACATTATTCCAGATAGCCTTTCACCATTCACCATTCATCACCATTCACCATTCACCACCATTCACCATTGACCACCATTCACCATTTACCACCATTCACCATTCACCACCAATCACCATTCACCATTCACCACCATTCACCATTCACCACCATTCACCACCATTCACCATCATTCACCACCATTCACCATTCACCACCATTCACCATTCACCATTTACCACCATTCACCATTCACCACCATTCACCAGTCACCACCATTCACCATTCACCACCATTCACCACCATTCACCAGTCACCATTCACCACCATTCATTGTTCCAGATGGCCTTTCACCATCTAAACCCCACACTGGGTCCCCACTAGATTTGAGTTGAAAATCTGAAAGTTGTTTCATTTCTCAGCGTTAATCTACTGCAGTGGTGAACGCATGAAGAATAACTGTTGTTCCTCTTTAGAGAAAGAAGGAGAGGAGGTTGAGCTGGAGCTGGAGGATGGAGAAGAGGAACTATCTGAGGAAGAAGAGGGTAGGAATGAAGGGATGAAGGACGGGATGGAGGAGGTGCGGGAAGGAATGAAGGGAGGAAAATATAGTAAGGGACGGATGGAGGAGGTATGAAAAGAAGAACAAAATAATTGTTTTTGAGTTGGGTATCCTGAGATCCTCCTTCAATACCGAACAGACTCAGACGACTAAAATTATCATAATTTGTATAATGTTTTATTGTTATTATGAAATTTGCATACATACAGAAACATAAAACCACTCACTTACGATACATTTTTTTGTTATTATTATTATTATTAGAATCAAACAAGTTAATCATAAACAAATAATGTGAGTATTGTGAATATGATATGAGAAGTACTGATCTAGGATATCTCTTGATAACAATTAACATCCAGTCCTAACATTATTTTCTTAAATTACACTTTTTAAAAAGTCAAAATTAAAATCACGCTAAATCAACCGATTTCTCCTGTTGCTATGAAACACACGTTTCATTAAAAAAAAAGCGTATCCTTCAAAATGTCCTCCTGTAACATTCTGAGATGTATTTTCTTTAGGAATGGTTAATTATCTAACGCATAGAGAACAAGCAGTGCATTTAAGAATAGGACTATTAATAAACGTATTTATATTTATAGACACATAAACGTTTATCGCTGTCTCTTTCCTTACAGATGACGACGACTCCAAAAGTCGAGATAAAGATAAGGATATGGGTGAGAGGTCGACCGCCTACCCCAACTAACTACTCAATCCTTTCAAATAAACATCCACTTTTAAACGCAGTGAAATAATCTCACCCATAAAACAATGTAAATAGTTAAATTCTACATATTTGAAATAATATTTATTAGTAGTAACGACTTTAAAAAGATATAATCCAATAAGCATTTTGAATATCACTCAATGATTAATATATCTCCCTGATTGCAATTGTACAGTTTAACAATGGGCGTGCATATTAGCATGCTAACTGCTATGGGGTTTTCATCCGACCATGAAAACATCGATACAGCTGGAATCAACCACATCATCTTAACACTCTGCCCCCTCATTCCTTCCTCTATCTCCCTAACAGGAAGAGGCCCACACCAGGCCACCACCGCCTCCAGTGACCTGGGTAAGACTAGCCCCCGGACTAGCAGGGGGATTAATCTAAGCTGCTTAAGCATCTGAATGTTGAATAGCGAGTGATCAGTGCTCCTCTTTCAGCCCGACTCCTGGTTTACAATGTGAGCGGCTCTCAGCATTGGAACAGATTCCTCTTAAACCCAGGAGCTCAGTTTGGGGGGGGGGGGGGGGGGGGGCTCTGTCTGAGATGGGGGGGGTGAACAGAGAGGCTCTTATAGTCTCATGTTAGCGTCTGAGCTGGGTTTCCAACACATGGAGAGATTAGCTCTCAGCTCACTGGGGGCGCACTAGGCAGGATATGGTCTGGGCTTTAAAAGGTGACCTGACAGAAAGTTCAGCTAAGATCTGAGCCCAGCCTCGGCTCTGAGAGAGAGGGCTGTGGCTTCAGATATCAGCTCACACCTGGGACTCTGAGAGAGAGGCTGTGGCTTCAGATATCAGCTCACACCTGGGACTGAGAGAGAGGGCTGTGGCTTCAGATATCAGCTCACACCTGGGACTGAGAGAGAGGGCTGTGTCTTCAGATATCAGCTCACACCTGGGACTGAGAGAGAGGGCTGTGGCTTCAGATATCAGCTCACACCTCTTCATCTGAACCCTCAGAGACCCTCCTCAGAGAGACATGGAGAGACACAGAGGCTGTGTTCTGACCAACAGTCATATATATGATACACACACACACACACACACACACACACACACACACACACACACACATACATATATATATAATCCCAGGGACTCTGAGGGGTCTTTGATAAGAGAGCCGTTCAGAGGTGATCTTTGGCTAATTAAGTGTAACCTTCCTAAAATAATACATCTTTTATTTTTTCTGATGACACTAGTTACATAATTAATAATGTTTTGAGAAGAAATAAGTGAACATTTTGCCTTCATGACTGTTGTTTCTACAGTAGTTTATTCCTGGGGTCCCCAGGGACACCAGTCAGTAGTCCATGTATGTTAAATGTAGGATGAGGGTTAACAAATAGACTTTGTTTAGTTTATTAGTATTATATTAAAATTTGTATTACGGGTATTGCTATTCTTCTTCTTCTTCTTAATATAGTTATTATCATGGATCTGTTTAACGGTTAGGCATCCTTACAGACCCAAGTATTTGATTGTTTGTTTATTTGTTTGTTTGTTTGTTTGTTTTCAGGTCTCAGTTCTCTGCCTGGGGTCTCTTCTCAGAACCAAGGCTCCAACGGTACACAGACAATGAAAGAAATCACTCTCTAAATAACATAAATATCAAATTCAATTTAAAATAGTCTAGAATGAGAAATAGAACTGTATGGAACATGAGTTAATTTGGTTATATTTTAGATTTGGCTATTATGGGATGTTTTGGGTGTATCTGTAATACAACACACATTTTGTATCTTGTCAGGTCTGAAGCTGAATGGAGATAGCTCCATCCAAGCTGGTTCTGAGTGTAAGCTATTAGTTAGTTATTAGTCATAATTTTACATAAGATTAATATATATGTAATATTGATAGGTGCACATATGTTTCAAACTCAAAGCATTTTGTTATAGCTTCGAGTAGTTCTGCAGCTGGGGCCGGGATGAAGGGTAAGGCTTTCTCTTCCAAACAAAACAAAACCAAAAAAAAATGAAATATGACATAGTTTCTACCTACCTGTAGATTGGAATACATAGTACATAAGCAAACCATAACATGATGGTGTTTGTCATGTGGTGTGTGTGTGTCTGTGTGTGTGTGTGTCTGAATGTGTGGTTGGTGTGCATTCTTTTGAGTGTGTGTTTCTTTGTATTGTCCTGTCTGTGATGCGGTGTGTGTGTGTATGTGTGTGTGTGTGTGTGTGTGTGTGTTGATCAGGTGATGGTGGTGGAGGAGGAGATCCACATGCTGCCGGTCACTATGGATCTTTGGGTAACACCAAACCCCTTACCCTTTCATCCACCTCATTTACAACCTACCATAAGAATACAGTAACACAGGCTGTGTGTGTGTGTGTGTGTGTGTGTGTGTGTGTGTGTGTGTGTGTGTGTGTGTGTGTTATTCAGATGGTGCCGCAGATGCTACCCATGTTGCAGCCAGCTCAGGCACCTCAGGTAATGCATAATAAAACAGAACACATATACCCAGAATAAACAACACCATCATCCAGGCTAGCTTGTCTCTCAGCTAACACTGCCTTTGGGCTAACTGGCTTTCAAGATAACTAGTTTTAAGCTAACTAATTGTCTCTGGGTTAACTAGGTGTTAACTAACTAGCTATATTGTGGCTTACTAGCTGTCTCTGGGCTAACTGTCTGTAATATGGTTAACTACAGGTGAGCTAGTGAGTACTATTATGTGTTAACCAGGGATAACCATAGGCTAACTAGCATCATTATACCAGTGTATACCATGGGATAACTAGCTTTATAATCTGCTTACCAGTGATAACCATGGGATAACTAGCAGTATTATGTGTTAACCAGGGATAACCATGGGCTAACTAGCATCCTTATATGGTAACCAGTGTATACCATGGGATAAGTAGCTCTCTAATCTGCTTACCAGGGACAACCGTGGGCTAACTAGCAGTATTATGTGTTAACCAGGGAAAACCATAGTATAACTAGCATCATTATATGGTAACCAGTGTATACCATGGGATAAGTAGCTCTCTAATCTGCTTTTCCAGGGATAAAAACCATGGTATAACTAGCATCATTATATGCTAGCCAGGGATAACCACTGGCTAACTAGCGGTCTGTGCTAACCAGAGATAACCATGGGCTAACTAGCAGTATTATGTGTTAGCCAGGGATAACCATGGGCTAACTAGCAGTATTGTGTTAACCAGAGATAACCATGGGCTAACTAGCAGTATTATGTGTTAACCAGGGATAACCATGGGCTAACTAGCATCATTATATGCTAACCAGTGATAACCATGGGATAACTAGCTTTCTAATCTGCTTACCAGGGATAACCATGGGATAATTAGCAGTCGTATGTGTTAACCAGGGATAATCATGGGCTATCTAGCAGTCTGTATTAACCAGAGATAACCATGGGCTAACTAGCAGTATTATGTGTTAACCAGAGATAACCATGGGATAACTAGCAGTATTACGTGTTAACCAGGGAAAACCATGGGATAACTAGCATTATTATATGCTAACCTGGGATAACCATTGACTAACTAGCAGTCTGTGTTAACCAGAGAAAACCATGGGCTAAAGCAGTATTATGTGTTAACCAGGGATAACCATGGGCTAATTAGCATCATTGTATGTTAACCAGGGATAGCCATGGGCTAATTAGCAGTCTGTGTTAACCAGGGATAACCATGGGCTAATTAGCATCATTGTATGTTAACCAGAGAGAACCATGGGCTAACTAGCATCATTGTATGTTAACCAGGGATAACCATGGGCTAATTAGCAGTCTGTGTTAACCAGGGATAACCATGGGCTAACTAGCAGTATTATGTGTTAACCAGAGAGAACCATGGGCTAACTAGCGTCATTGTATGTTAACCAGGGATAACCATGGGCTAACTAGCGGTCTGTGTTAACCAGAGAGAACCATGGGCTAACTAGCATCATTATATGCTAACTAGGGATAACCATAACACTGTCTTCCAGATGCAGCACCTCAAACAGAGCTGACAGGTTCTTCTTCGGACCCTAGTTCTGCAGGTAAGATGACTCTACTAAAAGCTAAACCTATACCTGCTTATATACTTAAAGTTCCTTCTAGTTTGTCCATCTAAAAAACGAATTCCCTGTTGCAGGCTTCATTGTGGACACAAGCCAAACAGGTATAGCATTATGTTTTATTGTATGCATAATAGCCTTCCTAAGTTGAATGTTTTTATTATCAACATGTGTTATTATGAGTATCTTAGGTATCTACATGAACATGTCTTCTTCTCTATACTTACTTCATATATCTTATAATGAATCATATATGTTTTCTATTCACAACTAGACTTTGAATATATGCTTCCAACCATGGCAGAATTACAAAGCTATCTGCTAACCTTGCAAGAAACCAATGTTCATAATGTATGAGTTAGTGGTTGCATATTATTTGAAAGGATTGAGTAGCTAGTTGGGGTAGGCGGTCTACCTCTCACCCATATCCTTATCTTTATCTCGACTTTTGGAGTCGTCGTCATCTGTAAGGAAAGAGACAGCGATAAACGTTTATGTGTCTATACATTTAAATAAGTTAAATAATAGTCCTACAACTTTTAAAATAGATTCAATATGAATGGAATGTTTTAATACAATGGATGTTTTTTATTCCAGGTTCAGAAGGACACAGCAGTCACAGCAGCAGTTTGGAGCCACAACCACAGCAACCTCCAAGTACGCTTACCTCCCTGACCCCTGACCCCTCACTGCTCTCTACCTCCCTGATCCCTGACCCCTCACTGCTCTCAACCTCCCTGACCCCTCACCCTCTCTTCCTCCCTGATCCCTGACCCCTCACTGCTCTCTACCTCCCTGACCCCTCACTGCTCTCCACCTCCCTGACCCCTGACCCCTCACTGCTCTCTACCTCCCTGATCCCTGACCCCTCACTGCTCTCTACCTCCCTGACCCCTGACCCCTCACTGCTCTCTACCTCCCTGACCCCTGACCCCTCACTGCTCTCTACCTCCCTGACCCCCCACTCCCTCTGTCCATCCCCTCTCACCTCAACCATTACTACCACACTCCCTCCCTGAGTCTACCTCCCTCACCCTCTCTTACAGTCTGCAACACTTACCTTACACTTACTGTTAAAACATTGTGCTGCTTTCTGAAACGTTCCTCTTCTTCTTCTGCCTTGTGCAACAGATACAGGAGCTGTGCATTCTGGGACGTCATCTCATGGTATGATTATTTATCTTTTTATCCTATTTTAGCGATAGCTGACAGTCAAAAACAAGGTGTTATTGGTTTTTTTTTCTCCACAATAATATACACACACACACACACACACACACACACACACAAACAAAATGGCAACAACAAGAGATAATTTTGACACGGTCATCTCTCTTCATTCTCTCTCTTTGGGGGGGAGAAGGGGCGAGAATGACTGCTGGTTTTAATCTGCTGTCTCGTCGAGAGCCTTCCAGCCAATCATAGTCTGTCGTGTTTGTGTTGTGTTGATTTCAGTTGCTACGGCAGCCATAGGCCACAGCGTAGACACCCCCCTCTCAGAGACCCTGACACAGCCAGCAGGTAGACCCCCCCCTCTCAGAGACCCTGACACAGCCAGCAGGTAGTACCCCCCCTCCCAGAGACCCTGACACAGCCAGCAGGTAGACCCCCCCCCTCCCAGAGACCCTGACACAGCCAGCAGGTAGACCCCCCCCTCTCAGAGACCCTGACACAGCCAGCAGGTAGACCCCCCCCTCTCAGAGACCCTGACACAGCCAGCAGGTAGACCCCCCCCTCCCAGAGACCCTGACACAGCCAGCAGGTACAGAAAAACACAATGATTAAGCAGCTCCAGGCTGATGAAACTCCCAAGGGGCTTAGCCGGAAAGAAAGTAATCCCTTAGGGTTGACTTTATATAAGTATATCTCAGTACCACATTTAGTGGGTTCATGTAAAGTACAAAAAGTTACAGTCCCCTCCAAAAGTATTGGAACAGTAATGCCAATTCCTTTATTTTTGCTGTAGACTGAAAGCGTTTGGGTTTGACACCAAAAGATGAATATGAGACTAAAGATCAATATGTCAGCTTTTATTTCCAGGTATTTTCATCTGGATCTGATAAACAACTTAGAAGATATCATTATTTGTAAAGGAACACCACATTTTTTGTTGAGCAAAAGTATTGGAACATGTGACTAACAGGTGTGTTTTGTTGCCCAGGTGGGTCTTATTACATTTATTATTCAAACAATAAATAACACTGAATGTCTAGGCTCAGTTTCAGATTCTGGTTTTGCCTGTGCAGACTGCAGTTATAGTAATCAACATGAAAAGCAGAGAACTGTCTATGGGTGAAAAGAAAGCAATTGTGAAGCTAAGAGAAGATGGGAAATCAATCAGAGCCATTGCACAGACACTAGCCATAGCCAGTACAACAATTTGGAATATCCTCAGGAAGAAACAAACTACTGGTGTACTAAGTAACAGACATCGAACGGGACGACCAAGGAAAACAACAGCAGTTGACGACAGAGACATTGTCAGAGCTGTGAAGAAAGACCCTAAAACTACTGTTGGTGAGATCAACAACAACCTCCAGAGGGCAGGAGTGAAGGTTTCAGAATCCACTGTTCGCAGAAGACTTCATGGACAACAGTACAGAGGCTACACCAGAAGATGCAAGCCATTCATTAGCATAAAGAATAGGAAGGCCAGGCTGGATTTTGCCAAAAAGTACAGAGACGAGCCTCAAAAATTCTGGGAAAAAGTTTTATGGACTGCTGAGACGAAGATTAACTTCTACCAGAGTGATGGAAAGGCTAAGGTTTGGAGAAAAAAAGGATCTGCTCATGACCCCCAAAACACAAGCTCATCTGTGAAACACGGTGGAGGTAATGTGATGGCTTGGGCTTCAATGGCTTCTTCTGGGACGGGCTCATTAATCTTCATTGATGATGTAACACATGATGGCGGCAGCAAAATGAATTCGGAAGTCTACAGAAACATTTTGTCTGCCAATTTAAAGAAGGATGCAACCAAACTGATTGGGAGATCCTTTGTCATGCAGCAAGATAATGACCCTAAACACACTGCAAAAGCAACAAAGGAGTTCATCAGGGGCAAGAAGTGGAAGGTCCTAGACTGGCCAAGTCAATCTCCAGACTTAAACCCTATAGAGCATTCTTTTTACCTTCTTAAAAGGAGACTGAAGGGAGAAACCCCCCAAAACAAGCAACAACTGATAGAGGCTGCAGTGAAAGCCTGGAAAGGCATAACAAAAGAAGAATGCAAAAGTTTGGTGATGTCCATGGGTCGCAGGCTTGATGCAGTTATTGAAAGCAAAGGATTTGCAACAAAATATTGAGTCTTATTCACTTAAATCCATTTCAAGTCTATCTGTTCCAATACTTTTGCTCATCTAAAAATGTGGTCTTTCTTTTCAAATAATGATATCTTCTAAGTTGTTTATCAGATCCAGATGAAAATACCTGGAAATAAAAGCTGACATATTGATCTTTTGTCTCATATTCATCTTTTGGTGTCAAACCCAAACGCTTTCAGTCTACAGCAAAAATAAAGGAATTGGCATTACTGTTCCAATACTTTTGGAGGGGACTGTATATGTTCTTCTAACAGCGACTTTCTCTTTTTAGTGCCAGACCATCACCATGGTGAAAGTAGAATTCCCACCAATGGTAAACATACCTTTGATATTTATTGCAATGTTTTTATTCCTTTTTTTATTGAATTAAACACATAGTTCATTGTTAAATCTTTAGGCAATGGCAATGCAGTCAGTTGTGTAGGTTTTGTTCAGTCTAAACTGTCTGAGTGAGTCAGCTGTGTGATCGTTGCAGGCGAGGCTGTAGCAACACCAGCTGCCTCTCAGACCGAAGCCCCAGGTAAACACTACAAATACCAACTTCACCCATACAGTGTTCTATCTCTATGGTAACAACACTCTGTCCAGAAACAGTTGCTCCGTTGGAAAACAACCAAAAGTCACACATTACAAAAATACATGTGTGTTTATGTGAATTTAATAAGAAAATAAGTAAACAAATAAAAACAAATACAGCAAGCCATTGAATGAACACACATTTCACCGTTAGGCATACTTGGATTTTCAAAGCCCATGTTCTCGGGAAGGAGGGAGTCTGTAGGTCAAGGATAAGGCTACACTTTCAGAACCATGGACAGTTCTTTGTCAGGAAGAAATGGACTCGGAAACATGGACAGACGGTCACATCATCATGAAGATTAGTTGGAATAGCTTATTTACATGAATACCAACTGCGGCCGTTAGTTTGTAGGCAATTTCAATTTTTTATACCCTTTCATTGGTCCTTTCTTTAGTCACTTTGCTTCTTTGCCTCATTTGTTTAATTCTTGGATTATTACTTTCCTAGAAGTAGTGCACATATCAAAGGGCAGGTACTAATTGAAAGCACACAAAGCAGACAAAAAGCAAAGCTACAGCGCAATTTGATCTCCTTGATGTAGGCATGTTTCTGTGTCTGTTTTGCACATTGCTTATATGTAGCCTATATATACATAGGCTACTGTATTTATATTTATTATTGTTTATATTTGTTATTATTTATATTTATTATTATTTATATTTATTATTATTTATATTTATTATTGTTTATATGTATTATTATTTATATGTATTATTGTTTATATTTATTATTATTTATATTTATTATTGTTTATATTTATTATTATTTATATTTATTATTATTTTCTCGGCAGATTATGAAGCCTCCGAGGCACCTGAGATTGAGTTTAATGGTAAAATAAAAACCCTCTCATAATGTGCACAATCACACACGGCATTTCTGAATATTTGACTGAATCAATACTTTAGTTGTAGTGTAGTGTCTGACTGTAGAACAGATCACTGACTGAATCCCTGTCATCCCCCAGGCAACGGCCACAAGCTGCTGAATGGAGGTTCAGACTTCAGCCAATCAGGTGAGCGGGGCCAGGTAGACAGGAGGGCAGCGCAAGGTGGACAGGTGGACAGGTGGGCGGGGCCCGGTAGACAGGTAGGTGGGGCCAGGGAAGGTAAAGAAAAATGTGGAGTTGCACCCAAAGAAGAAAACGTAATTTAAACAAAAGGTCCTCTGTTTTTGTAGTCATACTTCTAATAAGCAAAAGGCAAGCGATAGAAAAGATGTAGTTACTACGCAGGAGAAACCCGTGACAGGTTTGAGTACAAGCTACACACAAAATGCTGTTACCCCTATATAAATAAAATAATCATAAACAATGGTTCAGTGTATATATTTCTATCCTCAGCTTCTGCCAGTGACTTTCACATCCTGGACAGCATAGCTCATGGGGACCCCACAGGTACAGTGGACCTAATGTTAACAAACATGGTTGGTTACTTCTTCCAGCGCTGGGCTTTAGATTGAGCTCAGTTGGGTCTCTTTAACAGACATAGTCCCACCTCTGGCAGATATTAACCCTAACCCTATCCTGAACCCACACGTGGGGTCAGAACACTATGTAAGAATGTCTGGCTACAGTTGTAGTTGACAGTTAAAGTTCGTCCTGACATGGTTACGTTGCTACGGTCATTTTGTTATTGATTGATTTAAGGCCACTTAATGCCAAACAGTTGGGAATATTACGGAATCACGTGCAAAAGATGCCACAACCAGCCATTATTAAAACAATCATCTCTTTCAAACACACCGGTAGGCAACATCCATTACAAATCATTTACAAATCAGAAAACAGAGATGATCTAAAATATTTTCTTATTGTGACCTGGTGAGTGTAGTCTTCCTTACTTTTAGTGTTCGGGTCACTAGTGATCTGATCACTATCCTGTGTAGTCTTATATATCCTGGTGTTTGGGTCACTAGTGATCTGATCACACTTTCCTGTGTGGTCTTATATATCCTGCTGTTTGGGTCACTAGTGATCTGATCACTATCCTGTGTAGTCTGATATATCCTGGTGTTTGGGTCACTAGTGATCTGATCACACTATCCTGTGTGGTCTTATATATCCTGGTGTATGGGTCACTAGTGATCTGATCACTATCCTGTGTAGTCTTATATATCCTGGTGTTTGGGTCACTAGTGATCTGATCACACTTTCCTGTGTGGTCTTATATATCCTGCTGTTTGGGTCACTAGTGATCTGATCACTATCCTGTGTAGTCTGATATATCCTGGTGTTTGGGTCACTAGTGATCTGATCACACTATCCTGTGTGGTCTTATATATCCTGGTGTATGGGTCACTAGTGATCTGATCACTATCCTGTGTAGTCTTATATATCCTGGTGTTTGGGTCACTGGTGATCTGATCACTATCCTGTGTAGTCTGATATATCCTGGTGTTTGGGTCACTAGTGATCTGATCACCTGACGCTGTTCCCTGTGCTGCAGGTGCCTTAGAGCCGTTTGGGGGCGGAGCCTCTCACCTGGACTATACAGGTGAGTGTCCAGGTGAGACTGCCACAGCCTCCATTGTCACTGCCCATTAGCAGCATTCATTTATAATCCACCTGAAATGAAAACCCATATCCAGAGGTTTGATCATTCCAAACGGAATGTTATGGAGAGATTCCATAAATTATATTAAATTACACTAATTATATAATTTTTATATTATATAATCATTATATAATTATCATATTATATTATATTATATCGTTACCTGTCAAAGTAAAAGTTGTCCCATGAAGAAAAAGATAATTGACTTCCATAGCTCTTACATGTTGACTCCATCCATAGTTCTTACATGTTGACTCCATTCATAGTTCTTACCTGTTGACTCCATTCATAGTTCTTACATGTTGACTCCATTCATAGTTCTTATATGTTGACT
This sequence comes from Aplochiton taeniatus, assembly GCA_017639675.1. Taxonomy (NCBI): domain Eukaryota; kingdom Metazoa; phylum Chordata; class Actinopteri; order Galaxiiformes; family Galaxiidae; genus Aplochiton; species Aplochiton taeniatus. The sequence goes on from CM030175.1 coordinate 1,920,117, forward strand.
CCATCCATAGTTCTTACATGTTGACTCCATCCATAGTTCTTACATGTTGACTCCATTCATAGTTCTTATATGTTGACTCCATCCATAGTTCTTACACGTTGACTCCATTCATAGTTCTTATATGTTGACTCCATTCATAGTTCTTTCCTGTTGATTCCATCCATAGTTCTTACATGTTGACTCCATTCATAGTTCTTATATGTTGACTCCATCCATAGTTCTTACATGTTGACTCCATCCATAGTTCTTTCCTGTTGACTCCATTCATAGTTCTTACATGTTGACTCCATCCATAGTTCTTACATGTTGACTCCATTCATAGTTCTTACCTGTTGACTCCATCCCATAATTTTCTCCCTCAGGAAGCATTGACCATTCAAGCCATCACTTCCTCCTCGGACTCATGGGTGAGTGCTGGTAAATTGTGTTATCAGCAAACGATTTCAAGCCTATTTCTAGTAGGGGAACTTATTATGAAATATTACTTTATTTAAATAATCAATACACAAATAAGAGGATACCTATGATGGGTGAACAACAGCCAATTACATGGACACACACAGTGTTGGTGATTTACGCAGAACAGATGTCGCTGGTTACAAACACAGAATTCTACACGCGTAAATCCCTCTGTCTGTTTATTTGAATGTATGCTCCATCACCATCTCTGATGAAATGGATGTCCCCAGAAGGAGTCGATCCGTACGGGCCAGACCTTCCTGTTGGCGTCTCAGGTGGGCTTTGACTGTTGTTTTCTATGCTTCTTAATAGTTCCCATATTTAAACTGACCCTATGTGTGACCCTGACCTTTGACCTGTGTGTATATCAGACCCTTACACAGGGGTGACGCCAGACGCAGCAGGTGAGCCAGCTACACTCCTGTTCCCAAAATGGAGGACAAAAACCCGGTAGACAGCGATTCAAAATAACCGTTTCTCTCTTGGTTCTTTTGAGTGATGGGTTTCGATGCGGGGCTGGGCTTGGGCCATATGGACCACAGCGTGGGAGTCGACCCGCTTGGGGGGTTGGACCCAGAACTGACCATCAGCAGCAGCTCACACCCCCACCTAGACACAGGTACGGTGGACAATAGTCTCTCTCCCTCAAACCTCCCGAAATGATCTCTCTCTCTTGTTCTCATTCTCTCAGGCTCTTTTTTACGTGCACGAACACACACACACACACACACACACACACACACACACACACACACACACACACACACACACACACACACACACACACACACACACTACCTCACTCACTCACTCAGTTTATTTACAGCCTCAATCCTATCTTTGCTTCCTTCTCTAAGGGGCTGGTGATCCCATAGATCTCTCCGTTGACCAATCAGGACCGGACCGGACGTCCCTGAGCTTGGGATCTGACCAATCATCTATCAGCTCTCACTCGGACTCTAGTGACCCCGTACACATGGCGGGAGATAGAGGCCAGTCAATACTTTATATATTTATAGATTTATTTGGTTTACTTGTTTTAATATTTTATAAATGTTTACAGTATTTATGTAATTTATGTTGAACATATTCACATTTTTATAATCTTACTTTTCATATTTCGGGGGCTTTACTAGATAACCAAACATGCACAAAACAGTGCAGAGTAAATTATTATATAGTAAATTACTTTTTAATATGTGTGTTATTGTAGTCATAACAAGGTCTTTATAATCCCTTTAGGTGTGGCGGATCACACTTCTCACCTGGATACTGCAGGTAAATTAGCAGAGATATGATTGGCTGGGAAGGATGTCTGTCAACCAGGTGTAGAAAAAATGTGTGTTAATTCTACTCCCCAGAAACAGCCCTTTTAGAGCACACACTCTCACCCTGACCCCATAACACACCTAGACCAGCCAGGTACACAGTCTCACCCTGACCCCATAACACACCTAGACCAGCCAGGTACACACTCTCACCCTGACCCCATAACACACCTAGCCCAGCCAGGTACACAGTCTCACCCTGACCCCATAACACACCTAGACCAGCCAGGTACACACTCTCACCCTGACCCCATAACACACCTAGCCCAGCCAGGTACACAGTCTCACCCTGACCCCATAACACACCTAGACCAGCCAGGTACACGGCTAGAGCTACCACTGACACTGAGAACTGTGGTGTATTTGATGACAGGTGTGGTTAACAAATTATACCAAAGTTGTAGCTGAGTCTGCTAGTCAGTCAGTATTCAACTGGGGGTTCCCTTTTAAAATACTTAGACTGAAATATTGAACCCTAATATGTGCTATTGTTTCTTTTCAGATGGCGTTGACATGTCTAGCCCAGATTCTGTGGACACAAACGGTATGTCCTACATTTAGCCTTAGCCCTTTGATGAGAGGCCTCAGAAGGGATATGTATGTGGGGCTTTGTAAGTTGAGAAAGAGGCACTTTATTGGTCTGTAGTGAGTCCCCTAAAAGCTATAGATTCAAACCCTGCCACTCAGTATAACAAAGAAAAACAGTTTTGCTTTCATAAGGAAAGAGTTTATAAGGAGATTGGGTATTATGTTTCATATTTTGCTTTGAATGTGTTTACATTCTTTACTCTGGTAAATGTAAACATTGTGAACTCATGCTAACTGCTGGAATCCAAATCTATGACACTACATGTTTGATTTTCATATCCATCATTATTAATATTCAATACATCACAGGTAATGGCCGACTCAGACCATTGACAGGCACTATTGAAGGTGAGATACATTCTACCATCTCTAATTTTGGTAGTGATTGCAACGTTCCTCACATAATCTGTTTAGTTTATTCATCTCTTCATCAAACGCTTTGTTTGTTTTCAGTGATGATAGATGGAGGGACGGTTTCTCTGGATGACCTGCACACCCCAGGGCCACAGATAGATTTGACAGGTAAGCCCCACAGCTCCCTCTGGTGGAGAATGAAGGATAACACAGCTGTTGAAAGAAGCCCAGAGCATCATAACGTTTATGTCTGTGCAGGTACACTGGAAGCTGTGACTAGCGTGAATACACAGATAGAACTGTCAGGTAAAAATGTTTATCATCGCATATAACATAAAATTCGTAATTATATAAACAATGATTATATAAATTGTAATCTTAGACTTTTGGAAGTCAAACTATAACTCTCCTATACTACTACTACTAATTTTAAAAGTATAATGCCTCTCTTGCTTCCTTTCCAGTTGTAGGAGACGTACATAGCTCCAGTGATCCAGACCCAGCAGCAGGTCAGCTTTAAATTCCTCTCTTGACTTTTCCTTTCCTTCATCTCCAAAGACATGTCAAAGGTCAAAGGTGGCTACAGCCTATTGGCTTAGTGTACGCCAGAGGGGCCAATCAGGATGAGTGCAGGCCAGGGCTCACAGCCTATTAACTTAGTGTTCACCAGAGGGGCCAATTGGGATGAGTTAAGGTCAGGGCTAACAACCTATTGGCTTAGTGTACACTAGAGGGGCCAATCAGGATGAGTGCAAGCCAGGGCTACAGGCTATTGGCTTAGTGCACACCAGAAGGGCCAATCAGGATGAGTCCAAGCCAGGGCTCACAGCCTATTGGCTTAGTGCACACCAGAGGGGCCAATCAGGATGAGGGCAGGAGAAGGATACAGCCTATTGGCTTATTGTACACTGGAGGAGCCAATCAGGATGAGTGCTGGAGAGGGCTACATACACATAAGCAAGAAAGAAAGTCCTTCTCAAATTTGTGTTTGTTGTTGTTCAATGTAACCAGGGCTTGATAACATACAAGCAGCGGTTACCGACAGCCACTTCTACTCTACAGGTTAGTTTGTACTTAATACACACACACACGCACAAGCACACACACACACATGCACGCACGCGCGCGCGCGCGCACACACACACACACACACACACACACACACAGAGAACAACCGTTGCCAGCACTCTAAACAAATGGATTTTTTTACATTAGACTCATTTGTTAAATATGAATGTGTAAAATGTGTGTGTGTGTGTGTCCCTCGGTGGGTAGCAGTGGATTCCAGCAGTGTTCGCCTCCACACAGAGCCTGTTGACCACGGCAGCTTCACCACCTTACACTCACAACCCTCAGGTAAGACCCGTGGTCAGTGTGTGTGTGTGTGTGTGTGTGTGTGTGTGTGTGTGTGTGTGTGTGTGTGTGTGTGTGTGTGTGTAGTGTGTGTGTGTGTGTGTGACAGCATAACGGTTACAGGTGCTGTTGTGTTTCAGAGAGTCCTCTTGGTGTGATGTCCCACACAGATGTTGGTCGTGCTGCCACTGAGATCAACACAGGTAAAATACACAGAGCATGAAAGGAACTCAATAAATAATACCTTAAGTTATTGTTGATTCAAATCAGATAACCCATATGATAAATCTACTCAGATCAAAAAGTATAGTTTTACATTCCCACCAGTGGGCTGTGAACGAGTGTGTAGCGATGGTGACTGTACCCTGTGTGTGTGTGTGTGTGTGTGTGTGTGTGTGTGTGTGTGTGTGTACGTGTGTGTGTGTGTGTGTGTGTGTGTGTGTGTGTGTGTGTGTGTGTGTGTGTACGTGTGTGTGTGTGTGTGTGTGTGTGTGTGTGTACGTATGTTGTTTGTTGTAGTAACAGACGATCCACAAGCAACTCTGCAGGTCTCAGGTATGTGAACCTTTATTCAACAGACATCTAGACATCAGTCCAGACTAATGGCTCACAGAAACCCAACAGGGTTGTAAATACTGTAGGAAATCAATTTATACTTCTTTCTGTGATTGATTGATCTTGTCCAGCATGGCTAAACCCAAATTGAATGATCAAAATCTGAGTTTAAAATTTGAATATGCTGTGCATCATATGTGTTTGTAAGGTGTTAGTGTCTCTCTGTGTGCGTAGTGTATCTGTGTGTCAGTGTGTCAGTGTCTCTATGAGTGTGTGTGTGGTGTTTTAGTGTGTAAGTGGCTCTGTGTGTGGTGTCTCTCTTTCTTTGTGTGTGTGTATTTGTGTGTGTGTGTGTGTGTGTGTGTGTGTGTTAGTGTTGACGGTGTTTCTGTTTAAACAGGTCAGACCGCAGTACCAGAACCCTCTCAGACGGCTGGTAAGCTTCAACGTAGTTTATCGACACACACACACACATATATATATATATATATATATATATATAGTATAATATTTATATAGTTCATCCACACTAACTTATCTCACATAACAACCATTTATATAGTATAGCATTTATATAGTTCATCCACACTACCCCTCCATATCAAAGCCCACACTAACCCATTTATCTCACAAAACACATGACAACCAGGTCAATAGTCTGGTAGTTATGCATTAAAGATGTTAATTTAGTCATACCTATCTGTATGACTACAGTTCTAGTGAACAATACTTGAATACAGTATATATTAAATAGATCAGTCTATAATAAATATATATATATATATATATATATATATATATATATATATATATATATATATATATATACAGTGGGGCCAAAAAGTATTTAGTCAGCCACTGATTGTGCAAGTTCTCCTACTTAGAAAGATGAGAGAGGTCTGTAATTTTCATCATAGGTACACTTCAACTATGAGAGACAAAAATTAGAAAAAAAATCCAGGAAATCACATTGTAGGATTTTTAAAGAATTTCTTTGTAAATGATGGTGGAAAATAAGTATTTGGTCAATAACAAAAGTTCAACTCTATACTTTGTAACATAATCTTTGTTGGCAATGACATAGGTCAAACGTTTCCTGTAAGTCTTCACCAGGTTTGCACACACTGTAGCTGGTATTTTGGCCCATTCCTCCATGCAGATCTCCTCTAGAGCAGTCATGTTTTGGGGCTGTCGCTGGGCAACACGGACTTTCAACTCCCTCCACAAATTTTCTATGGGGTTGAGGTCTGGAGACTGGCTAGGCCACTCCAGGACCTTGAAGTGCTTTTTACGGAGCCGCTCCTTCGTTGCCCGAGCGGTGTGTTTGGGATCATTGTCATGCCGGAAGACCCAGCCACGTTCCATCTTCAATGCTCTCACTGATGGAAGGAGGTTTTGGCTTGAAACTTCACGATACATGGCCCCGTTCATTTTTTCCCTTAGCACGGATCAGTCGTCCTGTCCCCTTTGCAGTAAAACAGCCCCAAAGCATGATGTTTCCACCCCCATGCTTCACAGTAGGTATGGTGTTCTTGGGATGCAACTCAGCATTCTTCTTCCTCCAAACACGACGAGTTGAGTTTTTACCAAAAAGTTCTATTTTGGTTTCATCTGACCACATGATATTCTCCCAATCCTCTTCTGGATCATCCATATGCTCTCTGGCAAACTTCAGACGGGCCTGGACATGTACTGGCTTAAGCAGGGGGACACGCCTGGCACTGCAGGATTTGAGTCCCTCTCGGCGTAGTGTGTTACTGATGGTAGCCTTTGTTACTTTGGTCCCAGCTCTCTGCAGGTCATTCATCAGGTCCCTCCGTGTAGTTCTGGGATTTTTGCTCACCGTTCTCATGATAATTTTGACCCCACGGGATGAGATCTTGCGTGGGGCCCCAGATCGAGGGAGATTATCAATGGTCTTGTATGTCTTCCATTTTCTTACAATTGCTCCCACAGTTGATCTATCCACACCAACCTGCTTGCCTATTGCAGATTCACTGTTCCCAGCCTGGTGCAGGTCTACAGTTTTCTTCCTGGTGTCCTTCGACAGCTTTTTGGTCTTGGCCATGGTTGAGTTTGGAGTCTGACTGTTTGAGGCTGTGGACAGGTGTCTTTTATACAGATGACGAGGTCAAACAGGTTCTATTAATACAGGTAACGAGTGGAGGACAGAAGAGCTTCTTAAAGAAGAAGTTACAGGTCTGTGAGAGCCAGAAATCTTACTTGTTTGTGGGTGACCAAATACTTATTTTCCACCATAATTTAAAAATCCTACAATGTGATTTCCTGGATTTTTTTTCTCATTTTTGTCTCTCAATAGTTGAAGTGTACCTATGATGAAAATTACAGACCTCTCTCGTCTTTCTAAGTAGGAGAACTTGCACAATCAGTGGCTGACTAAATACTTTTTGGCCCCACTGTATATATATATGTAAACAGTCTACAGGACATAACCAGTGTGAGTGTAACAGCCAGTGTGTGGCAGACCAGATGATCAAGGGTTCTTCTCTTTTCTCGGTTTTGTTTGTTCTTTCCAGTTTCAGCCACTGAACAGTACAACCCATCTGGTCAGGGTCCTGAAGGTAGGCCTCTCCTTAACCATGACCTTTAACCTTTCCCTAAGCCTCCATACTAACCCAGCCTCAGTATTAACCCAGCCTCACAGAATCCATACTAACCCAGCCTCACAGCCTCCATACTAACCCAGCCTCACAGCCTCCATACTAACCCAGCCTCCTTACTAACCCAGCCACACAGCCTCCATACTAACCCAGCCTCCATACTAAACTAGCCTCACAGCCTCCATACTAACCCAGCCTCCATACTAACCCAGCAACATAGCCTCCATACTAACCCAGCCTCACAGCCTCCATACTAACACAGCCACACAGCCTCCATTCTAACCCAGCCACACAGCCTCCATACTAACCCAGCAGACTACAGCCTGTTTGTGGGCTAACAGAGCCCTGCCATACCTGAACCCTCAGCTGCACAGTCTGAGCCCTTTGCCCCTATCATCCACCTCTCAGACCGACATTTGACCTTTGACCTGTGCCCCCCTGACAGGTGCAGAAAATGTGGAACTGGAGGATACCTGCTGACTTCCACATGAAGCCGCGGGTTCGTTTCCTCCGCTACCGTTTCCAGTGTACGGACCAATCGTCATGGCTGAGTCACGCGGAGCCCGCCCACTAGCAATAGGCTTTGTCTTTGGAGTGTTGTTGTGTTTTGTTTTGAACTATTTAAACTCAAATTTGACACTGTTCAAAGTGCAATTTCTACGCACTTGTTGTTTATAAGTCAACCCTGTAATATTTTTGTTTTGTTTGTGCATTAGAAAAGTACAAGACATCATCATCTTTCACCAACCAATATGGCTCATATGAAATGTGTTCTCTTCCCTGCGGAAAATTTTTGTACAAAAAAAACTTCAAAACAACGACAATTAATTTTTGTTATGGTTTGTCTTTTTAAAATTGTTTATTTTGTTTTTCAATCCTGCAAGTACTGTATTTACATGCTTAGAGACAAATGTAAGACTATCCATTTTGAGTGGATTTCTTTCCCAATCAAATTAACATATCTCATTATTTTTGCTGACAGTAAATGCTTTATCACCATAAAAAGCCTTAATTTAAGCTTGTCTTTGATGACTACAAAGTAACAAATAATATTTTTTTAATAGTTTAATATCTACAACCAACAAAATAGTACTCATGTACACTATTACAAAGATTTTGTATTTACTTTGTATAGTATGTTCTCCCCTTCAACTCCAATCCTAAAAAGGGTAACATTTAAAACCATATGAAAATAGACATAGGGCCATGGTGAGTGATACGCAGAAATGATCAGAATCCACTTACTTAGGCTAGCAGTAGCATTAGCGCTGTCTGGGATTGCTTGTATCTCTTTAATTATACCATTAAGGTAAAACATTCGATAATAAATCAACCACCATGACTTTTTTTTAAATTTCAAAACAACTATCTTTATTTAACATATACCATACACAAAAATATTTTTCTCATGCACAATCGGCAGACCAGACTCATTAAAATGGTTGTTGACAGTTGTGAAGGAGCCTTTACATTGGTTATAGCGGTGATACGAGGTTCTAAACAAGTAACCAATCCAGTTTATTGCGACCCTCTGGGCGCTAGGCAACGAGATGCCATCCCTACGCGGACCACGTGGAGGTGACCAGCAGGGGGCGATGTATGCATAGAAACGATAGAAAGAAGTTCCACTCCGACCTCAACGTCAACAGAACAGTTGCCGTGACAACCGACCGCCTGGCCCAAATCCCATTTAGAAGTTGGAACAGGACTAAAGTAGCTGGTTATTGAACAAACAACTGCTGAGCTGATCAGGAAGTTTCTAAAGTAGGAACCACACAATTATCCAGTATTAATAAAAAAAAAAAAGAGAGGACACCTTAACAAACGCATTAATTTCGCGCCCTCTGAGGATCTCATTTGGCTATAAAGAGAAGCAACGACGAAACACCACCCGACCTCTGACCTAACATCTGTTCCCCTCACCCAGTAGAAAACTGCCCCGTTGTAAACCTCGTTAAAAATGATCTAAGCTCGTTGTTACTTCGTTCTATTTTTTATATTATATTACAATAAATAGATTTGATAATATGTCTTCAGCTTAGACTGGGCTGACGGAAGGTTCTGTCTTCACATTAAAGAACCGATCTGAACTGCACTGCAGTGTAGAACCAAACTCAAAATTACCAGGTGGGGGTTCCCGAAAACAAAGATAAAGAATAGAGTCATACAAAAACAACATAATTATATACATATCAAATACCTCAACCACTAAAAGGTGAACTAGGTGATACAATATCCACAACATTATGTATGGATTCTATAAAGAAAAAACAAAATGTAAAAACCTTGAGTGAATTAAAACACTAGATTTGGTGTAATACAAGAATTCAAATCAATTCCAATGATGGAAGCAGCTAATGCATACTATCTCATTAAAAGAGAATACAAGAAACTCCCCTCCCCAAGAGAATAAAACATTAGAAACAAAACAAAGTTATATGTGAAATAGGAGGACCTTCTAACTAGAAGCTGAATGTTAATTGATGCTTAAGTCTCGGTCTGATTAGCAAACTATGAGAGGGTTCACTTCCCCTCTACAGCTTCCTTTATGCTCTCTCCATCAACACAACTCTATGTGCTATTCCTAATACTTTCACAGGCGCTGATAAAACTAAAACAGATGTTTGACCTTTGTAAGAAGAAGGGCTGAGAACAAATGTTATTACAGTGCTTCACCTGTCTCTCAGAGCGGGACAGAGGATAATGAAGGACATTGAATCAGCCGCCATACTTGGGAACGCTTGACACCTACTAGTCCTTAACGACGTTCATCTTCAACATGCTCGGTTACTAGTCCTTAAGGACAGTCATACTCAACATACTGGGTTACTAGTCCTTAAGGACAGTCATACTCAACATACTGGGTTACTAGTCCTTAAGGACAGTCATACTCAACATACTGGGTTACTAGTCCTTAATGACAGTCATACTCAACATACTGGGTTACTAGTCCTTAAGGACAGTCATACTCAACATACTGGGTTACTAGTCCTTAATGACAGTCATACTCAACATACTGGGTTACTAGTCCTTAAGGACAGTCATACTCAACATACTGGGTTACTAGTCCTTAAGTACAGTCATACTCAACATACTGGGTTACTAGTCCTTAATGACAGTCATACTCAACATACTGGGTTACTAGTCCTTAAGGACAGTCATACTCAACATACTGGGTTACTAGTCCTTAATGACAGTCATACTCAACATACTGGGTTACTAGTCCTTAAAGACGTTCATCACCAACATACTGGGTTACTAGTCCTTACCATGTTCATACTCAACATACTGGGTTACTAGTCCTTACCATGTTCATCACCAACATACTGGGTTACTAGGCCTTAAAGACGTTCATCACCAACATACTGGGTTACTAGTCCTTACCATGTTCATCATCAACATACTGGGTTACTAGTCCTTAAAGACGTTCATCACCAACATACTGGGTTACTAGTCCTTAAAGACGTTCATTACCAACATACTGGGTTACTAGTCCTTACCATGTTCATCATGAACAGCCTTTAGATTATTACCACAGATGGATGACCTGTCTGACTCATTGCCCTCACCACAACCATATCTAACAAACACAGTGACACTACTGTCCATTTTGAAAATGTTTTTAGAGGAATCTTTTCGGAGAGCACAGCCGACGTTCTGGTACAAACAGATCAAACTAACGTTGTTTTAAAAACATTGTTTCAGATGGAGAAAGCTCTTTAATCCCACTGTCAACATGACCCTGGTCTACAGACAAACAAATAACACTTGAGATGAGGCAAGAAAAATCATATGAATATCCAGTTAATATAGCACTGCTGTATGGATGATTATTGCTGGAACTTGCGTCGGAAAGCATTAATAGTGAGTGTGTGGACGCTTTGTCTAAGAGGGAGTCATCTGGTAGTGTGTCTCTATGTCCCAAACCCATCTTCCTCCATTGCCCCCCTTTTACGAACCTCTAGGGGGTGGGGTGGGAGTGGGGGGGGACTCCTCTGCCCCCTGGTGGAGGGGTGAGAGAGGGGCACGGGGTCTCAGGATGAAGCCAACGACAGCGGAAACAACCAGTTTCCCTAACAACCAGTTCTCCCAAGGGGGCGTGGCTAGGTGACGGGCAGGCCCTATAGGCTGTTAACCGGCCAATCACGACTGCTCGGGCAGTGGCTGTTGTTGGGGGTCCTGGAAGGTGGAGGTGAGCAGTGAGATGGTAGGGTCCTCCTCAGGGTCTGGCCTGCTGAAGTACGTGTCCCCCTCCAACTCCAGCAGAGTGGGCAGGTCCGCCCCGCCCTGGTCCACACCGATTGGCTCCGTCATCAGCATAGGCATGGCCGCGTACTGCATCAGTTGTTTACCTGAGGGACAACAACAACAACAACAACAACAACAACAACAAGTTGTTAGTGAAAGTATTAAGAACTATCCTGTGTGTGTGTGTGTGTGTGTGTGTGTGTGTGTGTGTGTTTACCTGAGCGGTTGAAGGTTTGGCTGCTGTCGGCTCCTTTAGGGCTGTCAGATGACAGCAGGTCCTGGATCTACAAACAAGATGGAGTCAGACCATTCAATCCTGTGGGTTAGGGTTAGACCATTCAATCCTGAGGGTTAGGGTTAGGGTTAGACCATTCAATCCTGTGGGTTAGGGTTAGACCATTCGATCCTGTGGGTTAGGGTTAGACCTGTGGGTAGTCTTCATCATGGAGAC
>CM030175.1:1934573-1949573 GCA_017639675.1 Aplochiton taeniatus
CGAAGTCTCCAAGGAAACCATAACTGTAGCAAGGCCAGAACCCCAACAAAGGTAGGAGACACACAGCTCAATGACTAGATAGTAAAGGGTTAATCTGTTCAACCGAGGGAGAGTGAGTTAGTAAATTAAGTGAGTGTGTGGAAGTGTTGCCTTAGTGTTCCATTATCCTCTAAAGATAATGGAGAATATGATATGAAAGACTGAAGGCTGCATTCCATTTCTCCATGACCTTTCCTCTCAGTGCTAGTGTCCTTCCTAGGGAGCTGAACAAAGAGTGGAATGCACGGATTCTTTGTGAACAATGTGGGGGAAAGAAGAGAGACTTTCTCAGCTCCTCCTACTCCTCTCTGCCACTCACTTGTCGAGGCAGGCGACACTCAGACACCTCTGGTCCTCCAGCTGGGGGGAGGGGTCAGAGCCCGTGGGGGCGGGGCCGGGGGTGGACGGGGGCGTGGCCAGTGGCAGGTGGCCGTTGTTCTCGCTGCTCTCCTGCAGAATGGAGTGGAAGAAGGTGGTGGGCGACAGGGGCGTGTCCACGGGCGGGATGGAGCCCTCCAGCACAGGACACACCTCCTCCACCTCAGGACACACCTCCTCCAGGTCAGGACTGGACGCCGTCCCTTTCACATGGACCAATGGGCTCGTCCTGCAGACAGGAAACAGGAAGTGGAAGGGGTAGGGACGGCCATATTGGTTATGAGTGTAGGAGCTTCACATTAGGCATTGATGTGGCCTTATGCTAGAGCACTTCAAGTTTCGAATGAAACAACGTTGCTACGGGTTACGTACACACTGTGACTATTCTTTTAAAGAGTAATCAAACCTCCCCAGTAGACCTCCTCACCGCCCCCTCGACAACTTTGAAAGATGTTCAAATCATGGGATTAAGAGGGCGGAGTCAGGGGGTGAATCTATCGCAAGGGGCAGAGGGCTGTCTGGGAGTTGGGTTTTAAGATTTCACTGAGGTAGAAGTGTACTGTGATGTAGAAGTACACTGTGATGTAGAAGTACACTGTGATGTAGAAGTGTACTGTGATGTAGAAGTGTACTGTGATGTAGAAGTGTACTGTGATGTAGAAGTACACTGTGATGTAGAAGTATACTGTGATGTAGAAGTATACTGTGATGTAGAAGTACACTGTGATGTAGAAGTGTACTGTGATGTAGAAGTACACTGTGATGTAGAAGTACACTGTGAGGTAGAAGTACACTGTGAGGTAGAAGTACACTGTGATGTAGAAGTGTACTGTGATGTAGAAGTACACTGTGATGTAGAAGTACACTTTGATGTAGAAGTGTACTGTGATGTAGAAGTGTACTGTGATGTAGAAGTACACTGTGATGTAGAAGTGTACTGTGATGTAGAAGTACACTGTGAGGTAGAAGTACACTGTGATGTAGAAGTGTACTGTGATGTAGAAGTACACTGTGATGTAGAAGTACACTGTGATGTAGAAGTGTACTGTGATGTAGAAGTGTACTGTGATGTATAAGTACACTGTGATGTAGAAGTACACTGTGATGTAGAAGTGTACTGTGATGTAGAAGTGTACTGTGATGTAGAAGTACACTGTGATGTAGAAGTACACTGTGATGTAGAAGTACACTGTGATGTAGAAGTACACTGTGAGGTAGAAGTACACTGTGATGTAGAAGTACACTGTGATGTAGAAGTACACTGTGATGTAGAAGTACACTTTGATGTAGAAGTGTACTGTGATGTAGAAGTGTACTGTGATGTAGAAGTACACTGTGATGTAGAAGTGTACTGTGATGTAGAAGTGTACTGTGATGTAGAAGTACACTGTGAGGTAGAAGTACACTGTGATGTAGAAGTGTACTGTGATGTAGAAGTACACTGTGATGTAGAAGTACACTGTGATGTAGAAGTGTACTGTGATGTAGAAGTGTACTGTGATGTAGAAGTACACTGTGATGTAGAAGTACACTGTGATGTAGAAGTGTACTGTGATGTAGAAGTGTACTGTGCTGTAGAAGTACACTGTGATGTAGAAGTACACTGTGATGTAGAAGTACACTGTGATGTAGAAGTGTACTGTGATGTAGAAGTACACTGTGATGTAGCAGTACACTGTGATGTAGAAGTACACTGTGATGTAGAAGTGTACTGTGATGTAGAAGTACACTGTGATGTAGAAGTAGACTCTGATATAGAAGTATACTGTGAGGTAGAAGTGCATTGTGATGTATAAGTGTACTGTCGGTTAGATACAAACTGTAATGGCATAGTTTTAGCCCTAAGAGGGCATACGGGAGTCAGATTTCACACAAATATATAAACAATAATCCCTTTGCAATGATTTTTAGATTTTTTGGAGCTGGATTGTTGTCTTTTACCAAGTTTAGTCCAAATGTTCAGCGTTTCAGCAGAAAAGGTGGATTGGGTGCTTCGTTACTCCTTAGGGCATTTACACCCAGCTTGTGGACCATGAATTCAAGTTTTACTTTTAGAAAGTTCTACGGGGCAGCGTCACAATGACACCCTCTAAAGACAATGTTGCCATGACACCCACCTGTCCTGTATCCAATCCGAGGTGACCTCAATGGGTGTGTTGCTGGCCAGGTCTGTGATGTCAGAGATGATGGGGCCAGACTTCAGGGTGGAGTCAGCTGGGTACAGGTTAGCACTGCTGAAGGTAGCACCAGGAGCCTACACACACACACACACACACACACAATTAATGATTTATTTCTGGTTGAGGAGGTATTACACACACCTACTCATCTAACACACACACACACACACACACACACACACACACACACACACACACACACACACACACACACACACACACACACACACACACACACACACAGATCCTTACAGAGATGGCTGCTGGAGTGGACTGCATGTGCTCCAGGGAATACTGACGGCTGAACTTAGGCATGGAGTGGGCGGAGCTACTGTCATTGAGCATCAGAGGGCTACAGGAGGAGAGAGAGGACAAACTGAGCATAGAGCAAACAGAGCCTCAGAGTCAGTCTGTCTGTGTTAGGGCACGCATGTCTTTTCTCTAGAACAGAAGCCATGACTCAGCAGACAGCTGGCACCACGGTAATATAAAATAGATACAGTGGAGGGGGATATTATGGGATGTTGTGGCAAAGGACTCACATCTTTCTCTTCATACCCAAGACTCTGTTAGACTGGACCAAAGACACCAGGAACTGGATCAACTGGAGGGACGGAAAGAGAGGGAGAAAGAGAGAGGGAGGGATGAAAACAGAGGGAGAAAGAGGGAGAAAGGAGAGAAAGTTGACAGTGTTAATGTGCTGATGGTTTAGTGCCCCCTGGTGGAGGTGTTACAGTGTTAATGTGTTAGTGGTTTAGTGCCCCCTGGTGGAGGTGTTACAGTGTTAATGTGTTAGTGGTTTAGTGCCCCCTGGTGGAGGTGTTACAGTGTTAATGTGTTAGTGCTTTAGTGCCCCCTGGTGGAGGTGTTACAGTGTTAATGTGCTGGTGGTTTAGTGCCCCCTGGTGGAGGGTTGCTGTATTACCTTGTTGACCACTTTCTGCTGCTGGCTGTGTTTCTGTCTCAGACTGGCCACCTCTCTCCACAGAGCCGCATTCTCACTGCGGACAGACAGACACACACCGTCACACACCGAGAGAGAGAGAGACACACACACACACAGAGAGAGAGAGAGAGAGAGAGAGAGAGAGAGAGAGAGAGAGAAAGAGAGAGAGAGAGAGAGAGAGAGAGAATTCTGCTGGGAAATGGTCAATCATAAGTGTCGGCACGGCTGCCAAAAGTCTGTTAACAAGTGTGTGTGTGTGTGTGTGTGTTTCCGACAGACAGACAGAATGTCTGTGCCAGCCAACAGCACCCTACCCATACGAGAACGTTTGGCAAACCGTTAACTAAATATTTACTACAATATTAGAAATAACATAACAAGGCTATGTTTGTTGGATCTAGTTAAAAACAACATGAATGTGGGCGTGTTTGTAGAATAGGTTTCTGTTATCACCTGTGATCTGATTGGTGGTTGACCTGAAGGTAGGCACTTACTCGTTTGGAAATCGCCTTCATCCGGTTATTATAGGCGCGACCAATCGAAGGAGAGGATTTGGGCAAGGAAATGGGGTTATCCATAGAGGTGCAGGTCACAGGTGTGTGTGTGTGTGTGTGTGTGTGTGTGTGTGTGTGTGTGTGTGTGTGAGAGAGAGAGAGAGAGAGAGAGAGAGAGAGAGAGACGCACAGGCACAGGCACACACACACAAACACACACACACACACACACACACACACACACACACACACACACACACACACACACACACGAACGCTGTCTGGGCTGTCACAGCCTGGTGTGTGTGTGTAGATTCCAGCTGAGCAGCAGGGGACTGCCCTTCACTCCTCAACCTAAGATGGCTGCTGCTGACAGAGATATGTGATATGTCTGCTGGAAGAATGTGAGCAGCAACACACACATCTCTGTAACTGACAAGGTGTGTCTCCCCTCCTACTCACTGATAAGGAAGAAATGTGTGTGTGTGTGTGTGTGTGTGTGTGTGTGTGTGTGTGTGTGTGTGTGTGTGTAGGTGTGTGTTTCCGTGTGTGTGTGTATGGGTGCGTGTGTAAATGTGTGTGTGTGTGTGTTTGCGTGTCTGTAGGTGTGTGCTTTCCTGTCTGTGTGTGTCAGTGCAAACTGTTGACATGGTTCTGGGAGCAGTTTCCAATCAGCATCCTTAAATAAACTGTCTGCAGCTACTACGGTGGCTCCAATGGGACAAAACACCACCTCAGTCAGTATTTAAGACAAAAAATTGTCAAACAACCTACACTGTTCATATCTACTGCATTATTGTGCGTTATAGACCAGCTAAACTACATGCCTGGATGGTTTAGATTTTATGAGGAAACATTCCTTTCCCATGCAAACTATCTCTTTATATTAAAGATCCTTTAGAACCTGCCAAATGAAAAGACAAGCAACATCCTAAAAGCTACCTAACACGTGTGAAGAAAGATCATTTGGATCCTTCTAGGTGCGGCCCCGCCAATATGACGATGTTGTCACAGCTTATATGTAATGTAAGACTGAGTACACGACATTAACAAAACATAAATTAGATTTGAAACATTGTGAAACCCACAAAGATCTTATTCAGACCAGGCATTTCCCCACCATAACTGTTCCAACCCCCCCTCCCCCCCTAACTGTTCCACCCCCCCCCAACTGTTCCCCTCCCCCCCCCCCCCCCTAACTGTTCCACCCCCCCCCCCAACTGTTCCCCCCCCCCCCCCTAACTGTTTCGTCCACCCCCCAAATGTTCCACCCCCCCCCTAACTGTTTCGTCCACCACCCCGAGCTTACTGTTTCATGGCGATGATCTTGGAGTCAATGTTTTCCTGTTTTCCTTTCATGTGCTGGACGTCAGTGAGGATCTTTGTCACTTCCTCTGAGCTGATCTTCAGCTCCTCCTGCTTCACGCTGGTGATCTGGAGACCAGAGGGTTACCATGGGTATACCAGAGGGTTACCATGGTGTGTTATACCAGAGGGTTACCATGGTTATAACAGAGGGTTACCAGGGTTATAACAGAAATACAAAACAGAGGGGTTTACATGGTTTAAAAAGGGGGGGGGGGGGTAGGGTTAGTGTGAGCGGGGTAGGGTTAGTGTGAGGGGGTAGGGTTAGTGTGAGGGGGGTAGGGTTAGTGTGAGGGGGGTAGGGTTAGTGTGAGGGGGCTAGGGTTAGTGTGAGGGGGTAGGGTTAGTGTGAGGGGGTAGGGTTAGTGTGAGGGGGGGTAGGGTTAGTGTGAGGGGGGGTAGGGTTAGTGTGAGGGGGGTAGGGTTAGTGTGAGGGGGTAGGGTTAGTGTGAGGGGGGGTAGGGTTAGTGTGAGGGGGGGTAGGGTTAGTGTGAGGGGGTAGGGTTAGTGTGAGGGGGGTAGGGTTAGTGTGAGGGGGGGTAGGGTTAGTGTGAGGGGGGGTAGGGTTAGTGTGAGGGGGGTAGGGTTAGTGTGAGGGGGTAGGGTTAGTGTGAGGGGGGGTAGGGTTAGTGTGAGGGGGGGTAGGGTTAGTGTGAGGGGGTAGGGTTAGTGTGAGGGGGGTAGGGTTAGTGTGAGGGGGGGTAGGGTTAGTGTGAGGGGGTAGGGGTAGTGTGAGGGGGGGTAGGGTTAGTGTGAGGGGGGGTAGGGTTAGTGTGAGGGGGGTACGGTTAGTGTGAGGGGGTAGGGGTAGTGTGAGGGGGGGTAGGGTTAGTGTGAGGGGGGGTAGGGTTAGTGTGAGGGGGGGTAGGGTTAGTGTGAGGGGGGGTAGGGTTAGTGTGAGGGGGCTAGGGTTAGTGTGAGGGGGTAGGGTTAGTGTGAGGGGGGCAGGGTTAGTGTGAGGGGGGGTAGGGTTAGTGTGAGGGGGTAGGGTTAGTGTGAGGGGGGGTAGGGTTAGTGTGAGGGGGTAGGGTTAGTGTGAGGGGGGGTAGGGTTAGTGTGAGGGGGGGTAGGGTTAGTGTGAGGGGGTAGGGGTAGTGTGAGGGGGGGTAGGGTTAGTGTGAGGGGGGGTAGGGTTAGTGTGAGGGGGGTCCTGAGCCTCTTCCTAATCCGTTTGGATTACTGTTGTGCTTGGTGTCAGAGAGTGTGTGTGTGTGTGTGTGTGTGTGTCTTAGCTCTACATCTAAGTGCTCGCGCCTACCGGCATGGCGCATGTTCAATCATGCCCACCATCTTAACAAAACAAGCATCATTTACATAATTACATCGTATGTAATTACTCGCGCCCAATTTACACAGGCATGTATTTCTGATTCTGCTCTGTGACCAGCAGAGGAACTGTCTCCTAGGTCTTCCTCAGGAGAAATACAGAAAGCACATTTTGACACAGCTCAAGCATTCCATTTTTAACCTCACATGGGTGTTCCAGCGTGTCTTAAAGCAGAATCAAATGAAAAAAACAAAGTGGATGATCAATCAAGATTTTTGATAATTAGCCTATGACTTATATGAACTTTGATGTCCCAAATGTGAGTACTGAGTTGCTAATTGGAGTGTTAAGGTGTGTGTGCTGTACGTACGTTGGTGAGTGTATAATTCCAGTGTTAAGGTGTGTGTGCTGTACGTACGTTGGTGAGTGGATAATTCCAGTGTTAAGGTGTGTGTGTGTGTGCTGTACGTACGTTGGTGAGTATTCCAGGGTGTGTGTGTGCTGTACGTACATTGGTGAGTGGATAATTCCAGTGTTAAGGTGTGTGTGTGTGTGTGTGTGTGTGCTGTACGTACGTTGGTGAGTAGATAATTCCAGTGTGTGTGTGTGTGTGTGTTGTACGTACGTTGGTGAGTGGATAATTCCAGTGTTAAGGTGTGTGTGTGCTGTACGTACGTTGGTGAGTGGATAATTCCAGTGTTAAGGTGTGTGTGTGTGTGTGTGTGTGTGCTGTACGTACGTTGGTGAGTGGATAATTCCAGTGTGTGTGTGTGTGTGTGTGTGTGTGTGTGTGCTGTACGTACGTTGGTGAGTGGATAATTCCCGTGTGTGTGTGTGTGTGTGTGTGTGTGTGTGTGTGTGTGTGTGTGTGTGTGTGCTGTACGTACGTTGGTGAGTGGATAATTCCAGTGTTAAGGTGTGTGTGTGTGTGTGTGTGTGTGTGTGTGTGTGTGTGTGTGTGCTGTACGTACGTTGGTGACTTTGCGTTTGATGTTCTCCAGCAGGCTGTCCTGTCCTCTGATGAAGAACGGGTGCTGGAACTCTGTGTCGTCCCTCTCCGGCTTCACCAGGCCGCCCTGCTCAATGTGCACCACTTTACGGAACCCGTCTGGACAACAACAACAACGTCAACAACATCAACTATGACACAACTTATGAAGACCATGCAATGCTTACAAAAACAGGCAATCATTATTCCTGCAAAAATATAAATAGGATTTTTTCCCCCAAACTTTGATTTACGGTGTATGTATAATAAAATGTTTAGCAGTAAAATGAGTGTGTTTAATAAATGTATATGTATAATAAAATGAGTGTGTTTAATAAATGTATATGAATAATAAAATCTGTGTTTAATAAATGCATATGTACACTAAAATTAGTGTGTTTCATAAATGTATATGTATACTAAAATGAGTGTTTAATAAATGTATGTATCCCATGAGGAACCAGGAAAGAGCACTTCAAATGTTTGATTGTTTTCTAAAAGAGACGTCTATTTAAACAACATTTCCTTTACAGACGGTAGAAAAGGGTTTCAATAATGATAACGTATTTCTGTAGTAAAACCCCTTTTTGCTGTAATACAAGTTATTTGACTGTATGGGGTTTCGGTTTATCATAGTGTAGAAAAATAGATATTGAAAATGTTTGGTTATAAGCCTGAGGGACAAATGCTCTCTAAGATGTTTCTAAATGTCCCGTCTCTGACTTCCTCCATCCTGTGACACAGCGTGGCTTCCTGGGTCAGTGTGTCTTGACCCTAGTATGGGGCAACAGAACAGCCTGACACTACCACTGTTCCCCTGGGTCAGTGTGTCTTGACCCTAGTATGGGGCAACAGAACAGCCTGATACTACCACTGTTTCCCTGGGTCAGTGTGTCTTGACCCTAGTAAGGGG
Organism: Aplochiton taeniatus; assembly: GCA_017639675.1. NCBI lineage: Eukaryota > Metazoa > Chordata > Actinopteri > Galaxiiformes > Galaxiidae > Aplochiton > Aplochiton taeniatus. Next base: position 1,943,144 of record CM030175.1, read on the forward strand.
CAACAGAACAGCCTGATACTACCACTGTTCCCCTGGGTCAGTGTGTCTTGACCCTAGTAAGGGGCAACAGAACAGCCTGATACTACCACTGTTCCTCTGGGTCAGTGTGTCTTGACCCTAGTATGGGGCAACAGAACAGCCTGATACTACCACTGTTCCCCTGGGTCAGTGTGTCTGCTATGGGCAACAGAACAGCCTGATACTACCACTGTTCCCCTGGGTCAGTGTGTCTGCTATGGGGCAACAGAACAGCCTGATACTACCACTGTTCCCCTGGGTCAGTGTGTCTGCTATGGGCAACAGAACAGCCTGATACTACCACTGTTCCCCTGGGTCAGTGTGTCTGCTATGGGCAACAGAACAGCCTGATACTACCACTGTTCCCCTGGGTCAGTGTGTCTGCTATGGGCAACAGAACAGCCTGATACTACCACTGTTCCCCTGGGTCAGTGTGTCTGCTATGGGCAACAGAACAGCCTGATACTACCACTGTTCCCCTGGGTCAGTGTGTCTGCTATGGGCAACAGAACAGCCTGATACTACCACTGTTCCCCTGGGTCAGGACCACACAAAATCACAAATAGCACACATATTGAGCATCTTCTCTCCGCCTCTCTCTCAGACAGACAGACACAGACACAGACACAGACACGCACGCACGCGCGCGCGCACGCACACACACACACACACACACACACACACACACACACACACACACACACACACACAAACACACACACAAACACACACACAAACACACACACAAACACACACACACACACACACACACACACACACACACACACACACACAACTTACACATGTTGAGCTGGCGTACGAAGCTGGCCATGTTATTGTGTTTGAAGAACTTTGGGAGTACTTCCTTGGAGAAGCGGCCTTGATCAAACACATGGAAACTGGTGCCATTCTAGAAATAAATAAACACAATTATTGCAACTACAACAAAAAACACAATTAAAGCGTTAGGAATCTGAGCCGCAAGATACATGAATGTTTCAGGTCAGATAAGCAGAACAGTCCATTCAACAAAGTGTACTCAATATTTTATCATGCAAACACATTCCAGACATTTAGCAGACTCCTAAGAAGAGTGACTTACAGGTAGAGCTTTAAATTAGAGCATGGCAAGTCACAAGGATCATTTAAAGCATCTTCATCTTGAAAGAAACAAACTGCTAACAGCTAGAAACAACATACTATAAACCACAGAGTGTAACACTAACCAATGGGTGCATTACAGCATTCAGTCAAGTTTGAATTGTCCCTAATGATAATGACAACATACCAAGTTAAAATGTATGGGGTGAGAAGACCTACAACATTCATGCTCACATTAAATACATTTTCAAGGTTGGGTTAGCGATACAAGTAGCTTAAGTATGTGGGTATATAAGGGTAAGTCTACTGAAAGCTAGTGTTTGACTATTTACTGTGTAATGCTGAAAACTCAGTTGATACAATATCCTGAGTTTTTTTTCTACTAGTTAAAAAAATAGTTTATGGTTCTACACATCTTTCCCACTGATGCAACACCCCAGTAATAGATCCTGACAGTGATACAGAGCTGGCACAGCTAATCAGACAAGTGTGTTTCTAACTAAAATGTATTACTCAACACAATCGGCTTATTCAGACAACAAACTATTGTAAAAGGCTCGTTGGAATACATCAACGACTAGTGACTATGAATCTCGTCAACATGTCATTTTCACTGTTCATGTAAAAGGAAATAAACGTAAATAAGACTAAGAGCAAAGAACAAGCATTGTTACGTCTTTTCGACGTCCACCACACGCCGTTTTAATCGTACCATGGTAATGTTTAATCTAGCTAGCCATATAGCTTAGCTAACAATCCACTGCGACTCTTCCACCACACATGTCTAATATCAACCCTAAGCCTGGGCCAGAGACAGCTAGCTAGCAAGTAAGCTAGTCAGCTGCTGTTTGACAATTGACAGGTTGTAACAACTGTCTCTTAGTCAAGGCAAGCCAGGGCATAATAATGGTGTGAAAGACAGATGATTTTTTAAAACTTGTTGGTAATCTGTAGAATCAGGGATTTAGTAAGCACTTCATAAGACCTACTGACAATAGTAGTACTACTAATAGTACTCTAACGTCAACGTGGTTTTGCAAGCCAAGTTACGCCATTGTTAATGCTACTAATAGTATTAACACTGACAATGACAGAAAGTGAGACAGCAAGATGTTATGTTATTAGTCTCTATTTTTCATACGAGATCTGCATTTTTACAACTACTTGCGTGTCATTTCTTTAAAAGATTGTAAATAAGTGTATGCAGGGTATACTGTGTTGAGCTAGCAAAGTTGCGCTAGTGCGCCTTTCGACGTTAGCTAACTGGGTAACTACGTACAGGGCTCCAGCAGATGAGAGGATCAGTCTCAGGATCTTCCACTAAAGTCCAAAGTTTAGTAAGGAAAGCTGGGACGTTACTGCCACTGACCACGATCCCTCCAGATCCACCACCGTGGAACTCCATGTTTTCTGTCAAAGTTGCTAGACAGCCAAAGCAGTTAGTGCTAGCCTGCTGGTAATCTGAGTTTAGCTAAGTAAGTTAGCTCCAAAAATAGCCAACTGTTCGACACTGCCGGGAACACGTTCGCAGGAAAAAAACAGAACCAAAACCGTTATGCACTTAACACATGTTAATAGTAGTGAACATGTAAAAAGCACGATCGTTGAAACTATTCAAGGTTAACTTTATGGAATAAGCCGGAAATTAATGATTATATATAACTTAAGTTAAAACTATTAGGCGTGGAAATTTCCAACACATCACCACCACTACGAACTGCGTAGCGTAAGACCAACAACATAGCAAGGGTGGACCGTAGTCGCATTCTGGTGACATGTACATTTTGAGAGTACACCGTTTATTTCTCTTATTTTCTAAATCAAAATAAGGTAATTTTAAAACAATTCATTATTAAGAGCCCTGTAATGAGTTTCTGAAGAATTGGGTTTGATATGGATATGAAAAATTGCATATTTTGTAAAACTGATGTAGAAAATATTACCTTTTTATTTACAGCTGTCGCGTTATTTAATCAGATAAGAGCTGATTGTATAATTATATTCCTCCTTTTTCATATGATAAAATATAAATGATTTTCTTTGTAATAGAATAGTCTTTGGTGTCCTCTTCTATTTACGATTGTTATGTTAAGCATTTGTTCTTTTTTCGGGAAGGTTTTTTTGTGAGCACTTTTTGCTCTGTGCTACTTAATCAAATTGTGAATATTTATCGTGTTTGTATTGATTATTGAAATACACATTTTTTACCCGTTTCAGACTCAAGTCTAGTCGGTAGCGCTAATGCTCCAGCAAAGTTGGCTGCTTACCGTCAACAAACCTGATGAAGAAGAAGAGGAAGGAAGTCCCACATGGTCCGCTGTTGATGTCTGCTGAATGCATGCGAGATCAGCATGCCTACTGTAAATGCAGAAAATCAGACTAACGGCGTCATGAGCAAAGCGAAAGAAAAGACTTCTAAGAAACGAAGTGCCGAGGAAGAGGACAACGATGAGGTATGAGTGGGGGTTTAAAGTAAAAAAAAAAAATGGATGGAAAAATGAATAAATATACGTGAGCTGGTCAGTTGTTGCTAACGCCGGATAGCTTCCACAGTGAGCAGCATGGCTCGTGCTGGTGTGGGAAATAACTGGAATCCAGCGATAAGTTTTCTGTTGCAGTGACTTATCATGCGTAATGTTAGCATTATAACAATCCCGTGACAATAGCGTGGTAAGCAAGTCGGTAGTCAGTGTAAGAAAACTTTCCCCCAGGTCAACGTTAGGAGCTCGTTAGCTATCACCCCAGCCTCCGTTTCCTTCGTGGTTAGAGAAATATCTTCATCCAGTAATATGTGATGCCATCAGTCTGCTCAGCTAACTTTGTGTATGATAGACGATAAAAGAGATCTTCCCCAAAACCTCCTTTAATTACTGACTGTTATTATCTCCTTGCCAACCTTCATTTCCTCTATTATTATAATCTCTTGTTGAATTAAGACCTGATACCTACTTTCCTAAAATGATTCTGTCTCAACATATTACTGTGAAAGAGACCTCCTGTGGTCTCGGAGGGCCCTGTGATTGGCTGGTGTTGAAGTCTGTTCCCGTTTCTCTTAGCTCCCCATCTTCGACCAAGCCGTGGCAGCAGGGAAGGTGAGCGGGAAGGAGGAAGGTGGTGGTGATGAAGATGAAGGTCTGTCTGACAGTGAAGACAGCGTGTTCTCCGGACTGGAAGACTCTGGGAGTGACAGTGACGATGAAGAGGGTGATGATGAGGACGACGACGACGACGACAACGATGAGGAAATACCAGATGAAGAGGGCGATGACGGTGACGAAGATGGAGCAATGAAAAGCACTGACGGAGCGGAGACATCTAAACAGCCATTCCAAGAGATGATCACACCTCAGGTAGGTGTACACTGACCGCTGCAGTGCTTGCTCCACTGTAGAGCTGACCTGCTGTGCATGGCATCGTTCTTGGTGCAGCTGGGTAGCCGCAACATTCTGTTTCTCAATGCAGAGCCATCTGGGCCATCCACATGTCGCCAGCGTGGAGCACCCACCCAGGTGACGCCACAGCGCCCAGTTAGTCCCAGACTGGCTCACCACACGTTTGTTTTAAGACCAAAACATTGGTTTAATCTATTCCGTGATTTCTGTCCTTTGGTCGTTTTTAAATATGCTTTATAGGTACATTTTCCTTAAAAATTGGTTGCTCAGGGAAGATTAGCAGGGAATGATGGATATAGATCCAGAGGGGGAACTAGGACACTGGGGTTACACCCTTACTCTTAACGCGAAGTACCATGGGATCTTCAGTGACAATGTCCCTGTCACTGTCCAAGGGCATTGGGCTGTCACAGACCAGAGGATAGAGTGACCCCTACTGGTCAACCAACACCACTTCCAGCAGCAACTGGTCTCCCATCAAGGGTCAGACCAGCATCACGCTGCTAGGGACAGAGGCAAGCCAGAAGTGGGACGCAGGGTGCTGTTGAAAACATTCCTCTGTTAACCAGGCTAGTCCAGACTGACATAGTGACACAATGCATATCAGTAAGCTGTTCATAATGTTTGTGTCATGCTGTGTGTCTGCCGCTTGGCTAGGTTGACACTCCTGAAAGAGAACCCGTCCTCAGTAGACGTACCAGGTTAAATAAACATTATTATTATTATTATTGTTGTTGTTATTAATATTAACCTGGCTATGGACTAGGAGAAGAGGAACGCCTACTAGTAGCCCTAGCATCATAACTTCACTCTCTCTCGGTTTAAAGAGCCTCAAATATTGTCAACATGGAAATGTACTGACACTGATCCGTTCAGAAAGGATAACAAATGTTGTGATTTTCATGAATACAAAGTGTGGATGTGTGTAATGACAAGCTAACTCATCACCCTCAGCCTTGGTGTATGGTACGCCTCTGTCTCTCTCAAAGTGAATAGCACTGCTGACAAGGTATTCTCTGCATCTGCCTCATGGTCTCCCTGTGGCTCAGCATTCACCTTGTACCTCTAGTGCCACCTGGTGGATAAGTACTGCAAGTACTGCACTCAGAATTGGGTAACTGATGTGTACTAACTCAGCTGGACAGACAAGCCACGCCAGGGAGGACTATCAGACATTCAAGTTGGGAAAGAAAGAGGTTGGGGATGAAAGAGGAGGTGGGAAAGAGAAGAGAGGGGTAGAAGAAAGAGAGGGGAGGGGAAAGAGAAGATGGGGTAGAAGAAAGAGAGGGGAGGGGGAAGAGAGGGGAGGGGTAGAAGAAAGAGAGGGGAGGGGGAAGAGAGGGGAGGGGTAGAAGGAAGAAGGGGCAGATGGAGGTAGCAATTTGGAACGGGTGTAGTGTATTTATCAAACTTGGGGGGGGGGGGGGGGGGGTGTAACGGGGGGGGGGGGAGTTGAGGGTAGGTGGGGGAAGGGGTTATAGAGCTGGTTAGGGGTCTGGGGGGGTGGGGGGAGTAGATGGGGATCTGTTCCCAGGAAATAGTCACTCCTCATCACCACCCACACGTACAGGATCTGTGGTCTGCACCCACACACATATCTTCTCTGCTTCCAGACAGTCTCTCATACACACACACACACACACACACACACACGTACGTCTGCTGTGCTTCCAGAGAAACTAGAATACACACACATGCACACATGCTTCTCAAGTAACTAGCATGTCCCCTTCAGCGTCTTGGTCACGTCTGTCAGCCAGTCAGCCACAGGAAGCAGCTTCTCTCTTCGCTGCATGTCAGCTCTGAACGCAGGTCCTTTCTGAAAAATAATATGAGATGAATACTCTCTAAAGTGTTCACTTTGAATTATTGCGTTATGGATATTACAATACCATATCCTGTGTATGCTGGCCTCATTC
>CM030175.1:1954573-1962073 GCA_017639675.1 Aplochiton taeniatus
CTGTGCTTAGCTCTATGATGTGAACAGGGCTTGTACAGTTATAGTCTAGGTCAGGACTAGAGTATGGAAATGTTTGAACAGGTCGTCACTGATATGAGGTGAAGCTGTTTTCTGTGGGCTGTGATTACAGAGGTAGAGGAGGCCCTATAATGTGGTTAGATGGGCTTCAAATACACACTCAGCCTGCCTCCATCACAGCATGCTCATTCTACTGCCCTCTGATTTGCACTGCTGTCCAGAAGTGGGCCAAAATGACCTGCAACTCTATACACACACACACACACAGACACACACACACACACACACACACACGCATATTTCCGTACACTTTGCCAGAGACTTAGTCACGCAAACCTCCTCTATTTTCTTACCATTGTTTCTCAGACCAGTCATTCAGTGTTAAAACAAAAAGATAATTTATTTACACCAGAAAACTCACATCATGCTTAATGAACACATGAAAACATTACAAGGGTTTAAAAAAAAGGGGGGGGGGGGGGGGGTTGCATCTATATGTGAATTGTATCAACTCTTATAATATTATTAATATATTTTCATTTAAAGAAAGCATGAATAAGAATACACCGCCCAGCTTTGTCCATTCAATGAAGAGAGCCAGTTGTCCATATCAGCAGACTGTTAATAATAAGAATATAAGTCTGATAATAATAGTGATAATAATAAAAGTCTGGTCTGTTCCACTCAGCCCAGTGGTAGTTCTATGTTCTATGGCTGGTCTACAAGCTGGTCAGACCGTTACTTACACACACACACACACACACACACACACACACACACACACACACACACACACCATCAGGTTTATGAGGGCCATTAGTGTGTTATTCCCCTATTGGTCCATTCCCATGGAGCCTCCATTTTGTTCACTAGTCTTTTTGATTCCACTTTAATAGATCCACATTTCCGTAGATCCTCCATTTTGTTCACTAGTCTTTTTGATTCCACTTTAATAGATCCACATTTCCGTAGATCCTCCATTTTGTTCACTAGTCTTTTTGATTCTGCTTTAAGAGATCCACATTCTCTGGTCAATTAGAGTGGTATGTTTCCATAAGAGTTAGGCCCATATTACTGTCACTAGTTAGATACTTAGTCCCATCCAGTTTAAGGGTTAGGCTGTGGAGTGAATACTTAGTCCCATCCAGTTTAAGGGTTAGGGTGTAGAGTGAATACTTAGTCCCATCCAGTTTAAGGGTTAGGCTTTAGAGTGAATACTTAGTCCCATCTAGTTTAAGGGTTAGGCTTTAGAGTGGATACTTAGTCCCATCCAGTTTAAGGGTTAGGCTGTGGAGTGAATACTTAGTCCCATCCAGTTTAAGGCTTAGGCTGTAGAGTGGATACTTAGTCCCATCCAGTCTGATATTAGTTTAGTCCCATCCAGTTTAAGGGTTAGGCTGTGGAGTGGATACTTAGTCCCATCCAGTCTGATATTAGTTTAGTCCCATCCAGTTTAAGGGTTAGGCTGTAGAGTGGATACTTAGTCCCATCCAGTCTGATATTAGTTTAGTCCCATCCAGTTTAAGGGTTAGGCTGTAGAGTGGATACTTAGTCCCATCCAGTTTAAGGGTTAGGCTGTAGAGTGGATACTTAGTCCCATCCAGTCTGATATTAGTTAGTCCCATCCAGTAGCTGGTAGTCCAGTCCGTGGTTTTCAGATCTGGTTGGTCCATAGATTGAGTCTGTGTTGTCCTCCAGTCCAGTCTCATGGAATCAGTTGGAACCGGTTCAGGTCTTAGCTCCTCAGCGCTGTCTTCCTGTCTCGGTCTTTACTCTACCACACACACACACACACACACACACACACACACACACACACACACACACACGCGCAGAAAGACAAACAGGCAGTTAGGTAAGACTCTGCCAATATTTAGAGCCATGCAACAGCTTAGGACACAGCTCTTTAAGAAGTAATTACTAATAATAATACTTTCAAACAATGCAATAAATAAAGCAATATCAATTAACCATCTAGTCTGTGTGTGTGTGTGTGTGTGTGTGTGTGTGTGTGTGTGTGTGTGTGTGTGTGTGTGTGTGTGTGTGTGTGTGTGTGTGTGTGTGTGTGTGTGTGTGTGTGTGTGTGTGTGTGTCTGTGTGTCTGTGTGTCTGTGTGTGAGTGAGTGAGTCCTGCTGTGGTTTTCCTGCCTTTAGCTTTATAGCCTGCCTTGTAACACACACATACACACAGACACTCATATATATATATATATATATATATATATATATACACAGACACACATTCACACACTCACACAGACACCCACATACACTCACACAGACACTCACAGACAGCTGGCCTTCATTTTCTTTCCATTCAGAAGTCTACATCTTACCGAAATCTCTCTCTCTCTCTCTCTCTCTCTCTCTCTCTCTCTCTCTCTCTCTCTCTCTCTCTCTCTCTCTCTCTCTCTCTCTCTCTCTCTCTCTCTCTCTCTCTCTCTCTCTCTCTCTCTCTCTCCCTCTCCTTCACTCACTCTCTCTCTCTCTCTCTCTCTCTCTCTCTCTCTCTTTCTCTCTCACTGCTGGGTTCGGTTACATCACTCTAATGGTTTCTCAGCTTGACATTTGTTTTTCATATCCTGTTTGACAGTTCGTAAAGAGCCAGGCTTCAGCTAGCCACTGCTGCTAAACGCTCTCTGCTTTTACATCACACCTTCCCCTTGAAGACACAATCCAATTATTACAACATTAGCAACACTCGCACTAGTGTGTGTGTGTGTGTGTGTGTGTGTGTGTGATACTTTCAATATTTAGTTTAGGTTTCTGTCTGACATCGAACGTTGGCAGATTGGTTCATTCCTCGCTACAATGAAACACTTGTCAGCTGGTCCCACTGGGTGTGGGTGTGCGTGTGTTTGACTGACTGTCAAGGTGCGTGTGTTTGTGTTTGACAGACTGTCAGTTTAGACTGGTCTTTTAGCCAGTAGCGGTCATGCTAGCTAACTAAAATGTATTTCAGTTTAGACTGCTCTTTTAGCCATTAGCGGTCATGCTAGCTAACTATTATGTATTTCAGTTCAGACTGCTCTTTTAGCCATTAGCAGTCATGCTAGCTAACTAATATTTATTTCAGTTTAGACTGCTCTTTTAGCCATTAACGGTCATGCTAGCTAACTAATGTATTCTATTGCGTTATTAGCGAGCAGAGCTACTCGGAGGTGAGCTGAGGTTCTGTTTAATATGTTCCACATGGCTCTATAATTACTACTGTCAATAACATCAGCCTAACTCCCTGAGAGAGACCCTACCCAATTAGCACACACACACACACACACACACACACGAGAGTTGAAGCAGGCCTGCCTACGTGTACAGTATGAATAGTCTGGCTACCTGTGTGTGTGTGTGTTTGTGTGTGTGTGTGTGTGTGTGTGTGTGTTAGGGGGTGGGGTGTGTGTGTGTGTGTGTGTGTGTGTGTGTGTGTGTGTGTGTGTGTGTGGGGGATGCATTCCCCGGCCATCTCTCAAAGGTCTGTCTTCACCTGGTGGAGCCATTATAGGAAAGAATGATCCTCTCTACTGCCCTTCACACACACACACACACACACACACACACACACACACACACGTCTGCGTGCACATACACTCCTAGCTCTCTGTGTTCTCCCCATGCTGAAGCATTTAGCGTGTCTATTGACAGGCCATCAGTGGTGTAAAACTACCCTGGTTTGTAACGGCGATGGAAGACAGATACACACTTCACCAATTAACGGAGATGGAGTGTGTGTGTGTGTGTGTGTGTGTGTGTGTGTGTGGGGGCATTTTAAACCACCATGATAAAGCTCCTACCCGTCATTAAAAACCAATACCATGGATAAAACTCCTAGCCTCCTAGATTAAATAATAATAATAACGAATACCCAGCGTATCAACAGAAGAAATAAAAAAAAAAGTCATAAGACAGGTGTTACCAAGGGTACAACCAATTGACAGTGACATATGAATTAAGGCTGTTCCTTTTTTCTATTGGCTCAGAGCTCTGTCACTCAGTAAGGCTTATTTTTTGCAGTTTGTTGATTTGCCGTGTGATACATTGGTACGCTCTGAAGGCATCCATTCTACAGTACACACAAACACACGCGCACACACTCACACACACACACGCACACACACACACACACACTTAGCAGCAGCAACCATAAATCTTGGCTGGCTGCTAGCCTCAGTAATGAGCTCTAAGTAAGAGTAGAGAGAGAGCTGTGGTTTTGAGCGTCTGGCCTCGCCACACACACACACACACACACACGCTCTGTATAGACAGTACAAAGGGGCTCAATCTGGTTCGTATCTAGGCTGGTCCAAAACAGTAAAAGACTTACAGAACCATTAGCTCATTGGTCGGTTAACTGTACAGCTTTAGTAGGCCAATCAGATTGTTCCCAGCGGGACAAATGTCCTGCATTCGTTTTTGTGTGTGTGTGTGTGTGTGTGTGTGTGTGTGTGTGTGTGTGTTTCAGTTTTGCAAGAGAGAGCGCCCTGTGCTGTTTATCTCCCAGACTTAATGTTATTGGCTAGTTGTTGGCTTAGTTGGTGTTTCCTAACCTTATTGGCTAGTTGTTGGCTAAGTTGGTATCTCCTAACCTTATTGGCTAGTTGTAGTCCTGACGTTAGTGGCTAGTTGTTGGCTAAGTTGGTACCTCCCAACCTTGTTGGCTAAGTTGGTATCTCCTAACCTTATTGGCTAGTTGTTGGCTAAGTTGGTACCTCCCAACCTTGTTGGCTAAGTTGGTATCTCCTAACCTTATTGGGTAGTTGTTGGTACCTCCCAACCTTGTTGGCTAAGTTTGTATCTCCTGACGTTATTGGCTAGTCAGTTGCTAGTTATAAATGTGTGGGTTCACCAAAGCGGGCGATAGATTTAAAGCTTTGGCTTCTTAGCACCAGTTGATAGATGTACAGTGTCTGGATCTAGGATATTCTTCCATATCTGTCCTGACAGGCTTCCCTTCCTCATCTCCATTCAGTCTCCTACAGGGAGACATCGCTGTTATCCTGCTAACACTGATTCATTAGGCCCATGGTGCACTGACGGAGTGAGCTAGCCAACGTGTGTGTGTGTGTGTGTGTGTGTGTGTGTGTGTGTGTGTGTGTGTGTGTGTGTGTGTGTGTGTGTGTGTGTGTGCGCCTCAAGAGATGTGTTGTGTCAACACAGGAAGCGTGTGGAAGTCGTTGAGGAGGTTTGAAGGAGCCGTCAGTTGGCCACAGCACAGAGAGGGTTCTAGAAGGGTCTGTCTGTCTGTCTGTCTGTCTGTCTGTCTGTCTGTCTGTCTGTCTGTCTGTCTGTCTGTCTGTCTGTCTGTCTGTCTGTCTGTCTGTCTGTCTGTCTGTCTGTCTGTCTGTCTGTCTGTCTGTCTGTCTGTCTGTCTGTCTGTCTGTCTGTCTGTCTGTCTGTCTGTCTGTCTGTCTGTCTGTCTGTCTGTCTGTCTGTCTGTCTGTCTGTGTGTGTGTGTGTGTGTGTGTGTGTGTCTGCCTGTGTGGGTTTTCTCCTTTTTTTCTCCCTATGTCAGATACGTTTATCCTTTTCTTTTTCAAACCGCTTACCTCCCCTGCTCGCTCTAGTGTTTCATGGGTGCATGTGTCAGCTTACGTGTGTGTGTGTGTGTGTGTGTGTGTGTGTGTGTGTGTGTGTGTGTGTTTGAGGTCAGTAGTATCCATATTGTGGAGCTAGTGATTTACCTCAGCAGAAATGTTCCATTGTGGCTAGGACTATAATTGTTTTGGACATATGGTATATTTCAGCCTGGTCTCTCTCTCTCTCTCTCTCTCACACACACACACACACACACACACACACACACACACTGAGTGTGGTGCCTCTGCTGTTATTGTGTTTCAGACTAAGTGTGATTTAAAGGTTTATTTCGAATGCAGTGGAATGCTGGATCTGTGTGTGATGAAGAGGGAGGAGGAGGAGGGAGAAGAGAGGGAGGAGGAGGAGGGAGAGGAGAGGGTGCAAAGTAAAGAAGTGAAAGAGGAGAACGAGGAGAGGAGGAGGGGTAAAGATGGATGGTATGTTGTTGTTGGTAATGACTGGAGGACAACCTGTTTACGAGGCCACATAGGTAGAGACACTGTTTAGGGCTGAGTGTCAGATCTGAGCTGTGTGTGTTTGTGCGTGTGTGTATGTGTATGTGTGTGTGCATGCTTGTATGTATGTGTGTGTGTGTCTGTGAGACTCACCAGTTTCCTTTGGTTGCTGAGGCAGAAAGTGCAGATCTGTTTGGGCTGAGAGTTCTCGCTGTCGTTGTCCCGTTCCCGTGACGACGCCCCTGTCGTCCCTCCCATCCCTCCTGGTCGGCCGTGCTGGAAGAAAGGGGCGTGTCCGCCGCCATGGCAGGGCTGTCCGTCGTGGAGCCCCTCCCCCAGCAGCAGCACGTTGCCCAGGTGGCTGATGTAGCTGCTGGCCAATCGGAGGGTCTCTATCTTGGAGAGCTTCCTGTGGGCGGGCTCCGTGGGGATGAGGGTGCGCAGGGCGGTGAAGGCCGTGTTCACGCTGTTGGTGCGGTCGCGCTCGCGGGCGTTGGCCGTGGAGCGTTGGCGAGGCTCCCCCAGGTCCAGGTCCACCTCTCCCGGCTTCCTCTTCCGGCCCCCCTGGTAGGGCTGGTTGCCGTGCAGGTCGTCGAGGCGGTAGGCGGAGGAGGGCTGTCCGTCGGAGCTGTCGCTGCCCCCACCTTGGTCCTCGTCCTCTGACATCGTGGCCATGCTGCTGTAGAGGAACGGGCTGGGAGGCGGACGAACCATCGCCCCCAAAGACATGCCCCTCCCACCGGACCGGATCCTACTCCCACCGGACCGGATCCTACTCCCACCGGACCGGATCCTACTCCCACCGGACCGGATCCTACTCCCACCGGACCGGATCCTACTCCCACCGGACCGGATCCTACTCCCACCGGACCGGATCCTACTCCCACCGGACCGCTGACACAAACAGACCGAGTGTCAGAGCGGAGCGGATTCTTGTGGAAGTCTTTGGAGTGAAGAAGCCCAGTCCATGAAAACAGAGCTGGAGGTTCTCTGGAGTGTTAGACCAGCCAGCAGATCTCTCTGTCTCTCTCTCTCTCTCTCTCTCTCTCTCTCTCTCTCTCACCCTCTAGATCTCTCTCTCTCTCTCTCTCTCTCTCTCTCTCTCTCTCTCTCTCTCTCACACACACACGCCTCTGAATTATGCAGGGATGGTTATTAATTATAAACACAGAAATTTGACCGTACCTCAGAGTGTGTGTGTGTGTGTGTGTGTGTGTGTGTGTGTGTGTCTCTCTCTCCCCTTAACGGTCCGTTCCATTCAATGTAAGTCCAGTCTGGAGTTGTTTCTCATCTCCACTGTCCTGGAGGGCTCACCACTTAATCCAACCAGTAGTAGTAGTAGTCTCTCTCTCTCTCTCTCTCTCTCTGTCTCACTCTCTCTCTCTTTCTGTCTCTTTCCTCTCCTGGCTCCACGTGTGTTTCTACTCTCTGTTTTTTCGTTTTTATAGCTAGT
>CM030175.1:1967073-1989573 GCA_017639675.1 Aplochiton taeniatus
AGAGGAGGAGGAGGAGGAGGAGGAGGAGGAGGAAGATTAGAGAGAGGGTGATAGATAACCCTGACTACTGGTGAGGAAGAGGAGGATGAGGAGGAGGAAGATTAGAGAGGAGATAGTGGGGAACAAGATGATGATGATGATGGTGGTGTGATAAGTAGAAAAGAAGAGAGGAAGGACGAATAGTTGAGTTGTTGGAGAGGAGAGGAGTTGCCGTGATGATGATGATGAGGAGGAGGAGGTAGTATGGGGGTGATGATGATGATAATGATGAAGAGGAGGTAGTATGGGAGTGTTGATGTGATGAGGAGGAGGATGAAGAGGAGGTAGTGTGGAGGTGTTGAGGTGATGATGATGATGAGGATGATAATGATGATGATGATGGTGGTGAGGATGATGATGATGGTGAGGATGATGATGATGATGGTGGTGAGGAGGATGATGATGATGAGGATGATGATGATGATGATGGTGAGGAGGTGGTAGGGTGGGGGTGTTGACGTGATGATGATGATGGTGAGGAGGTGGTAGTGTGGGGGTGTTGATGTGATGATGATGATGGTGAGGAGGTGGTAGTGTGGGGGTGTTGATGTGATGATGATGATGATGAGGATGATGATGGTGATGATGATGATGATGATGATGATGGTGAGGAGGAGGTAGTGTGGGGGTGTTGATGTGATGATGGTGATGATGATGATGATGGTGAGGATGATGATGATGATGATGGTGAGGAGGAGGTAGTGTGGGGGTGTTGACGTAACGTTACGGGGTTCCCTTTCAGGCGCACGGTGCATGACAAGCAGACAGCCAGTGACATGGTGCTGTCTGATGAGCAGGTGGATCTCGTCCATCGACTCCAGAAGGGACAGTTTGGAGACGTCAACTTCAACGAGTTCGAGGTAAGCACCGTGACCTCTGACCCTGCATTCCTGAACTATGACCTCCGAGTCCTTTCTTTGAGTTTAGGGTTCAAACCAAACGTCATCTGTCATCTGTTTCCAGTAAACCTTCTGGTGTCTCTGTAACCAGCTAAGCTACCTGCAAACCTAATGTCTGCCCCTCCCTTCCAAGAAGTGTGTGTGTGTGTGTGTGTGTGTGTGTGTGTGTGTGTGTGTGTGCGTGCGTGCCTTGTAATGGATCACAGAGCTGCTGACTGTTTTAAATCCTGCCTTCTTTTCTCTGTGTCTTTTACTCCTCTCCTCTCCCCTCCCCTCCCCTCTCCTCTCCTCTCCTCTCCTCTCCAGCCTTACGTGGACTTCTTCTCTGGTGAGGTGATGATCCATCCGGTCACTAACAGACCACAGGACAAACGGAGCTTCATACCTTCACTCATTGAGAAGGAGAAGGTGAGTCTGGACACACACACACACACACACACACACACACACACACACCCACACACACACACCCTAACCCTTCACTCATTGAGAAGGAGAAGGTGAGTCTGGACACACACACACACACACACACCCTAACCCTTCACTCATTGAGAAGGAGAAGGTGAGTCTTGAGACACACACACACACACACACACACACACCCTAACCCTTCACTCATTGAGAAGGAGAAGGTGAGTCTTGAGACACACACACACACATACCCTAACCCTTCACTCATCGATAAGGAGAAGGTGAGTCTGGACACACAAACACACACACACACACACACCCTAACCCTTCACTCATCGAGAAGGTGAGTCTGGACACACACACACACACATGCAGTCGCTCTGTCTAACCTGCACATCTCACATCACCTCTTTCTCTGGGTTTTCTCTCGTTCTCTCTCCCTCCCTCCCTCCCTCCCTCCGTCTGTTCTCCCTCCCTCCCTCCCTCCCTTCCTCTATTCTCCCTCCCTCGTTTAACTGTTCCCACATGGAGAGACTTAGATATGATCCTTTGTAATGGGGGGGGGGGGGGGGAAGTAAATGTAATAGACCTCTCAAATTGGAAGCTTATAGAAATAAGGACCTGCACAGTTAAAACACACACACATTGTGAGAGAGAGAGAGAGAGAGAGAGAGAGAGAGAGAGAGAGAGAGAGAGAGAGAGAGAGAGAGAGAGAGAGAGAGAGAGAGAGAGAGAGAGAGAGAGAGAGAGAGAGAGAGAGAGAGAGAGAGAGAGAGAGAGAGAGAGAGAGAGAGAGAGAGAGAGAGAGAGAGAGAGAGAGAGAGAGAGAGAGAGAGAGAGAGAGAGAGAGAGGCACGCACACACACAGTGGGAGACACATACACACACAGACTCCCATGGATAATAAAAGTGATCCTGCCTCTATTAGAGCCCAGTGATTTACTAGCCCACCAGCACAGCAAGCAATATCACCCCTCAGCTGTGTGACACACACACACACACACACACACACACACACGCAACCTCACCCCTGTTTCACCTGTAACCACACACGCCCCCCCCCCCCCCCCCCCCCCTCTCTCTAAGCACGTCTGTCTGTGTCCAGGTGTCTAAGCTAGTCCATGCTATTAAGATGGGCTGGATCAAACCAAGGCAGCCTAAGGTCACGACCCCGCAGTACTACGACCTGTGGGCGCAGGAGGACCCTAACGCCATCCTGGGGCGCCACAAGATGCACGTGCCCGCCCCCAGAATGAGGCTACCTGGGCATGAGGAGTCCTACAACCCTCCACCCGAATACCTGCTGACGGAGGAAGAGGTAGGTACACACACACAACCACACACACAGAAGCACACACAAACACTCAGGAACACACCAACAGACACACGCAACAACATAGAGCACACACACAGAAGTAGGCACACACAACCACACACACACACACACACACACACACACAGGAACATACAGCAAACGCACAACCACACACACACACACACACACACACACAGGAACATAGGAGCACACGTATGCTCAGAGGAGCCGACACACAGGAACACACACACACATAGACACACAGGAACACACACATGCACACACACACACACACACACACACACACAGGAGCACATACACACACGCAGGAGCACACACACACAGTTCTGATGACAGTAACTTTTAGGTTTTGAATCAGACTCTACCAGGGGCCTGTTTGGAATTGTTTTGCCTAGATGGTTTGTTTTATATGTTTGTTTTTTTCATGTCGGCACCCTTCAAAAGTCATTGCTACTATGATACGTATCAGCTTGTCTAATCTAGTGTGTGTGTGTGTGTGTGTGTGTGTGTGTGTGTGTTGCGTGTTGCTAGCGGTTGGCATGGGAACAGCAGGACCCAGAGGACAGGAAGTTACCTTTCCTGCCCCGGAAGTATTCCTGCCTGCGGGCTGTCCCTGCCTTCTCCCGCTTCATCCACGAGCGGTTCGAACGCTGTCTGGACCTCTACCTGTGCCCTCGCCAGCGCAAGATGAGGGTGAGAGAGGACACACACACACGCACACACACACACACACACGCACACACACATACAACCAACAGTCCACTAATATGAAAAGAATAGATTGTACTGTCTGCTAAGTTAGAAAGACTATCACTGACACAGTCACTATTTAATATAATTAATATTGGCTTAATATATACTATTATAAATATATATTAGATACCACTGACACAGTCACAACTTAATGTTGGCTTCACGTAACTCTGGTTTGTTCTCTCTCACTTTCTCTCTGCTTTCTTCCTTGCTTTCTCTCTGTTTCTCTCTCTCTCTCTCTCTCTCTCTCTCTCTCTCCTTCTCTCTCTCTCTCTCCTTCTCTCTCTCTCTCCTTCTCTCTCTCTCGCTCTCTCTCTCTCTCTCTCCTTCCAGGTGAATGTGAATCCAGAGGACCTAATCCCTAAGCTTCCCAAACCACGAGATCTGCAGCCTTTCCCCACCACGCAGTCACTGGTAGACACACACACACACACACACACACACACACTATTGCAGTCACACATAACGTAGAAACAGACCTAACGTGTGTGTGTGTGTGTGTGTGTGTGTGTGTGTGTGTGTGTGTGTGTGTGTGTGTCTTTCCTCCTCAAGGTGTACCGTGGACACACCAGCCTGGTTCGCTCCATCAGCGTGTCTCCAACCGGACAGTGGCTGGTCTCAGGTCAGTGTTCAGTTTAATATATAGACATGTCTGGCTGGTCTCAGGTCAGTGTTCAGTTTAATAGATAGACATGTCTGGCTGGTCTCAGGTCAGTGTTCAGTTTAATATATAGACATGTCTG
This sequence comes from Aplochiton taeniatus, assembly GCA_017639675.1. Taxonomy (NCBI): domain Eukaryota; kingdom Metazoa; phylum Chordata; class Actinopteri; order Galaxiiformes; family Galaxiidae; genus Aplochiton; species Aplochiton taeniatus. Next base: position 1,971,255 of record CM030175.1, read on the forward strand.
GCTGGTCTCAGGTCAGTGATCAGTTTAATATATAGACATGTCTGGCTGGTCTCAGGTCAGTGTTCAGTTTAATAGATAGACATGTCTGGCTGGTCTCAGGTCAGTGTTCAGTTTAATAGATAGACATGTCTGGCTGGTCTCAGGTCAGTGTTCAGTTTAATATATAGACATGTCTGGCTGGTCTCAGGTCAGTGATCAGTTTAATATATAGACATGTCTGGCTGGTCTCAGGTCAGTGTTCAGTTTAATAGATAGACATGTCTGGCTGGTCTCAGGTCAGTGTTCAGTTTAATAGATAGACATGTCTGGCTGGTCTCAGGTCAGTGATCAGTTTAATAGATAGACATGTCTGGCTCGTCTCAGGTCAGTGTTCAGTTTAATAGATAGACATGTCTGGCTGGTCTCAGGTCAGTGATCAGTTGAATATATAGACATGTCTAGCTGGTCTCAGGTCAGTGATCAGTTTAATATATAGACATGTCTGGCTGGTCTCAGGTCAGTGATCAGTTTAATATATAGACATGTCTGGCTGGTCTCAGGTCAGTGATCAGTTTAATAGATAGACATGTCTGGCTGGTCTCAGGTCAGTGATCAGTTTAATAGATAGACATGTCTGGCTGGTCTCAGGTCAGTGTTCAGTTTAATAGATAGACATGTCTGGCTGGTCTCAGGTCAGTGTTCAGTTTAATATATAGACATGTCTGGCTCGTCTCAGGTCAGTGTTCAGTTTAATAGATAGACATGTCTGGCTGGTCTCAGGTCAGTGTTCAGTTTAATAGATAGACATGTCTGGCTGGTCTCAGGTCAGTGTTCAGTTTAATAGATAGACATGTCTGGCTGGTCTCAGGTCAGTGTTCAGTTTAATAGATAGACATGTCTGGCTCGTCTCAGGTCAGTGTTCAGTTTAATAGATAGACATGTCTGGCTGGTCTCAGGTCAGTGTTCAGTTTAATAGATAGACATGTCTGGCTGGTCTCAGGTCAGTGTTCAGTTTAATAGATAGACATGTCTGGCTCGTCTCAGGTCAGTGTTCAGTTTAATAGATAGACATGTCTGGCTGGTCTCAGGTCAGTGTTCAGTTTAATAGATAGACATGTCTGGCTGGTCTCAGGTCAGTGATCAGTTTAATATATAGACATGTCTGGCTGGTCTCAGGTCAGTGTTCAGTTTAATAGATAGACATGTCTGGCTGGTCTCAGGTCAGTGTTCAGTTTAATAGATAGACATGTCTGGCTGGTCTCAGGTCAGTGTTCAGTTTAATAGATAGACATGTCTGGCTGGTCTCAGGTCAGTGTTCAGTTTAATAGATAGACATGTCTGGCTGGTCTCAGGTCAGTGTTCAGTTTAATAGATAGACATGTCTGGCTGGTCTCAGGTCAGTGATCAGTTTAATAGATAGACATGTCTGGCTGGTCTCAGGTCAGTGATCAGTTTAATAGATAGACATGTCTGGCTGGTCTCAGGTCAGTGATCAGTTTAATAGATAGACATGTCTGGCTGGTCTCAGGTCAGTGATCAGTTTAATATATAGACATGTCTGGCTGGTCTCAGGTCAGTGATCAGTTGAATATATAGACATGTCTGGCTGGTCTCAGGTCAGCTTTTCACAGAGCAACATGTTTGTCCTCTGTTCTCCGTCTGGCTGGTCTCAGAACAGCACAGTGTTGATCTCTGTGTTGTGTGTCTGTAGACAGTGGGAGTCTGGTTAGGTTTTAGTTAGTACCAGGCCTCACTGGGGGCGGCCGCAGAAAAGAGAGGGAGGAGCAAAGAAAGGAAAGAGAGAACAGATAGTGACAGATGGAGAGAAGGAGTGAAACACTCCTCCTAATGAAGACACCCGTGTCTGAGAGGAAAGAACAAGGAAAAAGTGAACGACAGACATACAAAAGAGAGAGGGGACGTGTGTGTGTGTGTGTGTGTGTGTGTGTGTGTGTGTGTGTGTGTGTGTGTGTGTGTGTGTGTGTGTGTGTGTGTGTGTGTGTGTGTGTGTGTGTGTGTGTGGGCTTAGCTGCCTGGTCATAAAGGTCCACATGTTTAAACTGCTGAAGTCTGGGACTGGTTTGGAGGCTGCTGCTAAAACCATGAAACCAATCGTAAAACTACGGTTCCCACAGTTAGGCTGGTAAACTACAACTCCCCCCACCACCAACCACTCTACCTTCTCTTCATCTTGCCTTATCTAGGACTACAACTCCCCCCACCACCAACCACTCTACCTTCTCTTCATCTTGCCTTATCTAGGACTACAACTCCCACCACCACCAACAGTCCTACCCTTTCTTCATCTGCCTCTATCTAGGACTACAACTCCCCCCACCACCAACCACTCTACCTTCTCTTCATCTTGCCTTATCTAGGACTACAACTCCCACCACCACCAACAGTCCTACCCTTTCTTCATCTGCCTCTATCTAGGACTACAACTCCCCCCACCACCAACCACTCTACCTTCTCTTCATCTTGCCTTATCTAGGACTACAACTCCCACCACCACCAACAGTCCTACCCCCTCTTCATCTGTCCCCACACTACAACTCCCCCAAAACCCACCACCAGTGATCCTACCCTCTCTTCATCTGTCCCTATCTAGGACTACAACTCCCACCACCACTATCTTTGCACCGTAATCTCTGTGTTCGCTTTCCTCTTTGCCTAATATTGTCTCTGGGCTTTAGTGCAAATTGCTTCCATGTTGGTGTGGTGGTTTTAATGGTGTTGTGTCTTGGCCACACCCTGTCTGAGTTAAAGACTGTTTTGCGTTAGCGCCGGCCAAACTCATGCCATGCCTTGTTAGTCTAGCACCATGCAAACGGGCTTTACTTGTCTACAAGCCAAGACTTTCACCATTCTAGCATGATGCTAACAGGCTATGCTAGGCTACAAGCCAAGACTTTCACCATTCTAGCATGATGCTAACAGGCTATGCTAGGCTACAAGCCAAGACTTTCACCATTCTAGCATGATGCTAACAGGCTATGCTAGGCTACAAGCCAAGACTTTCACCATTCAAGCATGATGCTAACAGGCTATGCTAGGCTACAAGCCAAGACTTTCACCATTCAAGCATGATGCTAACAGGCTATGCTAGGCTACAAGCCAAGACTTTCACCATTCTAGCATGATGCTAACAGGCTATGCTAGGCTACAAGCCAAGACTTTCACCATTCTAGCATGATGCTAACAGGCTATGCTAGGCTACAAGCCAAGACTTTCACCATTCTAGCATGATGCTGACAGGCTATGCTAGGCTACAAGCCAAGACTTTCACCATTCAAGCATGATGCTAACAGGCTATGCTAGGCTACAAGCCAAGACTTTCACCATTCTAGCATGATGCTAACAGGCTATGCTAGGCTACAAGCCAAGACTTTCACCATTCTAGCATGATGCTAATAGGCTATGCTAGGCTACAAGCCAAGACTTTCACCATTCAAGCATGATGCTAACAGGCTGTGCGAGGCTACAAGCCAAGACGTTTTTTTAGTTTAGCATTATGCTAACCCAATATGCTAGGTTACAAGCTATTTCAGGCTACTCTTTCAGTAAGCTTACTTCTAATGGGTTCCAATCAAAACCGTCTTGGTAAATGTCATTAAGGCTATTAGCCAGTAAGACCTAAACATCAGCAATAACTTGATCTGCGTAGCCTACAGGCTGTAGATGTCTGTATAAGATCCACACACATCCAGAGGTGGTCTGGTTCTCCTCTGGCTCTTGGAGAGCGTCTGTGTGTTGTTGCTATGTGGTCTGTGGCTCAAACTGTAAACAAACTAAATATCTAGTTGTTTACATTTCACACCCACTTTAAACACACACAGTGGCAGCAAGCGGATTGGTGGTTGGTTCGGTGCCATTCAAATTCCTAGCTAATAGTGTGGCCGGGCTGTGACTCACCACGGCAACCCTAGCCCCGCCTTGCCTTCCTGTGAGCTCTGGGATGCCCTGCTGTGTGTTGAAAAGCCAATGGCTCTCTGGAAACTTGACGAGAGGTTAAATTGACCAATCAGGTTTCTTTCTGGGTTGATAGACAGTGTGGTGTGGCCAGTAGGTGGGATGGTGACCTCTTGGATTTCTGCAGACGGCTCGTCCAATCGAACAAAACCCGCCCCACTTGTTCGTTGTAGCTGAAACACACACACACACGTCAAACACGTTCCCTTGTATGGTTTCACCTCGTTGCCACAGTGATGATGGATGTGTCTAGGGACCCTCTCTGTGTGTATTCCAAAGAGATGACCTCCGCTTTAGGGTCAGGGTTAGAGAGCAGTTCCTTCTTCTCCCATAACCACAGACACATGCACACGCACGCACGCACACACACACACACACACACACGGTTTCATATGAACCTTCAGCTGACAAGATTGCCTCTTTCCAAAGTGACCACAGCTGTAACGGGCTCTTCTTGTTTCGTGTGCCTGTGCGTGTGCCTGTGCCTGTGCATGTGCCTGTGCGTGTGCGTGTGCGTGTGCGTGTGCGTGTGTGTGTGTTTGTGTGTGTGTGTGTGTGTGTGTGTCTCTCTACAGGGCATGTCCCAATGTTCTATTTTGTCCCAGACTGAACGCTGTAGTTATAAAGACATTGTGGGCTGTTTGGGCAGGCCCCACCCTCCTCCCTCCCCCTCTTCTCCCTCCTCTTGCCCCCCCCCCCCCCCCCCCCCCCCCCCCCCCCGCGGTGTTGTTGGGCTGGTGTTTATGGAGCGTGCAGGTATAAAAGGCTCCTAAGTAGCGTGCTGGTCTTTTACTGTTCCAGCCTCTGCCCGTTAGAACGGAAAGAGCAAGCAAGAGTTGGCATGGTAACGGATTACTCCCAGAGTTCCTTCCTGGTTCCAGGGCATGCCAGCGGCCTGGAGACATTTCATTGGCTTTTTGGTGTGGTCTCAGAAACGATGTTCGTACTTTTCCTTCTTTCTTTCTTTGCAGGCTCTGATGACGGCTCTCTGCGTTTCTGGGAGGTAAACACGGCTCGCTGTATGAAGACGCTGGAGGTGGGCGGAGCCGTGAAGAGCGTGGCCTGGAACCCTAACCCCGCCCTCTGCCTGGTGGCTGTGGCCTTGTAAGACCTCATCCCTCTCTCTCCTCCTCCTCTGTCATCCCTCTCTCCTAACCCCGCCCTCTGCCTGGTGGCTGTGGCCTTGTAAGACCTCATCCCTCTCTCTCCTCCTCCTCTGTCATCCCTCTCTCCTAACCCCGCCCTCTGCCTGGTGGCTGTGGCCTTGTAAGACCTCATCCCTCTCTCTCCTCCTCCTCTGTCATCCCTCTCTCCTAACCCCGCCCTCTGCCTGGTGGCAGTGGCCTTGTAAGACCTCATCCCTCTCTCTCCTCCTCCTCTGTCATCCCTCTCTCCTAACCCCGCCCTCTGCCTGGTGGCTGTGGCCTTGTAAGACCTCATCCCTCTCTCCTCTCCTCCTCCTCTGTCATCCCTCTCTCCTAACCCCGCCCTCTGCCTGGTGGCTGTGGCCTGGTAAGACCTCATCCCTCTCTCTCCTCCTCCTCTGTCATCCCTCTCTCCTAACCCCGCCCTCTGCCTGGTGGCTGTGGCCTTGTAAGACCTCATCCCTCTCTCTCCTCCTCCTCTGTCATCCCTCTCTCCTAACCCCGCCCTCTGCCTGGTGGCTGTGGCCTTGTAAGACCTCATCCCTCTCTCCTCTCCTCCTCCTCTGTCATCCCTCTCTCCTAACCCCGCCCTCTGCCTGGTGGCTGTGGCCTGGTAAGACCTCATCCCTCTCTCTCCTCCTCCTCTGTCATCCCTTTCTCCTAACCCCGCCCTCTGCCTGGTGGCTGTGGCCTTGTAAGACCTCATCCCTCTCTCCTCTCCTCCTCCTCTGTCATCCCTCTCTCCAAACCCCGCCCTCTGCCTGGTGGCTGTGGCCTTGTAAGACCTCATCCCTCTCTCCTCTCCTCCTCCTCTGTCATCCCTCTCTCCTAACCCCGCCCTCTGCCTGGTGGCTGTGGCCTTGTAAGACCTCATCCCTCTCTCCTCTCCTCCTCCTCTGTCATCCCTCTCTCCTAACCCTGCCCTCTGCCTGGTGGCTGTGGCCTTGTAAGACCTCATCCCTCTCTCCTCTCCTCTCCTCCTCCTCTGTCATCCCTCTCTCCTAACCCCGCCCTCTGCCTGGTGGCTGTCGCTTTGTAAGACCTCATCCCTCTCTCCTCTCCTCCTCTGTCATTCCTCTCTCCTCTCCTCCTCCTCTCTTCCATTTTTTCTTCTTTTCTCTTCTCATCCCTCCTGGTCAGTCATCCACAACTTTGTTCTAGTTGAGCTGGTTGACTGCCTGGCTGGTTGACTGACTGACTGCCTGGCTGGTTGACTGACTGACTAGCTGGCTGACTGGCTGCCTGTCTGTCTGGCAGGTGGCTGCTGACTGGCTGGCTGACTGTGACTGGTTGGCTGGCTGTCTGACTGGTTGGCTGGTTGATTGGCTGGCTGTCTGACTGGTTGATTGGCTGGTTGGCTGGCTGACTGACTGGTTGACTGACTGGTTGACTGGCTGTTTGGGTAAGAGGCTGGCGTTTCTTTAACGTTCAACGCAGCTTGGTTTACTAGTTCCACAAATGTTTGTATTATAACATAATATATGGACATAGTATTACAATGTACCAGATGGACGTAGTATTATAATGTACCAGATTACCAAGTTTTCTAACCTACCAGATAACCTAGTATTCTAACCTACCAGATGACCCAGTATTATAACCTACCAGATGACCTAGTATTATAACCTACCAGATGACCTAGGATTATAACCTACCAGATGACCTAGTATTATAACCTACCAGATGACCTAGTATTATAACCTACCAGATGACCTAGGATTATAACCTACCAGATGACCTAGGATTATAACCTACCAGATGACCTAGGATTATAACCTACCAGATGACCTAGTATTATAACCTACCAGATGACCGAGTATTATAACCTACCAGATGACCTAGGATTATAACCTACCAGATGACCTAGGATTATAACCTACCAGATGACCTAGGATTATAACCTACCAGATGACCTAGTATTATAACCTACCAGATGACCGAGTATTATAACCTACCAGATGACCTAGGATTATAACCTACCAGATGACCTAGGATTATAACCTACCAGATGACCTAGTATTATAACCTACCAGATGACCTAGTATTATAACCTACCAGATGACCTAGGATTATAACCTACCAGATGACCTAGGATTATAACCTACCAGATGACCTAGGATTATAACCTACCAGATGACCTAGTATTATAACCTACCAGATGACCTAGTATTATAACCTACCAGATTACCTAGGATTATAACCTACCAGATGACCTAGGATTATAACCTACCAGATGACCTAGGATTATAAACTACCAGATGACCTAGTATTATAACCTACCAGATGGCCCAGTATTATAGCGTACCAGACAGATATGGTTTACCAACGTATAACAGATTCAGTGTTATAATGTACCAGACAGATATAGTTAAAGAGACCTAGTCTCAGTCGGTTACCCTGTATAAATAAATAATAATAATAATAATAATAATGTCCAGACAAAGAGAAAGATAACATGATAAAGATTATTATATTACAGACAAAGAGAAAGTGTGTTCAGTGACTCCAGACCGGCCCTCAAACTAAGACCCAGTGTTCTGGTTCCAGTGAGTCGCTGGTGCTGGTGTTGAACCCTGGTCTGGCCGACCGCCTGGTTGTCAGCGCGACGGACCAGCTACTGTCGTCGTGGCAACCCCCCGAGGAGGGCAAGGAGCAGGCGGTCAGCTGGACACCTGCCGAGGGGGCAGAGCATGAGAAGGGGCACAGGCTTACCCTCACACACCCCAAGGTAACACACACACACACACACACACCCCAAGGTAACACACACACGCACACCCCAAGGTAACACACACACACACACACACCCTGAGGTAACACACACACACACACACACCCCAAGGTAACACACACACACCAAGGTAACACACACACACACACACACGCACACACACACACACACACACACACACACCCCAAGGTAACACACACACACACACACACACACACACACACACCCCAAGGTAACATACACACACACACACCCCAAGGTAACACACACACGCACACACACACACCCCAAGGTAACACACACACACCAAGGTAACACACACACACACACACACGCACACACACACACACACACACACACACACCCCAAGGTAACACACACACACACACACACACACACACACCCCAAGGTAACATACACACACACACACCCCAAGGTAACACACACACGCACACACACACACCCCGAGGTAACATACACACACACACACCCCAAGGTAACACACACACACACACACACCCCAAGGTAACACACACACACACACCAAGGTAACACACACACACACACACACACACACATCCCAAGGTAACACACACACACACACACCAAGGTAACACACACACACACACACCCCAAGGTAACACACACACACGCACACACCCTAAGGTAACACACACACACACACACACACACCAAGGTAACTCAGCTTAAACACACACACACACCCTAAGGTAACACACACACACACACACACACCAAGGTAACTCAGCTTAAACACACACATACACACCCTAAGGTAACGCAGCCTAAACATACACACACACACACACACATACACACACACACACACACACACACAGAAAGGTAACACAACCTAAACACACACACACACACACAGGTAACACAACCTAAACACACACACACACACACAACGGTAACATAACCTAAACACACACACACACACACACACAAAGGTAACACAGCCTAAACACACACACGCTCATACACACACACACACACACACACTCACACAGGTAATGCACACAAATGCACACCCGAACCCACGAAGTAAAGAAACATGCACTCAGAAACACACACCCCACGGCTAGGCTACGAATAAAAGCTGTTAGCCGTTAGCTAGCATGGCCTTACTTAGCATTCCTTAGCGCTTAGCTGTTATCCGTTAGCTAGCGTGACCTTGCATAACATACTGTATTCTCTAATAGCTAGCTGCTAGCGGTTAGCTGTTGGCAACGCCAGCGTCTGTGGTTTGTTTTTTTTCCGTTCAGACAAGCGTTGGAGAGAGGAACAGGAGAGCCCTCTTGATGCTCCAATTAAAACATGCACCCTTTAGGCCTCAGAGCCAAACAGTTCTGACAGGATATTCTTTTGTCTGGCGAGCTCATTAGAGGCCTTAAACGTTTAGCTGGGCACCTCTGAGAACATTGGTCTGATGAAATACAGCTCTGACTCAGAGAGTTAGACAATACAATATGTTCATTAAAAAGATTTATACTGATTTAGAACACTGGAGTTGATGTAAGCAGTAGAATACAGTAGATCCATCATACAATAGATTGTTACACTGTGTGTGTGCGCGTGTGTGTGTTCTAGGCGGTAAGGCAGGTGACCTGGCACGCTAAGGGTGACTACCTGTCCTCAGTGATGCCTGACAACAACAACAGCCTGCAGGTTCTCATCCACCAGGTCAGTAACCAGGGGCTACAAGGGTAACCTGGGGCGACCAGATCATTTACCAGGGGTAACCGGGGGCAACCAGATCGTTCTGAGGGTGACCAGTAAGGTTATTTGAAAACAAAGGTTCACTAAATCCCTTCACTCAGTTTATTGTTCTTTTTTTAAACATCCCAGAATAGTTTGAGGTCCATTTTGACAGCTCTGGATATTCAAATCTAAAACCCTGTGTTGTTTCTGGACCTAGGTGAGTAAGCGGCGGACACAGAACCCCTTCAGGAAGAGCAAGGGCTTGGTGCAGTGCGTATCCTTCCACCCGCTGCGGCCCTACTTCTTTGTGGCAACGCAGCGCTACGTCCGCATCTACAACCTCATCAAGCAGGAGCTGTCCAAGAAGCTGACGACCAACTGCAAATGGATCTCCAGCATGGCCATTCACCCTGCAGGTCTGCCACCTCCACAACCATTAACCATAATATTAGAATAATAATGGCCATTCACCCTGCAGGTCTGCCACCTCCACAACCATTAACCATAATATTAGAATAATAATGGCCATTCACCCTGCAGGTCTGCCACCTCCACAACCATTAACCATAATATTAGAATAATAATGGCCATTCACCCTGCAGGTCTGTCACCTCCACAACCATTAACCATAATATTAGAATAATAATGGCCATTCACCCTGCAGGTCTGTCACCTCCACAACCATTAACCATAATATTAGAATAATAATGGCCATTCACAAGACAGGTCTGTCACCTCCACAACCATTAACCATAATATTAGAATAATAATGGCCATTCACCCTGCAGGTCTGTCACCTCCACAACCATTAACCATAATATTAGAATAATAATGGCCATTCACCCTGCAGGTCTGTCACCTCCACAACCATTAACCATAATTATATAATAATAATGGCCATTCACCCTGCAGGTCTGCCACCTCCACAACCATTAACCATAATATTAGAATAATAATGGCCATTCACCCTGCAGGTCTGTCACCTCCACAACCATTAACCATAATATTAGAATAATAATGGCCATTCACACGACAGGTCTGCCACCTCGACAACTAATAACAACAATATTATAATACTCATGGCCATTCATTTAACTTTAATGCGTTGAATATATATTATGTAAAAATTGTATCTGGTCTGTGTAGGCCTAACCCTATCCCATAGGTCACTGATATGATTCCACCCCAATCTGTAGGCCTAACCCTATCCCATAGCTCACTGATATGATTCCACCCCGATCTGTAGGCCTAACCCTATCCCATAGCTCACTGATATGATTTCACCCTGGTCTGTGTAGGCCTAACCCTAACACATAGCTCACTGATATGATTCCACCCCGATCTGTAGGCCTAACCCTATCCCATAGCTCACTGTTATGATTCCAGCCTGATCTGTGCAGGCCTAACCCTAACACATATCTCACTGATATGATTGCAGCCTGATCTGTGTAGGCCTAACCCTAACACATATCTCACTGATATGATTGCAGCCTGATCTGTGTAGGCCTAACCCTAACACATAGCTCACTGATATGATTGCAGCCTGATCTGTGCAGGCCTAACCCTAACACATAGGTCACTGATATGATTTCAGCCTGATCTGTGTAGGCCTAACCCTAACACATAGCAGGGTAACCAACCTCTGTGTGTGTAGGAGACAACCTGATCTGTGGGAGCTATGACTGCAGACTGACCTGGTTTGACCTGGACCTGTCCACCAAACCCTACAAGACGCTACGGTGAGAACAATACACCGACCGTCACCATGACAACATGTTAACCTATCGATACACCGACCGTCACCATGACAACATGTTAACCTATTGATACACCAACCGTCACCATGACAACATGTTAACCTATTGATACACCGACCGTCACCATGACAACATGTTAACCTATCGATACACCGACCGTCACCATGACAACATGTTAACCTATTGATACACCAACCGTCACCATGACAACATGTTAACCTATTGATACATCAACCGTCACCATGACGACATGTCAGCCTGTCAATACACCGACCGTTACCATGTCAACATGTCAGCCTGGCAATACACCAACCGTCACCATGGCAACATGTCAGCCTGGCAATACACCAACCGTCACCATGACAACATGTTAACCTATTGATACACCAACCGTCACCATGACAACATGTTAACCTATCGATACACCGACCGTCACCATGACAACATGTTAACCTATTGATACACCGACCGTCACCATGACAACATGTTAACCTATTGATACACCAACCGTCACCATGACAACATGTCAGCCTGTCAACACACCGACCGTTACCATGACAACATGTCAGCCTGGCAATACACCAACCGTCACCATGACAACATGTTAACCTATTGATACACCGACCGTCACCATGACAACATGTTAACCTATTGATACACCAACCGTCACCATGACAACATGTTAACCTATTGATACATCAACCGTCACCATGACGACATGTCAGCCTGTCAATACACCGACCGTTACCATGACAACATGTCAGCCTGGCAATACACCAACCGTCACCATGGCAACATGTCAGCCTGGCAATACACCAACCGTCACCATGACAACATGTTAACCTATTGATACACCGACCGTCACCATGACAACATGTTAACCTATTGATACACCAACCGTCACCATGACAACATGTTAACCTATCGATACACCGACCGTCACCATGACAACATGTTAACCTATTGATACACCGACCGTCACCATGACAACATGTTAACCTATTGATACACCAACCGTCACCATGACAACATGTCAGCCTGTCAACACACCGACCGTTACCATGACAACATGTCAGCCTGGCAATACACCAACCGTCACCATGACAACATATCAGCCTGGCAATACACCAACCGTCACCATGACAACATGTTAACCTATTGATACACCGACCGTCACCATGACAACATGTTAACCTATTGATACACCAACCGTCACCATGACAACATGTTAACCTATTGATACATCAACCGTCACCATGACGACATGTCAGCCTGTCAATACACCGACCGTTACCATGACAACATGTCAGCCTGGCAATACACCAACCGTCACCATGACAACATGTTAACCTATTGATACACCGACCGTCACCATGACAACATGTTACCCTATTGATACACCAACCGTCACCTTGACAACTTGTCAGCCTATCAATACACCAACCATCACCATAACAACATATCAACCACACAGTGATCCTTAATGACGTGTATACCATCTCTCTCACACACACACACACACACACACGGTGATCTGTAAGAATGTATGAACCTGTTACAGCTCGCTGAATCCCAACACATCAATCCTTATCCAACTCTGATTTTTTTTGTCAACTGTTATCAACTATTTGTTTTCAAAGATACAGCTCATGTTTTATAGGAAGTGCAAAAAATTGGCCATTTGTTTATTTTGAGTGTTTTTATTTCTGTTGTTTTTCTTCCTTGTTGCCTAGACACCACAAGAAGGCTCTGAGGGGCGTGGCCTACCACAAACACTACCCCCTGTTTGCCTCGGGTGCTGATGATGGCAGCATCATCGTCTGCCACGGCATGGTCTACAAGTGGGTTACCACGGAGACGCACACCTCACTCCCCCTCCAACTGCAATCATGTGGACTCAACCCTAACCCTAAATCATCATACCAACCACATCCCCATATCTTCAGTAGCTTGGGATTCATTTCAACTCAAAGCGTTTGTTCAAATCTTTTGAGGTAATGTCACCTGATTATAGACTAATTTACCCTCTGTCTTTCTCTCTCTCTCTCTCTCTCTCTCTCTCTCTCTCTCTCTCTCTCTCTCTCTCTCTCTCTCCCTCTCTCCCCCCCACAGTGACCTGCTCCAGAACCCTCTCCTCGTTCCTGTCAAGGTCCTGAAAGGTCACCAGGTGACCCACGACCTCGGGGTCCTGGACGTGACCTTTCACCCCACCCAGCCATGGGTGTTCTCCTCCGGCTCTGACGCCACCATCCGCCTTTACACCTAGCAACCGTCGTAACTTAGCAACCTTTTGTGTGATGATGCCACGCTGTAACACCCTGAGCCAAGCATCAATGTCTACGTCAGCAGAGAGCTGTGTGCCATCCCATGTACTTGTGATGAGGTTTTTTTAAACTGTCGGGAGAAAAGTTTAACCGTTGAGAGCCTGGGGACAGCCCTGGGTAAAGACCAGTCAAGTGCCTGTTGTCCTCCAAAGTAAGATAGTCAGACTTTGGTCTGAAACATGTTCGCTCAGACAGGCCAAGCAAAGGAGGAAAGATTTTTACCTATGTAAACAATGTAATCAAAGATGGTTAAATAAAAGTTACTATGAAAACTTTCTCAGTTATCTCTCCCTTCCTTGTTTCTGTTTCCACTTTCCATTCCTACAAGCCACTTTGATCCTAAAATGGCGGCCTATTCACTTCCACAATGTTCCCATGTAAACCTGTCCGCTTTTTAATGCCATGCTTCAGGCACAATGAAGTGTGTTTGGTGTTGGAGTCTCTAGTCGGCAGTTTAGACCCCGGTAGCCGTGGAAACCATCCAGAATGCTTCCCTGCTTGGCCTTCTGGGAGTCGTAGTCTTTTAGGTGGACCTGGCAGTCCGACCCTTTTTAACGGTCTGTTTCAAAAGCCCTCTAATAAGACTGAAGGGCTTTGATATTACAAACGTGCACGGCCTTCTGGGAGCCGTAGTCTTTAATATTACAAACGTGCACCAGACCGCTTGAAACCACATGGTTCATAAAATATACAATCCTCTATTTCTTTGCCCCTCCATTCTTCTTTCATCCATCACTCGTTTTCTCTTCCTCTTTCTTTTTCTGTCCATTTTCTCCATCCTGAAGGAGAGAGAGAGAGAGAGAGAGACCTGGGTTCCGTTGCTTTTACCGCGTGTATTAATTAAGAGCGGCAGTAGCCGTGGAAACCACTCGATGGACTGCAGCTGGCGGGTGGGGTCCTCGCTGTTTGATGTCCCAGAATTCTCTGCTCCCTCACCACCACTGCAGCAAGGGACAGGAAATGATGTTTAATCCACGGATAGCGGCCAGTCGTCTACAAGACTGCTGAGGCCTTGAACTTCATGTGGGGAGGGGAAGAGGGAGAAAGGGCTGTATGTTACAAAAAGACCGTTCAGTTAGATATAGACAAAGTTAAAAAGATGGATCATTTCCTATGTCAAATAGGAAGTCATCCAAATGATTTCTTACTAATTAACGGTTTGTATATTTCAAAATCCAACTTAATGAGTTGTCAGTTATCGCCCTTCTAAAATGTTCTTTTTTTTCATACATTTTTTTAATAGTCGATAACTTGACTTTTTTTATTGAAATATAAAAGCATTGTTTTTGCATTGCGGAGAGAGGCAGGTGTCACAGAGAGCGGTTCTATTTCTGATGAGAAAGACCATCATCATCACACTCAAACCCTCATCCTTGTCCCAGTAGCACGAGACGGCACACACACACACAGCACACTGCAAACACACACACACACACACACACACACACACACAGCACACTGCAAACACACAGCACACCCACACACACACGGGAGGCAGACAGATCCCAAAATGAAAGCTCTCTGTCAGAGAGATGATATCAGTCTTAAAATGGCTCGCTGACCTTTTAATGACTTCCTTCTTTCTGCCCCCCTGCCAGCAGTGTGTGTGCACTTGATTTGTATCCTCGTGTTTAATGTGGCACTCTTATGTGGGTACGTTGCTTAGGATGAAAGCGTCTGCTGGAATGGAATGTGTGTGTGTGTGTGTGTGTGTGTGTGTGTGTGCGAAGAAGAAGACGACAACTAACCAAACTCTCAAACTTCACAGTGAAGACGCACCGCATGGTTGTCAAAGACATTCAGTTGTATTTTAAAAACAAAGTGGTGCTATTAGGAGAGTGTAGGTGTAGTAGATGGGTAAGTGGTACTATTAGAGTGTAGGTGTAGTAGATGGGTAAGTGGTACTATTAGAGTGTAGGTGTAGTAGATGGGTAAGTGGTACTATTAGAGTGTAGGTGTAGTAGATGGGTAAGTGGTACTATTAGAGTGTAGGTGTAGATGGGTAAGTGGTACTATTAGAGTGTAGGTTTAGTAGATGGGTAAGTGGTACTATTAGAGTGTAGGTGTAGATGGGTAAGTGGTACTATTAGAGTGTAGGTGTAGTAGATGGGTAAGTGGTACTATTAAAGTGTAGGTGTAGTAGATGGGTAAGTGGTACTATTAGAGTGTAGGTGTAGTAGATGGGTAAGTGGTACTATTAGAGTGTAGGTGTAGTAGATGGGTAAGTGGTACTATTAAAGTGTAGGTGTAGTAGATGGGTAAGTGGTACTATTAGAGTGTAGGTGTAGATGGGTAAGTGGTACTATTAGAGTGTAGGTGTAGTAGATGGGTAAGTGGTACTATTAGAGTGTAGGTGTAGTAGATGGGTAAGTGGTACTATTAAAGTGTAGGTGTAGTAGATGGGTAAGTGGTACTATTAGAGTGTAGGTGTAGTAGATGGGTAAGTGGTACTATTAAAGTGTAGGTGTAGATGGGTAAGTGGTACTATTAGAGTGTAGGTGTAGTAGATGGGTAAGTGGTACTATTAAAGTGTAGGTGTAGTAGATGGGTAAGTGGTACTATTAGAGTGTAGGTGTAGTAGATGGGTAAGTGGTACTATTAAAGTGTAGGTGTAGTAGATGGGTAAGTGGTACTATTAAAGTGTAGGTGTAGTAGATGGGTAAGTGGTACTATTAGAGTGTAGGTGTAGTAGATGGGTAAGTGGTACTATTAGAGTGTAGGTGTAGTAGATGGGTAAGTGGTACTATTAGAGTGTAGGTGTAGTAGATGGGTAAGTGGTACTATTAAAGTGTAGGTGTAGTAGATGGGTAAGTGGTACTATTAGAGTGTAGGTGTAGTAGATGGGTAAGTGGTACTATTAGAGTGTAGGTGTAGATGGGTAAGTGGTACTATTAGAGTGTAGGTGTAGATGGGTAAGTGGTACTATTAGAGTGTAGGTGTAGTAGATGGGTAAGTGGTACTATTAGAGTGTAGGTGTAGATGGGTAAGTGGTACTATTAGAGTGTAGGTGTAGTAGATGGGTAAGTGGTACTATTAGAGTGTAGGTGTAGTAGATGGGTAGGTGGTACTATTAGAGTGTAGGTGTAGTAGATGGGTAAGTGGTACTATTAGAGTGTAGGTGTAGATGGGTAAGTGGTACTATTAGAGTGTAGGTGTAGATGGGTAAGTGGTACTATTAGAGTGTAGGTGTAGTAGATGGGTAAGTGGTACTATTAGAGTGTAGGTGTAGTAGATGGGTAAGTGGTACTATTAGAGTGTAGGTGTAGTAGATGGGTAAGTGGTACTATTAGAGTGTAGGTGTAGTAGATGGGTAAGTGGTACTATTAAAGTGTAGGTGTAGTAGATGGGTAAGTGGTACTATTAGAGTGTAGGTGTAGTAGATGGGTAAGTGGTACTATTAGAGTGTAGGTGTAGATGGGTAAGTGGTACTATTAGAGTGTAGGTGTAGTAGATGGGTAAGTGGTACTATTAGAGTGTAGGTGTAGATGGGTAAGTGGTACTATTAGAGTGTAGGTGTAGTAGATGGGTAAGTGGTACTATTAGAGTGTAGGTGTAGATGGGTAAGTGGTACTATTAGAGTGTAGGTGTAGTAGATGGGTAAGTGGTACTATTAGAGTGTAGGTGTAGTAGATGGGTAAGTGGTACTATTAGAGTGTAGGTGTAGATGGGTAAGTGGTACTATTAGAGTGTAGGTGTAGTAGATGGGTAAGTGGTACTATTAAAGTGTAGGTATAGTAGATGGGTAAGTGGTACTATTAGAGTGTAGGTGTAGTAGATGGGTAAGTGGTACTATTAGAGTGTAGGTGTAGTAGATGGGTAAGTGGTACTATTAGAGTGTAGGTGTAGTAGATAGGTAAGTGGTACTATTAGAGTGTAGGTGTAGATGGGTAAGTGGTACTATTAGAGTGTAGGTGTAGTAGATGGGTAAGTGGTACTATTAGAGTGTAGGTGTAGTAGATGGGTAAGTGGTACTATTAAAGTGTAGGTGTAGTAGATGGGTAAGTGGTACTATTAGAGTGTAGGTGTAGTAGATGGGTAAGTGGTACTATTAGAGTGTAGGTGTAGTAGATGGGTAAGTGGTACTATTAGAGTGTAGGTGTAGTAGATGGGTAAGTGGTACTATTAGAGTGTAGGTGTAGTAGATGGGTAAGTGGTACTATTAGAGTGTAGGTGTAGATGGGTAAGTGGTACTATTAGAGTGTAGGTGTAGTAGATGGGTAAGTGGTACTATTAGAGTGTAGGTGTAGTAGATGGGTAAGTGGTACTATTAGAGTGTAGGTGTAGTAGATGGGTAAGTGGTACTATTAGAGTGTAGGTGTAGTAGATGGGTAAGTGGTACTATTAGAGTGTAGGTGTAGTAGATGGGTAAGTGGTACTATTAGAGTGTAGGTGTAGATGGGTAAGTGGTACTATTAAAGTGTAGGTGTAGATGGGTAAGTGGTACTATTAGAGTGTAGGTGTAGATGGGTAAGTGTGAAATCAACAGGAAATGCATTGGTCTGCCAAAACACCAAACATGTTTTTCCATAAACAGTTTTCCAAATAATTTCTTTTCAAGGTGTAGGGTTAGTCTCTTGTGTATTTTGTGTGTGTGTGTATAGCATATAGCTTGGTGGTTCTGTGTTCGTGTGTGTGCATGTAGCCTGACGGGTGCTGTTTGTTTGTATGCGTGCGCGTGCGCGTGTG
>CM030175.1:1994573-2052073 GCA_017639675.1 Aplochiton taeniatus
ATGGGACCCTGAAGTACAGTACAGTGGACCTCCATCACCAAACATACAAACACAGGCCCATTCAAAGCCCCAGTCTGAAGGTTCTGCAGAGTCCAGAGCTGTGTCTGCTGGCTGCTTCCCAGCCCAGGTTCAGTCCTAAAAGACCAGTGAGAGGAGCTGAACCTCTAGAGATGATGCCAAACCAAGTGAAGTGAAGTCTGCTTCCCCAGCCTAACGTTGTTCAGTTCCCCAGTCAGTCAGCCCCCTCCCTCACAGCTGGCCCAGTCCCAGAGGGTTGGAGGCTGTGGGGCTGAAACTCTGATTTGCATGAGCAGGGCCCTGGACCACCACGCTGCCAGAATAGAGCAGCACTGAGGCCAGATGTTCAGCCTTCACCTCAGATTCACTCTGTGTCACCACATTATACATGCTTCCTTCCTGTATTCCCTGCGAATCACTGATCTGTTGTGACTGGATTGGTCAAAGTAAGCTCTGCATCTTAAGTTGAGTCTATCACTATCATCAATAGATCTAGCTGTTACAGTGTATGATGGGGAACCAGTTTAAACCAGTCATCAAATATTCCCCCATAAATATATAATGACTTGTATAACAATGCTGCATGCATCAATAAAACATTCTGTTTTTTAAACATTGTAATTTTGGTCGTTTTCCTGTTCACATTATAGACACAGGTCATTGAATATCAGGGTGCCAAATGTAATTTATGTCTGTTCAGTAAAGACATCAAAACAATACTGATGATCATAAAGGATTTTATTAAAATATGAAAATAGTGTATCAGTCAAGCCTGCATGACTCTAGTGATAGTATGCTACAGTATAGTGAGAAAAATAGTCCTGATAGATTAAGTATTCAAATGTAATCTTGTGAGACTGCAAGATATGTCTGTTCAATATTGACTGTCAGGAAAACTATACAGATGATTAAAAAAAGTTTTATTCAAATATCAAAAAGCGTTAATAGTATAACTCATGAATTCATCACTACACCGATAATATAATAGTGTGAAATATTGTCCTATGATAGATCTAATATTAGAATCTTGTAGCATAAAGAAACAGATCGTCATAGAAAGAGAGAGAGAGTTTGATTGAGAGCAGCCGAGTAGAACCAGTGGAAGTACCAGTGAGTGTGGTCAGGTCAGGGCTGGGAACACTGGTCTCTCCTCAGTGTCTCTGAGAGCGGAGGCTGGGAGCCCTGGCTGGCCTCACAGGTCACAGAGCCCACCTTCCTCCACTGGTCTGCAGGGAGGCTCAGGGTGCTGCTCCAGCTGTAGTGGCCGTCCTCACCCAGGACCCCGGGGCTCCTGGTCTCCTCCCAGCTGTTTCTGCTGCTGCTGCCGTCCACCTTCCAGCCCAGCCTCCAGCCTGAGGGGAAGCCCTTGTTGGCCAGGCACATGAGAGTGGCCTTCCCCTGCTGCAGCTCCACGCTGGAGGGGGGCAGCACCGTCAGGGTGGGACGGACATCACCTAGGAGACGGGAGGAGACGGCTGTTAATCTATCACATGACGTGATGTAGTGATGTGGCAGTTTGACATCTTGGCTGTGAGAAAGTCTTTGTTCCTCTTTTAGTGAGTTTCTGTCCTCAGACAGTTCATCTGCTTCACCAGATTTAGCGACCTTTCTCACTTCCCTTTAAAAACCCTGTCAGGCACATCACATATCAGAAAATTGTCTCTTACATGGAAATAAAAAATATATTATAATTGTATATACATCTTAACAATCGAAATGTATTTCAGTTGTCTAAGCACTCTATTTTGATTCATATTTGTATTTTGAAAACTAAGCACTCATAAAACTGCGATATACCAGAATTTGACCAAATTTAAACTAAAGTTTTCAAATCTTGTTAAATGTTTGTTAAAAAAAAGAATAGCCAGTGCTGTAAATAAGACAACACAATTAAACCCTAATTGTATCAATGTAAATACCAACATTAACGTCAACTTACTTCCAATATCCAGGCTAGTGCCTCCACCAAAAGTGTACCACAGTGATACAAAGTCATAGAACGGCCGTACAAAAACCTCTGACACTTAACAGACGCTTATTTCACATTTAAACCTACTATATTTTTCATTGTTCAGAATTGAACATTTCAATAAAGTCAGAAATACTTTTAACTATATAATAATGCTATTGTTCCTTTATTGATTTTTCTTAAAATCCTTTAATTAGACCATCTCTAAAACTAAATTCCTCTTAGTTTTTTCTACAAACGCATACATACTTTATATGTAATTACAATGCATCCCTAATAGCTTTGTTTGTAAGATAAATTCAGAAAGACTTACTTCCAATATCCAGTCTGGTGCCTCCACCAAAAGTCCACTACAGTAATACAAACTCATAGAACGGCCGTACAAAAACCTCTGACACTTAAGAGACACGGCTCTCTAACACTTTATAATCCCATTCCCTGAAAAATATCACTCACATGCTGGGACAAGTAGACATCTTGTCAAGGCTCTTTATAGTATGTTCCTCAAATATTTATAAAAAATAAAATACAGTTAAAACAAAACATAATAATAATAATAATATTCCTAATAATAACTAACTGACTAACTGAACATAATAAATTAAATAACATACTTCAGTAAGCTTCCTAATAAATGTAACTATTTATTCATGTGAACAGTGAATTAAATGATTCCACATAGAAATAGCATATCCAGAGTAGGACAGTCCCTGTTTGAGTCAGGAGTAGTGTTTCAGTAGTGTTTCCATAGAGAGACACTTTGCATCAGCAGCACATGCTCCAGTGCTCTGGGAGTGTTTATAGTCCTGTGAGATTAACTCTGGAGGACTGAGAGCTGATCTTCAGGACAATTCAACCTGCAGACAGACAGACAGTTACCATGACTACATTGATATCCACTTTGATCTGGACTCTCCTCTGCTGTTGTATTACAGGTAAAACAATAATTGTTTATGTTTAAACTAGACTAGACTGTTTTCTCTCTCTGTGCTGATTAATACATTTTATTAAGGTATAAACAGTATTTTAATGTACCAACGTTCTCTCCTCCTCAGAGTCCAGAGGTCAGGTGACAGTGACTCAGCCTGAAGCTGTGAGTTAATCTCCAGGAGCCACGGCAACACTCCGCTGTCAGACCAGTCCTGCAGTTTACAGTAATGCATACGGTCAACGTTTAAGCTGGTACCACCAGACACCAGGAGGAGCTCCTAAACTTCTCATATACGGGGCTAGCTATTTAGAGTCAGGGGTTCCAGCTCGATTCAGTGGCAGTGGATCTGGGAGTGACTTCAATCTGACCATCAGTGGAGTCCAGGCTGAAGATGCAGGAGTTTATTACTGTCAGAGTCTCCATGAGATCAGTAGTATAGATGTGTTGACACAGTGATAGAGAGCCGTACAAAAACCTCCCTCAATCAGACTGAACAGAGACTGCACTGCTGCAGCTGGGACCTACTGCAGGTGCTGACACGGCTCACTGAGGAGACATACTGGAGTGAACACACACACACACACACATACACACACACACACACACACACACAAACACACACACACACACACACACACACACACACACACACAAAAAGATCACCTTATCCTAAATGTTATGTCTGAGATGCTGTGAATTTTTATTTTTTTATTTACTTGACGCCGGCAAAGCTGAAGAACAACTTATTTAAATATTATAGCCTTGACTGTACAGTAAATACAAGAGTATATCATGTAAGGTAGGTGCATACATTAGGTGACAGTATGAAAGTTACAGTAATCCTTAAAAATGGGTGCAGTGCACACATTGTCCAATCATTTATAATGATGATGATACATAACCATTTCATTCACAGTATTTTGGACATTCCTGGAGAGTGGGCCAGGTAGTAAACAGTTAGTTCACTTTGACTTGGTTGGCCTGCCAAAAAAGAGATCAGAGTTTGGTTCAATCTGTTTTGTTTTAATTTACAAACATCATATAGATAAGCCCTTCTCAAGCGGACCAAGTTAATGAACAGCACGGTGACAATCAGGAGTCCACCAGCCAGCACACCTACAGTCACCTTCAGGATATCCAACAGGATTACACCTTATAGAGACAGATGGAGAGTTAGACAGCCAGCACACCTACAGTCACCTTCAGGACATCCAGCAGGATTACACCTTATGGGGACAGATATCCAATGTGTGAAATGCTTTCCATACATATTCAGAATGACCCCCCCCCCCCCCCCTCAACCCAAACCCCTCTTCTGACCCCCTCTTCATTCTGTCAGCAATCAATAACTCTATCTGCTGCTGCAAAGTGCATAACAACAGGAAGTGTCTCTGATAAGGGTGGAGACTGTTGATAAAATGGAGGAATGTCATTAGACTCAATGAGACAGTTACAGGGACAGGTGACCTGATCACCAGGTAAACCTTGTGGTTATGGTGGCCATGGTGTTTGAACTGGTGAACTGTCCCTTTAGTGTCCTGTGTGTTACAGTTGTTTTCGATTGCTTTAGCACGATTTTGAAAACAGGGCCCGGTTTTTCAAAACACTACACACACAATTAGCACAATCACACACACAATTAGCAGAACACCTGAGATCCTTTTTCAAAATGAAACACTCTTGTAAAAATGATACACTCATTTATAAAAACTATATTTTGTTACCATATGAAACACGTTTCATATGACTTCATTCTGATTGAACCAGTTACACACTACACTTTGAACCAACAACTCTACTTCTCAGTGATTAGAGTGTTGTAAGTAATGAAAAAGTAAAAATATACAATAAATTCACCAAACACTATACAAGACCAATGCTGCAGACTGATGAAAATATGATTTATCGATAATAACCAATAATGTTGGCTTGCATTTCTCTGAGCCTGATAACATTAATTGGCCCAAACCATGTTTATGATCTGTCTCTCTTGTTCTTATATGGGCCCCTTTCCTCCATGGCGTTCTCGACCCTCAATCCTATGTAGAAATAAACACATGTAACCTACTGTGAAATGTCACAGGAAGGGCTATCTAAAGTGCTAATATGGTGCATACAATAAGCAGATGATTACTGTAACTGTAGACAGATTTATTTTTACCTGTTTTCTTGTTGAAATGTCTTAATGACAGAGTCCACTGTATATCTGCTAAGATTGGGCGGAACTCTTCGTCCACCCTCCCTCAGCATCAATCCGTGGTTCACGACATGGTCAACTAGTGCTGTGATTATAATATACATATATATATATACATATTACATATATATACATACATATATACATATACATGGTCAACTAGTGCTGTGAATATAATATACATATATATATACATATTACATATATATACATACATATGTACATATACATGGTCAACTAGTGCTGTGAGAATTATATTTGATAAGTTTGGTCCTCTTCTTCTTTGAACACGTTCTCCTCCTGCGCCAGGTCTTCCTCTTCCTCTACCTCCACCTCAGCCTCTACGTCTGGCACGGCCTCCGCCTCTTCCTCTACCTCCTTCTCCTCCTCCTCCTCTTCCTCTACCTCCTTCTCCTCCTCCTCCACCTCAGCCTCTACCTCTGGCACGGCCTCCGCCTCTTCCTCTACCTCCTTCTCCTCCTCCTCCTCCTCCTCTTCCTCTACCTCCACCTCAGCCTCTACCTCTGGCACGGCCTCCGCCTCTTCCTCTACCTCCTTCTCCTTCTTCTCCTTCTCCTCCTCCTCCCTGGATTCCCCCTCTCACCCTCACTCTTCTTCTTCTGACTCCTTCCATTTTGGTTGAAGACAGGTGAACTCACCTGCTGCATTTTTATAGTGCTTAAACCTGATTGGTGTGTCTACAATTAAGCAATCGTGTGTTTGCTCACCTGATGCCTGTGTTTAACCATTTGGCTCATAGGTGTGTGAATTTGACAGTCAGTGCTTTGGAATTGCAAGGAAGTGACATCATGATATAGTTCTGTGTCTAACGTATACAATTGTGTTTAGTGTTTTGCAAATCACTGTGAGTATTGTTTTGCAAAAAGTGACATTGTGGTTATAGTGGTGCAAATGTGGGCCGATGTTTTGCTCCTTGAGTGTAAGGTTTTGATAATTGCGTAATACTTTTGATTTGAGTGTTTATGCAATCGTACAAAACTGTAAAGGGATGAAATCAGTGACATCACAGGGAGGTGTTTGTCTCATCAAAGCCCTGGGTGGGAGGAGCTTGTTTGAGTGGTTTTGATTGGAGGTCCCTAAAAGCCAAAGGTTATGAATCAACAACGTGGCTCCTGATTGGGTGCTGAGGTGAGCTAACAGCTCAGACACAGAATGTCTCCTTCATTGACAGAGTTTATTTCCTGGGGTGAACATGGTTCTCTTTTTCTTATCCTCTTTGGTCCTGACTGGCGGTATAATCTTCTAAGGCATTCTTTATACTACGAGGTTATAAAGGAGACAACCAGAACTGGTACCCATGAAATATTATTGATGGGCTTATAGCGCCCTCGTGTGGACAAACTGATAAGTAAAGGTTCAATCTATTATGTTTATTAAACTGCTATGAATTAACAATGTGAATACTGGTGTAAATTAAACAATTGTGAAATACTACTGGCCTAGTTTCGATTTTCTTATTTTGTGCAAATGTATGTTATGTCTTCATACCTTCTTTGTATTGAGTGAGAGTCTAAGACTTGAGACGTCATGTTTAAAACCCTGTTTATAAGTGATTTTAAATAGCTATGAAATAAATATATTCAGCGCTAAATAATATGTTTCAAATATTTAGATTCATGTCAACAATGTTTATTACAAATGTCTGACAGAGTGAGACGGGGTTAAACCTGCACACAGACCAGACACAGTGTAAGTATGACGTAACTCATCACACGGAGTGTATATATATAGTTATTTAATAATATACTGTATGTCAACATAAGAATAAGGGTACAATGTATAATGCAATGTAACTGCTGTTTGAAGTCTTGTCAGATGAGTGACTTTATAATGATTTCTGTTGGCCTCAAAGGGAATGGCTGTATTAGAAACATAGCATCATCTTCACACCTTCAGCCAAAGGCTGCACTCACATTTATTTATACCTCTCAAACAAAGGTCTCAGTAAAGAACGTCACCATATGTCTTTCCTGCTCCATCTATACCTTCCTATTCTGTTGTCTTCAGACTCATTTCTCTGTGAGTGTCAGTCGGTTCAACAACCAGTGGAGCATCATGAAGCCCACCTCACTGGTCCTGCTGCTATGTGAGTACTGTCTGGGGGGGCAACACACCTCACTGGTCCTGCTGCTATGTGAGTACTGTCTGGGGGGGCAACACACCTCACTGCTCAGTTCAGCTATTATCCCCATCTTCTCCATGTGGCCGGTTAGTTACCAGTACACCAAACATTTAGTCATTCTTGTCTTTCTTTTCTATAAACATTGCATCGTTTGTGTGTGTGTGTGTGTGTTTGTGAGTGCGTGTGTGGGTGTGTGTGTGTTTTTGTATGTGTGTGTGTTTGTGTGTGCGTGTGTGTGTGTGTGCGTGTGTGCGTGCGTGTGTGTGTGTGTGTGTGTATGTGTGTTTGCAGCAGCTCGTTCAAAAAGAGTCCAGAGAAACCAGGAAGTCTCCTCCTCTCCAGGTGATCTGCATCCAGATGACCTAAACCACTGCCAGAACAGACGCCATCTTGGATCTCCCCCTCCTTCTTCCCTCCTTTCCTCCCTCCTTCTTTTTCCTGTCTGGTGGTGGAGGTGTTAACAACGTTGGTGCCAGTGTTTACATAGATGGAAGCTTTGGTAGAGAAGACAGCTTTCAGTACAACAGTGTAACTGCTATAAAGGGTTAGAGTTAGAGTTAGGTATATTAACCAGACAGTATTTTTACATCAGAGTAACAACATCTTTAACCTTTTAGTTACTTTATCATGGCTACTTTTGATACTTTTAATATTAATGATTGCTAATGCTATTGTTCTAAAGAAACTAATACAAGTTTTGTTTCTCTTATTCAATTCATTTCTTACATTAACGGTCTGTGTTTATAGTTAAGGTAAACCCTGTGCTCACCTCAGCACCTTGTCTGAACATCTTTGGTGTGTTTGAGGGGAAATGGGGTAAGAATGAATATGGGATGGATTTTATTTATGTATTGTTATACATTCAGGGCATCCACTCTATGTTTATGTAAAGCAGTGAAATCTCCTCCTGCCTCTAAATATACCCGGACAGGTGTAACTAGCTAATTAACTACCTGTGGTGTCTAGGTGATCAGTGGACATGTCTAATTACTTAATACCCTGGGAAAACAGCTTATCGACGAGAAACTCCAGAAGAATAGAACCTTTATGTTCATATTTACATGCAGTGAGTATAAACTTTGACATTTTGCACGTCTAGATGGAGGATTTAAGAGACCTGTGGTCATATTTGACCTCTTCAGAACGGCTGGCAAATTGATGTAACTACCACTATTAATAACATTAATAATGCTTGACCACTTTTCTCTAATATTGTTACAGAGCTTTTGCTGTTACGTTTCAGAACAGTAGGGGGAAGACATAACTCAAGTAAATGACCAAACTTTTAAACTCTGCTTTACATGAGACATATAATACAGACTTTGCTTTTATTTCAATAAAAGTCTTCATGTTGTGTGTTTGAACTCATCTTCCCATCAGCCCTAGTTCTTCCTTCGTTCCACCCCAACTACTGAATGTGATCTTATGACAAAGCTAAATAACACAGAGACATTATCAACAATACCAACCAACCTTCAAGTAATATTCACCACGAAGACTAATAGTAATGATGTAAATATATTATACTTGGAGATTATGGAAATTGACCCCAGCACTGCATGATGGGACCCTGAAGTACAGTACAGTGGACCTCCATCGCCAAACATTCAAACACAGGCCCATTCAAAGCCCCAGTCTGAAGGTTCCAGAGTCCAGAGCTGTGTCTGCTGGCTGCTTCCCAGCCCAGGTTCTGTCCGAAAAAGACCAGTTAAAGGAGCTGAACCTCTAGAGATGATGCCAAACCAAGTGAAGTGAAGTCTGCTTCCCCAGCCTAACGTTGTTCAGTTCCCCAGTCAGTCAGCCCCCTCCCTCACAGCTGGCCCAGTCCCAGAGGGTTGGAGGCTGTGGGGCTGAAACTCTGATTTGCATGAGCAGGGCCCTGGACCACCACGCTGCCAGAATAGAGCAGCACTGAGGCCAGATGTTCAGCCTTCACCTCAGAGTCACTCTGTGTCACCACATTATACATGCTTCCTTCCTGTCTTCCCTGCTAATCACTGATCTGTTGTGACTGGATTGGTCAAAGTCAGCTCTGCATCTTAAGTTGAGTCTATCACTATCATCAATAGATCTAGCTGTTACAGTGTATGATGGCGAATCAGTTTAAACCAGTCATCAAATGTTACAACCAATTATATCAGAAATATATAATGACATTTATAACAGTGTTTTCTTTATCAATAATGTATTTTAGATATTATACTTTGTCATCTTCTTTCGATTCGTATCATAGGGGTAAGTCATAAAATGTTAGGGGGTTAAATGCACTACTGTGTCTGCTCAGTAATGACAGTCAGGGAAACCATACTGATGATTAAAAAGGTTTTTATTGAAAGAATTGTATCAATCAATAATGCATGCATGAATATAATGACAGTATAATTGTATAAAGCATAGTCATATGATGGATCGAACATTAGGAAAAAATCTAGTGAGACAAAGATACAGAGATTTAGAGAAAGAGCCAAAGTTTGATTGAGAGCAGCCGAGTAGAACCAGTGGAAGTCCCAGTGAGTGTGGTCAGGTCAGGGCTGGGAACACTGGTCTCTCCTCAGTGTCTCTGAGAGCGGAGGCTGGGAGCCCTGGCTGGCCTCACAGGTCACAGAGCCCACCTTCCTCCACTGGTCTGCAGGGAGGCTCAGGGTGCTGCTCCAGCTGTAGTGGCCGTCCTGACCCAGGACCCCGGGGCTCCTGGTCTCCTCCCAGCTGCTGCTGCTGCTGCCGTCCACCTTCCAGCCCAGCCTCCAGCCTGAGGGGAAGCCCTTGTTGGCCAGGCACATGAGGGTGGCCTTCCCCTGCTGCCAGCTCCACTGCTGGAGGGGGGCAGCACCGTCAGGGTGGGGGCTACTCTACCCACTGGAGGACACAAAGCAGAATACAGGAGGCACACAGAGACATGTTATCTATGCAGACTTTCATCTTTGGTAAAAAACACAAAACATTAGTATTCCTGAAACCCCCTATATGAGGCTGCTAGGTGAGAGATTGACTAATTCTAGTCCTACTCTTCAGAGAGTTTATCTGAGTTCATTCATCAGTTCTTCAATGTTTCACTTCCCTATCTGAGCTCATCCACCGAATCAACAGACAGGTTTCAGTCCAGAAATATTCAGACACAACATACAGAACTAATAATGTATATATGTTTTACAAAAGAGGTGAGACAACAAAAAAATATATACCATTTTTGTAACTAATCAATACGGTCAAAAGATTATACCAAAAATATTGTAATTATCCAAGCCAACTTTTTGGAACATGCACAGAAAGCCTGACTCTTTAATGTAAATAACTTTTGTGGAATGAATAATTATTTTACATTCATGACTTAATATTATATGTAATTATTTTTTTCTCTCTCTGCATATTCAACCAAGATACACTGGCAAGGATTTACTTTTAAACAATAACGAAATAATTGTAACATTATTCTGAGAAAATGATTTAATGTACCTATGCAATTCATTTAACATAACCCCAAAAAAATTACATATTCAATTAGTCAGGAAAATGAGGTACTTACAGTCAACAGTCAGTCTGGTACCTCCACCAAAAGTCCTCCACAGTGATACAAACTCATAGAACAGCCGTACAAAAACCTCTGACACCTAAAAGAAACAGCCTTTTAACTTTAGAAGGACCAAACTCACCATAGCTGCCCAGATTCACAGTAATTAATGAGGTCCTAACACTAGTAATGTAAGCAGTGGGCCAATCCCGTTTAAAACATATTATCCATTTACTCAGTATTTCAAAAAAACATGAAGATAACACTTTTAAATCTATTAAATTCAGAAAGAATTGAGAAAAATGTTAGATGAAATCATATAATTTTGTAATTCCAAGTCAATTATTGCTCATGCCAGTTG
This sequence comes from Aplochiton taeniatus, assembly GCA_017639675.1. NCBI lineage: Eukaryota > Metazoa > Chordata > Actinopteri > Galaxiiformes > Galaxiidae > Aplochiton > Aplochiton taeniatus. The sequence continues at coordinate 2,005,701 of CM030175.1, forward strand.
AAAGTTGATATTTGAGTAGGACAGTCCCTGTATGAGTCAGGAGTAGTGTTTCAGTAGTGTTTCCATAGAGAGACACTTTGCATCAGCAGCACATGCTCCAGTGCTCTGGGAGTGTTTATAGTCCTGTGAGATGAACTCTGGAGGACTGAGAGCTGATCTTCAGGACAATACAACCTGCAGACAGACAGACGGTCACCATGACTACATTGATATCCACTTTTATCTGGACTCTCTTCTGCTGTTGTATTACAGGTAAAACAATAATTGTTTATGTTTAAACTAGACTAGACTGTTCTCTCTCTCTGTGCTGATAAATAAATGTTATTAAGGTATAAACAGTATTTTAACGTACCAACGTTCTCTCCTCCTCAGAGTCCAGAGGTCAGGTGACAGTGACTCAGCCTGAAGCTGTGAGTTCATCTCCAGGAGCCACGGCAACACTCCGCTGTCAGACCAGTCCTGCAGTTTACAACAATGATTTCTTAGCCTGGTACCACCAGAGACCAGGAGGAGCTCCTAAACTTCTCATATACAGGGCTAGCAGGTTACAGTCAGGGGTTCCAGCTCGTTTCATGGGCGGTGGATATGGGAGTGACTTCACTCTGACCATCAGTGGAGTCCAGGCTGAAGATGCAGGAGTTTACTACTGTCAGAGTTACCATTATATCAGTAGTAAAGCGATGTTGACACAGTGATAGAGAGCCGTACGAAAACCTCCCTCAGTCAGACTGAACAGAGACTGCACTGCTGCATCTGGGACCTACTGCAGGTGCTGACACGGCTCACTGAGGAGACATACTGGAGTGAACACACACATACACACACACACACAACCACACACACACACACACACACAGTTTCACTTAAGGTTCAATCATCAGTCTCAAAACATTTGTTACATTTAAATACAATACAGTTTGGCATGGTTGGGCCTACTAAGTATTTTAAAGTTCTTTGCCGTAACACATCTGGGACAACATTCAGAGGCAGGGAACACACATTCATCAATGCCCTTCTGGAACCGATGAGCAAACCCAAGGTGGCAGCTGGGTTGGAGGTGGGAGCAATTCTCATCCCTTCATCCGATAAGAACAGACCTGTGTGTGATATAAGGGTTATTGAAATAGCTCCTCAGTGACATGGACACTGGATTGGTGAACGGGTTGGTATTTGACTGGTTTGTCTGGGCATTATGCAGTATGACTGCTTACTTGTCAGCTTTCAGATTAATCTGAAACTTTCTGCATCTAAATGCTAACAACATGAAGCTTCCACTCACAGATCCACCAATGTCTCCTCTGACTAAAACATAAACTACATCTGTCAATATTGTAGTTTATAATCCCTGTTATGAAAGTAGTCATGATAACAAGGTCATGGTGTAGTTCAGTGTGAACAAGCCCTTCTCCCTCACTCTTACTCTCTTCCTGTCTCCCCCTCTCCCTTTCTTCTTGTCTCCCCCTCCCCCTCTCTCTCCCCCTCTCTCTCTCTCCTCCTTGTCTCCCTCTCTCCCCCTCTCCTCTGTCTCCCTCCTTCCTCCTCATCCGATAAGGTCTTGATGTCTTCATTATTTCCATCACAGACTGAGACACCACAGGTTGCTACAGGACTGAACCCTGTCACCACAATGGCTTCAGGAAACGTTCTGACTGCAACAATCAATGACAAATCAACGACTTTTACAAAAATTGTCCAGGTCAAGTTCAGATGGCAGTCTCTCCTTAGTAATAATAAAAATAACAATAATGATAATAACAATAATAATAATAATAATAATCATAATAATAACCAAAACAATAAAGCTTTCATTTAAGTGCTCCTTTCTAGACACCCATGGAAGAATTATGACAAACAAAGGAAGCATTCAAACAATGACAATAAGTAAGAGATATGTAAATAAGCAGATTAAGAACAGTGCAAATCATTTAGACAGTGCAGTCATAGACCTGACAGAACAGGTATGTTTTTCGGAGTCTTTTAAATGTCCCTAGTGACTCTGCATTATGGATTTACACGTAAAGAGAGTTCCAGAGGGTAGGGGCAGGCAAGCTGAATGCTCAGTCCTCAGAAGTCTGCTATCTGGTGTGGGGGTGAGAGTAGTCCCATGTCAGCAGACCTGAGATTCAGGGAGGGGGGGTGGGAGTGTAGGAGGTCGGAGAGGTATTGTGGGGCCTGGGTGTGGAGGGACTTGTATGTGAGGAGGAGAATTTTGTAAATGATACGGAACTTGACCGGGAGCCATTATAGGTGCATGAGTGTGGGGGTGATGTGCTGCCAGGGTTTGGTGTGTGTGAGAACCCTGTCAGCTGAGTTCTGAACATACTGGAGTCTATCCAGGGCTTAACCAAGCACCCAGAATAGGACTTTAAACTAACAACATACTCAGCATGATAACCACAAGAATGGTTACGGGTTATCTTTAAAAAATTCTGTGTAATTACACAATTTTAAGTCTGAACACAGGTAGGCGCTAGAGACCACTGAGTGCATTGATTTGCTTGTAGAGTAGACAAACCATACCCCTTTTAATGTGAAGAGCCTTTCTATACTTTGTTAGACATTTTTTATGATTATTTATTATGAAAGTCAACACAGTGTTGTTGAATTCAAAAAGGCATAAAAGTAATAAAAAAAAAGTTTACGTGACTTTACCATATTTTTGTGTCTGTGTGTGTGTGTTTGTGTGTGTGTGTGTGTGTGTGTGTGTGTGTGTGTGTGTGTGTTTATAGGAAGTGTGTTTGCATATGTCTGTCCTGCCTCCCTGCTGCACACACTTTAAGAGGCCAGTGTTGATCAGTCCTTTCAGAGACACTGACACACAGACAGGCAGCGCAATGATGATGTCATCACTGGTTCTACTGCTGGGGACACTGGGGCTGCTGGTTCAGGGTGAGACTCTTCTACATTGTAGTTCAGATTATGGTAAACAGTAACCCAATGTGCCAAGAAAGATTTTTTTTTTTTTAAATGTGTTTAACATTCAACAATGTTTCTTATCTAATGGGAAAGAAGTGTATTTGTTTGCCATTTCAAACATTTTGATCATTTCAAATAATTATATTTACTTTTGATATGGTTTAATTTATCAGGATCTTCAGGAGATATAATCCTGACTCAGTCTCCTGAGTCTAAGTCTGTTGCTCCAGGAGAGACTGTCACCATCAGCTGTACAGCCAGTTCAAGTACCAGTGGCTACCTCAACTGGTACCTGCAGAAACCTGGAGCAGCTCCTACACTCCTTATATATTATGGTACCAACCGTCAGTCTGGGGTTCCAGCTCGTTTCACTGGCAGTGGATCTGGGAGTGACTTCACTCTGACCATCAGTGGAGTCCAGGCTGAAGATGCAGGAGTTTATTATTGTCAGCAGAGTAACAGCAACCCGTTCACACAGTGTTAGAGCGTCGTACAAAAACCTCCCTCAGCTGGAGAGGAACTGATCCGACTCAACAGCTGCTCACTAACATCACAGGTTGGAACACAAACCATGATGACCAGGAGAATCATTAATATCTCATCAATATTCTTAACTACCATTTATTTGTTTTTAGATTTAGACAATTTCAATTTACAAAAAGCAATCCTACAAAGTGCATAGCTCAGCTCCATAAGTTAGAGGTCCTAGTCATTTTAAACCAATAACAAATCACATAGTATTAAAGAAAACTACATCAAGAACTACATATAAATAATATTCATTACTGTTTTATAGAGTAGACATTTACTGACTTATGTATTTCTTAATGTATTGTAGAGTCAGTCCTGCCTAGTTACACATATATATCTGCTTTGTTGTTTTTGTGATTTTACAGCGTGTTATCTTTTAACTTCACTTATTGTTTACCTATCATAATGCTCTAACACAGAGGTGTTTATGGAGATATAGTATGACAATGAATCCTGCTTATCATATGTTGAGACTGAAGGTATTCGACCTGTGACCTTTGTGTGAATTTGACGTCTGCAGGCTGGCTAGTCAAATAATGTGCTATAGACACCAAACAATAGTGTAAATGAATACAACCAGACAGCATAACAATTATCATCAAATATAATTTATACAGATCTTATCTTAACAATACTTGTTAGACTTTCTGATCAATATAGTTTTAGAAGTTAATGTTTTAACATTTTTGAAGTGTTTTGTAGCATACATGGTTGAAAGATTGAATTTATCTTTATTCACCTCTAATTCCCTCTTCAGGTTATGTGTTTAAACTCATCTTCCCATCTGCCCAAGTTCTTCCTTCATTCCATCCAAATCACTGAATAAAATCTTCATGACAAACCTCAATAATACAGTTAATATCTCAATAAGAGATATTAGCTATAATGGCAACCAACTAACTCTTTAAACAATATTCACCAGCCAGATTCATATTAATGACGTACATATATTACACTATGTACTGGAGATTATGGAAATTGACCCCAGCACTGCATGATGAGATCCTGCAGTACAGTACAGTGGACCTCCATCACCAAACATACAAACACAGGCCCATTCAAAGCCCCAGTCTGAAGGCTCTCCAGAGTCCAGAGCTGTGTCTGCTGGCTGCTTCCCAGCCCAGGCTCAGTCCTAAAAGACCAGTGAGAGGAGCTGAACCTCTAGAGATGATGCGAAACCAAGTGAAGTGAAGTCTACTTCCCCAGCCTTATGTTGTTGAGTTCCCCAGTCAGTCAGCCCCCTCCCTCACAGCTGGCCCAGTCCCAGAGGGTTGGAGGCTGTGGGGCTGAAACTCTGATTTGCATGAGCAGGGCCCTGGACCACCATGCTGCCAGAATAGAGCAGCACTGAGGCCAGATGTTCAGCCTTCACCTCAGAGTCACCCTGTGTCACCACATTATACATGCTTCCTTCCTGTCTTCCCTGCTAATCACTGATCTGTCATGACTGGATTGGTCAAAGTAAGCTCTGCATCTTAAATTGAGTCTGTCACTTTCATCAATATATCTAGCTGTTACAGTGTATGAGGGGCAGTCAGTTTAAACCAGTCATCAAATGTTCAAAAAGGACTATGAAAAATATATAATGACCTTTATAACAGTGTTTCCTTTATCAATAAAACCTCATGTATTTTAAATATTATACTATGTGTCATCTTCTTTCTATTTGTATTATAGGTGTGAGTCATAAAATGTCAGGGGATCAAATGAACTACTGGTTCTGCTCTGTAATGACTGTCAGTGAAACCATACTTATGATAAAAAAGGTTTTTATTAAAATATCAAAAGAATTGTATCAATCAATAATGCACACATGAATATAATGATAGTTTAAAACATGGTAATATGATTGATCAAATATTAGGATCAAATCTAGTGAGACAAAGGTAGAGAGAGTTAGAGAAAGAGAGAAAGTTTGATTGAGAGCAGCCGAGTAGAACCAGTGGAAGTCCCAGTGAGTGTGGTCAGGTCAGGGCTGGGAACACTGGTCTCTCCTCAGTGTCTCTGAGAGCGGAGGCTGGGAGCCCTGGCTGGCCTCACAGGTCACAGAGCCCACCTTCCTCCACTGGTCTGCAGGGAGGCTCAGGGTGCTGCTCCAGCTGTAGTGGCCGTCCTCACCCAGGACCCCGGGGCTCCTGGTCTCCTCCCAGCTGCTGCTGCTGCTGCTGCTGCCGTCCACCTTCCAGCCCAGCCTCCAGCCTGAGGGGAAGCCCTTGTTGGCCAGGCACATGAGGGTGGCCTTCCCCTGCTGCAGCTCCAAGCTGGAGGGGGGCAGCACCGTCAGGGTGGGACGGACATCACCTAGGAGACGGGAGGAGACGGCTGTTAATCTATCACACGACGTGAAGTAGTGATGTGGCAGTTTGACATCTTGGCTGTGAGAAAGTCTTCATTCCTATTTTAGTCAGTTTCTGTCCTCAGACAGTTCATCTGCTTCACCAGATTTAACGACTTTTCTCACTTCCCTTTAACCCTGTCATGCATATCACATATCAGAAAATTGTCTCTTACATGGAAATAAAATATATATTATTATTATATATACATCTTAAAAATCTAAATGTATTTCAGTTGTCTAAGCACTCTATTTTGATTCATATTTGTATTTTGAAAACTAAGCACTGATAAAACTGCGATATACCAGAATTTGACCAAATTTAAACTAAAGTTTTCAAATCTTGTTAAATGTTTGTTAAAAATAAGAATAGCCAGTACTGTAAATAAGACAACACAATTAAACCCTAATTGTATCAATGTAAATACCAACATTAACGTCAACTTACTTCCAATATCCAGGCTAGTGCCTCCACCAAAAGTGTACCACAGTGATACAAAGTCATAGAACGGCCGTACAAAAACCTCTGACACTTAACAGACGCTTATTTCACATTTAAAACCTACTATATTTTTAACTGATCTGAATTGAACATTTCACTAAAGTCAGAAATACTTTTAACTATTTAATAATGCTATTATTCCCTTATTGACTTTTCTTAAAATCCCTTAATGAGACCATCACCTAAAACTAAATTCCACTTAGTTCTTTATACAAACGCATACTTTATATATAATTACAATGCATCCCTAATAGCTTTGTTTTTAAGATAAATTCAGAAAGACTTACTTCCAATATCCAGTCTGGTGCCTCCACCAAAAGTCCACCACAGTGATACAAACTCATAGAACGGCCGTACAAAAACCGCTGACACTTAAGAGACACGGCTCTCTAACACTTTATAATCCCATTCCCTGAAAAATATCACTCACATGCTGGAACAAGCAGACATCTTGTCAAGGCTCTTTATAGTATTTTCCTCAAATATTTATAAAAAATAAAATGCAGTTAAAACAAAACATTGTGTTGTCTTCAAATGAATTAGCCTGTATGCCAAATATTCCTAATAATAACTAACTGACTAACTGAACATAAAAAATGAAATAACATACTTCAGTAAGCTTCCTAATAAATGTAACTATTTATTCATGTGAACAGTGAATTAAATGATTCCACATAGAAATAGCATATCCAGAGTAGGACAGTCCCTGTTTGAGTCAGGGGTAGTGTTTCAGTAGTGTTTCCATAGAGAGACACTTTGCATCAGCAGCACATGCTCCAGTGCTCTGGGAGTGTTTATAGTCCTGTGAGATGAACTCTGGAGGACTGAGAGCTGATCTTCAGGACGATACAACCTGCAGACAGACAGACGGTCACCATGACTACATTCTTATCCACTTTGATCTGGACTCTCCTTTGCTGTAGGGTATTACAGGTAAAACACAATAATTGTTCATGTTTAAACTAGACTAGATTGTTCTCTCTCTCTTTGCTGATTAAGAAATGTTCTTAATGTATAAACAGTATTTGAACGTACCAATGTTCTCTCCTCCTCAGAGTCCAGAGGTCAGGTGACAGTGACTCAGCCTGAAGCTGTGAGTTCATCTCCAGGAGCCACGGCAACACTCCGCTGTCAGACCAGTCCTGCAGTTTACAACAATAATTTCTTAGCCTGGTACCAACAGAGACCAGGAGGAGCTCCTAAACTTCTCATATACGGGGCTAGCATTTTACAGTCAGGGGTTCCAGCTCGTTTCAGTGGCAGTGGATCTGGGAGTGACTTCACTCTGACCATCAGTGGAGTCCAGGCTGAAGATGCAGGAGTTTACTACTGTCAGAGTGCCCATTATATCAGTAGTAACTGGGTGTTGACACAGTGATAGAGAGCCGTACAAAAACCTCCCTCAGTCAGACTGAACAGAGACTGCACTGCTGCAGCTGGGACCTACTGCAGGTGCTGACACGGCTCACTGAGGAGACATACTGGAGTGAACACACCCCCCCCCACACACACACACACACACAAACACACACACACACACACACACACACACAAAGATCACCTTATCATAAATGTTACGTCTGAGATGCTGTGAAGGCGGAATCGTTTTATTTGTATTTTTTTATTTATTTGACGCCGGCAAAGCTGAAGAACAACTTATTTAAATATTATAGCCTTGTCTGTACAGTAAATACAAGAGTATATCACGTAAGGTAGGAGCATACATTAGGTGACAGTATGAAAGTTACAGTAATCCTTAAAAATGGGTGCAGTGCACACATTGTCCAGTCATTTATAATGATGATGATACATAACCATTTCATTCACAGTATTTTGGACATTCCTGGAGAGTGGGCCAGGTAGTAAACAGTTAGTTCACTTTGACTTGGTTGGCCTGCCAAAACAGAGATCAGAGTTTGGTTCAATCTGTTTTGTTTGAATTTACAAACATCATATAGATAAGCCCTTCTCAAGCGGACCAAGTTAATGAACAGCACGGTGACAATCAGGAGTCCACCAGCCAGCACACCTACAGTCACCTTCAGGATATCCAACAGGATTAAACCTTATGGGGACAGATATCCAATGTGTGAAATTCTTTCCATACATATTCAGAATGCCCCCCCCCCCCCTCAACCCAAACCCCTCTTCCGACCCCCTCTTCATTCTGTCAGCAATCAATAACTCTATCTGCTGCTGCAAAGTGCATAACAACAGGAAGTGTCTCTGATAAGGGTGGAGACTGTTGATAAAATGGAGGAATGTCATTAGACTCAATGAGACAGTTACAGGGACAGGTGACCTGATCACCAGGTAAACCTTGTGGTTATGGTGGCCATGGTGTTTGAACTGGTGAACTGTCCCTTTAGTGTCCTGTGTGTTACAGTTGTTTTCGATTGCTTTAGCACGATTTTGAAAACAGGGCCCGGTTTTTCAAAACACTACACACACAATTAGCACAATCACACACACAATTAGCAGAACACCTGAGATCCTTTTTCAAAATGAAACACTCTTGTAAAAATGATACACTCATTTATAAAAACTATATTTTTTTACCATATGAAACACGTTTCATATGACTTCATTCTGTTTGAACCAGTTACACACTACACTTTGAACCAACAACTCTACTTCTCAGTGATTAGAGTGTTGTAAGTGATGAAAAAGTACAAATATACAATAAATTCACCAAACACTATACAAGACCAATGCTGCAGACTGATGAAAATATGATTTATCGATAATAACCAATAATGTTGGCTTGCATTTCTCTGAGCCTGATAACATTAATTGGCCCAAACCATGTTTATGATCTGTCTCTCTTGTTCTTATATGGGCCCCTTTCCTCCATGGCGTTCTCGACCCTCAATCCTATGTAGAAATAAACACATGTAACCTACTGTAAAATGTCACAGGAAGGGCTATCTAAAGTGCTAATATGGTGCATACAATAAGCAGATGATTACTGTAACTGTAGACAGATTTATTTTTACCTGTTTTCTTGTTGAAATGTCTTAATGACAGAGTCCACTGTATATCTGCTAAGATTGGGCGGAACTCTTCGTCCACCCTCCCTCAGCATCAATCCGTGGTTCACGACATGGTCAACTAGTGCTGTGATTATAATATACATATATATATATACATATTACATATATATACATACATATATACATATACATGGTCAACTAGTGCTGTGAATATAATATACATATATATATACATATTACATATATATACATACATATGTACATATACATGGTCAACTAGTGCTGTGAGAATTATATTTGATAAGTTTGGTCCTCTTCTTCTTTGAACACGTTCTCCTCCTGCGCCAGGTCTTCCTCTTCCTCTACCTCCACCTCAGCCTCTACGTCTGGCACGGCCTCCGCCTCTTCCTCTACCTCCTTCTCCTCCTCCTCCTCTTCCTCTACCTCCTTCTCCTCCTCCTCCACCTCAGCCTCTACCTCTGGCACGGCCTCCGCCTCTTCCTCTACCTCCTTCTCCTCCTCCTCCTCCTCCTCTTCCTCTACCTCCACCTCAGCCTCTACCTCTGGCACGGCCTCCGCCTCTTCCTCTACCTCCTTCTCCTTCTTCTCCTTCTCCTCCTCCTCCCTGGATTCCCCCTCTCACCCTCACTCTTCTTCTTCTGACTCCTTCCATTTTGGTTGAAGACAGGTGAACTCACCTGCTGCATTTTTATAGTGCTTAAACCTGATTGGTGTGTCTACAATTAAGCAATCGTGTGTTTGCTCACCTGATGCCTGTGTTTAACCATTTGGCTCATAGGTGTGTGAATTTGACAGTCAGTGCTTTGGAATTGCAAGGAAGTGACATCATGATATAGTTCTGTGTCTAACGTATACAATTGTGTTTAGTGTTTTGCAAATCACTGTGAGTATTGTTTTGCAAAAAGTGACATTGTGGTTATAGTGGTGCAAATGTGGGCCGATGTTTTGCTCCTTGAGTGTAAGGTTTTGATAATTGCGTAATACTTTTGATTTGAGTGTTTATGCAATCGTACAAAACTGTAAAGGGATGAAATCAGTGACATCACAGGGAGGTGTTTGTCTCATCAAAGCCCTGGGTGGGAGGAGCTTGTTTGAGTGGTTTTGATTGGAGGTCCCTAAAAGCCAAAGGTTATGAATCAACAACGTGGCTCCTGATTGGGTGCTGAGGTGAGCTAACAGCTCAGACACAGAATGTCTCCTTCATTGACAGAGTTTATTTCCTGGGGTGAACATGGTTCTCTTTGTCTTATCCTCTTTGGTCCTGACTGGCGGTATAATCTTCTAAGGCATTCTTTATACTACGAGGTTATAAAGGAGACAACCAGAACTGGTACCCATGAAATATTATTGATGGGCTTATAGCGCCCTCGTGTGGACAAACTGATAAGTAAAGGTTCAATCTATTATGTTTATTAAACTGCTATGAATTAACAATGTGAATACTGGTGTAAATTAAACAATTGTGAAATAATACTGGCCTAGTTTCGATTTGCTTATTTTGTGCAAATGTATGTTATGTCTTCATACCTTCTTTGTATTGAGTGAGAGTCTAAGACTTGAGACGTCATGTTTAAAACCCTGTTTATAAGTGATTTTAAATAGCTATGAAATAAATATATTCAGCGCTAAATAATATGTTTCAAATATTGTGATTCATGTCAACAATGTTTATTACAAATGTCTGACAGAGTGAGACGGGGTTAAACCTGCACACAGACCAGACACAGTGTAAGTATGACGTAACTCATCACACGGAGTGCATATATATAGTTATTTAATAATATACTGTATGTCAACATAAGAATAAGGGTACAATGTATAATGCAATGTAACTGCTGTTTGAAGTCTTGTCAGATGAGTGACTTTATAATGATTTCTGTTGGCCTCAAAGGGAATGGCTGTATTAGAAACATAGCATCATCTTCACACCTTCAGCCAAAGGCTGCACTCACATTTATTTATACCTCTCAAACAAAGGTCTCAGTAAAGAACATCACCATATGTCTTTCCTGCTCCATCTATACCTTCCTAGTTCTGTTGTCTTCAGACTCATTTCTCTGTGAGTGTCAGTCGGTTCAACAACCAGTGGAGCATCATGAAGCCCACCTCACTGGTCCTGCTGCTATGTGAGTACTGTCTGGGGGGGCAACACACCTCACTGGTCCTGCTGCTATGTGAGTACTGTCTGGGGGGGCAACACACCTCACTGCTCAGTTCAGCTATTATCCCCATCTTCTCCATGTGGCCGGTTAGTTACCAGTACACCAAACATTTAGTCATTCTTGTCTTTCTTTTCTATAAACATTGCATCGTTTGTGTGTGTGTGTGTGTGTTTGTGAGTGCGTGTGTGGGTGTGTGTGTGTTTTTGTATGTGTGTGTGTTTGTGTGTGCGTGTGTGTGTGTGTGCGTGTGTGCGTGCGTGTGTGTGTGTGTGTGTGTGTATGTGTGTTTGCAGCAGCTCGTTCAAAAAGAGTCCAGAGAAACCAGGAAGTCTCCTCCTCTCCAGGTGATCTGCATCCAGATGACCTGAACCACTGCCAGAACAGACGCCATCTTGGATCTCCCCCTCCTTCTTCCCTCCTTTCCTCCCTCCTTCTTTTTCCTGTCTGGTGGTGGAGGTGTTAACAACGTTGGTGCCAGTGTTTACATAGATGGAAGCTTTGGTAGAGAAGACAGCTTTCAGTACAACAGTGTAACTGCTATAAAGGCTTAGAGTTAGAGTTAGGTATATTAACCAGACAGTATTTTTACATCAGAGTAACAACATCTTTAACCTTTTAGTTACTTTATCATGGCTACTTTTGATACTTTTAATATTAATGATTGCTAATGCTATTGTTCTAAAGAAACTAATACAAGTTTTGTTTCTCTTATTCAATTCATTTCTTACATTAACGGTCTGTGTTTATAGTTAAGGTAAACCCTGTGCTCACCTCAGCACCTTGTCTGAACATCTTTGGTGTGTTTGAGGGGAAATGGGGTAAGAATGAATATGGGATGGATTTTATTTATGTATTGTTATACATTCAGGGCATCCACTCTATGTTTATGTAAAGCAGTGAAATCTCCTCCTGCCTCTAAATATACCCGGACAGGTGTAACTAGCTAATTAACTACCTGTGGTGTCTAGGTGATCAGTGGACATGTCTAATTACTTAATACCCTGGGAAAACAGCTTATCGACGAGAAACTCCAGAAGAATAGAACCTTTATGTTCATATTTACATGCAGTGAGTATAAACTTTGACATTTTGCACGTCTAGATGGAGGATTTAAGAGACCTGTGGTCATATTTGACCTCTTCAGAACGGCTGGCAAATTGATGTAACTACCACTATTAATAACATTAATAATGCTTGACCACTTTTCTCTAATATTGTTACAGAGCTTTTGCTGTTACGTTTCAGAACAGTAGGGGGAAGACATAACTCAAGTAAATGACCAAACTTTTAAACTCTGCTTTACATGAGACATATAATACAGACTTTGCTTTTATTTCAATAAAAGTCTTCATGTTGTGTGTTTGAACTCATCTTCCCATCAGCCCTAGTTCTTCCTTCGTTCCACCCCAACTACTGAATGTGATCTTATGACAAAGCTAAATAACACAGAGACATTATCAACAATACCAACCAACCTTCAAGTAATATTCACCACGAAGACTAATAGTAATGATGTAAATATATTATACTTGGAGATTATGGAAATTGACCCCAGCACTGCATGATGGGACCCTGAAGTACAGTACAGTGGACCTCCATCGCCAAACATTCAAACACAGGCCCATTCAAAGCCCCAGTCTGAAGGTTCCAGAGTCCAGAGCTGTGTCTGCTGGCTGCTTCCCAGCCCAGGTTCATGTCCTAAAAGACCAGTGAGAGGAGCTGAACCTCTAGAGATGATGCCAAACCAAGTGAAGTGAAGTCTGCTTCCCCAGCCTAACGTTGTTCAGTTCCCCAGTCAGTCAGCCCCCTCCCTCACAGCTGGCCCAGTCCCAGAGGGTTGGAGGCTGTGGGGCTGAAACTCTGATTTGCATGAGCAGGGCCCTGGACCACCACGCTGCCAGAATAGAGCAGCACTGAGGCCAGATGTTCAGCCTTCACCTCAGAGTCACTCTGTGTCACCACATTATACATGCTTCCTTCCTGTCTTCCCTGCGAATCACTGATCTGTCATGATTGGATTGGTCAAAGTAAGCTCAGCATCTTAAGTTGAGTCTATCACTATCATCAATAGATCTAGCTGTTACAGTGTATGATGGGGAACTAGTTTAGACCAGTCATCAAATGTTACAACCAATTATATCAGAAATATATAATGACATTTATAACAGTGTTTTCTTTATCAATAATGTATTTTAGATATTATACTTTGTCATCTTCTTTCGATTCGTATCATAGGGGTAAGTCATAAAATGTTAGGGGGTTAAATGCACTACTGTGTCTGCTCAGTAATGACAGTCAGGGAAACCATACTGATGATTAAAAAGGTTTTTATTGAAAGAATTGTATCAATCAATAATGCATGCATGAATATAATGACAGTATAATTGTATAAAGCATAGTCATATGATGGATCGAACATTAGGAAAAAATCTAGTGAGACAAAGATACAGAGATTTAGAGAAAGAGCCAGTTTGATTGAGAGCAGCCGAGTAGAACCAGTGGAAGTCCCAGTGAGTGTGGTCAGGTCAGGGCTGGGAACACTGGTCTCTCCTCAGTGTCTCTGAGAGCGGAGGCTGGGAGCCCTGGCTGGCCTCACAGGTCACAGAGCCCACCTTCCTCCACTGGTCTGCAGGGAGGCTCAGGGTGCTGCTCCAGCTGTAGTGGCCGTCCTGACCCAGGACCCCGGGGCTCCTGGTCTCCTCCCAGCTGCTGCTGCTGCTGCTGCCGTCCACCTTCCAGCCCAGCCTCCAGCCTGAGGGGAAGCCCTTGTTGGCCAGGCACATGAGGGTGGCCTTCCCCTGCTGCAGCTCCACGCTGGAGGGGGGCAGCACCGTCAGGGTGGGACGGACATCACCTAGGAGACGGGAGGAGACGGCTGTTAATCTATCACATGACGTGATGTAGTGATGTGGCAGTTTGACATCTTGGCTGTGAGAAAGTCTTTGTTCCTCTTTTAGTGAGTTTCTGTCCTCAGACAGTTCATCTGCTTCACCAGATTTAGCGACCTTTCTCACTTCCCTTTAAACCCTGTCATGCATATCACATATCAGAAAATTGTCTCTTACATGGAAATAAAATATATATTATTATTATATATACATCTTAAAAATCGAAATGTATTTCAGTTGCCTAAGCACTCTATTTAGATTAATATTTGTATTTTGAAAACTAAGCACTGATAAAACTGCGATATACCAGAATTTGACCAAATTTAAACTAAAGTTTTCAAATCTTGTTAAATGTTTGTTAAAAATAAGAATAGCCAGTGCTGTAAATAAGACAACACAATTAAACCCTAATTGTATCAATGTAAATACCAACATTAACGTCAACTTACTTCCAATATCCAGGCTAGTGCCTCCACCAAAAGTGTACCACAGTGATACAAACTCATAGAACGGCCGTACAAAAACCTCTGACACTTAACAGACGCTTATTTCACATTTAAAACCTACTATATTTTTAACTGATCAGAATTGAACATTTCACTAAAGTCAGAAATACTTTTAACTATTTAATAATGCTATTATTCCCTTATTGATTTTTCTTAAAATCCCTTAATTAGACCATCACCTAAAACTAAATTCCACTTAGTTCTTTATACAAACGCATACTTTATATATAATTACAATGCATCCCTAATAGCTTTGTTTTTAAGATAAATTCAGAAAGACTTACTTCCAATATCCAGTCTGGTGCCTCCACCAAAAGTCCACCACAGTGATACAAACTCATAGAACGGCCTTACAAAAACCTCTGACACTTAAGAGACACGGCTCTCCCTTACACTTTATAATCCCATTCCCTGAAAAATATCACTCACATGCTGGAACAAGTAGACATCTTGTCAAGGCTCTTTATAGTATTTTCCTCAAATATTTATAAAAAATAAAACACAGTTAAAACAAAACATTGTGTGGTCTTCAAATGAATTAGCCTGTATGCCAAATATTCCTAAAAATAGCTAACTGACTAACTGAACATAAAAAATGAAATAACATACTTCAGTAAGCTTCCTAATAAATGTAACTATTTATTCATGTGAACAGTGAATTAAATGATTCCACATAGACAAAGCATAACCAGAGTAGGACAGTCCCTGTTTGAGTCAGGAGTAGTGTTTCAGTAGTGTTTCCATAGAGAGACACTTTGCATCAGCAGCACATGCTCCAGTGCTCTGGGAGTGTTTATAGTCCTGTGAGATGAACTCTGGAGGACTGAGAGCTGATCTTCAGGACAATACAACCTGCAGACAGACAGACAGTCACCATGAATACATTGATATCCACTTTGATCTGGACTCTCCTTTGCTGTTGTATTACAGGTAAAACAATAATTGTTTATGTTTAAACTAGACTAGACTGTTCTCTCTCTCTGTGCTGATTAATGAATGTTATTAAGGTATAAACAGTATTTTAACGTACCAACGTTCTCTCCTCCTCAGAGTCCAGAGGTCAGGTGACAGTGACTCAGCCTGAAGCTGTGAGTTCATCTCCAGGAGCCACGGCAACACTCCGCTGTCAGACCAGTCCTGCAGTTTACGTTAGTGGTGGATATCATTTATTAGCCTGGTACCAACAGAGACCAGGAGGAGCTCCTAAACTTCTCATATACTATGCTAGCAGTTTACAGTCAGGGGTTCCAGCTCGTTTCAGTGGCAGTGGATCTGGGAGTGACTTCACTCTGACCATCAGTGGAGTCCAGGCTGAAGATGCAGGAGTTTACTACTGTCAGAGTTACCATAGTGGCAATGTGTTGACACAGTGATAGAGAGCCGTACAAAAACCTCCCTCAGTCAGACTGAACAGAGACTGCACTGCTGCAGCTGGGACCTACTGCAGGTGCTGACACGGCTCACTGAGGAGACATACTGGAGTGAACACACACAGACACACACACACACACACACACACACACACACACACACACACACACACACACACACACACACACACACACACACACACACACACACACAGTTTCACATAAGGTTCAATCATAAGTCTTAAAACATTTGTTACATTTAAATACAATACGGTTTAGCATGGTTGGGCCTACTAAGTATTTTAAAGCTCTTTGCCGTAACACATGTGGGACAACATTCAGAGGCAGGGGATACACATTCATCAATGCCCTTCTGGAACCGATGAGCAAACCCAAGGTGGCAGCTGGGTTGGAGGTGGGAGCAATTCTCATCCCTTCATCCGATAAGAACAGACCTGTGTGTGATATAAGGGTTATTGAAATAGCTCCTCAGTGACATGGACACTGGATTGGTGAACGGGTTGGTATTTGACTGGTGTGTCTGGGCATTATGCAGAATGACTGCTTACTTGTCAGCTTTCAGATGAATCTGAAACTTTCTGCATCTAAATGCTAACAACATGAAGCTTCCACTCACAGATCCCTCAATGTCTCCTCTGACTAAAACGTAAACTACATCTGTCAATATTGTAGTTTATAATCCCTGTTATTAAAGTAGTCATGACAACAAGGTCATGGTGTAGTTCAGTGTGAACAAGCCCTTCTCCCTCACTCTTACTCTCTTCCTGTCTCCCCCTCTCCCTTTCTCCTTGTCTCCCCTCCTCTCTCTCCCTCTCTCTCTCTCCTCTCTCTCTCTCCCCCTCTCCTCTGTCTCCCTCCTTCCTCCTCATCCGATAAGGTCTTGATGTCTTCATTATTTCCATCACAGACTGAGACACCACAGGTTGCTGCAGGACTGAACCCTGTCACCACAATGGCTTCAGGAAATGTTCTGACTGCAACAATCAATGACAAATCAACGACTTTTACAAAGAATTGTCCAGGTCAAGTTCAGATGGCAGTCTCTCTTTAGTAATAATAACAATAATAATAATAATAAAAACGATAAAGCTTTCATTTAAGAGCTCCTTTCTAGAAACCCATGGAAGAATTATGACAAACAAAGGAGGCATTAAAACAATGACAATAAGTAAGAGATATGTAAATAAGCAGATTAAGAACAGTACAAATCATTTAGACAGTGCAGTCATAGACCTGACAGAACAGGTATGTTTTTAGGAGTCTTTTAAATGTCCCTAGTGACTCTGCATTATGGATTTACACGTAAAGAGAGTTCCAGAGGGTAGGGGCAGCCACGCTGAATGCTCAGTCCTCAGAAGTCTGCTATCTGGTGTGGGGGTGAGAGTAGTCCCATGTCAGCAGACCTGAGATTCAGGGAGGGGGGGTGGGAGTGTAGGAGGTGGGAGAGGTGGGGCCTGGGTGTGGAGGGACTTGTATGTGAGGAGGAGAATTTTGTAAATGATACGGAACTTGACTGGGAGCCATTATAGGTGCATGAGTGTGGGGGTGATGTGCTGCCAGGGTTTGGTGTCTGTGAGAACCCTGTCAGCTGAGATCTGAACATACTGGAGTCTATCCAGCGCTTTACCAAGCACCCAGAATAGGACTCTAAACTAACAACATACTCAGCATGATAACCACAAGAATGGTTACGGGTTATCTTTAAAAAATTCTGTGTAATTACACAATCTTAAGTCTGAACACAGGTAGGCGCTAGAGACCACTGAGTGCATTGATTTGCTTGTAGAGTAGACAAACCATACCCCTTTTAATGTGAAGAGCCTTTCTATACTTTGTTAGACATTTTTTATGATTATTTATTATGAAAGTCAACACAGTGTTGTTGAATTCAAAAAGGCATAAAAGTAATAAAAAAAAAGTTTACGTGACTTTACCATATTTTTGTGTCTGTGTGTGTGTGTTTGTGTGTGTGTGTGTGTGTGTGTGTGTGTGTGTGTGTGTGTGCGTGTGTGTGTGTGTGTGTGTGTGTTTATAGGAAGTGTGTTTGCATATGTCTGTCCTGCCTCCCTGCTGCACACACTTTAAGAGGCCAGTATTGATCAGTCCTTTCAGAGACACTGACACACAGACAGGCAGCGCAATGATGATGTCATCACTGGTTCTACTGCTGGGGACACTGGGGCTGCTGGTTCAGGGTGAGACTCTTCTACATTGTAGTTCAGATTATGGTAAACGGTAACCCAATGTGCCAAGAAAGATTTTTTTTTTTTTAAATGTGTTTAACATTCAACAATGTTTCTTATCTAATGGGAAAGAAGTGTATTTGTTTGCCATTTCATACATTTTGATCATTTCAAATGATTATATTTACCGTTGATATGGTTTTATTTATCAGGATCTTCAGGAGATATAATCCTGACTCAGTCTCCTGAGTCTAAGTCTGTTGCTCCAGGAGAGACTGTCACCATCAGCTGTACAGCCAGTTCAAGTACCGGTGGCTACCTCCACTGGTACCTGCAGAAACCTGGAGCAGCTCCTACACTCCTTATATATTATGCTACCAACCGTCAGTCTGGGGTTCCAGCTCGCTTCACTGGCAGTGGATCTGGGAGTGACTTCACTCTGACCATCAGTGGAGTCCAGGCTGAAGATGCAGGAGTTTATTATTGTCAGCAGAGTAACAGCAACCCGTTCACACAGTGTTAGAGCGTCGTACAAAAACCTCCCTCAGCTGGAGAGGAACTGATCCGACTCAACAGCTGCTCACTAACATCACAGGTTGGAACACAAACCATGATGACCAGGAGAATCATTGATATCTCATCAGTATTCTTAACTACCATTTATTTGTTTTTAGATTCAGATTATTTCAATTTACAAAAAACAATCCTACAAAGTGCATAGCTCAGCTCCATAAGTTAGAGGTCCTAGTCATTTTAAATCAATAACAAATCACATATTATTAAGAGAAAACTACATCAAGAACTACTTATAAATAATATTCATTTCTGTTTTATAGAGTAGACATTTACTGACTTATGTTTTGGTTAATGTATTGTAGAGTCAGTCCTGCCTAGTTACACATATATATCTGCTTTGTTGTTTTTGTGATTTTACAGCGTGTTATCTTTTAACATTACTTATTGTTTACCTATCATAATGCTCTATCACAGAGGTGTTTATGGAGATATAGTATGACAATGAACCCTGCTTATCATATGTTGAGACTGAAGGTATTTGACCTGTGACTTTTGTGTGAATTTGACGTCTGCAGGCTGGCTAGTCAAATAATGTGCTTTAGACACCAAACAATAGTGTAAATGAATACAACCAAACAGCATAACAATTATCATCAAATATAATTTATACAGATCTTATCTTAACAATACTTGTTAGACTTTCTGATCAATATAGTTTTAGAAGTAATGTTTTAACATCTTTGAAGTGTTTTGTAGCATACATGGTTGAAAGATTGGAATTTATCTTTATTCACCTCTAATTCCCTCTTCAGGTTATGTGTTTAAACTCATCTTCCCATCTGCCCAAGTTCTTCCTTCATTCCATCCAAATCACTGAATAAAATCTTCATGGCAAACCTCAATAATACAGTTAATATCTCAATAAGAGATATTAGCTATAATGGCAACCAACTAACTCTTTAAACAATATTCACCAGCCAGAATCATATTAATGACGTACATATATTACACTATGTACTGGAGATTATGGAAATTGACCCCAGCACTGAATGATGGGATCCTGAAGTACAGTACAGTGGAGCTCCATCACCAAACATACAAACACAGGCCCATTCAAAGCCCCAGTCTGAAGGTTCTCCAGAGTCCAGAGCTGTGTCTGCTGGCTGCTTCCCAGCCCAGGTTCAGTCCTAAAAGACCAGTGAGAGGAGCTGAACCTCTAGAGATGATGCCAAACCAAGTGAAGTGAAGTCTGCTTCCCCAGCCTAACGGTGTTCAGTTCCCCAGTCAGTCAGCCCCCTCCCTCACAGCTGGCCCAGTCCCAGAGGGTTGGAGGCTGTGGGGCTGAAACTCTGATTTGCATGAGCAGGGCCCTGGACCACCACGCTGCCAGAATAGAGCAGCACTGAGGCCAGATGTTCAGCCTTCACCTCAGAGTCACTCTGTGTCACCACATTATACATGCTTCCTTCCTGTCTTCCCTGCTAATCACTGATCTGTTGTGACTGGATTGGTCAAAGTCAGCTCTGCATCTTAAGTTGAGTCTATCACTATCATCAATAGATCTAGCTGTTACAGTGTATGATGGGGAACCAGTTTAGACCAGTCATCAAATGTAACAACAAATTATATCAGAAAATATATAATGACATTTATAACAGTGTTTTCTTTATCAATAACATGTATTTTAGATATTATACTATGTGTCATCTTCTTTCGATTCGTATCATAGGTGTAAGTCATAAAATGTTAGGGGGTTAAATGCACTACTGTGTCTGCTCAGTAATGACAGTCAGGGAAACCATACTGATGATTAAAAAGGTTTTTATTGAAAGAATTGTATCAATCAATAATGCATGCATGAATATAATGACAGTATAATTGTATAAAGCATAGTCATATGATGGATCGAACAATAGGAAAAAATCTAGTGAGACAAAGATACAGAGATTTAGAGAAAGAGCCAGTTTGATTGAGAGCAGCCGAGTAGAACCAGCGGAAGTCCCAGTGAGTGTGGTCAGGTCAGGGCTGGGAACACTGGTCTCTCCTCAGTGTCTCTGAGAGCGGAGGCTGGGAGCCCTGGCTGGCCTCACAGGTCACAGAGCCCACCTTCCTCCACTGGTCTGCAGGGAGGCTCAGGGTGCTGCTCCAGCTGTAGTGGCCGTCCTGACCCAGGACCCCGGGGCTCCTGGTCTCCTCCCAGCTGCTGCTGCTGCTGCTGCTGCCGTCCACCTTCCAGCCCAGCCTCCAGCCTGAGGGGAAGCCCTTGTTGGCCAGGCACATGAGGGTGGCCTTCCCCTGCTGCAGCTCCACGCTGGAGGGGGGCAGCACCGTCAGGGTGGGACGGACATCACCTAGGAGACGGGAGGAGACGGCTGTTAATCTATCACATGACGTGATGTAGTGATGTGGCAGTTTGACATCTTGGCTGTGAGAAATTCTTCATTCCTATTTTAGTCAGTTTCTGTCCTCAGACAGTTCATCTGCTTCACCAGATTTAACGACTTTTCTCACTTCCCTTTAACCCTGTCATGCATATCACATATCAGAAAATTGTCTCTTACATGGAAATAAAATATATATTATTATTATATATACATCTTAAAAATCGAAATGTATTTCAGTTGTCTAAGCACTCTATTTTGATTCATATTTGTATTTTGAAAACTAAGCACTGATAAAACTGCGATATACCAGAATTTGACCAAATTTAAACTAAAGTTTTCAAATCTTGTTAAATGTTTGTTAAAAATAAGAATAGCCAGTGCTGTAAATAAGACAACACAATTAAACCCTAATTGTATCAATGTAAATACCAACATTAACGTCAACTTACTTCCAATATCCAGGCTAGTGCCTCCACCAAAAGTGTACCACAGTGATACAAAGTCATAGAACGGCCGTACAAAAACCTCTGACACTTAACAGACGCTTATTTCACATTTAAAACCTACTATATTTTTAACTGATCTGAATTGAACATTTCACTAAAGTCAGAAATACTTTTAACTATTTAATAATGCTATTATTCCCTTATTGACTTTTCTTAAAATCCCTTAATGAGACCATCACCTAAAACTAAATTCCACTTAGTTCTTTATACAAACGCATACTTTATATATAATTACAATGCATCCCTAATAGCTTTGTTTTTAAGATAAATTCAGAAAGACTTACTTCCAATATCCAGTCTGGTGCCTCCACCAAAAGTCCACCACAGTGATACAAACTCATTGAACGGCTGTACAAAAACCTCTGACACTTAAGAGACACAGCTCTCTAACACTTTATAATCCCATTCCCTGAAAAATATCACTCACATGCTGGAACAAGCAGACATCTTGTCAAGGTTCTTTATAGTATTTTCCTCAAATATTTATAAATAATAAAATGCAGTTAAAACAAAACATTGTGTTGTCTTCAAATGAATTAGCCTGTATGCCAAATATTCCTAATAATAACTAACTGACTAACTGAACATAAAAAATGAAATAACATACTTCAGTAAGCTTCCTAATAAATGTAACTATTTATTCATGTGAACAGTGAATTAAATGATTCCACATAGAAATAGCATATCCAGAGTAGGACAGTCCCTGTTTGAGTCAGGAGTAGTGTTTCAGTAGTGTTTCCATAGAGAGACACTTTGCATCAGCAGCACATGCTCCAGTGCTCTGGGAGTGTTTATAGTCCTGTGAGATGAACTCTGGAGGACTGAGAGCTGATCTTCAGGACAATACCACCTGCAGACAGACAGACGGTCACCATGACTACATTCATATCCACTTTTATCTGGACTATCCTCTGCTGTTGTATTACAGGTAAAAAAATAATAGTTTATGTTTAAACTAGACTAGACTGTTCTCTCTCTCTGTGCTGATTAATAAATGTTATTAATGTATTAACAGTATTTTAACGTACCAACGTTCTCTCCTCCTCAGAGTCCAGAGGTCAGGTGACAGTGACTCAGCCTGAAGCTGTGAGTTCATCTCCAGGAGCCACGGCAACACTCCGCTGTCAGACCAGTCCTGCAGTTTACTACAGTTATAGCGTAGCCTGGTACCAACAGAGATCAGGAGGAGCTCCTAAACCTCTCATATACTATGCTAGCTATTTACACTCAGGGGTTCCAGCTCGTTTCAGTGGCGGTGGATATGGGAGTGACTTCACTCTGACCATCAGTGGAGTCCAGGCTGAAGATGCAGGAGTTTACTACTGTCAGAGTGCCCATTATATCAGTAGTAACTGGGTGTTGACACAGTGATAGAGAGCCGTACAAAAACCTCCCTCAGTCAGTCTGAACAGAGACTGCACTGCTGCAGCTGGGACCTACTGCAGGTGCTGACACGGCTCACTGAGTAGACTTAGTGGAGTGAACACACCCCCCCCCACACACACACACACACACACACAAACACACACACACACACACACACACACACACACACAAAAAGATCACCTTATCCTAAATGTTACGTCTGAGATGCTGTGAAGGCGGAATCGTTTTATTTTTATTTTTTTATTTACTTGACGCCGGCAAAGCTGAAGAACAACTTATTTAAATATTATAGCCTTGTCTGTACAGTAAATACAAGAGTATATCACGTAAGGTAGGAGCATACATTAGGTGACAGTATGAAAGTTACAGTAATCCTTAAAAATGGGTGCAGTGCACACATTGTCCAGTCATTTATAATGATAATGATACATAACCTTTTCATTCACAGTATTTTGGATGTTCCTGGAGAGTGGGCCAGGTAGTAAACAGTTAGTTCACTTTGACTTGGTTGGCCTTCCAAAACAGAGATCAGAGTTTGGTTCAATCTGTTTGGTTTGAATTTACAAACATCATATAGATAAGCCCTTCTCAAGCGGACCAAGTTAATGAACAGCACGGTGACAATCAGGAGTCCTCGAAATGCTTTCCATACCCCCCCCCCCCCTCAACCCAAACCCCTCTGCCACCCCCCTCTTCATTCTGTCGGCAATCAATAACTCTATCTGCTGCTGCGAAGTGCATAACAACAGGAAGTGTCTCTGATAAGGGTGAAGACTATTGATAAAATGGAGGAATGTCATTAGACTCAATGAGACAGTTACAGGGACAGGTAACCTGATCACCAGGTAAACCTTGTGGTTATGGTGGCCATGGTGTTTGAACTGGTGAACTGTCCCTTTAGTGTCCTGTGTGTTACAGTTGTTTTCGATTGCTTAAGCACGATTTTGAAAACAGGGCCCGGTTTTTCAAAACACTACACACACAATTAGCACAATCACACACACAATTAGCAGAACACCTGAGATCCTTTTTCAAAATGAAACACTCTTGTAAAAACGATACACTCATTTATAAAAACTATATTTTGTTACCATATGAAACACACGTTTCATATGACTTCATTCTGTTTGAACCAGTTACACACTGCTGTGCTTAACCTAAAACACTTATAACAACTCTACTTCTCAGTGATTAGAGTGTTGTAAGTGATGAAAAAGTACAAATATACAATCAATTCACCAAACACTATACAAGACCAATGCTGCAGACTGATGAAAATATGATTTATCGATAATAACCAATAATGTTGGCTTGCATTTCTCTGAGCCTGATAACATTAATTGGCCCAAACCATGTTTATGATCTGTCTCTCTTGTTCTTATATGGGCCCCTTTCCTCCTTGGCGTTCTCGACCCTCAATCCTATGTAGAAATAAACACATGTAACCTACTGTAAAATGTCACAGGAAGGGCCATCTAAAGTGCTAATATGGTGCATACAATAAGCAGATTATTACTGTAACTGTAGACAGATTTATTTTTACCTGTTTTCTTGTTGAAATGTCTTAATGACAGAGTCCACTGTATATCTGCTAAGATTGGGCTGAACTCTTCGTCCACCCTCCCTCAGCATCAATCCGTGGTTCACGACATGGTCAACTAGTGCTGTGATTATAATATACATATATTTATATACATATTACATATATATACATACATATATACATATACATGGTCAACTAGTGCTGTGAGAATTATATTTGATAAGTTTGGTCCTCTTCTTCTTTGAACACGTTCTCCTCCTGCGCCAGGTCTTCCTCTTCCTCTACCTCCACCTCAGCCTCTACGTCTGGCAAGGCCTCCGCCTCTTCCTCTACCTCCTTCTCCTCCTCCTCCTCTTCCTCTACCTCCTTCTCCTCCTCCTCCACCTCAGCCTCTACCTCTGGCACGGCCTCCGCCTCTTCCTCTACCTCCTTCTCCTCCTCCTCCTCCTCTTCCTCTACCTCCACCTCAGCCTCTACCTCTGGCACGGCCTCCGCCTCTTCCTCTACCTCCTTCTCCTTCTTCTCCTTCTCCTCCTCCTCCCTGGATTCCCCCTCTCACCCTCACTCTTCTTCTTCTGACTCCTTCCATTTTGGTTGAAGACAGGTGAACTCACCTGCTGCATGTTTATAGTGCTTAAACCTGATTGGTGTGTCTACAATTAAGCAATCGTGTGTTTGCTCACCTGATGCCTGTGTTTAACCATTTGGCTCATAGGTGTGTGAATTTGACAGTCAGTGCTTTGGAATTGCAAGGAAGTGACATCATGATCTAGTTCTGTGTCTAACGTATACAATTGTGTTTAGTGTTTTGCAAATCACTGTGTGTATTGTTTTGCAAAAAGTGACATTGTGGTTATAGTGGTGCAAATCTGGGCCGATGTTTTGCTCCTCGAGTGTAAGGTTTTGATAATTGCGTAATACTTTTGATTTTAGTGTTTATGGAATCGTACAAAACTGTAAAGGGATGAAATCAGTGACATCACAGGGAGGTGTTTGTGTCATCAAAGCCCTGGGTGGGAGGAGCTTGTTTGAGTGGTTCTGATTGGAGGTCCCTAAAAGCCAAAGGTTATGAATCAACAACGTTGCTCCTGATTGGGTGCTGAGGTGAGCTAACAGCTCAGACACAGAATGTCTCCTTCAATGACAGAGTTTATTTCCTGGGGTGAACATGGTTCTCTTTGTCTTTTCCTCTTTGGTCCTGACTGACGGTATCATCTTCTAAGGCATTCTTTATACTTCGAGGTTATAAAGGAGACAACCAGAACTGGTGCCCATGAAATATTATTGATGGGCGTATAGCGCCCTCGTGTGGACAAACTGGTAAGTAAAGGTTCAATCTATTATGTTTCTTAAACTGCTATGAATTAACAATGTGAATACTGGTGTAAATTAAACAATTATGAAATACTACTGGCCTCATTTCAATTTGCTTATTTTGTGCTTGAGACGTCATGAGACGCCCTGTTTATAAGTGATTTTAAATAGCTATGAAATAAATATATTCAGCGCTAAATAATATGTTTCAAATATTGTGATTCATGTCAACAATGTTTATTACAAATGTCTGACAGAGTGAGACGGGGTTAAACCTGCACACAGACCAGACACAGTGTAAGTATGACGTCACTCATCACATGGAGTGCATATATATAGTTATTTAATAATATACTGTATGTCAACATGAGAATAAGGGTACAATGTATAATGCAATGTAACTGCTGTTTGTAGTCTTGTCAGATGAGTGACTTTATAATGATTTCTGTTGGCCTCAAAGGAAATGGCTGTATTAGAAACATAGCATCATCTTTACACATCCAGCCAAAGGCTGCACTCACATTTATTTATACCTCTCAAACAAAGGTCTCAGTAAAGAACGTCACCATGTGTCTTTCCTGCTCCATCTATACCTTCCTGTTCTGTTGTTTTCAGTCTCATTTCTCTGTGAGTGTCAGTCGGTTCAACAACCAGTGGAGCATCATGAAGCCCACCTCACTGGTCCTACTGCTCTGTGAGTACTGTCTGGGCGGGCAACACACCTCACTGGTCCTACTGCTCTGTGAATACTGTCTGGGGGGGCAACACACCTCACTGGTCCTACTGCTCTGTTAGTACTGTCTGGGGGGGGGGGGCAACACACCTCACTGGTCCTACTGCTCTGTGAGTACTGTCTGGGGGGGCAACACACCTCACTGGTCCTGCTGCTCTGTGAGTACTGTCTGGGGATTGCGGGCCTTAGTTGTACATGTGTGTGGAGACCATGATAGCCTGTATATGCGTATATGGTTCAGAGCAGGTTAGTTAGCTAGTGTGTGTGTGTGTGTGCGTGTGTGTCTGTGTGTGTGTGTGTGTCCTTGTGTGTGTGTGTTTGTGTGTGTGTGTGTGTGTGTGTGTGTGTGTTTGTGTGTGTGTTTGTGTGTGTGTGTGTTTTTGTGTGTGTGTGTTTTTGTGTGTGTGTGTGTGTGTGTGTGTCTCTGTGTGTGTGTGTGAGTGTGTGTGTTCTTCTATTCCTTTGTGTTTAAAGTGGGGTGGGTGGTGTGTGTGTCTGCAGTGTGTGGAGTAGTTTCCTTTTTCAGTACCAGCCCACACACACCTCTCTCTCTCTATGTCTTCCTTCAGACTGGACACACCAGATATTGGATTTTTTTCCGGTTACTTCATTCAATGATTGAAAACTATTATTAAGCCAAATGTTTATTGAATAAAGTATTATTCATAGTTCTGTAAATAGAGGTTACACATTACATCAGATACACCTCAGTGTTCAGTTTGAGTTGTGACGGTAATCGACCATGCTACCTGATTTAAAGACGAGGGTTTCTCTCTTAACGCTGACCAGTAGGATGGACAGACACTCTGTCACGGTCTGGGCCGTGCCTCTGGTAGATCCCTTGTGTTTCCTGTGTTCCCCTTTCCCCTGTGTCTCTGTGGCTTCCCGGTCTGTTACTCTATGTGTATGTGTATGTGTCTGTGTCTGTGTTGTGGGGGCGGTACTCCTCTCACTATCCTGGCTCCCTGATTACTCACCTGCACAGCCTACACACCTGCCTTCTATCAAGCTCATCAGACCAACAGTATATGAACCCCGGATTCTCAACCATTCTTCGCCAGATTATTGTTTCAACCCCCGTGGTAGATACCTGTCCTTGGCTCCTCGTGAGTTTGCTTCCTAAAAATAACCATTACTTGTGCTGGTGCTTTAACCTTGTTTCCGTGTGTCTTAGGATTACTCACTGCCGTTCAATCAGCTTACCTCACTGCCTGCCTGCTTCTCGACCTGCTGCTCTGCCTACATCTCCCGGACTATCCCTGCCACCGACGCTCAGGTTCTCTCCTGTCTCTTCGCCCCGGATCCACTCCCTCCATTGTTTCCGTGACCTCTGCTCTTCCTGACCCACAACCTTCCCGCAATAAACCCTAACCTCTGATCACTATACTCCATCTCAGTGTCTGTGTCCAGCGATTGGGTCCCCCTTGCAAACAACGTAACAGAATAATCTGGCCATCATGGACCCAGCGGATTCAGACCGCCTCCATCAAGCTCTCGCCAGCCAGAGCGCCCTTGTGGGACAACACGACCAGGTCCTTCGTGAGGTCATGGACACCCTTCGTTCTCTCTCGTCTGATGTGGCCCAGATCGGACATCAACTCAACCAGGTTACTACTCATCTTTCCCCTCCAGTCCCCGAAGGCTCGCCTAGTCCCCCTGCTCCGGTACAACCTTCAGTCCCGCTACCTCTTCAGCCCAGGGAACCTCATATCCCAGCACCGGAACCCTACATGGGTGACCTGGGGACATGCAGGTCCTTTTTGACCCAGTGCTCCCTGGTGTTTGAGCAACAACCCTCCCGCTACATGACAGATAAAGCTAAAGTAGCATACATCATGGGTTTACTAAGGGGTAATGCTTTAGCTTGGGCTTCATCAGTGTGGGATAGTCCGTCTTCCATTAGTTCTTCCTACCTCACTTTTGTTTTTGAATTGAAAAAACATTTTGATCATCCCTTTAGTGGTCGGGACGCCACAAGACGCCTCCTGTCACTGCATCAAGGCTCTCGTAGCGTAGCAGAATATTCTATCGAATTTAGGACGATAGCAGCAGAGTCCGGCTGGAATGACGTGTCCCTCCAGGGGTTTTTTCTTAAAGGATTAGGTGAGTCGGTTAAGGATGAATTGGAGGCCCGGGACGACTCCGGCAGTCTAGATGCTCTGGTATCCTTGGCTATCAGATTGGATAATCGTCTGCGTGAGCGTAGGAGAGAGAAGGGCAGTTGTCCGTCGACTCATCCTCCCTCCCGCTCATTCTCCGGATAGAGCCAGGGACCTTCCCCCGACCGCAGGGCACTTCACAACTCTCTTCTCCAACCACCTTGCTGAGGAACCCATGCAACTAGGAAGGGCCCGCCTTTCACCAGCAGAACGCCTCTGAAGAATGAAGGCGGGGGAGTGCGTCTACTGCAGCCAAGTTGGACATTTCCTAGCCTCCTGTCCAAAGCGGCCAAAAGAGTAGGCTCACCAGCTTCAGTGGGGGTGCTGGTGAGTCAAACTACTGCTTTGTCTGTCCCCCGATCCCATATGCAGCTCGACGCCACGCTTATTTGGAACCAACAGACCCTTACCGTTTTTGCCTTGGTGGATTCAGGGGCCGATGAGAGTTTCATGGATGCCAATCTAGTCTCCCAAGCTGGCATCCCCATTCGACCTCTGGACATTCCCCTAGATGCCAATGGTCTGAACGGACAGCCACTCGCCCGAGTAACTCACATTACTGAGCTTTTACACCTCATCCTCTCTGGTAACCATCATGAGCAAATTCAGTTTCACCTCGTCATCTCCCCATACCCCTGTGGTCCTTGGTCAGCCTTGACTGCATAACCCCCATCTGGACTGATCCACCGGTAAGGTAGCCAGTTGGAGTTCCTTCTGCTATTCTTCATGTCTGCAATCTGCTGTTCCTACCACCGCATCGCTGTCGGAACCAACTGACTTGACCTCTGTTCCCTCTGAATATCATGATCTGGGAGAAGTATTTAGTACGAAACGAGCCCTATCTGGCCCCTCATCGACCTTACGATTGTTTCATAGATCTTCTTCCTGGAGCCTCCTTACCTTCCAGTCGGCTGTACAACCTGTCGCGTCCTGAGAGAATCCATGGAAAGGTACATCAAGGATTCCCTCGCTGCCGGCCTCATTCGCCCATCATCCTCGCCGCTCGGAGCTGGTTTCTTCTTCGTATCAAAGGAGAACTCTCTGCGTCCTTGCATTGATTTCCGTGGTTTGAACAACATCACCGTAAAGAACAAGTACCCTCTGCCCCTGATCAACCCGGCATTTGAACCTCTGCAGGGAGCCACGGTTTTTACCAAACTGGACTTGAGGAACGCCTACCATCTGGTCAGGATACGGGAGGGGGATGAGTGGAAGACTGCCTTCAACACCCCCCTCGGACACTTTAAATATCTGGTCATGCCCTTCGGATTAACCAACGCCCCCGCCGTCTTCCAGGCTCTGCTAAACGATGTTCTTAGACTTCCTCAACTGCACTGTCTTTGTTTATCTGGATGACATCCTCATTTTTTCTCACAACCTCCAGGAACACATTCTCCATGTACAAGTCCTTCAAAGATTGCTGGAGAATGGATTGTTTGTCAAGGCGGAGAAGTGAGTTCCACGTTTTGTCCGTAAGTTTCCTGGGGTACATCATCGAGAGCGGGCAGGTGAAGACAGATCCTGAAAAGATCCAGGCCGTGGTTGAGTGGCCTAGACCGGCATCTCTGAAACAGCTCCAGCGTTTCCTTGGCTTTGCCAATTTTTACCGTCGGTTCATTCGGGATTACAGTCGGGTGGCAGCTCCCCTCACACAACTCACCTCCTCCGCAAATCCCTTTTCATGGACCTTCAAGGCGGACCAGGCCTTCGCTGAACTCAAGAAACGCTTCACCTCTGCACCCATTCTGGTACAGCCGGATTCCACACGCCAGTTCGTGGTGGAGGTGGATGCCTCTGACACCGGGGTAGGGGCAGTCCTTTCCCAACGTTCCACCTCGGACCAGAAACTTCATCCCTGCGCCTTTTCTCGACGGCTATCCCCTGCGGAACGCAATTACGACGTTGGAAACCGTGAGTTGCTTGCGGTGGAGCTCGCTTTGGAGGAGTGGAGACACTGGCTTGAGGGAGCGGAACACCCATTCATAGTTTGGACGGACCACAAGAACCTGGCATACATCCAGACAGCTCAACGCCTGAACTCCCGCCAAGCTCGTTGGGCATTGTATTTTGGGCGTTTCAACTTCTTCCTCACCTACCGGCCTGGTTCCAGAAATGTGAAGCCGGATGCTCTTTCCCGCCACTACATCTCCGACATCCCTTCAGATCCCGACACCATCCTGCCGTCATCCTGTGTCGTGGCAGCTCTTACCTGGGACATTGAATCTCGGGTTAGGGAAGCACAGCGGCTCCAACCAGACTCAGGAGGTGGTCCACCGGACCGTCTATTTGTACCGGACTCTGCCCGCTCCCAGGTGCTCCAGTGGGGTCACACTTCCCGGTTTGCCTGCCATCCAGGGATTGGCCGCACCTTGTCCCTTCTCAGGCGACATTTCTGGTGGACCACCATGGATGTTGACACTCCTGCCTTCGTGTCTGCCTGTACGGTGTGTGCACGAAGTAAGGCCTCTCACCAACCCCCTGCTGGGCTGCTTCGTCCCTTGCCGGTTCCTGGACGCCCTTGGACTCATATTGCACTGGACTTTGTTACCGGTCTACCCCCATCTCAAGGTAACACAGTAATTCTCACCATTGTGGATCGTTTTTCCAAAGCGGTGCACTTTTTGGGCCTCCCCAAATTTCCCACAGCCAAGGAGACAGCCGATATCCTTGTGCAAAATGTCTTTCGTCTCCATGGAATCCCCTCAGACATTGTCTCGTGGCCCTCAGTTCATCTCCCAGGTGTGGAGATCATTCTGTCACGCCCTCGGAGCCTCGGTGAGTCTCTTCTGGTTTTCATCCACAGACTAACGGGCAGACGGAACGTGCCAATCAGGCCTTGGAAGCTGCACTCCGCTGCATCTCCGCCAAGAACCCCTGTTCATGGAGCGCCCAACTCACCTGGATTGAGTATGCCCAAAACTCCTTGTCCAGCGCTGCCACTGGTATGTCCCCTTTTGAGTGCTCCTTGGGCTATCAACCCCCGTTGTTTCCCGCTCAGGAGAGTGAAGTCGAGGTGCCGTCGGTTCAGGCTCATCTCCGCCGATGCCGCAAGATCTGGAGGGATGCTCGCTCTGCCCTGCTCCGCTCCGTTGACCGTAACCGGCGATTTGCTGACCGTCGCCGAACCCCTGCACCCACCTACAAACCAGGTCAGAGGGTTTGGCTCTCCTCTACGAACATCCCATTGAGATCGGACTCTAGGAAACTCTCCCCCCGTTACATTGGCCCTTATGAGGTTGAGAGCATTATCAATCCCTCTGTGCTCCGACTCAAGCTGCCCAGGTCTATGAGAATCCACCCCGCTTTCCATGTCTCCAAGCTTAAACCGGTGTCTGTCAGTCCTTTGTGCCCTCCAGCCATTCCCCTTCCGCCCACCCGGATCGTCGATGACCACCCGGCTTACACCGTCCGGCGGCTGCTGGATGTGGGCCGTCGTGGTCGGGGTTGTCAGTACCTGGTGGACTGGGAGGGGTACGGTCCGGATGAACGCACCTGGATATCCCGTCGCCTCATCCTGGACCCCTCCCTCGTCCGGGACTTCCATAATGCCCATCCCGACAAGCCTGGAGGTTCGCCCGGTGGCTCCCGTTGAGGGGGGGTACTGTCACGGTCTGGGCCGTGCCTCTGGTAGATTCCTGTGTTTCCTTTTCCCCTGTGTCTCTGTGGCTTCCCGGTCTGTTACTCTATGTGTATCTGTCTGTGTTGTGGGGGCGGTACTCCTCTCACTATCCTGGCTCCCTGATTACTCACCTGCACAGCCTACACACCTGCCTTCTATCAAGCTCATTAGACCAACAGTATATGAACCCCGGATTCTCAACCATTCTTCGCCAGATTATTGTTTCAACCCCCGTGGTAGATACCTGTCCTTGGCTCCTCATGAGTTTGCTTCCTAAAAATAACCATTACTTGTGCTGGTGCTTTAACCTTGTTTCCGTGTCTTAGGATTACTCACTGCCGTTCAATCAGCCTGCCTCACTGCCTGCCTGCTTCTCGACCTGCTGCTCTGCCTACATCTCCCGGACTATCCCTGCCACCGACGCTCAGGTTCTCTCTGTCTCTTCGCCCCGGATCCACTCCCTCCATTGTTTCCGTGACCTCTGCTCTTCCTGACCCACAACCTTCCCGCAATAAACCCTAACCTCTGATCACTATACTCCATCTCAGTGTCTGTGTCCAGCGATTGGGTCCCCCTTGCAAACAACGTAACACACTCTGGTCCAAATACCGTACCAGTCAGCTCCACATAAACCAACCTCAAACCCTAAAGCAACACATCGAATAATTCAGTCATATTTCATAAAAAGGCTTTCCTTTTTTAGATTTTGTTACTTTTAGGCAAAAGGGAAAACCCACTCACACAGCAGAGCTTGTGTTTAGATGAGTTTATCTTGTGGTTGGATGGGTGACAGCTAAAAGACAGTAAACTGATCATAGAGACAGGGGTGACATCACTCACCACATGGGTTGTATTTATTTAACAATTACAGCATTATCCTCTTTCTCTCTCTCACTATCTCTTTCTCTCTCTCTCTCAAGTGCTTTCATCCAGTCAGGACAGACCCAACTAATATGTGAGTTTTTACTGTTGGTTGATTCTAATCTGGTGCTGTTACAATATACAAACAGTATGGATGTGTAATGTGTTACAATATACAAACAGTATGGATGTGTTGTGTTACAATATACAAACAGTACGGGTGTGCAATTTGTTACAATATACAAATAGTATGGATGTGTAATATGTTACAATATACAAATAGTATGGATGTGTAATGTGTTACAATATACAAACAGTACGGATGTGTTGTGTTACAATATACAAACAGTACGGATGTGTTGTGTTACAATATACAAACAGTATGGATGTGTAATGGTTTGTTACAATATACAAAGAGTATGGATGTGTAATGGTTTGTTACAATATACAAAGAGTATGGATGTGTAATGGTTTGTTACAATATACAAAGAGTATGGATGTGTTGTGTTACAATATACAAAGAGTATGGATGTGTAATGTGTTGTTACAATATACAAACAGTATGGATGTGTAATGTGTTGTGTTACAATATACAAACAGTATGGATGTGTAATGTGTTGTGTTACAATATACAAACAGTATGGATGTGTAATGTGTTGTTACAATATACAAACAGTATGGATGTGTAATGTGTTGTGTTACAATATACAAACAGTATGGATGTGTAATGTGTTGTTACAATATACAAACAGTATGGATGTGTAATGTGTTGTGTTACAATATACAAACAGTATGGATGTGTAATGTGTTGTGTTACAATATACAAACAGTATGGATGTGTAATGTGTTGTGTTACAATATACAAACAGTATGGATGTGTAATGTGTTGTGTTACAATATACAAACAGTATGGATGTGTAATGTGTTGTGTTACAATATACAACCAGTATGGATGTGTAATGTGTTGTGTTACAATATACAAACAGTCTGGATGTGTAATGTGTTGTGTTACAATATACAAACAGTCTGGATGTGTAATGTGTTGTGTTACAATATACAAACAGTCTGGATGTGTAATGTGTTGTGTTACAATATACAAACAGTCTGGATGTGTAATGTGTTGTGTTACAAAATACAAACAGTATGGATGTGTAATGTGTTGTGTTACAAAATACAAACAGTATGGATGTGTAATGTGTTGTGTTACAGTATACAAACAGTATGGATGTGTAATGTGTTGTGTTACAATATACAAACAGTATGGATGTGTAATGTGTTGTGTTACAATATACAAACATTATGGATGTGTAATGTGTTGTGTTACAATATACAAACAGTCTGGATGTGTAATGTGTTGTGTTACAGTATACAAACAGTATGGATCTGTAATGTGTTGTGTTACAATATACAAAGAGTCTGGATGTGTAATGTGTTGTTACAATATACAAACAGTATGGATGTGTAATGTGTTGTGTTACAATATACAAACAGTATGGATGTGTAATGTGTTGTGTCACAGTATACAAACAGTATGGATGTGTAATGTGTTGTGTTACAATATACAAACAGTATGGATGTGTAATGTGTTGTGTTACAATATACAAACAGTATGGATGTGTAATGTGTTGTTACAATATACAAACAGTATGGATGTGTAATGTGTTGTGTTACAATATACAAACAGTATGGATGTGTAATGTGTTGAGTTACAATATACAACCAGTATGGATGTGTAATGTGTTGTGTTACAATATACAAACAGTATGGATGTGTAATGTGTTGTGTTACAATATACAAACAGTCTGGATGTGTAATGTGTTGTGTTACAATATACAAACAGTCTGGATGTGTAATGTGTTGTGTTACAATATACAAACAGTCTGGATGTGTAATGTGTTGTGTTACAATATACAAACAGTATGGATGTGTAATGTGTTGTGTTACAATATACAAACAGTATGGATGTGTAATGTGTTGAGTTCCTCTCTTCCATATCAGATGATGTTGATATTAGTGCGTCTCCTTCATGGTGGGTGAATGTTGGAGACTCAGTGACTTTGAGCTTTCAGGTTGATGGAGACTCCTCTCCAGACTGGAGGTTCTCCTGGTACAGGGCTGTTCCCTACTCAGCAGAGCTACCCTCCCATGGATGGAAGCGTTTCTCTGTGGAGCTGCTAGCTTTCAGCCAGCGTGGGGCTGGAGGCTCCCACTCTCTCAGTCCTGTTGGTCTGAATCACGCTGGGCCGTATGTGTGTAGAGCTGAGAGAGGAGACCCAGTGGATCATACAAAGTTCAGCTTTCCACCCCATCTTCTCCATGTGGCGGGTTAGTTACCAGTACACCAAACATTTATTGATCCTTGTCTCTTTTCTATAAACACTGCATCGTGTGTGTGTCAGGTCCATCTCGACCAGCCTCTCTGAGTGTCAGTCCTAACAGTGTTCAGCACCTCCCTGGTGAGTCTCTCAGTGAGCTGTGGGGAGCAGAGACACTCTACTGGATGGAGAGTGAAGAGGACCACATGGAGAGGAGGACTGTCAGAGTGTGGAACTGACTGGGGATCAGTGACAGGATCTACATGTGACCTCACAGCTATGTATTATTCTAGTAGTGGAGTGTACTGGTGTGAGTCTGACTCAGGAGAGTCCAGTCAGGCTGTCAACATCACTGTGACTGGTGAGTCTAATCGTTCTAACAACTCACAGTCCAGCCTTATCACTACGTTTATAACTATGATGATAATAATAATAAGAGTTATATTAGTATAATATTAAGCACATATTCTGATAAATGTTCATGACGATTGACAGGATGTAACAGAATGTGATTGGTGCGTTCCTCTACAGTCAAGGATGTGATTCTGGAGAGCCCCGCCCTTCCTGTGACAGAGGGAGATGCTGTGACTCTGCGCTGTCGATTCAGGAGAACTCCTAACATCACAACTGAGTTTTATAAAGATGGCACTGAGAGGTCAGGAGAGTTGACCATCCCCAGTGTATCAGCCTTAGATGAAGGGAGATACTACGGTAAAATCCCTGACCAAGGAGGATCATCATTAGGTAGCTGGTTGTCAGTGAGAGGTGAGAGACATGCTGGATTCTCTTCTTAACGTTCATCACTGAGATGGTTCTGTAGCAGCTAACAGGTCTGACAATGTTCTAGTCCACGGTACTGTACATCCTCAATGTGGAAATGATATCATGCCTTAAATTCTTCTCTTCATCCATCCTTCCATCTCTCTCTTCATCTCTCTCTCCCTATCTCTCTCTCTCTCTCTCTCCATCTCTCTCCATCTCTCCCTCCATCTCTCTCATCATCCCTCCCTCCATCTCTCTCTTCATCCCTCCCTCCATCTCTCTCTCCATCCTCCTCTTCAGTCCCAGCTCCCCTCATGTCTTGGCCCAGACTGCTGTGTAGTATAGTGGTGTCGTCTCCCTACCTGCTGACCACCATCATACTGGTGGCATACTGCCGTGACAAGGCTGCCGGTGAGAAACTTTAGACAAAGTTAAAAACATTTACTGATAGGTAGGGACCGTTAGACAACACAAACAACATTTACTTATCGGTAGGAACCTTTAGACAACACACACAACATTTACTGATAGGTAGGAACCTTTAGACAACACACACAACATTTACTGATAGGTAGGAACCCTTTAGACAACACACACAACATTTACTTATAGCTAGGAACCCTTTAGACAACACACACAACAGTTACTGGTAGGAACCTTTAGACAACACACACAACATTTACTGAAAGGTAGGAACCTTTAGACAACACACACAACATTAATTATCGGTAGGAACCTTTAGAAAACACACACAACATTTACTGATAGGTAGGAACCTTTTGAAAACACACAACATTTACTTATAGGTAGGAACCTTTAGACAACAAACACAACATTTCCTTATAGGTAGGAACCTTTAGACAACACACACATTTACTTATAGGTAGGACCCTTTAGACAACACACACGATATTTACTGATTCACACAACAAACAAAGAATTTATAGTAAAAAAGAAGCAAATGCAACGTACATCACATACAAGTGAACCATTGAACAGTATGGTACATTATTTTTTCTATTTGATTTTGACAAAGCAAGTCCATCAAAATATTACTCTAATTAAAATAGGGCGCAGAGGATAACAGCAAGTGTTGCTACATTAGTGTGTGTGTGTGTGTTTGTGTGTGTTTTGGAGGGATTGTGTGTGTGTGTGTGTGTGTGTGTTTGTGTGTGTGTGTGTGTTTGTGTGTGTTTTGGAGGGATTGTGTGTGTGTGTGTGTGTGTGTGTGTGTGTGTGTTTGCAGCAGCTCGTTCAAAAAGAGTCCAGAGAAACCAGGAAGTCTCATCTGACCAGGTGATCTGCATCCAGATGACCTGAACAAAAGCCAGAACAGACGCCATCTTGGATCTCCCCTATCTTTTACATAATAGTAGTTGCAGCTTTATAATCATTAGTTACTGAATTGGAGTTTATGTGGATAGTTGAATAAATGTTTTCTTTTAAAGCTTTTGTTTCTCTTATTCAATTCATTTCTTACACTAACGGTCTGTGTTTATAGTTAAGGTAAACGCTGTGCTCACCTCAGCACCTTGTCTGAACATCTTTGGTGTGTTTGAGGGGAAATGGGGTAAGAATGAATATGGGATGGATTTTATTTATGTATTGTTATACGTTCAGTGCATTCACTCTGTGAAAGAATAAACAAATCTCTGAATCTGACCTGTTGTCCAGACTCATCTTTCCACTCATTATACTCAACAAGACCTGAACCATCACACATGAACAAATAGCTGCCCTATGTTTTACAGGATTACCTCAAGATATTGGGTGATATTACAATTAGCTACAACCAAAGTTAAATGATTAGTTCCATTGCTCAGCCCTTGTCAATAACCTTGTCAGTGACTGTAGTTTTGAGACTTAGATGGGTGATCACTTCAGAAAGTTGCACACATTGATATGTTTATGTAAAGCAGTGAAGACTCCTCCTGCCTCTAAATATACCTGGACAGGTGTAACTAGCTAATGAACTACCTGTGGTGTCTAGGTAACCAGTGGACATGTCTAATTACATAATAGGCTGGGACAACAGCTTATCGATAAGAAACATCCAGAAGAATAGAACCTTAATGTTCATATTTACATGCAGTGAGTATAAACTTTGACATTTTGCACGTGTAGATAGAGGATTTAAGAGACCTGTGGTCATATTTGACCTGTTCAGAACGGCTTGCAAATTGATGTAACTACTACTATTAATAACATAAAAAATGCTTGATCACTTTTCTCTAATATTGTTGGAGAGCTTTTGCAGTTACGGTTCAGAGCAGTAGATGGCAGACCTAACACAAGTAAATTATCAAACTGTAATATTCACTGCTTTACATGAAACATATCATACAGGCTGTGCTTTTATTTAAATAAAAAACGTGTGTTGTCTATTTAAACTCATCTTCCCATCGGCCCTAGTTCTTCCTCCGTTTCACACCATTAGTGAATATAATCGTCATGACAAAGCTCAATTACAGAGTGATATTATCTATAATGCCAACAAACTTTCTCTTAAGTAATGCTCACAAACCAGACAAATCATAATGATGTAAATATATTCCACTATGTACTGGATATTATGATAATCGACCCCAGCACTGCATGATGGGACCCTGAAGTACAGTGGACCTCCATCACCAAACATACAAACACAGGCCCATTCAAAGCCCAAGTCTGAAGGTTCTCCAGAGTCCAGAGCTGTGTTTGCTGGCTGCTTCCCAGCCCAGGTTCAGTCCTAAAAGACCAGTGAGATTAGCTGAACCTCTAGAGATGATGCCAAACCAAGTGAAGTGAAGTCTGCTTCCCCAGCCTAATGTTGTTCAGTTCCCCAGTCAGTCAGCCCCCTCCCTCACAGCTGGCCCAGTCCCAGAGGGTTGGAGGCTGTGGGGCTGAAACTCTGATTTGCATGAGCAGGGCCCTGGACCACCACGCTGCCAGAATAGAGCAGCACTGAGGCCAGATGTTCAGCCTTCACCTCAGAGTCACTCTGTGTCACCACATTACACATGCTTCCTTCCTGTCTTCCCTGCTAATCACTGATCTGTCGTGACTGGATTGGTCAAAGTCAGCTCTGCATCTTAAGTTGAGTCTTTCACTATCATCAATAGATCTAGCTGTTACAGTGTATAATGGGGAATCAGTTTAAACCAGTCATCAAATGTTCCAAAAAATAAATAATGACTTGTATAACAATGCTGCATGCATCAATAAAACATTCTGTTTTTTAAACATTGTAATTTTGGTCGTTTTCCTGTTCACATTATAGACACACGTCATTGAATATCAGGGTGCCAAATGTAATTTATGTCTGTTCAGTAAAGACATCAAAAACAATACTGATGATCATAAAGGATTTTATTAAAATATTAAAATAGTGTATCAGTCAAGCCTGCATGACTCTAGTGATAGTATGCTACAGTATAGTGTGAAAAATAGTCCCGATAGATTAAGTATTCAAATGTAATCTTGTGAGACTGCAAGATATGTCTGTTCAATATTGACTGTCAGGAAAACTGTACAGATGATTAAAAAAAGTTTTATTCAAATATCAAAAAGCGTTAATAGTATAACTCATGAATTCATCACTACACCGATAATATAATAGTGTGAAATATTGTCCTATGATAGATCTAATATTAGAATCTTGTAGCATAAAGAAACAGATCGTCATAGAAAGAGAGAGAGAGTTTGATTGAGAGCAGCCGAGTAGAACCAGCGGAAGTCCCAGTGAGTGTGGTCAGGTCAGGGCTGGGAACACTGGTCTCTCCTCAGTGTCTCTGAGAGCGGAGGCTGGGAGCCCTGGCTGGCCTCACAGGTCACAGAGCCCACCTTCCTCCACTGGTCTGCAGGGAGGCTCAGGGTGCTGCTCCAGCTGTAGTGGCCGTCCTGACCCAGGACCCCGGGGCTCCTGGTCTCCTCCCAGCTGCTGCTGCTGCTGCTGCCGTCCACCTTCCAGCCCAGCCTCCAGCCTGAGGGGAAGCCCTTGTTGGCCAGGCACATGAGGGTGGCCTTCCCCTGCTGCAGCTCCACGCTGGAGGGGGGCAGCACCGTCAGGGTGGGACGGACATCACCTAGGAGACGGGAGGAGACGGCTGTTAATCTATCACATGACGTGATGTAGTGATGTGGCAGTTTGACATCTTGGCTGTGAGAAAGTCTTTGTTCCTCTTTTAGTGAGTTTCTGTCCTCAGACAGTTCATCTGCTTCACCAGATTTAGCGACCTTTCTCACTTCCCTTTTAAAACCCTGTCAGGCATATCACATATCAGAAAATTGTCTCTTACATGGCTATAAAATATATATTATTATTATATATACATCTTAAAAATCTAAATGTATTTCAGTTGTCTAAGCACTCTATTTTGATTAATATTTGTATTTTGAAAACTAAGCACTGATTAAACTGCGATATACGAAAATTTGACCAAATTTAAACTAAAGTTTTCAAATCTTGTTAAATGTTTGTTAAAAATAAGAATAGCCAGTGCTGTAAATAAGACAACACAATGAAACCCTAATTGTATCAATGTAAATACCAACATTAACGTCAACTTACTTCCAATATCCAGGCCAGTGCCTCCACCAAAAGTGTACCACAGTGATACAAACTCATAGAACGGCCGTACAAAAACCTCTGACACTTAACAGACACTTATTTCACATTTAAAACCTACTATATTTTTAACTGATCAGAATTCAACATTTCACTACAGTCGGAAATACTTTTACGTATTTAATAATGCTATTATTCCCTTATTGATTTTTCTTCAAATCCTTTAATTAGACCATCACCTAAAACTAAATTCCACTTAGTTCTTTATACAAACGCATACTTTATATATAATTACAATGCATCCCTAATAGCTTTGTTTTAAGATAAATTCAGAAAGACTTACTTCCAATATCCAGTCTGGTGCCTCCACCAAAAGTCCACCACAGTGATACAAACTCATTGAACGGCCGTACAAAAACCTCTGACACTTAAGAGACACGGCTCTCTAACACTTTATAATCCCATTCCCTGAAAAATATCACTCACATGCTGGAACAAGTACACATCTTGTCAAGGCTCTTTATAGTATGTTCCTCAAATATTTATAAAAAATAAAATGCAGTTAAAACAAAACATTGTGTTGTCTTCAAATGAATTAGCCTGTATGCCAAATATTCCTAATAATAACTAACTGACTAACTGAACATAAAAAATGAAATAACATACTTCAGTAAGCTTCATAATAAATGTAACTATTTATTCATGTGAACAGTGAATTAAATGATACCACATAGAAATAGCATATCCAGAGTAGGACAGTTCCTGATTGAGTCAGGAGTAGTGTTTCAGTAGTGTTTCCATAGAGAGACACTTTGCATCAGCAGCACATGCTCCAGTGCTCTGGGAGTGTTTATAGTCCTGTGAGATGAACTCTGGAGGACTGAGAGCTGATCTTCAGGACAATACAACCTGCAGACAGACAGACAGTCACCATGAATACATTGATATCCACTTTGATCTGGACTCTCCTCTGCTGTTGCATTACAGGTAAAACAATAATTGTTTATGTTTAAACTAGACTAGACTGTTCTCTCTCTCTGTGCTGATATATAAATGTTATTAAGGTATAAACAGTATTTTAACGTACCAACGTTCTCTACTCCTCAGAGTCCAGAGGTCAGGTGACAGTGACTCAGCCCGAAGCTGTGAGGTCATCTCCAGGAGCCACGGCAACACTCCGCTGTCAGACCAGTCCTGCAGTTTACAGGGGTGATAGATTAGCCTGGTACCACCAGAGACCAGGAGGAGCTCCTAAACTTCTCATATACAGGGCTAGCAGTTTACAGTCAGGGGTTCCAGCTCGTTTCAGTGGCGGTGGATATGGGAGTGACTTCACTCTGACCATCAGTGGAGTCCAGGCTGAAGATGCAGGAGTTTACTACTGTCAGAGTTACCATAGTGGCAATGGGTTGACACAGTGATAGAGAGCCGTACAAAAAACCTCCCTCAGTCAGACTGAACAGAGACTGCACTGCTGCAGCTGGGACCTACTGCAGGTGCTGACACGGCTCACTGAAGAGACATACTGGAGGGAACACACATACACACACACACACACACACACACACACACACACACACACACACACACACAAAAATATCACCTTATCCTAAATGTTATGTCTGAGATGCTGTGAATTTGTATTTTTTTATTTACTTGACGCCGGCAAAGCTGAAGAACAACTTATTTAAATATTATAGCCTTGACTGTACAGTAAATACAAGAGCATATTACGTAAGGTAGGAGCATACATTAGGTGACAGTATGAAAGTTACAGTAATCCTTAAAAATGGGTGCAGTGCACACATTGTCCAGTCATTTATAATGATGATGATACATAACCATTTCATTCACAGTATTTTGGACATTCCTGGAGAGTCTGACATGTTGTAAACAGTTAGTTCACTTTGACTTGGTTGGCCTGCCAAAACAGAGATCAGAGTTTGGTTCAATCTGTTTGGTTTGAATTTACAAACATCATATAGATAAGCCCTTCTCAAGCGGACCAAGTTAATGAACAGCACGGTGACAATCAGGAGTCCACCAGCCAAAACACCTACAGTCACCTTCAGGACATCCAGCAGGATTACACCTTATGGAGACAGATGGAGAGTTAGACAGCCAGCACACCTACAGTCACCTTCAGGACATCCAAAAGGATTACACCTTATGGGGACAGATTTCCAATGTGTGAAATGCTTTCCATACATATTCAGAATGACCCCCCCCCCCCCCTCAACCCAAACCCCTCTGCCACCCCCCTCTTCATTCTGTCGGCAATCAATAACTCTATCTGCTGCTGCGAAGTGCATAACAACAGGAAGTGTCTCTGATAAGGGTGGAGACTGTTGATAAAATGGAGGAATGTCATTAGACTCAATGAGACAGTTACAGGGACAGGTAACCTGATCACCAGGTAAACCTTGTGGTTATGGTGGCCATGGTGTTTGAACTGGTGAACTGTCCCTTTAGTGTCCTGTGTGTTACAGTTGTTTTCGATTGCTTAAGCACGATTTTGAAAACAGGGCCCGGTTTTTCAAAACACTACACACACAATTAGCACAATCACACACACAATTAACAGAACACCTGAGATCCTTTTTCAAAATGAAACACTCTTGTAAAAACTATACACTCATTTATAAAAACTATATTTTGTTACCATATGAAACACACGGTTGTGTGTGTTTGAACTCTTCGTCCAGCCTCCCTCAGCGTCAATCCGTGGTTTACGACATGGTCAACTAGTGCTGTGATTAAAATATACATATATATATACATATTACATATATATACATACATATATACATAGACATGGTCAACTAGTGCTGTGAGAATTATATTTGATAAATGTGGTCCTCTTCTTCTTTGAGCACGTTCTCCTCCTGCGCCAGGTCTTCCTCTTCCTCTTCCTCCACCTCCACCTCCTCCTCCTCCTCCTCTACCTCCTTCTCCTCCTCCTCCACCTCAGCCTCTACCTCTGGCACGGCCTCCGCCTCTTCCTCTATCTCCTTCTCCTTCTTCTCCTTCTCCTCCTCCTCCCTGGATTCCCCCTCTCACCCTCACTCTTCTTCTTCTGACTCCTTCCATTTTGGTTGAAGACAGGTGAACTCACCTGCTGCATTTTTATAGTGCTTAAACCTGATTGGTCTGTCTACAATTAAGCAATCATGTGTTTGCTCTCCTGATGCCTGTGTTTAACCATTTGGCTCATAGGTGTGGGAATTTGACAGTCAGTGCTTTGGAATTGCAAGGAAGTGACATCATGATATAGTTTCTGTGTCTAACGTATACAATTGTGTTTAGTGTTTTGCAAATTACTGTGTGTATTGTTTTGCAAAAAGTGACATTGTGGTTATAGTGGTGCAAATGTGGGCCGATGTTTTGCTCCTTGAGTGTAAGGTTTTGATAATTGCGAAATACTTTAGATTTTTGTGTTTATGCAATCGTACAAAACTTTAAAGCAGGGGTGTCAAACTCAAATACCCAGTGGGCCAAAATGTAAAACTTGAACAAAGTCGCGGGCCAACATTGAACAAATTAACCTTTTAATATGGACCCAAAAAAGTTTTGCTTTAACATTGAATATAGAACAAGCATCGCTTATTACCATACAATATATAATTTAATGGTGGAGACATGCAAAATCGAATTTCAAATGAAAAAACACATCAATGGCATTCATTTATTTATTTTTACTATTCCTCATTTTGAATTTTACTATTCTCATTTTGAATTTTATTGTTCTCATATTGAATTTTATTATTCTCACTTGAATTTTATTATTCTCATCTGAATTTTATTATTCTCATATTGAATTTGAAATGGTATAGGTAGTAATTTGGTATTGTCTCGCGGGCCAAATATAATTACCCTCGGCGGGCCAAATTTGGCCCGCGGGCCAGAGT
Source organism: Aplochiton taeniatus (assembly GCA_017639675.1). Classification (NCBI taxonomy): domain Eukaryota; kingdom Metazoa; phylum Chordata; class Actinopteri; order Galaxiiformes; family Galaxiidae; genus Aplochiton; species Aplochiton taeniatus. The sequence goes on from CM030175.1 coordinate 2,050,681, forward strand.
TTGACACCTATGCTTTAAAGGGATAAAATCAGTGACATTTTGTTTTGCAAAAAGTGACATTGTGGTTATAGTGGTGCAAATGTGGGCCGATGTTTTGCTCCTTAAGTGTAAGGTTTTGATAATTGCGTAATACTTTTGATTTTAGTGTTTATGGAATCGTACAAAACTGTAAAGGGATGAAATCAGTGACATCACAGGGAGGTGTTTGTGTCATCAAAGCCCTGGGTGGGAGGAGCTTGTTTGAGTGGTTCTGATTGGAGGGCTTTGAAAGCCAAAGGTTATGAATCAACAACGTGGCTCCTGATTGGGTGCTGAGGTGAGGCTAACAGCTCAGACACAGAATGTCTCCTTCATTGACAGAGTTTATTTCCTGGGGTGAACATGGTTCTCTTTGTCTTTTCCTCTTTGGTCCTGACTGGCGGTATAAACTTCTAAGGCATTCTTTATACTACGAGGTTATAAAGGAGACAACCAGAACTGGTGCCCCATGAAATATTATTGATGGGCTTATAGCGCCCTCGTGTGGACAAACTGATAAGTAAAGGTTTCAATCTATTATGTTTATTAAACTGCTATGAATTAACAATGTGAATACTGGTGTAAATTAAACAATTGTGAAATACTACTGGCCTAGTTTCGATTTTCTTATTTTGTGCAAATGTATGTTATGTCTTCATACCTTCTTTGTATTGAGTGAGAGTCTAAGACTTGAGACGTCATGTTTAAAACCCTGTTTATAAGTGATTTTAAATAGCTATGAAATAAATATATTCAGCGCTAAATAATATAGTTTCAAATATTTTGATTCATGTCAACAATGTTTATTACAAATGTCTGACAGAGTGAGACGGGGTTAAACCTGCACACAGACCAGACACAGTGTAAGTATGACGTAACTCATTCACACGGAGTGTATATATATAGTTATTTAATAATATACTGTATGTCAACATAAGAATAAGGGTACAATGTATAATGCAATGTAACTGCTGTTTGAAGTCTTGTCAGATGAGTGACTTTATAATGATTTCTGTTGGCCTCAAAGGGAAATGGCTGTATTAGAAACATAGCATCATCTTCACACCTTCAGCCAAAGGCTGCATTCACATTTATTTATACCTCTCAAACAAAGGTCTCTGTAAAGAACGTCACCATGTGTCTTTCCTGCTCCATCTATACCTTCCTGTTCTGTTGTCTTCAGACTCACTTCTCTGTGAGTGTCAGTCGGTTCAACAACCAGTGGAGCATCATGAAACCCACCTCACTGGTCCTACTGCTCTGTGAGTACTGTCTGGGGGGGCAACACACCTCACTGGTCCTGCTGCTCTGTGAGTACTGTCTGGGGATTGCGGGCCTTAGTTGTACATGTGTGTGGAGACCATATTAGCCTGTA
>CM030175.1:2057073-2124573 GCA_017639675.1 Aplochiton taeniatus
CGTGTGTTGTCTATTTAAACTCATCTTCCCATCGGCCCTAGTTCTTCCTCCATTTCACACCATTTAGTGAATATAATCGTCATGACAAAGCTCAATTACAGAGTGATATTATCTATAATGCCAACAAACTTTCTCTTTAAGTAATACTCACAAACCAGACAAATCATAATGATGTAAATATATTCCACTATGTACTGGATATTATGATAATCGACCCCAGCACTGCATGATGGGACCGTGAAGTACAGTACAGTGGACCTCCATCACCAAGCATACAAACACAGGCCCATTCAAAGCCCCAGTCTGAAGGTTCTCCAGAGTCCAGAGCTGTGTCTGCTGGCTGCTTCCCAGCCCAGGTTCAGTCCTAAAAGACCAGTGAGAGGAGCTGAACCTCTAGAGATGATGCCAAACCAAGTGAAGTGAAGCCTGTTTCCCCAGCCTAACGTTGTTCAGTTCCTCAGTTAGTCAGCCCCCTCCCTCACAGCTGGCCCAGTCCCGGAGGGTTGGAGGCTGTGGGGCTGAAACTCTGATTTGCATGAGCAGGGCCCTGGACCACCACGCTGCCAGAATAGAGCAGCACTGAGGCCAGATGTTCAGCCTTCACCTCAGAGTCACTCTGTGTCACCACATTATACATGCTTCCTTCCTGTCTTCCCTGCTAATCACTGATCTGTCATGACTGGATTGGTCAAAGTAAGCTCTGCATCTTGAGTATGTCACTATCATCAATAGATCTAGCTGTTACAGTGTATGATGAGGAACAGTTTAGACCAGTCATCAAATGTTACAACCAATTATATTAGAAATATATAATGACATTTATAACAGTGTTTTCTTTTTCAATAATGTATTTTAGATATTATACTCTGTCATCTTCTTTCGATTCGTATCATAGGTGTAAGTCATAAAATGTTAGGGGGTTAAATGCACTACTGTGTCTGCTCAGTAATGACAGTCAGGGAAACAATACTGATGATTAAAAAGGTTTTTATTGAAAGAATTGTATCAATCAATAATGCATGCATGAATATAATGACAGTATAATTGTATAAAGCATAGTCATATGATGGATCGAACATTAGGAAAAAATCTAGTGAGACAAAGATACAGAGATTTAGAGAAAGAGCCACAGTTTGATTGAGAGCAGCCGAGTAGAACCAGTGGAAGTCCCAGTGAGTGTGGTCAGGTCAGGGCTGGGAACACTGGTCTCTCCTCAGTGTCTCTGAGAGCGGAGGCTGGGAGCCCTGGCTGGCCTCACAGGTCACAGAGCCCACCTTCCTCCACTGGTCTGCAGGGAGGCTCAGGGTGCTGCTCCAGCTGTAGTGGCCGTCCTGACCCAGGACCCCGGGGCTCCTGGTCTCCTCCCAGCTGCTGCTGCTGCCGTCCACCTTCCAGCCCAGCCTCCAGCCTGAGGGGAAGCCCTTGTTGGCCAGGCACATGAGGGTGGCCTTCCCCTGCTGCAGCTCCATGCTGGAGGGGGGCAGCACCGTCAGGGTGGGGGCTACTCTACCTACTGGAGGACACAAAGCAGAACACAGGAGGCACACAGAGACATGTTATCTATGCAGACTTTCAATGTTTGGCAAAAAACCCCAAAACATTAGTATTCCTGAATTCCCTATATGAGGCTGCTAGGTGAGGGATTGACTAATACTAGTTCTACTCTTCAGAGAGTTTATCTGAATTCATTCAGCAGTTCTTCAATGTTTCACTTCCCTATCTGAGCTCATCCACCGAATCAACAGACAGGTTTCAGTCCAGAAATATTCAGACACAACATAGAGAACTAATAATGTATATATGTTTTACAAAAGAGGTGAGACAAAAAAAAATATATACACCATTTTTTTAACTAATACGGTCAAAAGATTATACCAAAAATATTGTAATTATCCAAGCCAATGTTTTTTTTTACATGCACAGGAAGCCTGACTCTTTAATGTAAATAACTTTTGTAGAATGAATAATTATTTTACATTAATGACTTAATGTTTTATGTAATTATTTTTCTCTCTCTGCATATTCAACCAAGATACACTGGGAAGGATTTACTTTTAAACAACAATGAAATAATTGTAACATTATTCTGACAAAATGATTTAATGTTCCTATGCAATTCATTTAACATAACCAAACAAAAATTACATATTCAATTAGTCAGGTAAATTAAGTACTTACAGTCAACAGTCAGTCTGGTACCTCCACCAAAAGTCCTCCACAGTGATACAAACTCATAGAACAGCCGTACAAAAACCTCTGACACCTAAAAGACACAGCCTTTTAACTTTACAAGGACCAAACTCACCATAGCTGCCCAGATTCACAGTAATAAATGAGGTAATGTAAGCAGTGGGCCAATCCCGTTTAAAACATATTATCCATTTACTCAGTATTTCAAAACAAAACATGAAGATAACACTTTTAAATCTATTCAATTCAGAAAGAATTGAGAAAAATGTTAGATGAAATCATACAATTTTGTAATTCCAAGTCAATTATTGCTCATGCCAGAAAGTTGATATTTGAGTAGGACAATCCCTGTATGAGTCAGGAGTAGTGTTTCAGTAGTGTTTCCATAGAGAGACACTTTGCATCAGCAGCATTGCATCATGCTCCAGTGCTCTGGGAGTGTTTATAGTCCTGTGAGATGAGCTCTGGAGGACTGAGAGCTGATCTTCAGGACGATACAACCTGCATACAGACAGACAGTCACCATGACTACATTGATATCCACTTTTATCTGGACTCTCCTTTGCTGTTGGGTTTCAGGTAAAACACAATAATTGTTCATGTTTAAACGAGACTAGACTGTTCTCTGTCTCTCTGTGCTGATTAATAAATGTTATTAATGTATAAACAGTATTTTAACGTACCAACGTTCTCTACTCCTCAGACTCCAGAGGTCAGGTGACAGTGACTCAGCCTGAAGCTGTGAGTTCATCTCCAGGAGCCACGGCAACACTCCGCTGTCAGACCAGTCCTGCAGTTTACAACAATGATTTCTTAGCCTGGTATCAACAGAGACCAGGAGGAGCTCCTAAACTTCTCATATACGGGGCTTATAGATTACAGTCAGGGGTTCCAGCTCGTTTCAGTGGCAGTGGATCTGGGAGTGACTTCACTCTGACCATCAGTGGAGTCCAGGCTGAAGATGCAGGAGTTTACTACTGTCAGAGTTTACATGAGATCAGTAGTATAGATGTGTTGACACAGTGATAGAGAGCCGTACAAAAACCTCCCTCAGTCAGACTGAACAGAGACTGCACTGCTGCAGCTGGGACCTACTGCAGGTGCTGACACGGCTCACTGAGGAGACATACTGGAGTGAACACACACACACACACACACACACACACACACACACACACACACACACACACACACACACACACACACACACAAAGATCACCTTATCATAAATGTTACGTCTGAGATGCTGTGAAGGCGGAATCGTTTTATTTGTATTTTTCTATTTACTTGACGCCGGCAAAGCTGAAGAACAACTTATTTAAATATTATAGCCTTGACTGTACAGTAAATACAAGAGTATATCATGTAAGGTAGGAGCATACATTAGGTGACAGTATGAAAGTTACAGTAATCCTTAAAAATGGGTGCAGTGCACACATTGTCCAGTCATTTATAATGATGATGATACATAACCATTTCATTCACAGTATTTTGGACATTCCTGGAGAGTGGGCCAGGTAGTAAACAGTTAGTTCACTTTGACTTGGTTGGCGAGTTAGACAGCCAGCACACCTAAAGTCACCTTCAGGACATCCAGCAGGATTACACCTTATGGGGACAGATTTCCAATGTTGGAAATGCTTTCACTACATATTCAGAATGACCCCCCCCCCCCCCTCAACCCAAACCCCTCTGCCACCCCCCTCTTCATTCTGTCAGCAATCAATAACTCTATCTGCTGCTGCAAAATGCATAACAACAGGAAGTGTCTCTGATAAGGGTGGAGACTGTTGATGAAATGGAGGAATGTCATTAGACTCAATGAGACAGTTACAGGGACAGGTAACCTGATCACCAGGTAAACCTTGTGGTTATGGTGGCCATGGTGTTTGAACTGGTGAACTGTCCCTTTAGTGTCCTGTGTGTTACAGTTGTTTTCGATTGCTTAAGCACGATTTTGAAAACAGGGCCCGGTTTTTCAAAAAACTACACACAATTAGCAAAATCACACACACAATTAGCAGAACACCTGAGATCCTTTTTCAAAATGAAACACTCTTGTAAAAATGATACACTCATTTATAAAAACTATATTTTGTTACCATATGAAACACGTTTCATATGACTTCATTCTGTTTGAACCAGTTACACACTGCTGTGCTTAACCTAAAACACCTATAACAACTCTACTTCTCAGTGATTAGAGTGTTGTAAGTGATGAAAAAGTACAAATATACAATAAATTCACCAAACACTACACAAGACAAAGGCTGTAGACTGATGAAAATATAATTTATCGATAATAACTAGTAATGTTGGCTTGCATTTCTCTGAAAATGAAAATATAATTTACGATAATAACCAATTGGTCATTGGTCAACCAACAGATCATAATTATGGTTTGGGCCAATTAATGCTATCAGGCTCAGAGAAATGAAAGCCAACATTATTGATAATGTTGGCTTTAATTTCTCTTAGCCTGATAGCATTAATTGGCTCAAACCATGTTAATGATCTGTCTCTCTTGTTCTTATATGGGCCCCTTTCCTCCTTGGCGTTCTCAACCCTCAATCCTATGTAGAAATAAACACATGTAACCTACTGTAAAATGTCACAGGAAGGGCTATCTAAAGTGCTAATATGGTGCATATAATAAGCAGATGATTACTGTAACTGTAGACAGATTCTTTTTTACCTGTTTTCTTGTTGAAATGTCCTAATGACAGAGTCCACTGTATATCTGCTAAGATTGCGCTGAACTCTTCGTCCAGCCTCCCTCAGCGTCAATCCATGGTTCACTAGTGCTGCGAGAATTATATTATACCTATTATAATATACCCATATATATATACATATTATATATATATACATACATATATACATATACATGGTCAACTAGTGCTGTGAGAATTATATTTGATAAATGTGGTCCTCTTCTACTTTGAGCACGTTCTCCTCCTCCTGCTGCTCCTGTAACTGTAGACAGATTTATTTTTACCTGTTTTCTTGTTGAAATGTCCTAATGAAAGAGTTCACTGTATATCTGCTAAGATTGGGCTGAACTCTTCGTCCAGCCTCCCTCAGCGTCAATCCGTGGATCACGACATGGTCAACTAGTGCTGTGATTATAATATACATATATATATATACATATTACATATATATACATACATATATACATATATATGGTCAACTGGTTCTGTGAGAATTATATTTGATAAGTTTGGTCCTCTTCTTCTTTGAACACGTTCTCCTCCTGCGCCAGGTCTTCCTCTTCCTCTGCCTCCACCTCAGCCTCTACCTCTGGCACGGCCTCCGCCTCTTCCTCTACCTCCTTCTCCTCCTTCTCCTTCTCCTCCTCCTCCTCCTCCTCCTCTTCCTCTTCCTCTTCCTCCACCTCCACCTCAGCCTCTACCTCTGGCACTGCCTCCGCCTCTTCCTCTACCTCCTTCTCCTCCTCCTCCTCCTCCTCCTTCTCTTCCTCCTCCTCTTCCTCCTCCACCTCCTACTCCTCCTACTCCTCCTTCTCCATGGATTCCCCCTCTCACCCTCACTCTTCTTCTTCTGACTCCTTCCATTTTGGTTGAAGACAGGTGAACTCACCTGCTGCATTTTTATAGTGCTTAAACCTGATTGGTGTGTCTACAATTAAGCAATCGTGTGTTTATTCACCTGATGGCTGTGTTTAACCATTTGGCTCATAGGTGTGGGAATTTGACAGTCAGTGCTTTGGAATTGCAAGGAAGTGACATCATGATATAGTTCTGTGTCTAATGTAAACAATTGTGTTTAGTGTTTTGCAAATCACTGTGTATTGTTTTGCAAAAAGTGACATTGTGGTTATAGTGGTGCAAATATGGGCCGATGTTTTGCTCCTTGAGTGTAAGGTTTTGATAATTGAGTAATACTTTTGATTTGAGTGTTTATGCAATCGTACAAAACTGTAAAGGGATGAAATCAGTGACATCACAGGGAGGTGTTTGTGTCATCAAAGCCCTGGGTGGGAGGAGCTTGTTTGAGTGGTTCTGATTGGAGGTCCCTAAAAGCCAAAGGTTATGAATCAACAACGTGGCTCCTGATTGGGTGCTGAGGTGAGCTAACAGCTCAGACACAGAATGTCTCCTTCATTGACAGAGTTTATTTCCTGGGGTGAACATGGTTCTCTTTGTCTTTTCCTCTTTGGTCCTGACTGGCGGTATAAACTTCTAAGGCATTCTTTATACTACGAGGTTATAAAGGAGACAACCAGAACTGGTGTTCTGGTTGTCTCCAAAGGTGTAACAACGTTAAATCTAATATGTTTATTAAACTGCTATGAATTAACAATGTGAATACTGGTTTAAATTAAACAATTGTGAAATACTACTGGACTAGTTTCAATTTGCTTATTTTAACAAATGTATGTTGTGTCTTTATACCTTCTTTGTATTGAGTAAGAGTCTAAGACTTGAGATGTCATGTTTAAAACCCTGTTTACAAGTGATTTTAAATAGCTATGAAATAAATATATTCAGCGCTAAATAATATGTTTCAAATATTTTGATTCATGTCAACAATGTTTATTACAAATGTCTGACAGAGTGAGACGGGGTTAAACCTGCACACAGACCAGACACAGTGTAAGTATGACGTAACTCATCACACGGAGTGTATATATATAGTTATTTAATAATATACTGTATGTCAACATAAGAATAAGGGTACAATGTATAATGCAATGTAACTGCTGTTTGAAGTCTTGTCAGATGAGTGACTTTATAATGATTTCTGTTGGCCTCAAAGGAAATGGCTGTATTAGAAACATAGCATCATCTTCACACCTTCAGCCAAAGGCTGCACTCACATTTATTTATACCTCTCAAACAAAGGTCTCAGTAAAGAACGTCACCATGTGTCTTTCCTGCTCCATCTATACCTTCCTGTTCTGTTGTCTTCAGACTCATTTCTCTGTGAGTGTCAGTCGGTTCAACAACCAGTGGAGCATCATGAAGCCCACCTCACTGGTCCTACTGCTCTGTGAATACTGTCTGGGGGGGCAACACACCTCACGGGTCCTACTGCTCTGTGAATACTGTCTGGGGGGGCAACACACCTCACTGGTCCTACTGCTCTGTTAGTACTGTCTGGGGGGGGGGGCAACACACCTCACTGGTCCTACTGCTCTGTGAGTACTGTCTGGGGGGGCAACACACCTCACTGGTCCTGCTGCTCTGTGAGTACTGTCTGGGGATTGCGGGCCTTAGTTGTACATGTGTGTGGAGACCATGATAGCCTGTATATGCGCATATGCTTCAGAGCAGGTTAGTTAGCTAGTGTGTGTGTGTGTGTGCGTGTGTGTCTGTGTGTGTGTGTGTGTCCTTGTGTGTGTGTGTTTGTGTGTGTGTATGTTTGTGTGTGTGTGTTTGTGTGTGTGTGTGTGTGTGTGTGTGTTTGTGTGTGTGTGTTTTTGTGTGTGTGTGTTTTTGTGTGTGTGTGTGTGTGTGTGTGTGTCTCTGTGTGTGTGTGTGTGTTCTTCTATTCCTTTGTGTTTAAAGTGTGGTGGGTGGTGTGTGTGTCTGCAGTGTGTGGAGTAGTTTCCTTTTTCAGTACCAGCCCACACACACCTCTCTCTCTCTATGTCTTCCTTCAGACTGGACACACCAGATATTGGATTTGTTTCCGGTTACTTCATTCAATGATTGAAAACTATTATTAAGCCAAATGTTTATTGAATAAAGTATTATTCATAGTTCTGTAGATAGAGGTTACACATTACATCAGATACACCTCAGTGTTCAGTTTGAGTTGTGACGGTAATCGACCATGCTACCTGATTTAAAGACGAGGGTTTCTCTCTTAACGCTGACCAGTAGGATGGACAGACACTCTGTCACGGTCTGGGCCGTGCCTCTGGTAGATCCCTTGTGTTTCCTGTGTTCCCCTTTCCCCTGTGTCTCTGTGGCTTCCCGGTCTGTTACTCTATGTGTATGTGTATGTGTCTGTGTCTGTGTTGTGGGGGCGGTACTCCTCTCACTATCCTGGCTCCCTGATTACTCACCTGCACAGCCTACACACCTGCCTTCTATCAAGCTTATCAGACCAACAGTATATGAACCCCGGATTCTCAACCATTCTTCGCCAGATTATTGTTTCAACCCCCGTGGTAGATACCTGTCCTTAGCTCCTCGTGAGTTTGCTTCCTAAAAATAACCATTACTTGTGCTGGTGCTTTAACCTTGTTTCCGTGTGTCTTAGGATTACTCACTGCCGTTCAATCAGCTTGCCTCACTGCCTGCCTGCTTCTCGACCTGCTGCTCTGCCTACATCTCCCGGACTATCCCTGCCACCGACGCTCAGGTTCTCTCCTGTCTCTTCGCCCCGGATCCACTCCCTCCATTGTTTCCGTGACCTCTGCTCTTCCTGACCCACAACCTTCCCGCAATAAACCCTAACCTCTGATCACTATACTCCATCTCAGTGTCTGTGTCCAGCGATTGGGTCCCCCTTGCAAACAACGTAACAGAATAATCTGGCCATCATGGACCCAGCGGATTCAGACCGCCTCCATCAAGCTCTCGCCAGCAGAGCGCCCTTGTGGGACAACACGACCAGGTCCTTCGTGAGGTCATGGACACCCTTCGTTCTCTCTCGTCTGATCTGGCCCAGATCGGACATCAACTCAACAAGGTTACTACTCATCTTTCCCCTCCAGTCCCCGACGGCTCGCCTAGTCCCCCTGCTCCGGTACAACCTTCAGTCCCGCTACCTCTTCAGCCCAGGGAACCTCATATCCCAGCACCGGAACCCTACATGGGTGACCTGGGGACATGCAGGTCCTTTTTGACCCAGTGCTCCCTGGTGTTTGAGCAACAACCCTCCCGCTACATGACAGATAAAGCTAAAGTAGCATACATCATGGGTTTACTAAGGGGTAATGCTTTAGCTTGGGCTTCATCAGTGTGGGATAGTCCGTCTTCCATTAGTTCTTCCTACCTCACTTTTGTTTTTGAATTGAAAAAACATTTTGATCATCCCTTTAGTGGTCGGGACGCCACAAGACGCCTCCTGTCACTGCATCAAGGCTCTCGTAGCGTAGCAGAATATTCTATCGAATTTAGGACGATAGCAGCAGAGTCCGGCTGGAATGACGTGTCCCTCCAGGGGTTTTTTCTTAAAGGATTAGGTGAGTCGGTTAAGGATGAATTGGAGGCCCGGGACGACTCCGGCAGTCTAGATGCTCTGGTATCCTTGGCTATCAGATTGGATAATCGTCTGCGTGAGCGTAGGAGAGAGAAGGGCAGTTGTCCGTCGACTCATCCTCCCTCCCGCTCATTCTCCGGATAGAGCCAGGGACCTTCCCCCGACCGCAGGGCACTTCACAACTCTCTTCTCCAACCACCTTGCTGAGGAACCCATGCAACTAGGAAGGGCCCGCCTTTCACCAGCAGAACGCCTCTGAAGAATGAAGGTGGGGGAGTGCGTCTACTGCAGCCAAGTTGGACATTTCCTAGCCTCCTGTCCAAAGCGGCCAAAAGAGTAGGCTCACCAGCTTCAGTGGGGGTGCTGGTGAGTCAAACTTCTGCTTTGTCTGTCCCCCGATCCCATATGCAGCTCGACGCCACGCTTATTTGGAACCAACAGACCCTTACCGTTTTTGCCTTGGTGGATTCAGGGCCCGATGAGAGTTTCATGGATGCCAATCTAGTCTCCCAAGCTGGCATCCCCATTCGACCTCTGGATATTCCCCTAGATGCCAATGGTCTGAACGGACAGCCACTCGCCCGAGTAACTCACATTACTGAGCCTTTACACCTCATCCTCTCTGGTAACCATCATGAGCAAATTCAGTTTCACCTCGTCATCTCCCCATACCCCTGTGGTCCTTGGTCAGCCTTGGTTGAGACTGCATAACCCCCATCTGGACTGATCCACCGGTAAGGTAGCCAGTTGGAGTTCCTTCTGCTATTCTTCATGTCTGCAATCTGCTGTTCCTACCACCGCATCGCTGTCGGAACCAACTGACTTGACCTCTGTTCCCTCTGAATATCATGATCTGGGAGAAGTATTTAGTACGAAACGAGCCCTATCTCTGGCCCCTCATCGACCTTACGATTGTGCCATAGATCTTCTTCCTGGAGCCTCCTTACCTTCCAGTCGGCTGTACAACCTGTCGCGTCCTGAGAGAGAATCCATGGAAAGGTACATCAAGGATTCCCTCGCTGCCGGCCTCATTCGCCCATCATCCTCGCCGCTCGGAGCTGGTTTCTTCTTCGTATCAAAGAAGGAGAACTCTCTGCGTCCTTGCATTGATTTCCGTGGTTTGAACAACATCACCGTAAAGAACAAGTACCCTCTGCCCCTGATCAACCCGGCATTTGAACCTCTGCAGGGAGCCACGGTTTTTACCAAACTGGACTTGAGGAACGCCTACCATCTGGTCAGGATACGGGAGGGGGATGAGTGGAAGACTGCCTTCAACACCCCCCTCGGACACTTTGAATATCTGGTCATGCCCTTCGGATTAACCAACGCCCCCGCCGTCTTCCAGGCTCTGCTAAACGATGTTCTTAGAGACTTCCTCAACCGCACTGTCTTTGTTTATCTGGATGACATCCTCATCTTTTCTCACAACCTCCAGGAACACATTCTCCATGTACGACAAGTCCTTCAAAGATTGCTGGAGAATGGATTGTTTGTCAAGGCGGAGAAGTGAGTTCCACGTTTTGTCCGTAAGTTTCCTGGGGTACATCATCGAGAGCGGGCAGGTGAAGACAGATCCTGAAAAGATCCAGGCCGTGGTTGAGTGGCCTAGACCGGCATCTCTGAAACAGCTCCAGCGTTTCCTTGGCTTTGCCAATTTTTACCGTCGGTTCATTCGGGATTACAGTCGGGTGGCAGCTCCCCTCACACAACTCACCTCCTCCGCAAATCCCTTTTCATGGACCTTCAAGGCGGACCAGGCCTTCGCTGAACTCAAGAAACGCTTCACCTCTGCGCCCATTCTGGTACAGCCGGATTCCACACGCCAGTTCGTGGTGGAGGTGGATGCCTCTGACACCGGGGTAGGGGCAGTCCTTTCCCAATGTTCCACCTCGGACCAGAAACTTCATCCCTGCGCCTTCTTTTCTCGACGGCTATCCCCTGCGGAACGCAATTACGACGTTGGAAACCGTGAGTTGCTTGCGGTGAAGCTCGCTTTGGAGGAGTGGAGACACTGGCTTGAGGGAGCGGAACACCCATTCATAGTTTGGACGGACCACAAGAACCTGGCATACATCCAGACAGCTCAACGCCTGAACTCCCGCCAAGCTCGTTGGGCATTGTATTTTGGGCGTTTCAACTTCATCCTCACCTACCGGCCTGGTTCCAGAAATGTGAAGCCGGATGCTCTTTCCCGCCACTACATCTCCGACATCCCTTCAGATCCCGACACCATCCTTCCGTCATCCTGTGTCGTGGCGGCTCTTACCTGGGACATTGAATCTCGGGTTAGAGAAGCACAGCGGCTCCAACCAGACTCAGGAGGTGGTCCACCGGACCGTCTATTTGTACCGGACTCTGCCCGCTCCCAGGTGCTCCAGTGGGGTCACACTTCCCGGTTTGCCTGCCATCCAGGGATTGGCCGCACCTTGTCCCTTCTCAGGCGACATTTCTGGTGGACCACCATGGATGTTGACACTCGTGCCTTCGTGTCTGCCTGTACGGTGTGTGCACGAGGTAAGGCCTCTCACCAACCCCCTGCTGGGCTGCTTCGTCCCTTGCCGGTTCCTGGACGCCCTTGGACTCATATTGCACTGGACTTTGTTACCGGTCTACCCCCATCTCAAGGTAACACAGTAATTCTCACCATTGTGGATCGTTTTTCCAAAGCGGTGCACTTTGTGGGCCTCCCCAAATTTCCCACAGCCAAGGAGACAGCCGATATCCTTGTGCAAAATGTCTTTCGTCTCCATGGAATCCCCTCAGACATTGTCTCGGACCGTGGCCCTCAGTTCATCTCCCAGGTGTGGAGATCATTCTGTCACGCCCTCGGAGCCTCGGTGAGTCTCTTCTGGTTTTCATCCACAGACTTACGGGCAGACGGAACGCGCCAATCAGGCCTTGGAAGCTGCACTCCGCTGCATCTCCGCCCAGAACCCCTGTTCATGGAGCGCCCAACTCACCTGAATTGAGTATGCCCAAAACTCCTTGTCCAGCGCTGCCACTGGTATGTCCCCTTTTGAGTGCTCCTTGGGCTATCAACCCCCGTTGTTTCCCGCTCAGGAGAGTGAAGTCGTGGTGCCGTCGGTTCAGGCTCATCTCCGCCGATGCCGCAAGATCTGGAGGGATGCTCTGCTCTGCCCTGCTCCGCTCCGTTGACCGTAACCGCCGATTTGCTGACCGTCGCCGAACCCCTGCACCCACCTACAAACCAGGTCAGAGGGTTTGGCTCTCCTCTATGAACATCCCATTGAGATCGGACTCTAGGAAACTCTCCCCCCGTCACATTGGCCCTTACGAGGTTGAGAGCATTATCAATCCCTCTGTGGTCCGACTCAAGCTGCCCAGGTCTATGAGAATCCACCCCGCTTTCCATGTCTCCAAGCTTAAACCGGTGTCTGTCAGTCCTTTGTGCCCTCCAGCCATTCCCCCTCCGCCCACCGGGATCGTCGATGACCACCCGGCTTACACCGTCTGGCAGCTGCTGGATGTGGGCCGTCGTGGTCGGGGTTGTCAGTACCTGGTGGACTGGGAGGGGTACGGTCCGGAGGAACGCACCTGGATATCCCGTCGCCTCATCCTGGACCCCTCCCTCGTCCGGGACTTCCATAATGCCCATCCCGACAAGCCTGGAGGTTCGCCCGGTGGCTCCCGTTGAGGGGGGGTACTGTCACGGTCTGGGCCGTGCCTCTGGTAGATTCCTGTGTTTCCCTTTTTCCCCTGTCTCTGTGGCTTCCCGGTCTGTTACTCTATGTGTATGTGTCTGTGTCTGTGTTGTGGGGGCGGTACTCCTCTCACTATCCTGGCTCCCTGATTACTCACCTGCACAGCCTACACACCTGCCTTCTATCAAGCTCATCAGACCAACAGTATATGAACCCCGGATTCTCAACCATTCTTCGCCAGATTATTGTTTCAACCCCCGTGGTAGATACCTGTCCTTGGCTCCTCATGAGTTTGCTTCCTAAAGATAACCATTACTTGTGCTGGTGCTTTAACCTTGTTTCCGTGTGTCTTAGGATTACTCACTGCTGTTCAATCAGCCTGCCTCACTGCCTGCCTGCTTCTCGACCTGCTGCTCTGCCTACATCTCCCGGACTATCCCTGCCACCGACGCTCAGGTTCTCTCCTGTCTCTTCGCCCCGGATCCACTCCCTCCATTGTTTCCGTGACCTCTGCTCTTCCTGACCCACAACCTTCCCGCAATAAACCCTAACCTCTGATCACTATACTCCATCTCAGTCTGTGTCCAGCGATTGGGTCCCCCTTGCAAACAACGTAACACACTCTGGTCCAAATACCGTACCAGTCAGCTCCCCATAAGCCAACCTCAAACCCTAAAGCAACACATCAAATAATTCATTCATATTTCATAAAAAGGCTTTTCTTTTTTAGATTTTGTTACTTTTAGGCAAAAGGGAAAACCCACTCACACAGCAGAGCTTGTGTTTAGATGAGTTTATCTTGTGGTAGGATGGGTGACAGCTAAAAGACAGGAAACTGATCATAGAGACAGGGGTGACATCACTCACCACATGGGTTGTATTTATTTAACAATTACAGCATTATCCTCTCTCTCTCTCTCTCTCTCTCTCTTTCTCTCTCTCTTTATCTCTTGCTATTTCTCTCTCTCTCAAGTGCTTTCATCCAGTCAGGACAGACCCAACTAATATGTGAGTTTTTACTGTTGGTTGATTCTAATCTGGTGCTGTTACAATATACAAACAGTATGGATGTGTAATGAGTTGTGTTACAATATACAAACAGTATGGATGTGTAATGTGTTGTGTTACAATATACAAACAGTACGGATGTGTAATTTGTTGTGTTACAATATACAAATAGTATGGATGTGTAATGTGTTATAATATACAAATAGTATGGATGTGTAATGTGTTACAATATACAAACAGTATGGATGTGTAATTTGTTGTGTTACAATATACAAATAGTATGGATGTGTAATGTGTTACAATATACAAACAGTATGGATGTGTAATTTGTTGTTACAATATACAAACAGTATGGATGTGTAATTTGTTGTTACAATATACAAACAGTATGGATGTGTAATGTGTTATGTTACAATATACAAACAGTCTGGATGTGTAATGTGTTGTGTTACAATATACAAACAGTATGGATGTGTAATGTGTTGTGTTACAATATACAAACAGTATGGATGTGTAATTTGTTGTGTTACAATATACAAACAGTCTGGATGTGTAATGTGTTATGTTACAATATACAAACAGTATGGATGTGTAATGTGGTGTTACAATATACAAAGAGTATGGATGTGTAATGGTTTGTGTTACAATATACAAACAGTATGGATGTGTAATGTGTTGTTACAATATACAAACAGTATGGATGTTTAATGTGTTATGTTACAATATACAAACAGTATGGATGTTTAATGTGTTGTGTTCCTCTCTTCCATATCAGATGTTGATATTAGTGCGTCTCCTTCATGGTGGGTGAATGTTGGAGACTCTGACTTTGAGCTTTCAGGTTGATGGAGACTCCTCTCCAGACTGGAGGTTCTCCTGGTACAGGGCTGTTCCCTACTCAGCAGACCTACCCTCCCATGGATGGAAGCGTTTCTCTGTGGAGCTGCTAGCTTTCAGCAAGCGTGGGGCTGGAGGCTACCACTCTCTCAGTCCTGTTGGTCTGAATCACGCTGGGCCGTATGTGTGTGTAGCTGAGAGAGGAGACCCGGTGGATTATACAAAGTTCAGCTTTCCACCCCATCTTATCCATGTGGCGGGTTAGTTACCAGTACACCAAACATTTATTGATCCTTGTCTCTCTTTTCTATAAACACTGCATCGTGTGTGTGTGTGTGCATGTATGCCTGCGTGTGTTTGTGTGTGTGAGTGTGTGTGTGTGTGTGTGTGTGTGTGTGTGTGTGTGTGTGTGTGTGTGTGTGTGTGTGTGTGTGTGTGTGTGTGTGTGTCAGGTCCATCTCCACCAGCCTCTCTGAGTGTCAGTCCTAACAGTGTTCAGCACCTCCCTGGTGAGTCTGTCTCAGTGAGCTGTGGGGAGCAGAGACACTCTACTGGATGGAGAGCAAAGAGGACCACATGGAGAGGAGGACTGTCAGAGTGTGGAACTGACTGGGGATCAGTGACAGGATCTACATGTGACCTCACAGCTATGTATTATTCTAGTAGTGGAGTGTACTGGTGTGAGTCTGACTCAGGAGAGTCCAGTCAGGCTGTCAACATCACTGTGACTGGTGAGTGTAATCGTTATAACACAACTCACAGTCCAGCCTACGTTTATAACTATGATAATAATAATAAGAGTTATATTAGTATAATATTAAGCACATATTCTGATAAATGTTCATGATGATTGACAGGATGTAACAGAATGTGATTGGTGCGTTCCTCTACAGTCAAGTATGTGATTCTGGAGAGCCCCGCCCTTCCTGTGACAGAGGGAGATGCTGTGACTCTGCGCTGTCGATTCAGGAGAACTCCTTCTAACATCACAACTGAGTTTTATAAAGATGGATCCCTCATCAGCACTGAGAGGTCAGGAGAGTTGACCATCCCCAGTGTATCAGCCTTAGATGAAGGGAGATACTACTGTAAAATCCCTGACCAAGGAGGATCATCATTAGGTAGCTGGTTGTCAGTGAGAGGTGAGAGACATGCTGGATTCTCTTCTTAACGTTCATCACTGAGATGGTTCTGTTGCAGCTAACAGGTCTGACAATGTTCTAGTCCACGGTACTGTACATCCTCAATGTGGAAATGATATCATGCCTTAAATTCTTCTCTTCACCCCTCACTCCATCTCTTTCTTTATCTCTCCCTCCATCTCTCTCTTCATCTCTCCCTCCACCTCTCCCTCCATCTCTCCCTCCACCTCTCCCTCCATCTCTCCCTCCATCTCTCCCTCCATCTCTCTTTTCACCTTTCACTCCAGCTCCCACCTCATCCCTCTCTCCATCTCTCTCTCCATCTCTCTCTTCATCTCTCCCTCCATCTCTCTCTTCATCCCTCCCTCCATCTCTCTCTTCATCCCTCCCTCCATCTCTCTCTCCATCCCCCTCTCCAGTCCCAGCTCCCATCATGTCTTGGCCCAGACTGCTGTGTAGTATAGTGGTGTCGTCTCCCTACCTGCTGACCACCATCATACTGGTGGTATACTGCCATGACAAGGCTGCCGGTGAGAAACTTTAGACAAAGTTAAAAACATTTACTGATAGGTAGGAACCTTTAGATAGCACACACAATATTTACTGAGATGTAGGAACCTTTAGACAACACACACAACATGTACTGATAGGTAGGAACCTTTAGAAAACACACACAACATTTACTTATAGCTAGGAACCTTTAGACAACACACACAACATTTACTGATAGGTAGGAACCTTTAGACAACACACACAACATTTACTGATAGGTAGGAACCTTTAGACAACACACACAACATTTACGTATAGCTAGGAACCTTTAGACAACACACACAACATTTATTTATAGGTAGGAACCTTTAGACAACACACACGATATTTACTGATTCACACAACAAACAAAGAATTTATTGTAAAAAAGAATCAAATGCAACGTATATCACATACAAGTGAACCATTGAACAGTATGGTAGATTATTTTTTCTATTTGATTTTGAGAAAGCAAGTCCATCAAAATATTACTCTAATTAAAATAGGGTTTAGAGGATAACAGCAAGCGTTGCTACATTATTGTGAGTGTGTGTGTGTGTGTGTGTGTTTGTGTGTGTTTTGGAGGGATTGTGTGTGTGTGTGTGTGTGTGTGTGTGTGTGTGCGTGTGTGTGCGTGTGAGTGTTTGTGGGGTCGTGTGTGTGTGTGTGTGTGTGTGTGTGTGTGTTTGCAGCAGCTCGTTCAAAAAAAGTCCAGAGAAACCAGGAAGTCTCCTCTGACCAGGTGATCTGCATCCAGGTGACCTGAACAACTGCCAGAACAGACGCCATCTTGGATCTCCCCCTCCTTCTTCCCTCCTTTCCTCCCTCCTTCTTTTTCCTGTCTGGTGGTGGAGGTGTTAACAACGTTGGTGCCAGTGTTTACATAGATGGAAGCTTTGGTAGAGAAGACAGCTTTCAGTACAACAGTGTAACTGCTATAAAGGCTTAGAGTTAGAGTTAGGTATATTAACCAGACAGTATTTTTACATCAGAGTAGCAACATCTTTAACCTTTTAGTTACTTTATCATGGCTACTTTTGATACTTTTAATATTAATGATTGATAATGCATTTGGTCCAATAAAAAGCTTTGTTTTTCTTATTAACAATTTACACAATATCCATGTATCTTTTACATAATAGTAGTTGTAGCTTTATAATCTTTAGTTACTGAATTGGAGTTTATGTGGATATTATATAAGTATTTTCTTTTAAAGCTTTTGTTTCTCTTATTCAATTCATTTCTTACATTAACGGTCTGTGTTTATAGTTAGTGTAAACCCTGTACTCACCCCAGCACATTGTCTGAACATCTTTGGTGTGTTGGAGGGGAAATGGGGTAAGAATGAATATGGGATGGATTTTATTTATGTATTGTTATACGTTCAGTGCATCCACTCTGTGAAAGAATAAACAAATCTCTGAATCTGACCTGTTGTCCAGACTCATCTTTCCACTCATTATACTCAACAAGACCTGAACCATCACACATGAACAAATAGCTGCCCTATGTTTTACAGGATTACCTCAAGATATTGGGTGATATTACAATTAGCTACAACCAAAGTTAAATGATTAGTTCCATTGCTCAGCCCTTGTCAATAACCTTGTCAGTGACTAGTTTTGAGACTTAGATGGGTGATCACTTCAGAAAGTTGCACACATTGATATGTTTATGTAAAGCAGTGAAGTCTCCTCCTGCCTCTAAATATACCTGGACAGGTGTAACTAGCTAATGAACTACCTGTGGTGTCTAGGTAACCAGTGGACATGTCTAATTACATAATAGGCTGGGACAACAGCTTATCGATAAGAAACATCCAGAAGAATAGAACCTTAATGTTCATATTTACATGCAGTGAGTATAAACTTTGACATTTTGCACATGTGTAGATAGAGGATTTAAGAGACCTGTGGTCATATTTGACCTGTTCAGAATGGCTGGCAAATTGATGTAACTACTACTATTAATAACATTAAAAATGCTTGAGCACTTTTCTCTAATATTGTTGGAGAGCTTTTGCAGTTACGGTTCAGAGCAGTAGATGGCAGACCTAACACAAGTAAATTATCAAACTGTAATATTCACTGCTTTACATGAAACATATCATACAGGCTGTGCTTTTATTTAAATAAAAAACGTGTGTTGTCTATTTAAACTCATCTTCCCATCGGCCCTAGTTCTTCCTCCGTTTCACACCATTTAGTGAACATAATCGTCATGACAAAGCTCAATTACAGAGTGATATTATCTATAATGCCAACAAACTTTCTCTTTAAGTAATGCTCACAAACCAGACAAATCATAATGATGTAAATATATTCCACTATGTACTGGATATTATGATAATCGACCCCAGCACTGCATGATGGGACCCTGAAGTACAGTGGACCTCCATCACCAAACATACAAACACAGGCCCATTCAAAGCCCCAGTCTGAAGGTTCTCCAAAGTCCAGAGCTGTGTTTGCTGGCTGCTTCCCAGCCCAGGTTCAGTCCTAAAAGACCAGTGAGATTAGCTGAACCTCTAGAGATGATGCCAAACCAAGTGAAGTGAAGTCTGCTTCCCCAGCCTAATGTTGTTCAGTTCCCCAGTCAGTCAGCCCCCTCCCTCACAGCTGGCCCAGTCCCAGAGGGTTGGAGGCTGTGGGGCTGAAACTCTGATTTGCATGAGCAGGGCCCTGGACCACCACGCTGCCAGAATAGAGCAGCACTGAGGCCAGATGTTCAGCCTTCACCTCAGAGTCACTCTGTGTCACCACATTATACATGCTTCCTTCCTGTCTTCCCTGCTTCCCACTGATCTGTCATGACTGGATTGGTCAAAGTAAGCTCTGCATCTTAAGTTGAGTCTATCACTATCATCAATAGATCTAGCTGTTACAGTGTATAATGGGGAATCAGTTTAAACCAGTCATCAAATGTTCCAAAAAATAAATAATGACTTGTATAACAATGCTGCATGCATCAATAAAACATTCTGTTTTTTAAACATTGTAATTTTGGTCGTTTTCCTGTTCACATTATAGACACACGTCATTGAATATCAGGGTGCCAAATGTAATTTATGTCTGTTCATTAAAGACATCAAAACAATACTGATGATTATAAAGGATTTTATTCAAATATGAAAATAGTGTATCAGTCAAGCCTGCATGACTCTAGTGATAGTATGCTACAGTACAGTGTGAAAAATAGTCCTGATAGATTAAGTATTCAAATGTAATCTTGTGAGACTGCAAGATATGTCTGTTTAGTATTGACTGTCAGGAAAACTATACAGATGATTAAAAAAAGTTTTATTCAAATATCAAAAAGCGTTAATAATATAACTCATGAATTCATCACTACACTGATAATATAATAGTGTGAAATATTGTCCTATCATAGATCTAATATTAGAATCTTGTAGCATAAAGAAACAGAGCGTTAGAGAAAAAGAGAGAGAGTTTGATGGAGAGCTGCCGAGTAGAACCAGTGGAAGTCCCAGTGAGTGTGGTCAGGTCAGGGCTGGGAACACTGGTCTCTCCTCAGTGTCTCTGAGAGCGGAGGCTGGGAGCCCTGGCTGGCCTCACAGGTCACAGAGCCCACCTTCCTCCACTGGTCTGCAGGGAGGCTCAGGGTGCTGCTCCAGCTGTAGTGGCCGTCCTGACCCAGGACCCCAGGGCTCCTGGTCTCCTCCCAGCTGCTGCTGCTGCTGCTGCCGTCCATCTTCCAGCCCAGCCTCCAGCCTGAAGGGAAGCCCTTGTTGGCCAGGCACATGAGGGTGGCCTTCCCCTGCTGCAGCTCCACGCTGGAGGGGGGCAGCACCGTCAGGGTGGGACGGACATCATCTAGGAGACGGGAGGAGACGGCTGTTAATCTATCACATGACGTGATGTAGTGATGTGGCAGTTTGACATCTTGGCTGTGAGAAAGTCTTTGTTCCTCTTTTAGTGAGTTTCTGTCCTCAGACAGTTCATCTGCTTCACCAGATTTAGCGACCTTTCTCACTTCCCTTTAAAAACCCTGTCAGGCATATCACATATCAGAAAATTGTCTCTTACATGGCTATAAAATATATATTATTATTATATATACATCTTAAAAATCTAAATGTATTTCAGTTGTCTAAGTACGCTATTTTGATTCATATTTGTATTTTGAAAACTAAGCACTGATAAAACTGCGATATAC
Organism: Aplochiton taeniatus; assembly: GCA_017639675.1. Lineage (NCBI taxonomy): Eukaryota > Metazoa > Chordata > Actinopteri > Galaxiiformes > Galaxiidae > Aplochiton > Aplochiton taeniatus. The sequence goes on from CM030175.1 coordinate 2,077,802, forward strand.
CAAAATTCCACCAAATTTAAACTAAAGTTTTCAAATCTTGTTAAATGTTTGTTAAAAATAAGAATAGCCAGTGGTGTAAATAAGACAACACAATTAAACCCTAATCGTATCAATGTAAATACCATTATTAACGTCAACTTACTTCCAATATCCAGGCTAGTGCCTCCACCAAAAGTGTACCACAGTGATACAAAGTCATAGAACGGCCGTACAAAAACCTCTGACACTTAACAGACGCTTATTTCACATTTAAAACCTACTATATTTTTAACTGATCAGAATTGAACATTTCACTAAAGTCAGAAATACTTTTAACTATTTAATAATGCTATTATTCCCTTATTGATTTTTCTTAAAATCCTTTAATTAGACCATCACCTAAAACTAAATTCCACTTAGTTCTTTATACAAACGCATACTTTATATATAATTACAATGCATCCCTAATAGCTTTGTTTTTAAGATAAATTCAGAAAGACTTACTTCCAATATCCAGTCTGGTGCCTCCACCAAAAGTCCACCACAGTGATACAAACTCATAGAACGGCCGTACAAAAACCTCTGACACTTAAGAGACACGGCTCTCTAACACTTTATAATCCCATTCCCTGAAAAATATCACTCACATGCTGGAACGAGTAGACATCTTGTCAAGGCTCTTTATAGTATTTTCCTCAAATATTTATAAAAAATAAAATGCAGTTAAAACAAAACATTGTGTTGTCTTCAAATGAATTAGCCTGTATGCCAAATATTCCTAATAATAACTAACTGACTAACTGAACATAAAAAATGAAATAACATACTTCAGTAAGCTTCCTAATCAAATGTAACTATTTATTAATGTGAACAGTGAATTCAATTATTCTACATAGAAATAACATATCCAGAGTAGGACAGTCCCTGTTTGAGTCAGGAGTAGTGTTTCAGTAGTGTTTCCATAGAGAGACACTTTGCATCAGCAGCACATGCTCCAGTGCTCTGGGAGTGTTTATAGTCCTGTGAGATGAACTCTGGAGGACTGAGAGCTGATCTTCAGGACAATACAACCTGCAGACAGACAGACAGTCACCATGAATACATTGATATCCACTTTGATCTGGACTCTCCTTTGCTGTTGTATTACAGGTAAAACAATAATTGTTGATGTTTAAACTAGACTAGACTGTTCTCTCTCTCTGTGCTGATTAATAAATGTTATTAAGGTATAAACAGTATTTTAACGTACCAACGTTCTCTCCTCCTCAGAGTCCAGAGGTCAGGTGACAGTGACTCAGCCTGAAGCTGTGAGTTCATCTCCAGGAGGCACGGCAACACTCCGCTGTCAGACCAGTCCTGCAGTTTACGTTAGTGGTAGATATCATTACTTAGCCTGGTACCACCAGAGACCAGGAGGAGCTCCTAAACTTCTCATATACTTGGCTAACAGTTTAGAGTCAGGGGTTCCAGCTCGTTTCAGTGGCAGTGGATCTGGGAGTGACTTCACTCTGACCATCAGTGGAGTCCAGGCTGAAGATGCAGGAGTTTACTACTGTCAGAGTTACCATGAGATCAGTGGTAACCCGGTGTTGACACAGTGATAGAGAGCCGTACAAAAACCTCCCTCAGTCAGACGGAACAGAGACTGCACTGCTGCAGCTGGGACCTACTGCAGGTGCTGACACGGCTCACTGAGGAGACATACTGGAGTGAACACACACAGACACACACACACACACACACACACACACACACACACACACACACACACACACACACACACACCCACACACACACACACACAGTTTCACATAAGGTTCAATCATAAGTCTTAAAACATTTGTTACATTTAAATACAATACGGTTTAGCATGGTTGGGCCTACTAAGTATTTTAAAGCTCTTTGCCGTAACACATGTGGGACAACATTCAGAGGCAGGGGACACACATTCATCAATGCCCTTCTGGAACCGATGAGCAAACCCAAGGTGGCAGCTGGGTTGGAGGTGGGAGCAATTCTCATCCCTTCATCCGATAAGAACAGACCTGTGTGTGATATAAGGGTTATTTAAATAGCTCCTCAGTGACATGGACACTGGATTGGTGAACGGGTTGGTATTTGACTGGTGTGTCTGGGCATTATGCAGAATGACTGCTTACTTGTCAGCTTTCAGATGAATCTGAAACTTTCTGCATCTAAATGCTAACAACATGAAGCTTCCACTCACAGATCCCTCAATGTCTCCTCTGACTAAAACGTAAACTACATCTGTCAATATTGTAGTTTATAATCCCTGTTATTAAAGTAGTCATGACAACAAGGTCATGGTGTAGTTCAGTGTGAACAAGCCCTTCTCCCTCACTCTTACTCTCTTCCTGTCTCCCCCTCTCCCTTTCTCCTTGTCTCCCTCTCTTTCTCTCTCTCCCTCTCTCTCTCTCCCCCTCTCCTCTGTCTCCCTCCTTCCTCCTCATCCGATAAGGTCTTGATGTCTTCATTATTTCCATCACAGACTGAGACACCACAGGTTGCTGCAGGACTGAACCCTGTCACCACAATGGCTTCAGGAAACGTTCTGACTGCAACAATCAATGACAAATCAACGACTTTTACAAAGAATTGTCCAGGTCAAGTTCAGATGGCAGTCTCTCTTTAGTAACAATAACAATAATAATAATAATAATAACAATAATAATAATAATAATAATCATAATAATAACCAAAACAATAAAGCTTTCATTTAAGAGCTCCTTTCTAGACACCCATGGAAGAATTATGACAAACAAAGGAGGCATGCAAACAATGACAATAAGTAAGAGATATGTAAATAAGCAGATTAAGAACAGTACAAATCATTTAGACAGTGCAGTCATAGACCTGACAGAACAGGTATGTTTTTAGGAGTCTTTTAAATGTCCCTAGTGACTCTGCATTATGGATTTACACGTAAAGAGAGATCCAGAGGGTAGAGGCAGCCACGCTGAATGCTCAGTCCTCAGATGTCTGCTATCTGGTGTGGGGGTGAGAGTAGTCCCATGTCAGCAGACCTGAGATTCAGGGAGGGGTGGTGGGAGTGTAGGAGGTCGGAGAGGTATTGTGGGGCCTGGGTGTGGAGGGACATGTATGTGAGGAGGGGTATTTTGTTGGTGACACTAGACTTGACTGGGAGCCATTATAGGTGCATGAGTGTGGGGGTGATGTGCTGCCAGGTTTTGGTGTGTGTGAGAACCCTGTCAGCTGAGTTCTGGACATACTGGAGTCTATCCAGGGCTTAACCAAGAACCCAGAATAGCACTTTAAACTAACAGCATACTCACAAGATAACCACAAAAATGGTTACGGGTTATCTTTTTTAAATTCAGTTTGATTAGTAATTACTTATTAAACAATCTTAAGTCTGAACACAAGTGGGCGCTAGAGCCTATCACTATCATCCATAGATCTAGCTGTTACAGTGTATGAGGGGGAGTCCGTTTACAATAACCATCAAATGTATGAAAAATATAAAATGACTTGTATAACAACACTGTATTTATCCATAAAACATTCTGTTGTTAAATTTTGTATTTTTGATCGTTTTCCTGTGCACACATTAGACACACTTCATTGAATATCAGGGTGCCAAATGTCATTTTATGTCTGGTCAGCAATGACATCAAAACAATACTGATGATTAAAAAATCTTTTATTCAAATATAAAAATAATGTATCAATCAAGCCTGCATGACTCTAGTGATAGTATGCTACAGTATGTGTGAAAAACAGTCCTGATAGATAAAGTATTACAAAATAATCTTGTGAGACAGCAAGATATGTCTGTTCAGTAATGACAGTCAGGAAAACTATACAGATGATAAAAAAAAGTTTTTATTCAAATATCAAAAGGCAGTAATTGTATCACTCATGAATTCATCACTATAGTGATAGGTTAATAGTGTGAAACATTGTCCTATGATAGATCTAATATTAGAATCTTGTAGCATAAAGAAACAGAGCGTTAGAGAAAGAGAGAGAGTTTGATGGAGAGCAGCCGAGTAGAACCAGTGGAAGTCCCGGTGAGTGTGGTCAGGTCAGGGCTGGGAACACTGGTCTCTCCTCAGTGTCTCTGAGAGCAGAGGCTGGGAGCCCTGGCTGGCCTCACAGGTCACAGAGCCCACCTTCCTCCACTGGTCTGCAGGGAGGCTCAGGGTGCTGCTCCAGCTGTAGTGGCCGTCCTCACCCAGGACCCCGGGGCTCCTGGTCTCCTCCCAGCTGCTGCTGCTGCCGTCCACCTTCCAGCCCAGCCTCCAGCCTGAGGGGAAGCCCTTGTTGGCCAGGCACATGAGGGTGGCCTTCCCCTGCTGCAGCTCCATGCTGGAGGGGGGCAGCACCGTCAGGGTGGGGGCTACTCTACCTACTGGAGGACACAAAGCAGAACACAGGAGGCACACAGAGACATGTTATCTATGCAGACTTTCAATGTTTGGCAAAAAAACCCAAAACATTAGTATTCCTGAATTCCCTATATTAGGCTGCTAGGTGAGGGATTGACTAATACTAGTTCTACTCTTCAGAGAGTTTATCTGAATTCATTCAGCAGTTCTTCAATGTTTCACTTCCCTATCTGAGCTCATCCACCGAATCAACAGACAGGTTTCAGTCCAGAAATATTCAGACACAACATACAGAACTAATAATGTATATATGTTTTACAAAAGAGGTGAGACAAAAAAAAACATATACACCATTTTTTTAACTAATACGGTCAAAAGATTATACCAAAAATATTGTAATTATCCAAGCCAATGTTTTTTTTTACATGCACAGAAAGCCTGACTCTTTAATGTAAATAACTTTTGTAGAATGAATAATTATTTTACATTAATGACTTAATGTTTTATGTAATTATTTTTCTCTCTCTGCATATTCAACCAAGATACACTGGGAAGGATTTACTTTTAAACAACAATGAAATAATTGTAACATTATTCTGACAAAATGATTTAATGTTCCTATGCAATTCATTTAACATAACCAAACAAAAATTACATATTCAATTAGTCAGGTAAATTAAGTACTTACAGTCAACAGTCAGTCTGGTACCTCCACCAAAAGTCCTCCACAGTGATACAAACTCATAGAACAGCCGTACAAAAACCTCTGACACCTAAAAGACACAGCCTTTTAACTTTACAAGGACCAAACTCACCATAGCTGCCCAGATTCACAGTAATAAATGAGGTCCTAAAACTAGTAATGTAAGCAGTGGGCCAATCCTGTTTAAAACATATTATCCATTTTCTCAGTATTTCAAAACAAAACATGAAGATAACACTTTTAAATCTATTCAATTCAGAAAGAATTGAGAAAAATGTTAGATGAAATCATATAATTTTGTAATTCCAAGTCAATTATTGCTCATGCCAGAAAGTTGATATTTGAGTAGGACAGTCCCTGTATGAGTCAGGAGTAGTGTTTCAGTAGTGTTTCCATAGAGAGACACTTTGCATCAGCAGCACATGCTCCAGTGCTCTGGGAGTGTTTATAGTCCTGTGAGATGAACTCTGGAGGACTGAGAGCTGATCTTCAGGACAATACAACCTGCAGACAGACAGACAGTCACCATGAATACATTGATATCCACTTTGATCTGGACTCTCCTTTGCTGTTGTATTACAGGTAAAACAATAATTGTTTATGTTTAAACTAGACTAGACTGTTCTCTCTCTCTGTGCTGATTAATGAATGTTATTAAGGTATAAACAGTATTTTAACGTACCAACGTTCTCTCCTCCTCAGAGTCCAGAGGTCAGGTGACAGTGACTCAGCCTGAAGCTGTGAGTTCATCTCCAGGAGCCACGGCAACACTCCGCTGTCAGACCAGTCCTGCAGTTTACAGTGATTCAAACGGTCAATATTTAGCCTGGTACCACCAGAGACCAGGAGGAGCTCCTAAACTTCTCATATACTTGGCTAATAGATTAGAGTCAGGGGTTCCAGCTCGTTTCAGTGGCAGTGGATCTGGGAGTGACTTCACTCTGACCATCAGTGGAGTCCAGGCTGAAGATGCAGGAGTTTACTACTGTCAGAGTTTCCATGTTGTCAATAGTAATTATGTGTTGACACAGTGATAGCGAGCCGTACAAAAACCTCCCTCAGTCAGACTGAACAGAGACTGCACTGCTGCAGCTGGGACCTACTGCAGGTGCTGACATGGCTCACTGAGGAGACATACTGGAGTGAACACACCCCCCCCCCCCCACACACACACACACACACACACACACACACACACACACACACACACACACACACACACACACACACACAGTTTCACATAAGGTTCAATCATAAGTCTTAAAACATTTGTTACATTTAAATACAATACGGTTTACCATGGTTGGGCCTACTAAGTATTTTAAAGCTCTTTGCCGTAACACATGTGGGACAACATTCAGAGGCAGGGGACACACATTCATCAATGCCCTTCTGGAACCGATGAGCAAACCCAAGGTGGCAGCTGGGTTGGAGGTGGGAGCAATTCTCATCCCTTCATCCGATAAGAACAGACCTGTGTGTGATATAAGGGTTATTTAAATAGCTCCTCAGTGACATGGACACTGGATTGGTGAACGGGTTGGTATTTGACTGGTGTGTCTGGGCATTATGCAGAATGACTGCTTACTTGTCAGCTTTCAGATGAATCTGAAACTTTCTGCATCTAAATGCTAACAACATGAAGCTTCCACTCACAGATCCCTCAATGTCTCCTCTGACTAAAACGTAAACTACATCTGTCAATATTGTAGTTTATAATCCCTGTTATTAAAGTAGTCATGACAACAAGGTCATGGTGTAGTTCAGTGTGAACAAGCCCTTCTCCCTCACTCTTACTCTCTTCCTGTCTCCCCCTCTCCCTTTCTCCTTGTCTCCCTCTCTTTCTCTCTCTCCCTCTCTCTCTCTCCCCCTCTCCTCTGTCTCCCTCCTTCCTCCTCATCCGATAAGGTCTTGATGTCTTCATTATTTCCATCACAGACTGAGACACCACAGGTTGCTGCAGGACTGAACCCTGTCACCACAATGGCTTCAGGAAACGTTCTGACTGCAACAATCAATGACAAATCAACGACTTTTACAAAGAATTGTCCAGGTCAAGTTCAGATGGCAGTCTCTCTTTAGTAACAATAACAATAATAATAATAATAATAACAATAATAATAATAATAATAATCATAATAATAACCAAAACAATAAAGCTTTCATTTAAGAGCTCCTTTCTAGACACCCATGGAAGAATTATGACAAACAAAGGAGGCATGCAAACAATGACAATAAGTAAGAGATATGTAAATAAGCAGATTAAGAACAGTACAAATCATTTAGACAGTGCAGTCATAGACCTGACAGAACAGGTATGTTTTTAGGAGTCTTTTAAATGTCCCTAGTGACTCTGCATTATGGATTTACACGTAAAGAGAGATCCAGAGGGTAGAGGCAGCCACGCTGAATGCTCAGTCCTCAGATGTCTGCTATCTGGTGTGGGGGTGAGAGTAGTCCCATGTCAGCAGACCTGAGATTCAGGGAGGGGTGGTGGGAGTGTAGGAGGTCGGAGAGGTATTGTGGGGCCTGGGTGTGGAGGGACATGTATGTGAGGAGGGGTGTTTTGTTGGTGACACTAGACTTGACTGGGAGCCATTATAGGTGCATGAGTGTGGGGGTGATGTGCTGCCAGGTTTTGGTGTGTGTGAGAACCCTGTCAGCTGAGTTCTGGACATACTGGAGTCTTTCCAGGGCTTAACCAAGAACCCCAAATAGGACTTTAAACTAACAGCATACTCACAAGATAACCACAAAAATGGTTACGGGTTATCTTTTTTAAATTCAGTTTGATTAGTAATTACTTATTAAACAATCTTAAGTCTGAACACAAGTGGGCGCTAGAGCCTATCACTATCATCCATAGATCTAGCTGTTACAGTGTATGAGGGGGAGTCCGTTTACAATAACCATCAAATGTATGAAAAATATAAAATGACTTGTATAACAACACTGTATTTATCCATAAAACATTCTGTTGTTAAATTTTGTATTTTTGATCGTTTTCCTGTGCACACATTAGACACACTTCATTGAATATCAGGGTGCCAAATGTCATTTTATGTCTGGTCAGCAATGACATCAAAACAATACTGATGATTAAAAAATATTTTATTCAAATATAAAAATAATGTATCAATCAACCCTGCATGACTCTAGTGATAGTATGCTACAGTATGTGTGAAAAACAGTCCTGATAGATAAAGTATTACAAAATAATCTTGTGAGACAGCAAGATATGTCTGTTCAGTAATGACTGTCAGGAAAACTATACAGATGATAAAAAAAAGTTTTTATTCAAATATCAAAAGGCAGTAATTGTATCACTCATGAATTCATCACTATAGTGATAGATTAATATTGTGAAACATTGTCCTATGATAGATCTAATATTAGAATCTTGTAGCATAAAGAAACGGAGCGTTAGAGAAAGAGAGAGAGTTTGATGGAGAGCAGCCGAGTAGAACCAGTGGAAGTCCCGGTGAGTGTGGTCAGGTCAGGGCTGGGAACACTGGTCTCTCCTCAGTGTCTCTGAGAGCAGAGGCTGGGAGCCCTGGCTGGCCTCACAGGTCACAGAGCCCACCTTCCTCCACTGGTCTGCAGGGAGGCTCAGGGTGCTGCTCCAGCTGTAGTGGCCGTCCTGACCCAGGACCCCGGGGCTCCTGGTCTCCTCCCAGTTGCTGCTGCTGCTGCCGTCCACCTTCCAGCCCAGCCTCCAGCCTGAGGGGAAGCCCTTGTTGGCCAGGCACATGAGGGTGGCCTTCCCCTGCTGCAGCTCCATGCTGGAGGGGGGCAGCACCGTCAGGGTGGGGGCTACTCTACCTACTGGAGGACACAAAGCAGAACACAGGAGGCACACAGAGACATGTTATCTATGCAGACTTTCAATGTTTGGCAAAAAAACCCAAAACATTAGTATTCCTGAATTCCCTATATGAGGCTGCTAGGTGAGGGATTGACTAATACTAGTTCTACTCTTCAGAGAGTTTATCTGAATTCATTCAGCAGTTCTTCAATGTTTCACTTCCCTATCTGAGCTCATCCACCGAATCAACAGACAGGTTTCAGTCCAGAAATATTCAGACACAACATAGAGAACTAATAATGTATATATGTTTTACAAAAGAGGTGAGACAAAAAAAAACATATACACCATTTTTTTAACTAATACGGTCAAAAGATTATACCAAAAATATTGTAATTATCCAAGCCAATGTTTTTTTTTACATGCACAGAAAGCCTGACTCTTTAATGTAAATAACTTTTGTAGAATGAATAATTATTTTACATTAATGACTTAATGTTTTATGTAATTATTTTTCTCTCTCTGCATATTCAACCAAGATACACTGGGAAGGATTTACTTTTAAACAACAATGAAATAATTGTAACATTATTCTGACAAAATGATTTAATGTTCCTATGCAATTCATTTAACATAACCAAACAAAAATTACATATTCAATTAGTCAGGTAAATTAAGTACTTACAGTCAACAGTCAGTCTGGTACCTCCACCAAAAGTCCTCCACAGTGATACAAACTCATAGAACAGCCGTACAAAAACCTCTGACACCTAAAAGACACAGCCTTTTAACTTTACAAGGACCAAACTCACCATAGCTGCCCAGATTCACAGTAATAAATGAGGTAATGTAAGCAGTGGGCCAATCCCGTTTAAAACATATTATCCATTTACTCAGTATTTCAAAACAAAACATGAAGATAACACTTTTAAATCTATTCAATTCAGAAAGAATTGAGAAAAATGTTAGATGAAATCATATAATTTTGTAATTCCAAGTCAATTATTGCTCATGCCATAAAGTTGATATTTGAGTAGGACAATCCCTGTATGAGTCAGGAGTAGTGTTTCAGTAGTGTTTCCATAGAGAGATACTTTGCATCAGCAGCACATGCTCCAGTGCTCTGGGAGTGTTTATAGTCCTGTGAGATGAACTCTGGAGGACTGAGAGCTGATCTTCAGGACAATTCAACCTGCAGACAGACAGACAGTCACCATGAATACATTGATATCCACTTTGATCTGGACTCTCCTTTGCTGTTGTATTACAGGTAAAACAATAATTGTTTATGTTTAAACTAGACTAGACTGTTCTCTCTCTCTGTGCTGATTAATGAATGTTATTAAGGTATAAACAGTATTTTAACGTACCAACGTTCTCTCCTCCTCAGAGTCCAGAGGTCAGGTGACAGTGACTCAGCCTGAAGCTGTGAGTTCATCTCCAGGAGCCACGGCAACACTCCGCTGTCAGACCAGTCCTGCAGTTTTCAACAATAATAACTTAGCCTGGTACCACCAGAGATCAGGAGGAGCTCCTAAACTTCTCATAAACTATGCTAGTAGTTTACAGTCAGGGGTTCCAGCTCGTTTCAGTGGCAGTGGATCTGGGAGTGACTTCACTCTGACCATCAGTGGAGTCCAGGCTGAAGATGCAGGAGTTTACTACTGTCAGGGTTACCATGAGATCAGTGGTAACTCGGTGTTGACACAGTGATAGAGAGCCGTACAAAAACCTCCCTCAGTCAGACTGAACAGAGACTGCACTGCTGCAGCTGGGACCTACTGCAGGTGCTGACACGGCTCACTGAGTAGACTTACTGGAGTGAACACACACACACACACACACACACACACACACACACACACACACACACAAAAAGATCACCTTATCCTAAATGTTACGTCTGAGATGCTGTGAATTTTTATTTTTTTATTTACTTGACGCCGGCAAAGCTGAAGAACAACTTATTTAAATATTATAGCCTTGTCTGTACAGTAAATACAAGAGTATATCACGTAAGGTAGGAGCATACATTAGATGACAGTATGAAAGTTACAGTAATCCTTAAAAATGGGTGCAGTGCACACATTGTCCAGTCATTTATAATGATGATGATACATAACCATTTCATTCACAGTATTTTGGACACTCCTGGAGAGTGGGCCAGGTAGTAAACAGTTAGTTCACTTTGACTTGGTTGGCCTGACAAAACAGAGATCAGAGTTTGGTTCAATCTGTTTGGTTTGAATTTACAAACATCATATGGATAAGCCCTTCTCAAGCGGACCAAGTTAATGAACAGCACGGTGACAATCAGGAGTCCACCAGCCAGCACACCTACAGTCACCTTCAGGATATCCAACAGGATTACACCTTATAGAGACAGATGGAGAGTTAGACAGCCAGCACACCCACAGTCACCTTCAGTACATCCAGCAGGATTACACCTTATGGGGACAGATTTCCAATGTGCGAAATGCTTTCCATACATGCTTGCCCCCCCCCCCCCCCCCCCCCAACCCAAACCCCTCTTCCACCCCCCTCTTCATTCTGTCAGCTATCAATAACTCTATATGCTGCTGCAAAGTGCATAACAAAAGGAAGTGTCTCTGATAAGGGTGGAGACTGTTGATGAAATGGAGGAATGTCATTAGACTCAATGAGACAGTTACAGGGACAGGTAACCTGATCACCTGGTAAACCTTGTGGTTATGGTGGCCATGGTGTTTGAACTGGTGAACTGTCCCTTTAGTGTCCTGTGTGTTACAGTTGTTTTCGATTGCTTTAGCACGATTTTGAAAACAGGGCCCGGTTTTTCAAAACACTACACACACAATTAGCACAATCACACACACAATTAGCAGAACACCTGAGATCCTTTTTCAAAATGAAACACTCTTGTAAAAACGATACACTCATTTATAAAAACTATATTTTGTTACCATATGAAACACACGTTTCATATGACTTCATTCTGTTTGAACCAGTTACACACTGCTGTGCTTAACCTAAAACACTTATAACAACTCTACTTCTCAGTGATTAGAGTGTTGTAAGTGATGAAAAAGTACAAATATAAAATCAATTCACCAAACACTATACAAGACCAATGCTGCAGACTGATGAAAATATAATTTATCGATAATAACCAATAATGTTGGCTTGCCTTTTTCTGAGCCTGATAGCATTAATTGGCCCAAACCATGTTTATGATCTGTCTCTCTTGTTCTTATATGGGCCCCTTTCCTCCATGGCGTTCTCGACCCTCAATCCTATGTAGAAATAAACACATGTAACCTACTGTAAAATATGACAGGAAGGGCTACCTAAAGTGTTAATAAGGTTCATACAATAAGCAGAGGATTACTGTAACTGTAGACAGATTCTTTTTTACCTGTTTTCTTGTTGAAATGTCCTAATGACAGAGTCCACTGTATATCTGCTAAGATTGGGCTGAACTCTTCGTCCAGCCTCCCTCAGCGTCAATCCGTGGTTCACGACATGGTCAACTAGTGCTGTGATTATAATATACATATATATATACATATTACATATATATACATACATATATACATATAAATGGTCAACTAGTGCTGTGAATATAATATACATATATATATACATATTACATATATATATATACATATATACATATACATGGTCAACTAGTGCTGTGAGAATTATATTTGATAAGTTTGGTCCTCTTCTTCTTGGAACACGTTCTCCTCCTGCGCCAGGTCTTCCTCTTCCTCTACCTCCACCTCAGCCTCTACGTCTGGCACGGCCTCCGCCTCTTCCTCTACCTCCTTCTCCTCCTCCTCCTCTTCCTCTACCTACTTCTCCTCCTCCTCCACCTCAGCCTCTACCTCTGGCACGGCCTCCGCCTCTTCCTCTACCTCCTTCTCCTCCTCCTCCTCCTCTTCCTCTACCTCCACCTCAGCCTCTACCTCTGGCACGGCCTCCGCCTCTTCCTCTACCTCCTTCTCCTCCTCCTCCTCTTCCTCTTCCTCTACCTCCTTCTCCTCCTCCTCCTCTTCCTCTACCTCCTTCTCCTCCTCCTCCACCTCAGCCTCTACCTCTGGCACGGCCTCCGCCTCTTCCTCTCCCTCCTTCTCCTCCTCCTCCTCTTCCTCTACTTCCTTCTCCTCCTCCTCTACCTCAGCCTCTACCTCTGGAACGGTCTCCGCCTCTTCCTCTATCTCTCTCTCTCTCTCTCTCTCTTTATCTCTCTTTCTCTTTCTCTTTCTCTTATTCTCTCTCTCTCTCTCTCTCTCTCTCTCTCTCCCACACACACACACACACACACACACACACACGCACACACACACACTCGCACACACACACACACACGCGCTTACACACACACTCTCTCTCTCTCTCTCTCTCTCTCTGTTTCTCTCTCTCTCTCTCTCAGTTTTGAGTGCTTTCATCCAGTCAGGACAGACCCAACTAATAGGTGAGTTTTTACTATTGTTTGATGTTGGTTGATTCTAATCTGGTGCTGTTACAACATACAAACAGTATGGATGTGTAATGTGTTGTGTTACAATATACAAACAGTATGGATGTGTAATGTGTTGTGTTACAACATAAAACATTATGGATGTGTAATGTGTTGTGTTACAATATACAAACAGTGTGGATGTGTAATGTGTTGTGTCACAATATACAAACAGTATGGATGTGTAATGTGTTGTGTTACAATATACAAACAGTATGGATGTGTAATGTGTTGTGTTACAATATACAAACAGTATGGATGTTTAAAGTGTTGTGTTACAATATACAACCAGTATGGATGTGTAATGTGTTGTGTTACAATATACAAACAGTATGGATGTGTAATGTGTTGTGTTACAATATACAAACAGTCTGGATGTGTAATGTGTTGTGTTACAATATACAAACAGTCTGGATGTGTAATGTGTTGTGTTACAATATACAAACAGTATGGATGTGTAATGTGTTGTGTTACAATATACAAACAGTCTGGATGTATAATGTGTTGTGTTACAGTATACAAACAGTATGGATGTTTAATGTGTTATGTTACAATATACAAACAGTATGGATGTGTAATGTGTTGTGTTCCTCTCTTCCATATCAGATGATGTTGATATTAGTGCGTCTCCTTCATGGTGGGTGAATGTTGGAGACTCAGTGACTCTGAGCTGTCAGGTTTATGGAGACTCCTCTCCAGACTGGAGGTTCTCCTGGTACAGGGCTGTTCCCTACTCAGCAGACCTACCCTCTCATGGATGGAAGCGTTTCTCTGTGGAGCTGCTAGCTTACAGGCAGCGTGGGGCTGGAGGCTCCTACTCTCTCAGTCCTGTTGGTCTGAATCACACTGGGCCGTATGTGTGTAGAGCTGAGAGAGGAGACCCGGTGGATTATACAGAGTTCAGCTTTCCCCCCCATCTTCTCCATGTGGCAGGTTAGTTACCAGTACACCAAACATTTATTCATTATTTTCTCTCCTTTATATAAACACTCCTTCATTTGTGTGTGTGTGTGTGTGTGTGTGTGTGTGTGTGTGTGTGTGTGTGTGTGTGTGTGTGTGTGTGTGTGTGTGTGTCAGGTCCATCTCCACCAGCCTCTCTGAGTGTCAGTCCTAACAGTGTTCAGCACCTCCCTGGTGAGTCTGTCTCAGTGAGCTGTGGGGAGCAGAGACACTCTACTGGATGGAGAGTGAAGAGGACCACATGGAGAGGAGGACTGTCAGAGTGTGGAACTGACTGGGGATCAGTGACAGGATCTACATGTGACCTCACAGCTATGTATTATTCTAGTAGTGGAGTGTACTGGTGTGAGTCTGACTCAGGAGAGTCCAGTCAGGCTGTCAACATCACTGTGACTGGTGAGTGTAATCGTTATAACACAACTCACAGTCCAGCCTTATCACTACGTTTATAACTATGATAATAATAATAAGAGTTATATTAGTATAATATTAAGCACATATTCTGATAAATGTTCATGATGATTGACAGGATGTAACAGAATGTGATTGGTGCGTTCCTCTACAGTCAAGTATGTGATTCTGGAGAGCCCCGCCCTTCCTGTGACAGAGGGAGATGCTGTGACTCTGCGCTGTCGATTCAGGAGAACTCCTTCTAACATCACAACTGAGTTTTATAAAGATGGATCCCTCATCAGCACTGAGAGGTCAGGAGAGTTGACCATCCCCAGTGTATCAGCCTTAGATGAAGGGAGATACTACTGTAAAATCCCTGACCAAGGAGGATCATCATTAGGTAGCTGGTTGTCAGTGAGAGGTGAGAGACATGCTGGATTCTCTTCTTAACGTTCATCACTGAGATGGTTCTGTTGCAGCTAACAGGTCTGACAATGTTCTAGTCCACGGTACTGTACATCCTCAATGTGGAAATGATATCATGAAGTCTTTCAGGTTTTACTCTGTTTCTCATTGAACGTCGGAGAGCACTTTCTTCTCCGCCAAGTTCAGTGTCTTCATCTGGCACTGCATCATTAGTTTCTTCTGAAACATTCTCAATCTCTTTTTCCTTTTCTTTTGCAAGAACATCCATTTCAGGAGTTTGTGGGGTTCCCTCGGCAGAAGGTTCATCAGCAGACTCAGGGACTTCCAAAGGTAAGTACGCATCGGTTGATTCCACAGTCATTATTTCTTTTTCAGGCATCTCGTCAGCAATAGAAGGTGAGTATTGACTTTCAGCAGAAGTGAGTTGAATACCGGGTAGGCCTCTTACTTCTACACTGCGTGAATTATCAGAGAGGTTGTCAGGTAGGTATTCATCACACTCAGGAGCAACCACAGGTAGGTCATGTTCAGCTACTTTTTCCTCTACTCTCTTTTGAAAGGTTGACTCAGGGCAGTTGGCTGCTCTAGGGATTTCATAAACAAGTGTAAATCTAGAGTTTTCCATGGCAGGTTGTTCACTGACCCACTCGTATGGAAGATCATCCTCAGATTCCGAACACACATTTACATTCTCTGCTTCTTCCACGGACCGCCGTGTTCTTGGCTTATGTGGTTTTGGCAAAGCAGGCTCTTCAACTTGCAATGGTAGAGAGCCACAGGGGAGTAGGAGGTCTCTATGAAGAGTTCGCAGTGGACCACCTTTGTTCTCTGGTCTGAGAGTGTAGACCGGAAGAGCTCCAGCTTGCTTCACAACTACATAGACATCTGACTCCCATTTATCAGCAAGTTTATGCTTGCCACGCAAGCGAACAGCTCTCACCAATACTCTGTCACCCGCTTCTAACTTAGAGGCAGTTACATGTCTATCAAATCTTGCCTTGTTCTTGTCTGCTGTCTTTTGGGCATTTTGGGTGGCTATCTTATAGCTCTCTTCCAGATGAGATTTAAGATTTTGAACATACTGCGAGTGAGACTTGTATTCACCATCTTTCAAGGGTAATCCAAATGCCAGGTCAACAGGCAACCTTGGTTGGCGACCGAACATTAGTTCATAGGGCGTGAACCCTGTTACATCATTCTTTGTACAGTTGTATGCGTGCACTAGAGGTTTCACAAAGTTTCTCCATTGTGATTTGTCTTTATTTTCCAGTGTTCCTAGCATGTTTAGCAATGTCCTATTAAAACGTTCGACTGGATTCCCTCTGGGATGGTACGGAGTAGTACGTATTTTATGGATACCGGCGACTTTGCACAGTTCCTTGATGGTGTGTGACTCAAAGTTAGGTCCTTGATCGCTGTGCAAGCGTTCTGGAAATCCATAATGAATTATATAATTGTCCCAAAGACATTTTGCGACAGTCTGGGCCTTCTGGTTTGGTGTTGGAATGGCAACAGCATATTTTGTGAAGTGATCTGTGATCACGAGAATATCCTTGATATTACTTCTGTCAGGTTCTAGAGACAAGAAGTCCATGCAAACCAGCTCTAGTGGCCTGGTGGATCGTATATTCACCAGCGGTGCAGCTTTTTCTGGCTGTGCTTTTCTGCGAATGCACCGGTCACATGTCTTAACTTTTCTCTCCACATCAGCTGCCATCTTTGGCCAGTAGAATCTGGTTCTCACTAAATCTATGGTACGCTCAATACCTAGGTGACCCATATCATTGTGAAGGCTTTGGAGAACACCAGCTCGGAGCTCTTCAGGTAAGACAAGTTGATATGTGACTCTGCCACTGTCTTGGCGTCTTCGATATAGAACGTGATTGCGCAGTTCAAGACGTTTCCATTCCCTTAGGAGGAAAGGGACATCAGGAAGCTCTTTTCTAACTGTTGGGGGTAGTCTTTCTCCACTCTCCATTTGGATTATAATCTCTCGGAGGCAAGGATCAGCTCGTTGTTTGTCTATGATATCTTTCTCAGACAGGTGGGGAAGGACAGGTGAACCACCATACTGCTCTTCATTCACAAAACTGTCAGGTAAGGCCTCAGGAGAGATTGCTAGTGACTGCACCAGAGTTATAACTCCATCACTATCTCTGCATTCTTCTGACGTGTTACAGACCAGGTGCTTCTCACAGATTGCCTGCACAACGTCTTGACTTACTCCACCTCCAGGGTCAGCCAGATGTGTTTGGGTGAACTGGCGTATACGCTCTTGTTCTTTCTGGGACAGCAGATCATTAGACAGTTCTCCGTGGGGTCTTCTGGAAAGACCATCTGCATCACAGTTCTGCTTGCCTGCTCGATATTGGAGCTCGAAATTGAACGTGGACAGGGCTGCTAACCATCGGTAGCTGGTAGCATCCAGTTTTGCAGTGGTAAGAAGGTATGTCAGGGGGTTATTGTCGGTTACAACAGTGAACTGGCTCCCGTACAAGTAGTCATTAAACTTTTCTGTTACCGCCCACTTTAGAGCCAAAAATTCAAGCTTGTGAGCTGGGTAACGCGATTCACTACGGGACAACCCCCTACTGGCATAGGCAATCACTCTCATACAACCTTCCTGCTCTTGGTATAGGGCTGCCCCAAGCCCCGTGGTGCTGGCATCAGTGTGAAGGACGTATGGCAACCTGGGATCAGCAAAACCGAGAACAGGAGCTGTAGTAAGTTTTTCTACGATGGCATTAAATGCAAGCTCGCAGGTGGAAGTCCAACGGTCGCCGAAGGGCTTCTTTGGATCATGGTACTCGTGAGTCTTCGTCTTGTGCTTGGCATTTTTGTGCAATGGCGGGTAACCAGAAGTCAAGTCGGTGAGGGGTTTAACTATGCTAGAGTAGCCCTTTATAAATCGTCTGTAGTACCCTGAAAAACCAAGGAAAGATCTCAGCTCTTTCAAACCTTGAGGTTTTGGCCATGTTTTCAGGGCTTCCACTTTTCCAGAGTCAGTCTCCACTCCGTTACGAGACACAACATGTCCCAGGTACTTAACTGACGTCTGAAAGAATTTGCATTTCTCTGGAGAGAGTTTTAGGCCGTATTCCTTCAGGCGGTTTAAGACTCTCATCAACCTTGTCTCATGTTCTTCCAAGGTCTTGGAAAAAACTATGATGTCATCGAGGAACACAAGGACTTCCTTCAAGTTCATGTCGCCCATACATTTTTCCATCAAACGTTGGAACGTACTGGGAGCATTTGTAACACCTTGTGGCATGCGATTGAACTCCCAGAATCCTAGGGGGCACACAAAGGCTGTTTTGGGTTTGTCAGACTCTTCAACCTCAATCTGATAGTATCCAGATTTCAAGTCAAGGACTGAAAACCATTTGGATCCAGTGAGGGTAGAGAAGGTCTCTTCCAGGTTTGGAAGTGCGTAGGCATCTTTTACAGTCTGGAGATTAAGCTTTCTGTAATCAATACATAGACGGACATCTCCATTCTTTTTCTTTACTACTACTATGGGTGAAGAGAACGGGGACTCTGATTCGCGGATCACTCCAGCTTGAAGTAGCTCTTGCAGATGCTTACGGACAGCTTCCAGGTCATGAGGATGTATGGGACGAACCCTGTGCTTAAAGGGGGTTCCATCTGAGAGCTTGATTTGGTGCTTTACTTGATCAGTTCTTCCAAAATCGAGTTCATTCTGGGCGAAGACTTCAGGCATACTGTCCAGTTTGCGTGTAATGCGCTCCCTCCACTCAGTAGGGATTGGGGAGTCATCGAAGTTAAACATCAGATTTGACTTTTGAGCAGGATCAGATTTTGGTGTAATCACACTATGCTCTTGAGAAATAACTTTCTGAAAGGCACTGAGTTCACCAATAATACACCCTTGAGGGATGATTACTTCATGTTCTGACTCATTGGTAAGTACTACTGGTACCTTGTATGGCTGTTTAGTAGGCAGATCAATAAGGCAGGTATTCACCAGTAATCCACCTGGCAAGGAGGACACAGAAGGGTGCTCCAAGACAATAGACGTCTCGGTAGTGAACCTATTTACACTGACACAACCTTCCAGGACTACAGTTCGGCCTGCTGGCACTAACTGGGGACCTTTGCCGTGCATTTTCACTAGCCCAAGGTTACCATTCTTTGTTTGTTTCTGCCTTAATGCAAGGACCTTTAGTACTGCCTTATAGCCTTGTGCGGTCGGCTGCTGCATCTCAGAAGCGGTTTCAGAACAGGTCTCATACAATACATCAAGTGTGTTGGTACCCACCAGTACAAGTGGTTTAGAAGCAGCACGAATGTCTGGGACTACTAAAGCAAGTGTTGACACCTCAATGTCTATCCCAAGGAACTCTTTGGGAAAGGTGACGCTTAGCTCGATGTATCCCAAATAAGGCACAGACTGGCCGTTGGCTCCCTCAACTTCTAACAGGTTAAACAATGGCTCGATCTCATATCCAGACAGGTGTTGTTGAAAGAACGATTGAGGGACCGTAGTGACTTGTGAGCCTGTATCAAGTAAACAGTTGACAGTGTTTCCTTCTATTTTCACTTGTGCTGTGCTCTTTGTACCTATTAAGCCTTTGGGTAGCTTGAAATGGCTATCTTTCGTGTGAGACAGTTTAAGTATGGCACGGTTTTTGGCAGTCACTTTAGGTTTGTTTTCATTGGGACGTGGTTGACCATCTACAGTTCTTGTCTGCCCCTCGACAGGAACTGACTTCAGTTTAAAGGAGATGCAAGAACGTTTTGCGTTTCCCATAACTGTTGTCGCTGTCTCAGTTCCTTTCTTTTTGCTGCTACTAGTGCAGGGTTAGCATCAGCCTCGCAGGTGGCAACAATATGCCCATCCTCACCACAGCGAAAACAGTACCATGGCTTTGGCTTGGAATGTGTGCTTTGATGCGAAGATAAGTTGGATTCTGTGTTTGCATGGTCAGGTTTTTGAGTTTCTGTCACTTTCAAGGGTTCCCTCTTAGAAGAGGTTGTATTTTTCTTTTTTATAAGTGATGTTAACTGACTTTTCAGGTCGGCAACTTGTTTTCTGAGCTCATTCATGCTATTTGCTTCACATCTAGCATGGGTTTCATCACAATCACACACACTTTGTTCATGCAGCACAGCTCTCTGCTTTGTGACACCTAAGTGCCGTTTCATTCTCGTAGCCTTGGCCTCTTGTCTATCTTCTTCCGTACGCAACAGCAACAGCAGTTCCGCAAATGATGGGGGATTCTGTTTTTTGCGTTCTAGATGGAGGTCAGCTAGCAGGTTGTTGTCCCAGCAACCTCTACAAAACTGTTTTAGAAGGTGCTTGTCTACCTCTTGCATTGTGACGCCTCCTCTGCGCACAGCATTATTCAGAGCCACTTGAAGGCGTTGCAGGTAGGTGGAAGGTTTTTCTCCAGAGTCTTGTAGCGTGTTCATAAACCGTACAAACAGTTCTTCCCCATCTTCGACTGTGGAGAATGCAGAGTCTAACATTTGCAGATATGCTGAAGGTGGAGCTTCTGGACCAAGATGTCGGATGATATCAGATGCTGGAACAAGAAGGCTCTCAAGAATCTTACGAGATTTTTCAAGGTCAGAGACAGACGTGTCTTTCATCATCAAGTCAACATGGGAACGCCATGTATCATAATCTGCTTCAGAGTAAGGTCTGGGAATCTTCCCAGAAAAAGTTCTTAATCTCAAGGTAGGATGTGAGTGTGAGGGTTTGTCCTCACTTCGAACTATGTGCTCCACCACTATCTTTTGTACTTCAGATGGGTAAAGCTCACTGGGACTAAGAGTAAGAGGTGTCTGTGATCTGGGTAAAGAAGCAGACGTCGCACTCTGGTCAACATCTGATAGGTCAGGTTTACTGGAAGGAGGAGTATCAACAGCCAGCTGTGGTGGAATCCCCTGTGGACTGGGCTCAGGGTTCTTTGTGTGTTGAGGAGGAGTGTAATGTTCACTGGTTGCAACACCCTCAATAGACTTCTCTATTTGTGACATCACCTCTTTTAGTACCTCTTCAAAATTCTTTCCACTCAACTTGGCTATTCCTTTCAGCTCATCCAGATATGTCTGAGTGACATTACACCCTATTTTTTGTGTGTAGACACCAGACAGAGTTTGTACGTGGTATGTGACATCTGGATTATCTAACAGTGGGTGACTATAGGGTAAAATAGTATCTAATGCTTTTAAGGCGGTGCCATAGTTATACTCTACTATCAGGTTTGTATGCAACTCAGATGCTGGGTTATCTATGCTAACAATCCTATGTATTGAACCATATTTTTTCAAAAAGTCTATAATCTGTTCATCTTTCTCTGATCCTGTTAACCCACTCACTAGAACAGCATTTGGAACTTTAACACTTAATTTATCAACAAGATCCATCTTGTTTCAATACAAGCGTTGCTAGAAAATCTATGACATTATGGTGGATATTCCGGATATATTGTTTGGTAACAATCAGGCTCCTGGCTGGCTCGCCAAGTTTTATGTAACCCTTTTTACTAGAAGGTACGAAATATAATAACGGTAGACCTACACTAGATACAATATTCACTGGGCTAAATGAATCAGAAGTTCTAGAAATCGACTACAGAGCCCAGATTGACCAAACAATACACCAGAAACGACTCGTGACACAATATTTCCTTTTTGGAAGTGAAACACTTCCTTTTAGTAAATGGATATGTAGAAATAAGAAAATAAACATAGAAAAGCTATTACCCGGGTAAGTACAAAATAAACCTTATCGACATATAAAATCTACAAATTCAAGGTACCATACAGTTCAATACAATACAAATGTATACACAGAATCAGTCACTTTTATTAGTGACAATTAACTCAGTCCTTGTGTTAACCACACATCAACCAGAACAAGAGGACAGTCTGGTTTACACCGCTTTCAAGGTATGAGTCCTACCGCACTGTTGAGTGAGTTGGGGAATGTGGTAATACAAAGTCTGTTAGATCCAGGGTTCCAATCTTCTGCATGCGAATTTAGTTCGCTCCATTGGGTTGTGGCTCGCCATCTAATATTCAATGTGTTCCAAGTTCCAAATAGATCCCAAAAACCTGACCTATAGTGAATAAGGTCAGAACTCACATTCAAGCTTCTAATATGAAATAGTGGACCACAAAATAAAAGCTAGAATATATATTGTCAATCTCATTGTACTCTACATTACTTGAAGAATAATAATTATAACTTATAAACATCAGCAATTACAAATTCCATTACCTACAAGAACACAGTGGCATGAAAATGTAGTTACCAAAATAACTTCTAACTCAATTTAAGAGTAATCAAATATTATTTGATTCCTTCACAAGGCAACTGGCATGAAGTAGCCACACCGATACCAGAAAACACGTGCTTTGTGCCCTGCGCCATGTAATGGCAGCCTACAGTCACATGCACTAAACATCTCATTTAACAAAAGTACAGATTTAAGGTGCTTAAAACAACCAAATTAACCATTCGGTTTAACAGATAAAATATTGATTACTTTGCTAAATATATATACATATTACATTGCACAACATTACGTTTTCACTTAGCAGTAGCACAGCTAACACTTTTAGCATAAGCGAATGGCATTCGTTCATTATATTAGTTAGCATTAGCAGCTAGTGACGATTAACTTCAGCAATCAAAAAGTGTCTCACCAATGCGGGTATTTTCTCAACAACCAGCGACGATAATGTCCTCTGGTTGTCCTCACATGGGGGGGGATTATGTTTTAAGAAATTATAAAACTTTAACCAACTTATTTTGTAAACTTATTTATCTCTCTCGGACTTAAGAGTTTTCTCGTCACAGCAGCTATGCTCTTTCGTGCTCGGCTCAAAAAGAAATCAGAACGCTTCGCGCGTAGTGCTTGTCAGCTCACGTAATGTAACTGACGCCTGATTGGATAGCCGTTTCAGTTCACAGGTCAAACGTTTAAACCAACTGGAAATTAGTATTTTACACATTTTGTGTTATCTTTATCAAATATAATTGTCTGTTTATTTATCCTCAATATGCATCCATACAATATTGCAAATTCCTATTTTTTAATACTGACAGCTTATTGCTTATGTGTAGCTTATTTAACCTGGGTTACACCCTCCCTCCTTGAAGGTAAGCACGTCCCTGTGCATGGGAGCGGCTGTTTAGTAACAGGCTTGGAGAATGGGCTCAGGTAAGAGTTTGAGTCTTTGGCCTCCAGCAAAGCATCAGTGAAAGCCATGCTCAAACCTTGGAACAGGGACTGAACGATTGATATCAGTGGGTTCCCATAGTCTGAGTACTGAAGTCTTTCAGGTTTTACTCTGTTTCTCATTGAACGTCGGAGAGCACTTTCTTCTCCGCCAAGTTCAGTGTCTTCATCTGGCACTGCATCATTAGTTTCTTCTGAAACATTCTCAATCTCTTTTTCCTTTTCTTTTGCAAGAACATCCATTTCAGGAGTTTGTGGGGTTCCCTCGGCAGAAGGTTCATCAGCAGACTCAGGGACTTCCAAAGGTAAGTACGCATCGGTTGATTCCACAGTCATTATTTCTTTTTCAGGCATCTCGTCAGCAATAGAAGGTGAGTATTGACTTTCAGCAGAAGTGAGTTGAATACCGGGTAGGCCTCTTACTTCTACACTGCGTGAATTATCAGAGAGGTTGTCAGGTAGGTATTCATCACACTCAGGAGCAACCACAGGTAGGTCATGTTCAGCTACTTTTTCCTCTACTCTCTTTTGAAAGGTTGACTCAGGGCAGTTGGCTGCTCTAGGGATTTCATAAACAAGTGTAAATCTAGAGTTTTCCATGGCAGGTTGTTCACTGACCCACTCGTATGGAAGATCATCCTCAGATTCCGAACACACATTTACATTCTCTGCTTCTTCCACGGACCGCCGTGTTCTTGGCTTATGTGGTTTTGGCAAAGCAGGCTCTTCAACTTGCAATGGTAGAGAGCCACAGGGGAGTAGGAGGTCTCTATGAAGAGTTCGCAGTGGACCACCTTTGTTCTCTGGTCTGAGAGTGTAGACCGGAAGAGCTCCAGCTTGCTTCACAACTACATAGACATCTGACTCCCATTTATCAGCAAGTTTATGCTTGCCACGCAAGCGAACAGCTCTCACCAATACTCTGTCACCCGCTTCTAACTTAGAGGCAGTTACATGTCTATCAAATCTTGCCTTGTTCTTGTCTGCTGTCTTTTGGGCATTTTGGGTGGCTATCTTATAGCTCTCTTCCAGATGAGATTTAAGATTTTGAACATACTGCGAGTGAGACTTGTATTCACCATCTTTCAAGGGTAATCCAAATGCCAGGTCAACAGGCAACCTTGGTTGGCGACCGAACATTAGTTCATAGGGCGTGAACCCTGTTACATCATTCTTTGTACAGTTGTATGCGTGCACTAGAGGTTTCACAAAGTTTCTCCATTGTGATTTGTCTTTATTTTCCAGTGTTCCTAGCATGTTTAGCAATGTCCTATTAAAACGTTCGACTGGATTCCCTCTGGGATGGTACGGAGTAGTACGTATTTTATGGATACCGGCGACTTTGCACAGTTCCTTGATGGTGTGTGACTCAAAGTTAGGTCCTTGATCGCTGTGCAAGCGTTCTGGAAATCCATAATGAATTATATAATTGTCCCAAAGACATTTTGCGACAGTCTGGGCCTTCTGGTTTGGTGTTGGAATGGCAACAGCATATTTTGTGAAGTGATCTGTGATCACGAGAATATCCTTGATATTACTTCTGTCAGGTTCTAGAGACAAGAAGTCCATGCAAACCAGCTCTAGTGGCCTGGTGGATCGTATATTCACCAGCGGTGCAGCTTTTTCTGGCTGTGCTTTTCTGCGAATGCACCGGTCACATGTCTTAACTTTTCTCTCCACATCAGCTGCCATCTTTGGCCAGTAGAATCTGGTTCTCACTAAATCTATGGTACGCTCAATACCTAGGTGACCCATATCATTGTGAAGGCTTTGGAGAACACCAGCTCGGAGCTCTTCAGGTAAGACAAGTTGATATGTGACTCTGCCACTGTCTTGGCGTCTTCGATATAGAACGTGATTGCGCAGTTCAAGACGTTTCCATTCCCTTAGGAGGAAAGGGACATCAGGAAGCTCTTTTCTAACTGTTGGGGGTAGTCTTTCTCCACTCTCCATTTGGATTATAATCTCTCGGAGGCAAGGATCAGCTCGTTGTTTGTCTATGATATCTTTCTCAGACAGGTGGGGAAGGACAGGTGAACCACCATACTGCTCTTCATTCACAAAACTGTCAGGTAAGGCCTCAGGAGAGATTGCTAGTGACTGCACCAGAGTTATAACTCCATCACTATCTCTGCATTCTTCTGACGTGTTACAGACCAGGTGCTTCTCACAGATTGCCTGCACAACGTCTTGACTTACTCCACCTCCAGGGTCAGCCAGATGTGTTTGGGTGAACTGGCGTATACGCTCTTGTTCTTTCTGGGACAGCAGATCATTAGACAGTTCTCCGTGGGGTCTTCTGGAAAGACCATCTGCATCACAGTTCTGCTTGCCTGCTCGATATTGGAGCTCGAAATTGAACGTGGACAGGGCTGCTAACCATCGGTAGCTGGTAGCATCCAGTTTTGCAGTGGTAAGAAGGTATGTCAGGGGGTTATTGTCGGTTACAACAGTGAACTGGCTCCCGTACAAGTAGTCATTAAACTTTTCTGTTACCGCCCACTTTAGAGCCAAAAATTCAAGCTTGTGAGCTGGGTAACGCGATTCACTACGGGACAACCCCCTACTGGCATAGGCAATCACTCTCATACAACCTTCCTGCTCTTGGTATAGGGCTGCCCCAAGCCCCGTGGTGCTGGCATCAGTGTGAAGGACGTATGGCAACCTGGGATCAGCAAAACCGAGAACAGGAGCTGTAGTAAGTTTTTCTACGATGGCATTAAATGCAAGCTCGCAGGTGGAAGTCCAACGGTCGCCGAAGGGCTTCTTTGGATCATGGTACTCGTGAGTCTTCGTCTTGTGCTTGGCATTTTTGTGCAATGGCGGGTAACCAGAAGTCAAGTCGGTGAGGGGTTTAACTATGCTAGAGTAGCCCTTTATAAATCGTCTGTAGTACCCTGAAAAACCAAGGAAAGATCTCAGCTCTTTCAAACCTTGAGGTTTTGGCCATGTTTTCAGGGCTTCCACTTTTCCAGAGTCAGTCTCCACTCCGTTACGAGACACAACATGTCCCAGGTACTTAACTGACGTCTGAAAGAATTTGCATTTCTCTGGAGAGAGTTTTAGGCCGTATTCCTTCAGGCGGTTTAAGACTCTCATCAACCTTGTCTCATGTTCTTCCAAGGTCTTGGAAAAAACTATGATGTCATCGAGGAACACAAGGACTTCCTTCAAGTTCATGTCGCCCATACATTTTTCCATCAAACGTTGGAACGTACTGGGAGCATTTGTAACACCTTGTGGCATGCGATTGAACTCCCAGAATCCTAGGGGGCACACAAAGGCTGTTTTGGGTTTGTCAGACTCTTCAACCTCAATCTGATAGTATCCAGATTTCAAGTCAAGGACTGAAAACCATTTGGATCCAGTGAGGGTAGAGAAGGTCTCTTCCAGGTTTGGAAGTGCGTAGGCATCTTTTACAGTCTGGAGATTAAGCTTTCTGTAATCAATACATAGACGGACATCTCCATTCTTTTTCTTTACTACTACTATGGGTGAAGAGAACGGGGACTCTGATTCGCGGATCACTCCAGCTTGAAGTAGCTCTTGCAGATGCTTACGGACAGCTTCCAGGTCATGAGGATGTATGGGACGAACCCTGTGCTTAAAGGGGGTTCCATCTGAGAGCTTGATTTGGTGCTTTACTTGATCAGTTCTTCCAAAATCGAGTTCATTCTGGGCGAAGACTTCAGGCATACTGTCCAGTTTGCGTGTAATGCGCTCCCTCCACTCAGTAGGGATTGGGGAGTCATCGAAGTTAAACATCAGATTTGACTTTTGAGCAGGATCAGATTTTGGTGTAATCACACTATGCTCTTGAGAAATAACTTTCTGAAAGGCACTGAGTTCACCAATAATACACCCTTGAGGGATGATTACTTCATGTTCTGACTCATTGGTAAGTACTACTGGTACCTTGTATGGCTGTTTAGTAGGCAGATCAATAAGGCAGGTATTCACCAGTAATCCACCTGGCAAGGAGGACACAGAAGGGTGCTCCAAGACAATAGACGTCTCGGTAGTGAACCTATTTACACTGACACAACCTTCCAGGACTACAGTTCGGCCTGCTGGCACTAACTGGGGACCTTTGCCGTGCATTTTCACTAGCCCAAGGTTACCATTCTTTGTTTGTTTCTGCCTTAATGCAAGGACCTTTAGTACTGCCTTATAGCCTTGTGCGGTCGGCTGCTGCATCTCAGAAGCGGTTTCAGAACAGGTCTCATACAATACATCAAGTGTGTTGGTACCCACCAGTACAAGTGGTTTAGAAGCAGCACGAATGTCTGGGACTACTAAAGCAAGTGTTGACACCTCAATGTCTATCCCAAGGAACTCTTTGGGAAAGGTGACGCTTAGCTCGATGTATCCCAAATAAGGCACAGACTGGCCGTTGGCTCCCTCAACTTCTAACAGGTTAAACAATGGCTCGATCTCATATCCAGACAGGTGTTGTTGAAAGAACGATTGAGGGACCGTAGTGACTTGTGAGCCTGTATCAAGTAAACAGTTGACAGTGTTTCCTTCTATTTTCACTTGTGCTGTGCTCTTTGTACCTATTAAGCCTTTGGGTAGCTTGAAATGGCTATCTTTCGTGTGAGACAGTTTAAGTATGGCACGGTTTTTGGCAGTCACTTTAGGTTTGTTTTCATTGGGACGTGGTTGACCATCTACAGTTCTTGTCTGCCCCTCGACA
Organism: Aplochiton taeniatus; assembly: GCA_017639675.1. NCBI lineage: Eukaryota > Metazoa > Chordata > Actinopteri > Galaxiiformes > Galaxiidae > Aplochiton > Aplochiton taeniatus. Next base: position 2,105,848 of record CM030175.1, read on the forward strand.
GGAACTGACTTCAGTTTAAAGGAGATGCAAGAACGTTTTGCGTTTCCCATAACTGTTGTCGCTGTCTCAGTTCCTTTCTTTTTGCTGCTACTAGTGCAGGGTTAGCATCAGCCTCGCAGGTGGCAACAATATGCCCATCCTCACCACAGCGAAAACAGTACCATGGCTTTGGCTTGGAATGTGTGCTTTGATGCGAAGATAAGTTGGATTCTGTGTTTGCATGGTCAGGTTTTTGAGTTTCTGTCACTTTCAAGGGTTCCCTCTTAGAAGAGGTTGTATTTTTCTTTTTTATAAGTGATGTTAACTGACTTTTCAGGTCGGCAACTTGTTTTCTGAGCTCATTCATGCTATTTGCTTCACATCTAGCATGGGTTTCATCACAATCACACACACTTTGTTCATGCAGCACAGCTCTCTGCTTTGTGACACCTAAGTGCCGTTTCATTCTCGTAGCCTTGGCCTCTTGTCTATCTTCTTCCGTACGCAACAGCAACAGCAGTTCCGCAAATGATGGGGGATTCTGTTTTTTGCGTTCTAGATGGAGGTCAGCTAGCAGGTTGTTGTCCCAGCAACCTCTACAAAACTGTTTTAGAAGGTGCTTGTCTACCTCTTGCATTGTGACGCCTCCTCTGCGCACAGCATTATTCAGAGCCACTTGAAGGCGTTGCAGGTAGGTGGAAGGTTTTTCTCCAGAGTCTTGTAGCGTGTTCATAAACCGTACAAACAGTTCTTCCCCATCTTCGACTGTGGAGAATGCAGAGTCTAACATTTGCAGATATGCTGAAGGTGGAGCTTCTGGACCAAGATGTCGGATGATATCAGATGCTGGAACAAGAAGGCTCTCAAGAATCTTACGAGATTTTTCAAGGTCAGAGACAGACGTGTCTTTCATCATCAAGTCAACATGGGAACGCCATGTATCATAATCTGCTTCAGAGTAAGGTCTGGGAATCTTCCCAGAAAAAGTTCTTAATCTCAAGGTAGGATGTGAGTGTGAGGGTTTGTCCTCACTTCGAACTATGTGCTCCACCACTATCTTTTGTACTTCAGATGGGTAAAGCTCACTGGGACTAAGAGTAAGAGGTGTCTGTGATCTGGGTAAAGAAGCAGACGTCGCACTCTGGTCAACATCTGATAGGTCAGGTTTACTGGAAGGAGGAGTATCAACAGCCAGCTGTGGTGGAATCCCCTGTGGACTGGGCTCAGGGTTCTTTGTGTGTTGAGGAGGAGTGTAATGTTCACTGGTTGCAACACCCTCAATAGACTTCTCTATTTGTGACATCACCTCTTTTAGTACCTCTTCAAAATTCTTTCCACTCAACTTGGCTATTCCTTTCAGCTCATCCAGATATGTCTGAGTGACATTACACCCTATTTTTTGTGTGTAGACACCAGACAGAGTTTGTACGTGGTATGTGACATCTGGATTATCTAACAGTGGGTGACTATAGGGTAAAATAGTATCTAATGCTTTTAAGGCGGTGCCATAGTTATACTCTACTATCAGGTTTGTATGCAACTCAGATGCTGGGTTATCTATGCTAACAATCCTATGTATTGAACCATATTTTTTCAAAAAGTCTATAATCTGTTCATCTTTCTCTGATCCTGTTAACCCACTCACTAGAACAGCATTTGGAACTTTAACACTTAATTTATCAACAAGATCCATCTTGTTTCAATACAAGCGTTGCTAGAAAATCTATGACATTATGGTGGATATTCCGGATATATTGTTTGGTAACAATCAGGCTCCTGGCTGGCTCGCCAAGTTTTATGTAACCCTTTTTACTAGAAGGTACGAAATATAATAACGGTAGACCTACACTAGATACAATATTCACTGGGCTAAATGAATCAGAAGTTCTAGAAATCGACTACAGAGCCCAGATTGACCAAACAATACACCAGAAACGACTCGTGACACAATATTTCCTTTTTGGAAGTGAAACACTTCCTTTTAGTAAATGGATATGTAGAAATAAGAAAATAAACATAGAAAAGCTATTACCCGGGTAAGTACAAAATAAACCTTATCGACATATAAAATCTACAAATTCAAGGTACCATACAGTTCAATACAATACAAATGTATACACAGAATCAGTCACTTTTATTAGTGACAATTAACTCAGTCCTTGTGTTAACCACACATAAACCAGAACAAGAGGACAGTCTGGTTTACACCGCTTTCAAGGTATGAGTCCTACCGCACTGTTGAGTGAGTTGGGGAATGTGGTAATACAAAGTCTGTTAGATCCAGGGTTCCAATCTTCTGCATCCGAATTTAGTTCGCTCCATTGGGTTGTGGCTCGCCATCTAATATTCAATGTGTTCCAAGTTCCAAGTAGATCCCAAAAACCTGACCTATAGTGAATAAGGTCAGAACTCACATTCAAGCTTCTAATATGAAATAGTGGACCACAAAATAAAAGCTAGAATATATATTGTCAATCTCATTGTACTCTACATTACTTGAAGAAGAATAATTATAACTTATAAACATCAGCAATTACAAATTCCATTACCTACAAGAACACAGTGGCATGAAAATGTAGTTACCAAAATAACTTCTAACTCAATTCAAGAGTAATCAAATATTATTTGATTCCTTCACAAGGCAACTGGCATGAAGTAGCCACACCGATACCAGAAAACACGTGCTTTGTGCCCTGCGCCATGTAATGGCAGCCTACAGTCACATGCACTAAACATCTCATTTAACAAAAGTACAGATTTAAGGTGCTTAAAACAACCAAATTAACCATTCGGTTTAACAGATAAAATATTGATTACTTTGCTAAATATATATACATATTACATTGCACAACATTACGTTTTCACTTAGCAGTAGCATAGCTAACACTTTTAGCATAAGCGAATGGCATTCGTTCATTATATTAGTTAGCATTAGCAGCTAGTGACGATTAACTTCAGCAATCAAAAAGTGTCTCACCAATGCGGGTATTTTCTCAACAACCAGCGACGATAATGTCCTCTGGTTGTCCTCACATGGGGGGGGATTATGTTTTAAGAAATTATAAAACTTTAACCAACTTATTTTGTAAACTTATTTATCTCTCTCGGACTTAAGAGTTTTCTCGTCACAGCAGCTATGCTCTTTCGTGCTCGGCTCAAAAAGAAATCAGAACGCTTCGCGCGTAGTGCTTGTCAGCTCACGTAATGTAACTGACGCCTGATTGGATAGCCGTTTCAGTTCACAGGTCAAACGTTTAAACCAACTGGAAATTAGTATTTTACACATTTTGTGTTATCTTTATCAAATATAATTGTCTGTTTATTTATCCTCAATATGCATCCATACAATATTGCAAATTCCTATTTTTTAATACTGACAGCTTATTGCTTATGTGTAGCTTATTTAACCTGGGTTACACATGCATCAATAAAACATTCTATTTTTTAAACATTGTAATTTTGGTCGTTTTCCTGTTCACATTATAGACACACGTCATTGAATATCAGGGTGCCAAATGTAATTTATGTCTGTTCAGTAAAGACATCAAAACAATACTGATGATCATAAAGGATTTTATTAAAATATTAAAATAGTGTATCAGTCAAGCCTGCATGACTCTAGTGATAGTATGCTACAGTATAGTGTGAAAAATAGTCCTGATAGATTAAGTATTCAAATGTAATCTTGTGAGACTGCAAGATATGTCTGTTCAGTGTTGACTGTCAGGAAAGATATACAGATGATTAAAAAAAGTTTTTATTCAAATATCAAAAAGCGTTAATAGTATAACTCATGAATTCATCACTACACCGATAATATAATCGTGTGAAATATTGTCCTATGATAGATCTAATATTAGAATCTTGTAGCATAAAGAAACAGATCGTCATAGAAAGAGAGAGAGAGTTTGAAGGAGAGCAGCCGAGTAGAACCAGTGGAAGTCCCAGTGAGTGTGGTCAGGTCAGGGCTGGGAACACTGGTCTCTCCTCAGTGTCTCTGAGAGCGGAGGCTGGGAGCCCTGGCTGGCCTCACAGGTCACAGAGCCCACCTTCCTCCACTGGTCTGCAGGGAGGCTCAGGGTGCTGCTCCAGCTGTAGTGGCCGTCCTGACCCAGGACCCCGGGGCTCCTGGTCTCCTCCCAGCTGCTGCTGCTGCTGCTGCTGCCGTCCACCTTCCAGCCCAGCCTCCAGCCTGAGGGGAAGCCCTTGTTGGCCAGGCACATGAGGGTGGCCTTCCCCTGCTGCAGCTCCATGCTGGAGGGGGGCAGCACCGTCAGGGTGGGACGGACATCACCTAGGAGACGGGAGGAGACGGCTGTTAATCTATCACATGACGTGATGTAGTGATGTGGCAGTTTGACATCTTGGCTGTGAGAAAGTCTTTGTTCCTCTTTTAGTGAGTTTCTGTCCTCAGACAGTTCATCTGCTTCACCAGATTTAGCGACCTTTCTCACTTCCCTTTAACCCTGTCATGCATATCACATATCAGAAAATTGTCTCTTACATGGAAATAAAATATATATTATTATTATATATACATCTTAAAAATCGAAATGTATTTCAGTTGTCTAAGCACTCTATTTTCATTCATATTTGTATTTTGAAAACTAAGCACTGATAAAACTGCGATATACCAAAATTCCACCAAATTTAAACTAAAGTTTTCAAATCTTGTTAAATGTTTGTTAAAAATAAGAATAGCCAGTGGTGTAAATAAGACAACACAATTAAACCCTAATTGTATCAATGTAAATACATACATTAACGTCAACTTACTTCCAATATCCAGGCTAGTGCCTCCACCAAAAGTGTACGACAGTGATACAAAGTCATAGAACGGCCGTACAAAAACCTCTGACACTTAACAGACGCTTATTTCCCATTTAAAACCTACTATATTTTTAACTGATCAGAATTCAACATTTCACTACAGTCGGAAATACTTTTACCTATTTAATAATGCTATTATTCCCTTATTGATTTTTCTTAAAATCCTTTAATTAGACCATCACCTAAAACTAAATTCCACTTAGTTCTTTATACAAACGCATACTTTATGTATAATTACAATGCATCCCTAATAGCTTTGTTTTTAAGATAAATTCAGAAAGACTTACTTCCAATATCCAGTCTGGTGCCTCCACCAAAAGTCCACCACAGTGATACAAACTCATAGAACGGCCGTACAAAAACCTCTGACACTTAAGAGACACGGCTCTCTAACACTTTATAATCCCATTCCCTGAAAAATATCACTCACATGCTGGAACGAGTAGACATCTTGTCAAGGCTCTTTATAGTATTTTCCTCAAATATTTATAAAAAATAAAATGCAGTTAAAACAAAACATTGTGTTGTCTTCAAATGAATTAGCCTGTATGCCAAATATTCCTAATAATAACTAACTGACTAACTGAACATAAAAAATGAAATAACATACTTCAGTAAGCTTCCTAATAAATGTAACTATTTATTCATGTGAACAGTGAATTAAATGATTCCACATAGAAATAGCATATCCAGAGTAGGACAGTTCCTGTTTGAGTCAGGAGTAGTGTTTCAGTAGTGTTTCCATAGAGAGACACTTTGCATCAGCAGCACATGCTCCAGTGCTCTGGGAGTGTTTATAGTCCTGTGAGATGAACTCTGGAGGACTGAGAGCTGATCTTCAGGACAATACAACCTGCAGACAGACAGACAGTCACCATGACTACATTGATATCCACTTTTATCTGGACTCTCCTTTGCTGTAGGGTTTCAGGTAAAACACAATAATTGTTCATGTTTCAACGAGACTAGACTGTTCTCTGTCTCTCTGTGCAGTTTAATAAATGTTCTTAATGTATAAACAGTATTTGAACGTACCAATGTTCTCTCCTCCTCAGAGTCCAGAGGTCAGGTGACAGTGACTCAGCCTGAAGCTGTGAGTTCATCTCCAGGAGCCACGGCAACACTCCGCTGTCAGACCAGTCCTGCAGTTTACAACAATGATTTCTTAGCCTGGTACCACCAGAGACCAGGAGGAGCTCCTAAACTTCTCATATACTGGGCTAATAGATTACAGTCAGGGGTTCCAGCTCGTTTCAGTGGCAGTGGATCTGGGAGTGACTTCACTCTGACCATCAGTGGAGTCCAGGCTGAAGATGCAGGAGTTTACTACTGTCAGAGTGCCCATTCTATCAGTAGTAACTGGGTGTTGACACAGTGATAGAGAGCCGTACAAAAACCTCCCTCAGTCAGACTGAACAGAGACTGCACTGCTGCAGCTGGGACCTACTGCAGGTGCTGACACGGCTCACTGAGGAGACATACTGGAGTGAACACACACACACACACACACACACGCACACACACACACACAAAGATCACCTTATCATAAATGTTTCGTCTGAGATGCTGTGAAGGCGGAATCGTTTTATTTTATTTTTTTTATTTACTTGACGCCGGCAAAGCTGAAGAACAACTTATTTAAATATTATAGCCTTGTCTGTACAGTAAATACAAGAGTATATCACGTAAGGTAGGAGCATACATTAGGTGACAGTATGAAAGTTACAGTAATCCTTAAAAATGGGTGCAGTGCACACATTGTCCAGTCATTTATAATGATGATGATACATAACCATTTCATTCACAGTATTTTGGACATTCCTGGAGAGTGGGCCAGGTAGTAAACAGTTAGTTCACTTTGACTTGGTTGGCCTGCCAAAACAGAGATCAGAGTTTGGTTCAATCTGTTTTGTTTGAATTTACAAACATCATATAGATAAGCCCTTCTCAAGCGGACCAAGTTAATGAACAGCACGGTGACAATCAGGAGTCCACCAGCCAGCACACCTACAGTCACCTTCAGGATATCCAACAGGATTACACCTTATGGAGACAGATGGAGAGTTAGACAGCCAGCACACCTACAGTCACCTTCAGGACATCCAGCAGGATTACACCTTATGGGGACAGATTTCAAATGTGCGAAATGCTTTCCATACATATTCAGAATGACCCCCCCCCCCCCCTCAACCCAAACCCCTCTTCCACCCCCCTCTTCATTCTTTCAGCAATCAATAACTCCATCTGCTGCTGCAAAGTGCATAACAAAAGGAAGTGTCTCTGATAAGGGTGGAGACTGTTGATAAAATGGAGGAATGTCATTAGACTCAATGAGACAGTTACAGGGAAAGGTGACCTGATCACCAGGTAAACCTTGTGGTTATGGTGGCCTTGGTGTTTGAACTGGTGAACTGTCCCTTTAGTGTCCTGTGTGTTACAGTTGTTTTCGATTGCTTTAGCACGATTTTGAAAACAGGGCCCGGTTTTTCAAAACACCACACACACAATTAGCACAATCACACACACAATTAGCAGAACACCTGAGATCCTTTTTCAAAATGAAACACTCTTGTAAAAATGATACACTCATTTATAAAAACTATATTTTGTTACCATATGAAACACGTTTCATATGACTTCATTCTGTTTGAACCAGTTACACACTACACTTTGAACCAACAACTCTACTTCTCAGTGATTAGAGTGTTGTAAGTGATGAAAAAGTACAAATATACAATAAATTCACCAAACACTATACTAGACCAATGCTGCAGACTGATGAAAATATGATTTATCGATAATAACCAATAATGTTGGCTTGCATTTCTCTGAGCCTGATAACATTAATTGGCCCAAACCATGTTTATGATCTGTCTCTCTTGTTCTTATATGGGCCCCTTTCCTCCTTGGCGTTCTCGACCCTCAATCCTATGTAGAAATAAACACATGTAACCTACTGTAAACTGTCACAGGAAGGGCTATCTAAAGTGCTAATATGGTGCATACAATAAGCAGATGATTACTGTAACTGTAGACAGATTTATTTTTACCTGTTTTCTTGTTGAAATGTCTTAATGACAGAGTCCACTGTATATCTGCTAAGATTGGGCTGAACTCTTCGTCCACCCTCCCTCAGCATCAATCCGTGGTTCACGACATGGTCAACTAGTGCTGTGATTATAATATACATATATATATATATATACATATTACATATATATACATACATATATACATATACATGGTCAACTAGTGCTGTGAATATAATATACATATATATATACATATTACATATATATACATACATATATACATATACATGGTCAACTAGTGCTGTGAGAATTATATTTGATAAGTTTGGTCCTCTTCTTCTTTGAACACGTTCTCCTCCTGCGCCAGGTCTTCCTCTTCCTCTACCTCCACCTCAGCCTCTACGTCTGGCACGGCCTCCGCCTCTTCCTCTACCTCCTTCTCCTCCTCCTCCTCTTCCTCTACCTCCTTCTCCTCCTCCTCCACCTCAGCCTCTACCTCTGGCACGGCCTCCGCCTCTTCCTCTACCTCCTTCTCCTCCTCCTCCTCCTCTTCCTCTACCTCCACCTCAGCCTCTACCTCTGGCACGGCCTCCGCCTCTTCCTCTACCTCCTTCTCCTTCTTCTCCTTCTCCTCCTCCTCCCTGGATTCCCCCTCTCACCCTCACTCTTCTTCTTCTGACTCCTTCCATTTTGGTTGAAGACAGGTGAACTCACCTGCTGCATTTTTATAGTGCTTAAACCTGATTGGTGTGTCTACAATTAAGCAATCGTGTGTTTGCTCACCTGATGCCTGTGTTTAACCATTTGGCTCATAGGTGTGTGAATTTGACAGTCAGTGCTTTGGAATTGCAAGGAAGTGACATCATGATATAGTTCTGTGTCTAACGTATACAATTGTGTTTAGTGTTTTGCAAATCACTGTGAGTATTGTTTTGCAAAAAGTGACATTGTGGTTATAGTGGTGCAAATGTGGGCCGATGTTTTGCTCCTTGAGTGTAAGGTTTTGATAATTGCGTAATACTTTTGATTTGAGTGTTTATGCAATCGTACAAAACTGTAAAGGGATGAAATCAGTGACATCACAGGGAGGTGTTTGTGTCATCAAAGCCCTGGGTGGGAGGAGCTTGTTTGAGTGGTTTTGATTGGAGGTCCCTAAAAGCCAAAGGTTATGAATCAACAACGTGGCTCCTGATTGGGTGCTGAGGTGAGCTAACAGCTCAGACACAGAATGTCTCCTTCATTGACAGAGTTTATTTCCTGGGGTGAACATGGTTCTCTTTTTCTTATCCTCTTTGGTCCTGACTGGCGGTATAATCTTCTAAGGCATTCTTTATACTACGAGGTTATAAAGGAGACAACCAGAACTGGTACCCATGAAATATTATTGATGGGCTTATAGCGCCCTCGTGTGGACAAACTGATAAGTAAAGGTTCAATCTATTATGTTTATTAAACTGCTATGAATTAACAATGTGAATACTGGTGTAAATTAAACAATTGTGAAATACTACTGGCCTAGTTTCGATTTGCTTATTTTGTGCAAATGTATGTTATGTCTTCATACCTTCTTTGTATTGAGTGAGAGTCTAAGACTTGAGACGTCATGTTTAAAACCCTGTTTATAAGTGATTTTAAATAGCTATGAAATAAATATATTCAGCGCTAAATAATATGTTTCAAATATTGTGATTCATGTCAACAATGTTTATTACAAATGTCTGACAGAGTGAGACGGGGTTAAACCTGCACACAGACCAGACACAGTGTAAGTATGACGTAACTCATCACACGGAGTGTATATATATAGTTATTTAATAATATACTGTATGTCAACATAAGAATAAGGGTACAATGTATAATGCAATGTAACTGCTGTTTGAAGTCTTGTCAGATGAGTGACTTTATAATGATTTCTGTTGGCCTCAAAGGGAATGGCTGTATTAGAAACATAGCATCATCTTCACACCTTCAGCCAAAGGCTGCACTCACATTTATTTATACCTCTCAAACAAAGGTCTCAGTAAAGAACATCACCATATGTCTTTCCTGCTCCATCTATACCTTCCTGTTCTGTTGTCTTCAGACTCATTTCTCTGTGAGTGTCAGTCGGTTCAACAACCAGTGGAGCATCATGAAGCCCACCTCACTGGTCCTGCTGCTATGTGAGTACTGTCTGGGGGGGCAACACACCTCACTGGTCCTGCTGCTATGTGAGTACTGTCTGGGGGGGCAACACACCTCACTGCTCAGTTCAGCTATTATCCCCATCTTCTCCATGTGGCCGGTTAGTTACCAGTACACCAAACATTTAGTCATTCTTGTCTTTCTTTTCTATAAACATTGCATCGTTTGTGTGTGTGTGTGTGTGTTTGTGAGTGCGTGTGTGAGTGTGTGTGTGTTTTTGTATGTGTGTGTGTTTGTGTGTGCGTGTGTGTGTGTGTGCGTGTGTGCGTGCGTGTGTGTGTGTGTGTGTGTGTATGTGTGTTTGCAGCAGCTCGTTCAAAAAGAGTCCAGAGAAACCAGGAAGTCTCCTCCTCTCCAGGTGATCTGCATCCAGATGACCTGAACCACTGCCAGAACAGACGCCATCTTGGATCTCCCCCTCCTTCTTCCCTCCTTTCCTCCCTCCTTCTTTTTCCTGTCTGGTGGTGGAGGTGTTAACAACGTTGGTGCCAGTGTTTACATAGATGGAAGCTTTGGTAGAGAAGACAGCTTTCAGTACAACAGTGTAACTGCTATAAAGGCTTAGAGTTAGAGTTAGGTATATTAACCAGACAGTATTTTTACATCAGAGTATCAACATCTTTAACCTTTTAGTTACTTTATCATGGCTACTTTTGATACTTTTAATATTAATGATTGCTAATGCTATTGTTCTAAAGAAACTAATACAAGTTTTGTTTCTCTTATTCAATTCATTTCTTACATTAACGGTCTGTGTTTATAGTTAAGGTAAACCCTGTGCTCACCTCAGCACCTTGTCTGAACATCTTTGGTGTGTTTGAGGGGAAATGGGGTAAGAATGAATATGGGATGGATTTTATTTATGTATTGTTATACATTCAGGGCATCCACTCTATGTTTATGTAAAGCAGTGAAATCTCCTCCTGCCTCTAAATATACCCGGACAGGTGTAACTAGCTAATTAACTACCTGTGGTGTCTAGGTGATCAGTGGACATGTCTAATTACTTAATACCCTGGGAAAACAGCTTATCGACGAGAAACTCCAGAAGAATAGAACCTTTATGTTCATATTTACATGCAGTGAGTATAAACTTTGACATTTTGCACGTCTAGATGGAGGATTTAAGAGACCTGTGGTCATATTTGACCTCTTCAGAACGGCTGGCAAATTGATGTAACTACCACTGTTAATAACATTAATAATGCTTGACCACTTTTCTCTAATATTGTTAGAGAGCTTTTGCTGTTACGTTTCAGAACAGTAGGGGGAAGACATAACTCAAGTAAATGACCAAACTTTTAAACTCTGCTTTACATGAGACATATAATACAGACTTTGCTTTTATTTCAATAAAAGTCTTCATGTTGTGTGTTTGAACTCATCTTCCCATCAGCCCTAGTTCTTCCTTCGTTCCACCCCAACTACTGAATGTGATCTTATGACAAAGCTAAATAACACAGAGACATTATCAACAATACCAACCAACCTTTAAGTAATATTCACCACGAAGACTAATAGTAATGATGTAAATATATTATACTTGGAGATTATGGAAATTGACCCCAGCACTGCATGATGGGACCCTGAAGTACAGTACAGTGGACCTCCATCGCCAAACATACAAACACAGGCCCATTCAAAGCCCCAGTCTGAAGGTTCCAGAGTCCAGAGCTGTGTCTGCTGGCTGCTTCCCAGCCCAGGTTCTGTCCTAAAAGACCAGTTAAAGGAGCTGAACCTCTAGAGATGATGCCAAACCAAGTGAAGTGAAGTCTGCTTCCCCAGCCTAACGTTGTTCAGTTCCCCAGTCAGTCAGCCCCCTCCCTCACAGCTGGCCCAGTCCCAGAGGGTTGGAGGCTGTGGGGCTGAAACTCTGATTTGCATGAGCAGGGCCCTGGACCACCACGCTGCAAGAATAGAGCAGCACTGAGGCCAGTTGTTCAGCCTTCACCTCAAAGTCACTCTGTGTCACCAGATTATACATGCTTCCTTCCTGTCTTCCCTGCTAATCACTGATCTGTTGTGACTGGATTGGTCAAAGTCAGCTCTGCATCTTAAGTTGAGTCTATCACTATCATCAATAGATCTAGCTGTTACAGTGTATGATGGGGAACCAGTTTAGACCAGTCATCAAATGTTCCAACAAATTATATCAGAAATATATAATGACATTTATAACAGTGTTTTCTTTATCAATAATGTATTTTAGATATTATACTTTGTCATCTTCTTTCGATTCGTATCATAGGTGTAAGTCATAAAATGTTAGGGGGTTAAATGCACTACTGTGTCTGCTCAGTAATGACAGTCAGGGAAACCATACTGATGATTAAAAAGGTTTTTATTGAAAGAATTGTATCAATCAATAATGCATGCATGAATATAATGACAGTATAATTGTATAAAGCATAGTCATATGATGGATCGAACATTAGGAAAAAATCTAGTGAGACAAAGATACAGAGATTTAGAGAAAGAGCCAGTTTGATTGAGAGCAGCCGAGTAGAACCAGCGGAAGTCCCAGTGAGTGTGGTCAGGTCAGGGCTGGGAACACTGGTCTCTCCTCAGTGTCTCTGAGAGCGGAGGCTGGGAGCCCTGGCTGGCCTCACAGGTCACAGAGCCCACCTTCCTCCACTGGTCTGCAGGGAGGCTCAGGGTGCTGCTCCAGCTGTAGTGGCCGTCCTGACCCAGGACCCCGGGGCTCCTGGTCTCCTCCCAGCTGCTGCTGCTGCTGCTGCTGCCGTCCACCTTCCAGCCCAGCCTCCAGCCTGAGGGGAAGCCCTTGTTGGCCAGGCACATGAGGGTGGCCTTCCCCTGCTGCAGTTCCAAGCTGGAGGGGGGCAGCACCGTCAGGGTGGGGGCTACTCTACCTACTGGAGGACACAAAGCAGAACACAGGAGGCACACAGAGACATGTTATCTATGCAGACTTTCATCTTTGGTAAAAAACACAAAACCTTAGTATTCCTGAAACCCCTATATGAGGCTGCTAGGTGAGGGATTGACTAATACTAGTTCTACTCTTCAGAGAGTTTATCTGAGTTCATTCAGCAGTTCTTCAATGTTTCACTTCCCTATCTGAGCTCATCCACCGAATCAACAGACAGGTTTCAGTCCAGAAATATTCAGACACAACATACAGAACTAATAATGTATAAATGTTTTACAAAAAAGGTGAGACAAAAAAAAATATATATACAATTTTTGTAACAAATCAATACGGTCAAAAGAAGATAGAAAAATTATTAGAATTAACCAAGACTATTACTAACATGCACAGAAGGCCTACCTCTTTAAACTATAGAACCAATACAATAATTGTCCATCAATGTTTGAATATATAAACGGCAATATGTTGACCTCTTCCAAGACTTAGATGTTACTGTTCTCTCTGCTGAGCCAAGATATGCTCGGAATAATTCACATTAAACAATAAGAAATAACCATAACGTTATTATGACAAAATTATTTCATGTACCTCTGCAATTAATTTAACGTAATAAAAAAAATATATGATACATTAAATGAGTCAGGAAAATAAGGTACTTACAGTCAACAGTCAGTCTGGTGCCTCCACCAAAAGTCCACCACAGTGATACAAACTCATAGAACGGCCGTACAAAAACCTCTGAGACTTACGAGACACTGCTCTCTAACACTTTATAATCCCATTCCCTGAAAAATATCACTCAAATGCTGGGATAAGTAGACATCTTGTCAACTGTACTACAATTGTACTAAAAATAAAATACAATTAAAACCAAACTGCCAAGTTTTTTTTGTAAGATCTAACTAACCAACAAGCTAACTGATCAGAATAAATAATCGAAATACCCCAATAAGCTTCCTAATCAAATGTAACTATTTATTTGTGAACTGTGAATTAAATTATTCCACATAGAAATAGCATATCCAGAGTAGGACAGTCCCTGTTTGAGTCAGGAGTAGTGTTTCAGTAGTGTTTCCATAGAGAGACACTTTGCATCAGCAGCACATGCTCCAGTGCTCTGGGAGTGTTTATAGTCCTGTGAGATGAACTCTGGAGGACTGAGAGCTGATCTTCAGGACAATACAACCTGCAGACAGACAGACAGTCACCATGACTACATTGATATCCACTTTTATCTGGACTCTCCTTTGCTGTAGGGTTTCAGGTAAAACACAATAATTGTTCATGTTTCAACGAGACTAGACTGTTCTCTGTCTCTCTGTGCAGTTTAATGAATGTTCTTAAGGTATAAACAGTATTTGAACGTACCAATGTTCTCTCCTCCTCAGAGTCCAGAGGTCAGGTGACAGTGACTCAGCCTGAAGCTGTGAGTTCATCTCCAGGAGCCACGGCAACACTCCGCTGTCAGACCAGTCCTGCAGTTCACAGTAATTCATACGGTCAACATTTAGCCTGGTACCACCAGAGACCAGGAGGAGCTCCTAAACTTCTCATATACGGGGCTAGTAGTTTACAGTCAGGGGTTCCAGCTCGTTTCAGTGGCAGTGGATCTGGGAGTGACTTCACTCTGACCATCAGTGGAGTCCAGGCTGAAGATGCAGGAGTTTACTACTGTCAGAGTTTCCATGTTGTCAATAGTAATTATGTGTTGACACAGTGATAGAGAGCCGTACAAAAACCTCCCTCAGTCAGACTGAACAGAGACTGCACTGCTGCAGCTGGGACCTACTGCAGGTGCTGACATGGCTCACTGAGGAGACATACTGGAGTGAACACACACACACACACACACACACACACACACACACACAAAGATCACCTTATCATAAATGTTACGTCTGAGATGCTGTGAAGGCGGAATCATTTTATTTTTATTTTTCTATTTATTTGACGCCGGCAAAGCTGAAGAACAACTTATTGAAATATTATAGCCTTGACTGTACAGTAAATACAAGAGAATTCCACATAAGGTAGGAGCATACATTAGGTGACAGTATGAAAGTTACAGTAATCCTTAAAAATGGGTGCAGTGCACACATTGTCCAGTCATTTATAATGATGATGATACATAACCATTTCATTCACAGTATTTTGGACATTCCTGGAGAGTCTGACATGTTGTAAACAGTTAGTTCACTTTGACTTGGTTGGCCTGCCAAAACAGAGATCAGAGTTTGGTTCAATCTGTTTTGTTTGAATTTACAAAAATCATATAGATAAGCCCTTCTCAAGCGGACCAAGTTAATGAACAGCACGGTGACAATCAGGAGTCCACCAGCCAGCACACCTACAGTCACCTTCAGGACATCCAACAGGATTACACCTTATGGAGACAGATGGAGAGTTAGACAGCCAGCACACCTATAGTCACCTTCAGGATATCCAACAGGATTACACCTTATGGAGACAGATGGAGAGTTAGACAGCCAGCACACCTACAGTCACCTTCAGGACATCCAGCAGGATTACACCTTATGGGGACAGATTTCAAATGTGCGAAATGCTTTCCATACATATTCAGAATGACCCCCCCCCCCTCAACCCAAACCCCTCTTCCACCCCCCTCTTCATTCTTTCAGCAATCAATAACTCTATCTGCTGCTGCGAAGTGCATAACAACAGGAAGTGTCTCTGATAAGGGTGGAGACTGTTGATAAAATGGAGGAATGTCATTAGACTCAATGAGACAGTTACAGGGAAAGGTGACCTGATCACCAGGTAAACCTTGTGGTTATGGTGGCCTTGGTGTTTGAACTGGTGAACTGTCCCTTTAGTGTCCTGTGTGTTACAGTTGTTTTCGATTGCTTTAGCACGATTTTGAAAACAGGGCCCGGTTTTTCAAAACACCACACACACAATTAGCACAATCTCACACACAATTAACAGAACACCTGAGATCCTTTTTCAAAATGAAACACTCTTGTAAAAACGATACACTCATTTATAAAAACTATATTTTGTTACCATATGAAACACACGTTTCATATGACTTCATTCTGTTTGAACCAGTTACACACTGCTGTGCTTAACCTAAAACACTTATAACAACTCTACTTCTGAGTGTTGTAAGTGATGAAAAAGTACAAATATGCAATCAATTCACCAAACACTATACATGACCAATGCTGCAGACTGATGAAAATATGATTTATCGATAATAACCAATAATGTTGGCTTGCATTTCTCTGAGCCTGATAACATTAATTGGCCCAAACCATGTTTATGATCTGTCTCTCTTGTTCTTATATGGGCCCCTTTCCTCCTTGGCGTTCTCGACCCTCAATCCTATGTAGAAATAAACACATGTAACCTACTGTAAACTGTCACAGGAAGAGGTATCAAAAGTGCTAATATGGTGCATACCAGTTGATTAGTGTAACTGTGGACAGATTTATTTTTACCTGTTTTCTTGTTGAAATCTCCTAATGACAGAGTCCACTGTATATCTGCTAAGATTGGGCTGAACTCTTCGTCCACCCTCCCTCAGCATCAATCCGTGGTTCACGACATTGTCAACTAGTGCTGTGATTATAATATACATATATATATATATACATATTACATATATATACATACATATATACATATACATGGTCAACTAGTGCTGTGAATATAATATACATATATATATACATATTACATATATATACATACATATATACATATACATGGTCAACTAGTGCTGTGAGAATTATATTTGATAAGTTTGGTCCTCTTCTTCTTTGAACACGTTCTCCTCCTGCGCCAGGTCTTCCTCTTCCTCTACCTCCACCTCAGCCTCTACGTCTGGCACGGCCTCCGCCTCTTCCTCTACCTCCTTCTCCTCCTCCTCCTCTTCCTCTACCTCCTTCTCCTCCTCCTCCACCTCAGCCTCTACCTCTGGCACGGCCTCCGCCTCTTCCTCTACCTCCTTCTCCTCCTCCTCCTCCTCTTCCTCTACCTCCACCTCAGCCTCTACCTCTGGCACGGCCTCCGCCTCTTCCTCTACCTCCTTCTCCTTCTTCTCCTTCTCCTCCTCCTCCCTGGATTCCCCCTCTCACCCTCACTCTTCTTCTTCTGACTCCTTCCATTTTGGTTGAAGACAGGTGAACTCACCTGCTGCATTTTTATAGTGCTTAAACCTGATTGGTGTGTCTACAATTAAGCAATCGTGTGTTTGCTCACCTGAAGCCTGTGTTTAACCATTTGGCTCATAGGTGTGGGAATTTGACAGTCAGTGCTTTGGAATTGCAAGGAAGTGACATCATGATATAGTTCTGTGTCTAACGTATACAATTGTGTTTAGTGTTTTGCAAATCACTGTGAGTATTGTTTTGCAAAAAGTGACATTGTGGTTATAGTGGTGCAAATGTGGGCCGATGTTTTGCTCCTTGAGTGTAAGGTTTTGATAATTGAGTAATACTTTTGATTTGAGTGTTTATGCAATCGTACAAAACTGTAAAGGGATGAAATCAGTGACATCACAGGGAGGTGTTTGTGTCATCAAAGCCCTGGGTGGGAGGAGCTTGTTTGAGTGGTTCTGATTGGAGGTCCCTTAAAGCCAAAGGTTATGAATCAACAACGTGGCTCCTGATTGGGTGCTGAGGTGAGCTAACAGCTCAGACACAGAATGTCTCCTTCATTGACAGAGTTTATTTCCTGGGGTGAACATGGTTCTCTTTGTCTTATCCTCTTTGGTCCTGACTGGCGGTATAATCTTCTAAGGCATTCTTTATACTACGAGGTTATAAAGGAGACAACCAGAACTGGTACCCATGAAATATTATTGATGGGCTTATAGCGCCCTCGTGTGGACAAACTGATAAGTAAAGGTGTAACAACGTTAAATCTATTATGTTTATTAAACTGCTATGAATTAACAATGTGAATTCTGGTGTAAATTAAACAATTGTGAAATACTAAGACTAAGACTCAGAAATACTAAGACTATGACTCCAGACGTCATGTTTAAAACCCTGTTTATAAGTGTTTTTAAATTGCTATGAAATAAATGTATTCAGCGCTAAATAATATATTGTGATTCATGTCAACAATGTTTATCACAAATGTCTGACAGAGTGAGGCGGGGTTAAACCTGCACACAGACCAGACAGAGTGTAAGTATAACGTAACTCATCACTCGGAGTGCATATACAGTAGGGTCAAAAAGTATTTAGTCAGCCACTGATTGTGCAAGTTCTCCTACTTAGAAAGATGAGAGAGGTCTTTAATTTTCATCATAGGTACACTTCAACTATGAGAGACAAAAATGAGAAAAAAAATCCAGGAAATCACATTGTAGGATTTTTAAAGAATTTATTTGTAAATGATGGTGGAAAATAAGTATTTGGTCAATAACAAAAGTTCAACTCAATACTTTTTAACATAACCTTTGTTGGCAATGACAGAGGTCAAACGTTTCCTGTAAGTCTTCACCAGGTTTGCACACACTGCAGCTGGTATTTTGGCCCATTCCTCCATGCAGATCTCCTCTAGAGCAGTCATGTTTTGGGGCTGTTGCTGGGCAACACGGACATTCAACTCCCTCCACAAATGTTCTATGGGGTTGAGGTCTGGAGACTAGCTAGGCCACTCCAGGACCTTGAAATGCTTTTTACGGAGCCACTCCTTCGTTGCCCGAGCGGTGTGTTTGGGATCATTGTCATGCTGGAAGACCCAGCCACGTTCCATCTTCAATGCTCTCACTGATGGAAGGAGGTTTTGGCTTAAAATCTCACGATACATGGCCCAGTTCATTCTTCCCTTAACACG
>CM030175.1:2129573-2137073 GCA_017639675.1 Aplochiton taeniatus
CACACACAACATTTACTGATAGGTAGGAACCTTTAGACAACACACACAACATTTAAGTATAGCTAGGAACCTTTAGACAACACACACAACATTTATTTATAGGTAGGAACCTTTAGACAACACACACGATATTTACTGATTCACACAACAAACAAAGAATTTATAGTAAAAAAGAATCAAATGCAACGTATATCACATACAAGTGAACCATTGAACAGTATGGTAGATTATTTTTTCTATTTGATTTTGAGAAAGCAAGTCCATCAAAATATTACTCTAATTAAAATAGGGTTTAGAGGATAACAGCAAGCGTTGCTACATTATTGTGAGTGTGTGTGTGTGTGTGTGTGTTTGTGTGTGTTTTGGAGGGATTGTGTGTGTGTGTGTGTGTGTGTGTGTGCGTGTGTGTGCGTGTGAGTGTTTGTGGGGTCGTGTGTGTGTGTGTGTGTGTGTGTGTGTGTGTTTGCAGCAGCTCGTTCAAAAAGAGTCCAGAGAAACCAGGAAGTCTCCTCTGACCAGGTGATCTGCATCCAGGTGACCTGAACAACTGCCAGAACAGACGCCATCTTGGATCTCCCCCTCCTTCTTCCCTCCTTTCCTCCCTCCTTCTTTTTCCTGTCTGGTGGTGGAGGTGTTAACAACGTTGGTGCCAGTGTTTACATAGATGGAAGCTTTGGTAGAGAAGACAGCTTTCAGTACAACAGTGTAACTGCTATAAAGGCTTAGAGTTAGAGTTAGGTATATTAACCAGACAGTATTTTTACATCAGAGTAGCAACATCTTTAACCTTTTAGTTACTTTATCATGGCTACTTTTGATACTTTTAATATTAATGATTGATAATGCATTTGGTCCAATAAAAAGCTTTGTTTTTCTTATTAACAATTTACACAATATCTATGTATCTTTTACATAATAGTAGTTGCAGCTTTATAATCATTAGTTACTGAATTGGAGTTTATGTGGATAGTTGAATAAATGTTTTCTTTTAAAGCTTTTGTTTCTCTTATTCAATTCATTTCTTACACTAACGGTCTGTGTTTATAGTTAGTGTAAACCCTGTACTCACCCCAGCACATTGTCTGAACATCTTTGGTGTGTTGGAGGGGAAATGGGGTAAGAATGAATATGGGATGGATTTTATTTATGTATTGTTATACGTTCAGTGCATCCACTCTGTGAAAGAATAAACAAATCTCTGAATCTGACCTGTTGTCCAGACTCATCTTTCCACTCATTATACTCAACAAGACCTGAACCATCACACATGAACAAATAGCTGCCCTATGTTTTACAGGATTACCTCAAGATATTGGGTGATATTACAATTAGCTACAACCAAAGTTAAATGATTAGTTCCATTGCTCTGCCCTTGTCAATAACCTTGTCAGTGACTGTAGTTTTGAGACTTAGATGGGTGATCACTTCAGAAAGTTGCACACATTGATATGTTTATGTAAAGCAGTGAAGTCTCCTCCTGCCTCTAAATATACCTGGACAGGTGTAACTAGCTAATGAACTACCTGTGGTGTCTAGGTAACCAGTGGACATGTCTAATTACATAATAGGCTGGGACAACAGCTTATCGATAAGAAACATCCAGAAGAATAGAACCTTAATGTTCATATTTACATGCAGTGAGTATAAACTTTGACATTTTGCACATGTGTAGATAGAGGATTTAAGAGAACTGTGGTCATATTTGACCTGTTCAGAACGGCTGGCAAATTGATGTAACTACTACTATTAATAACATTAAAAATGCTTGAGCACTTTTCTCTAATATTGTTGGAGAGCTTTTGCAGTTACGGTTCAGAGCAGTAGATGGCAGACCTAACACAAGTAAATTATCAAACTGTAATATTCACTGCTTTACATGAAACATATCATACAGGCTGTGCTTTTATTTAAATAAAAAAGGTGTGTTGTCTATTTAAACTCATCTTCCCATCGGCCCTAGTTCTTCCTCCGTTTCACACCATTTAGTGAACATAATCGTCATGACAAAGCTCAATTACAGAGTGATATTATCTATAATGCCAACAAACTTTCTCTTTAAGTAATGCTCACAAACCAGACAAATCATAATGATGTAAATATATTCCACTATGTACTGGATATTATGATAATCGACCCCAGCACTGCATGATGGGACCCTGAAGTACAGTGGACCTCCATCACCAAACATACAAACACAGGCCCATTCAAAGCCCCAGTCTGAAGGTTCTCCAAAGTCCAGAGCTGTGTTTGCTGGCTGCTTCCCAGCCCAGGTTCAGTCCTAAAAGACCAGTGAGATTAGCTGAACCTCTAGAGATGATGCCAAACCAAGTGAAGTGAAGTCTGCTTCCCCAGCCTAATGTTGTTCAGTTCCCCAGTCAGTCAGCCCCCTCCCTCACAGCTGGCCCAGTCCCAGAGGGTTGGAGGCTGTGGGGCTGAAACTCTGATTTGCATGAGCAGGGCCCTGGACCACCACGCTGCCAGAATAGAGCAGCACTGAGGCCAGATGTTCAGCCTTCACCTCAAAGTCACTCTGTGTCACCACATTATACATGCTTCCTTCCTGTCTTCCCTGCTAATCACTGATCTGTCACGACTGGATTGGTCAAAGTCAGCTCTGCATCTTACGTTGAGTCTTTCACTATCATCAATAGATCTAGCTGTTACAGTGTATAATGGGGAATCAGTTTAAACCAGTCATCAAATGTTCCAAAAAATAAATAATGGCTTGTATAACAATGCTGCATGCATCAATAAAACATTCTATTTTTTAAACATTGTAATTTTGGTCGTTTTCCTGTTCACATTATAGACACACGTCATTGAATATCAGGGTGCCAAATGTAATTTATGTCTGTTCAGTAAAGACATCAAAACAATACTGATGATCATAAAGGATTTTATTAAAATATTAAAATAGTGTATCAGTCAAGCCTGCATGACTCTAGTGATAGTATGCTACAGTATAGTGTGAAAAATAGTCCTGATAGATTAAGTATTCAAATGTAATCTTGTGAGACTGCAAGATATGTCTGTTCAGTGTTGACTGTCAGGAAAGATATACAGATGATTAAAAAAAGTTTTTATTCAAATATCAAAAAGCGTTAATAGTATAACTCATGAATTCATCACTACACCGATAATATAATCGTGTGAAATATTGTCCTATGATAGATCTAATATTAGAATCTTGTAGCATAAAGAAACAGATCGTCATAGAAAGAGAGAGAGAGTTTGAAGGAGAGCAGCCGAGTAGAACCAGTGGAAGTCCCAGTGAGTGTGGTCAGGTCAGGGCTGGGAACACTGGTCTCTCCTCAGTGTCTCTGAGAGCGGAGGCTGGGAGCCCTGGCTGGCCTCACAGGTCACAGAGCCCACCTTCCTCCACTGGTCTGCAGGGAGGCTCAGGGTGCTGCTCCAGCTGTAGTGGCCGTCCTGACCCAGGACCCCGGGGCTCCTGGTCTCCTCCCAGCTGCTGCTGCTGCTGCTGCTGCCGTCCACCTTCCAGCCCAGCCTCCAGCCTGAGGGGAAGCCCTTGTTGGCCAGGCACATGAGGGTGGCCTTCCCCTGCTGCAGCTCCACGCTGGAGGGGGGCAGCACCGTCAGGGTGGGGGCTACTCTACCTACTGGAGGACACAAAGCAGAACACAGGAGGCACACAGAGACATGTTATCTATGCAGACTTTCAATGTTTGGCAAAAAAACCCAAAACATTAGTATTCCTGAATTCCCTATATGAGGCTGCTAGGTGAGGGATTGACTAATACTAGTTCTACTCTTCAGAGAGTTTATCTGAATTCATTCAGCAGTTCTTCAATGTTTCACTTCCCTATCTGAGCTCATCCACCGAATCAACAGACAGGTTTCAGTCCAGAAATATTCAGACACAACATACAGAACTAATAATGTATATATGTTTTACAAAAGAGGTGAGACAAAAAAAAATATATACACCATTTTTTTAACTAATACGGTCAAAAGATTATACCAAAAATATTGTAATTATCCAAGCCAATGTTTTTTTTACATGCACAGAAAGCCTGACTCTTTAATGTAAATAACTTTTGTAGAATGAATAATTATTTTACATTAATGACTTAATGTTTTATGTAATTATTTTTCTCTCTCTGCATATTCAACCAAGATACACTGGGAAGGATTTACTTTTAAACAACAATGAAATAATTGTAACATTATTCTGACAAAATGATTTAATGTTCCTATGCAATTCATTTAACATAACCAAACAAAAATTACATATTCAATTAGTCAGGTAAATTAAGTACTTACAGTCAACAGTCAGTCTGGTACCTCCACCAAAAGTCCTCCACAGTGATACAAACTCATAGAACAGCCGTACAAAAACCTCTGACACCTAAAAGACACAGCCTTTTAACTTTACAAGGACCAAACTCACCATAGCTGCCCAGATTCACAGTAATAAATGAGGTCCTAACACTAGTAATGTAAGCAGTGGGCCAATCCCGTTTAAAACATATTATCCATTTACTCAGTATTTCAAAACAAAACATGAAGATAACACTTTTAAATCTATTAAATTCAGAAAGAATTGAGAAAAATGTTAGATGAAATCATATAATTTTGTAATTCCAAGTCAATTATTGCTCATGCCAGAAAGTTGATATTTGAGTAGGACAATCCCTGTATGAGTCAGGAGTAGTGTTTCAGTAGTGTTTCCATAGAGAGACACTTTGCATCAGCAGCACATGCTCCAGTGCTCTGGGAGTGTTTATAGTCCTGTGAGATGAACTCTGGAGGACTGAGAGCTGATCTTCAGGACAATACAACCTGCAGACAGACAGACAGTCACCATGAATACATTGATATCCACTTTGATCTGGACTCTCCTTTGCTGTTGTATTACAGGTAAAACAATAATTGTTTATGTTTAAACTAGACTAGACTGTTCTCTCTCTCTGTGCTGATTAATGAATGTTATTAAGGTATAAACAGTATTTTAACGTACCAACGTTCTCTCCTCCTCAGAGTCCAGAGGTCAGGTGACAGTGACTCAGCCTGAAGCTGTGAGTTCATCTCCAGGAGCCACGGCAACACTCCGCTGTCAGACCAGTCCTGCAGTTTACGTTAGTGGTGGATATCATTTCTTAGCCTGGTACCACCAGAGACCAGGAGGAGCTCCTAAACTTCTCATATACAGGGCTAATAGATTACAGTCAGGGGTTCCAGCTCGTTTCAGTGGCAGTGGATCTGGGAGTGACTTCACTCTGACCATCAGTGGAGTCCAGGCTGAAGATGCAGGAGTTTACTACTGTCAGAGTTACCATTATATCAGTAGTAACCTGGTGTTGACACAGTGATAGAGAGCCGTACAAAAACCTCCCTCAGTCAGACTGAACAGAGACTGCACTGCTGCAGCTGGGACCTACTGCAGGTGCTGACATGGCTCACTGAGGAGACCTACTGGAGTGAACACACACACACACACACACACACACACACACACACACACACACACACACACACACACAAAGATCACCTTATCATAAATGTTACGTCTGAGATGCTGTGAATTTTTATTTTTTTATTTACTTGACGCCGGCAAAGCTGAATAACAACTTATTTAAATATTATAGCCTTGTCTGTACAGTAAATACAAGAGTATATCACGTAAGGTAGGAGCATACATTAGATGACAGTATGAAAGTTACAGTAATCCTTAAAAATGGGTGCAGTGCACACATTGTCCAGTCATTTATAATGATGATGATACATAACCATTTCATTCACAGTATTTTGGACACTCCTGGAGAGTGGGCCAGGTAGTAAACAGTTAGTTCACTTTGACTTGGTTGGCCTGCCAAAACAGAGATCAGAGTTTGGTTCAATCTGTTTGGTTTGAATTTACAAACATCATATGGATAAGCCCTTCTCAAGCAGACCAAGTTAATGAACAGCACGGTGACAATCAGGAGTCCACCAGCCAGCACACCTACAGTCACCTTCAGGATATCCAACAGGATTACACCTTATAGAGACAGATGGAGAGTTAGACAGCCAGCACACCCACAGTCACCTTCAGTACATCCAGCAGGATTACACCTTATGGGGACAGATTTCCAATGTGCGAAATGCTTTCCATACATGCTTGCCCCCCCCCCCCCCCCCCCCCAACCCAAACCCCTCTGCCACCCCCCTCTTCATTCTGTCAGCTATCAATAACTCTATCTGCTGCTGCAAAGTGCATAACAAAAGGAAGTGTCTCTGATAAGGGTGGAGACTGTTGATGAAATGGAGGAATGTCATTAGACTCAATGAAGACAGTTACAGGGACAGGTAACCTGATCACCTGGTAAACCTTGTGGTTATGGTGGCCATGGTGTTTGAACTGGTGAACTGTCCCTTTAGTGTCCTGTGTGTTACAGTTGTTTTCGATTGCTTTAGCACGATTTTGAAAACAGGGCCCGGTTTTTCAAAACACTACACACACAATTAGCACAATCACACACACAATTAGCAGAACACCTGAGATCCTTTTTCAAAATGAAACACTCTTGTAAAAACGATACACTCATTTATAAAAACTATATTTTGTTACCATATGAAACACACGTTTCATATGACTTCATTCTGTTTGAACCAGTTACACACTGCTGTGCTTAACCTAAAACACTTATAACAACTCTACTTCTCAGTGATTAGAGTGTTGTAAGTGATGAAAAAGTACAAATATAAAATCAATTCACCAAACACTATACAAGACCAATGCTGCAGACTGATGAAAATATAATTTATCGATAATAACCAATAATGTTGGCTTGCATTTTTCTGAGCCTGATAGCATTAATTGGCCCAAACCATGTTTATGATCTGTCTCTCTTGTTCTTATATGGGCCCCTTTCCTCCATGGCGTTCTCGACCCTCAATCCTATGTAGAAATAAACACATGTAACCTACTGTAAAATATGACAGGGAGGGCTACCTAAAGTGTTAATAAGGTTCATACAATAAGCAGAGGATTACTGTAACTGTAGACAGATTCTTTTTTACCTGTTTTCTTGTTGAAATGTCCTAATGACAGAGTCCACTGTATATCTGCTAAGATTGGGCTGAACTCTTCGTCCAGCCTCCCTCAGCGTCAATCCGTGGTTCACGACATGGTCAACTAGTGCTGTGATTATAATATACATATATATATACATATTACATATATATACATACATATATACATATAAATGGTCAACTAGTGCTGTGAATATAATATACATATATATATACATATTACATATATATATATACATATATACATATACATGGTCAACTAGTGCTGTGAGAATTATATTTGATAAGTTTGGTCCTCTTCTTCTTGGAACACGTTCTCCTCCTGCGCCAGGTCTTCCTCTTCCTCTACCTCCACCTCAGCCTCTACGTCTGGCACGGCCTCCGCCTCTTCCTCTACCTCCTTCTCCTCCTCCTCCTCTTCCTCTACCTACTTCTCCTCCTCCTCCACCTCAGCCTCTACCTCTG
>CM030175.1:2139573-2229573 GCA_017639675.1 Aplochiton taeniatus
AGTCCACGGTACTGTACATCCTCAATGTGGAAATGATATCATGCCTTAAATTCTTCTCTTCACCCCTCACTCCATCTCTTTCTTTATCTCTCCCTCCATCTCTCTCTTCATCTCTCCCTCCACCTCTCCCTCCATCTCTCCCTCCACCTCTCCCTCCATCTCTCCCTCCATCTCTCCCTCCATCTCTCTTTTCACCTTTCACTCCAGCTCCCACCTCATCCCTCTCTCCATCTCTCTCTCCATCTCTCTCTTCATCTCTCCCTCCATCTCTCTCTTCATCCCTCCCTCCATCTCTCTCTTCATCCCTCCCTCCATCTCTCTCTCCATCCCCCTCTCCAGTCCCAGCTCCCATCATGTCTTGGCCCAGACTGCTGTGTAGTATAGTGGTGTCGTCTCCCTACCTGCTGACCACCATCATACTGGTGGTATACTGCCATGACAAGGCTGCCGGTGAGAAACTTTAGACAAAGTTAAAAACATTTACTGATAGGTAGGAACCTTTAGATAGCACACACAATATTTACTGAGATGTAGGAACCTTTAGACAACACACACAACATGTACTGATAGGTAGGAACCTTTAGAAAACACACACAACATTTACTTATAGCTAGGAACCTTTAGACAACACACACAACATTTACTGATAGGTAGGAACCTTTAGACAACACACACAACATTTACTGATAGGTAGGAACCTTTAGACAACACACACAACATTTAAGTATAGCTAGGAACCTTTAGACAACACACACAACATTTATTTATAGGTAGGAACCTTTAGACAACACACACGATATTTACTGATTCACACAACAAACAAAGAATTTATAGTAAAAAAGAATCAAATGCAACGTATATCACATACAAGTGAACCATTGAACAGTATGGTAGATTATTTTTTCTATTTGATTTTGAGAAAGCAAGTCCATCAAAATATTACTCTAATTAAAATAGGGTTTAGAGGATAACAGCAAGTGTTGCTACATTATTGTGAGTGTGTGTGTGTGTGTGTGTGTGTTTGTGTGTGTTTTGGAGGGATTGTGTGTGTGTGTGTGTGTGTGTGTGTGTGTGTGTGTGCGTGTGTGTGCGTGTGAGTGTTTGTGGGGTCGTGTGTGTGTGTGTGTGTGTGTGTGTGTGTGTGTTTGCAGCAGCTCGTTCAAAAAGAGTCCAGAGAAACCAGGAAGTCTCCTCTGACCAGGTGATCTGCATCCAGGTGACCTGAACAACTGCCAGAACAGACGCCATCTTGGATCTCCCCCTCCTTCTTCCCTCCTTTCCTCCCTCCTTCTTTTTCCTGTCTGGTGGTGGAGGTGTTAACAACGTTGGTGCCAGTGTTTACATAGATGGAAGCTTTGGTAGAGAAGACAGCTTTCAGTACAACAGTGTAACTGCTATAAAGGCTTAGAGTTAGAGTTAGGTATATTAACCAGACAGTATTTTTACATCAGAGTAGCAACATCTTTAACCTTTTAGTTACTTTATCATGGCTACTTTTGATACTTTTAATATTAATGATTGATAATGCATTTGGTCCAATAAAAAGCTTTGTTTTTCTTATTAACAATTTACACAATATCCATGTATCTTTTACATAATAGTAGTTGTAGCTTTATAATCTTTAGTTACTGAATTGGAGTTTATGTGGATATTATATAAATATTTTCTTTTAAAGCTTTTGTTTCTCTTATTCAATTCATTTCTTACATTAACGGTCTGTGTTTATAGTTAGTGTAAACCCTGTACTCACCCCAGCACATTGTCTGAACATCTTTGGTGTGTTGGAGGGGAAATGGGGTAAGAATGAATATGGGATGGATTTTATTTATGTATTGTTATACGTTCAGTGCATCCACTCTGTGAAAGAATAAACAAATCTCTGAATCTGACCTGTTGTCCAGACTCATCTTTCCACTCATTATACTCAACAAGACCTGAACCATCACACATGAACAAATAGGTGCCCTATGTTTTACAGGATTACCTCAAGATATTGGGTGATATTACAATTAGCTACAACCAAAGTTAAATGATTAGTTCCATTGCTCAGCCCTTGTCAATAACCTTGTCAGTGACTGTAGTTTTGAGACTTAGATGGGTGATCACTTCAGAAAGTTGCACACATTGATATGTTTATGTAAAGCAGTGAAGTCTCCTCCTGCCTCTAAATATACCTGGACAGGTGTAACTAGCTAATGAACTACCTGTGGTGTCTAGGTAACCAGTGGACATGTCTAATTACATAATAGGCTGGGACAACAGCTTATCGATAAGAAACATCCAGAAGAATAGAACCTTAATGTTCATATTTACATGCAGTCAGTATAAACTTTGACATTTTGCACATGTGTAGATAGAGGATTTAAGAGACCTGTGGTCATATTTGACCTGTTCAGAATGGCTGGCAAATTGATGTAACTACTACTATTAATAACATTAAAAATGCTTGAGCACTTTTCTCTAATATTGTTGGAGAGCTTTTGCAGTTACGGTTCAGAGCAGTAGATGGCAGACCTAACACAAGTAAATTATCAAACTGTAATATTCACTGCTTTACATGAAACATATCATACAGGCTGTGCTTTTATTTAAATAAAAAACGTGTGTTGTCTATTTAAACTCATCTTCCCATCGGCCCTAGTTCTTCCTCCGTTTCACACCATTTAGTGAACATAATCGTCATGACATAGCTCAATTACAGAGTGATATTATCTATAATGCCAACAAACTTTCTCTTTAAGTAATGCTCACAAACCAGACAAATCATAATGATGTAAATATATTCCACTATGTACTGGATATTATGATAATCGACCCCAGCACTGCATGATGGGACCCTGAAGTACAGTGGACCTCCATCACCAAACATACAAACACAGGCCCATTCAAAGCCCCAGTCTGAAGGTTCTCCAAAGTCCAGAGCTGTGTTTGCTGGCTGCTTCCCAGCCCAGGTTCAGTCCTAAAAGACCAGTGAGATTAGCTGAACCTCTAGAGATGATGCCAAACCAAGTGAAGTGAAGTCTGCTTCCCCAGCCTAATGTTGTTCAGTTCCCCAGTCAGTCAGCCCCCTCCCTCACAGCTGGCCCAGTCCCAGAGGGTTGGAGGCTGTGGGGCTGAAACTCTGATTTGCATGAGCAGGGCCCTGGACCACCACGCTGCCAGAATAGAGCAGCACTGAGGCCAGATGTTCAGCCTTCACCTCAGAGTCACTCTGTGTCACCACATTATACATGCTTCCTTCCTGTCTTCCCTGCTAATCACTGATCTGTCGTGACTGGATTGGTCAAAGTCAGCTCTGCATCTTACGTTGAGTCTTTCACTATCATCAATAGATCTAGCTGTTACAGTGTATAATGGGGAATCAGTTTAAACCAGTCATCAAATGTTCCAAAAAATAAATAATGACTTGTATAACAATGCTGCATGCATCAATAAAACATTCTGTTTTTTAAACATTGTAATTTTGGTCGTTTTCCTGTTCACATTATAGACACACGTCATTGAATATCAGGGTGCCAAATGTAATTTATGTCTGTTCATTAAAGACATCAAAACAATACTGATGATCATAAAGGATTTTATTCAAATATGAAAATAGTGTATCAGTCAAGCCTGCATGACTCTAGTGATAGTATGCTACAGTACAGTGTGAAAAATAGTCCTGATAGATTAAGTATTCAAATGTAATCTTGTGAGACTGCAAGATATGTCTGTTTAGTATTGACTGTCAGGAAAACTATACAGATGATTAAAAAAAGTTTTATTCAAATATCAAAAAGCGTTAATAATATAACTCATGAATTCATCACTACACTGATAATATAATAGTGTGAAATATTGTCCTATCATAGATCTAATATTAGAATCTTGTAGCATAAAGAAACAGAGCGTTAGAGAAAAAGAGAGAGAGTTTGATGGAGAGCTGCCGAGTAGAACCAGTGGAAGTCCCAGTGAGTGTGGTCAGGTCAGGGCTGGGAACACTGGTCTCTCCTCAGTGTCTCTGAGAGCGGAGGCTGGGAGCCCTGGCTGGCCTCACAGGTCACAGAGCCCACCTTCCTCCACTGGTCTGCAGGGAGGCTCAGGGTGCTGCTCCAGCTGTAGTGGCCGTCCTGACCCAGGACCCCAGGGCTCCTGGTCTCCTCCCAGCTGCTGCTGCTGCTGCTGCCGTCCACCTTCCAGCCCAGCCTCCAGCCTGAAGGGAAGCCCTTGTTGGCCAGGCACATGAGGGTGGCCTTCCCCTGCTGCAGCTCCACGCTGGAGGGGGGCAGCACCGTCAGGGTGGGACGGACATCACCTAGGAGACGGGAGGAGACGGCTGTTAATCTATCACATGACGTGATGTAGTGATGTGGCAGTTTGACATCTTGGCTGTGAGAAAGTCTTTGTTCCTCTTTTAGTCAGTTTCTGTCCTCAGACAGTTCATCTGCTTCACCAGATTTAGCGACCTTTCTCACTTCCCTTTAAAAACCCTGTCAGGCATATCACATATCAGAAAATTGTCTCTTACATGGCTATAAAATATATATTATTATTATATGTACATCTTAAAAATCTAAATGTATTTCAGTTGTCTAAGTACGCTATTTTGATTCATATTTGTATTTTGAAAACTAAGCACTGATAAAACTGCGATATACCAAAATTCCACCAAATTTAAACTAAAGTTTTCAAATCTTGTTAAATGTTTGTTAAAAATAAGAATAGCCAGTGGTGTAAATAAGACAACACAATTAAACCCTAATCGTATCAATGTAAATACCAACATTAACGTCAACTTACTTCCAATATCCAGGCTAGTGCCTCCACCAAAAGTGTACCACAGTGATACAAAGTCATAGAACGGCCGTACAAAAACCTCTGACACTTAACAGACGCTTATTTCCCATTTAAAACCTACTATATTTTTAACTGATCAGAATTGAACATTTCACTAAAGTCAGAAATACTTTTAACTATTTAATAATGCTATTATTCCCTTATTGATTTTTCTTAAAATCCTTTAATTAGACCATCACCTAAAACTAAATTCCACTTAGTTCTTTATACAAACGCATACTTTATATATAATTACAATGCATCCCTAATAGCTTTGTTTTTAAGATAAATTCAGAAAGACTTACTTCCAATATCCAGTCTGGTGCCTCCACCAAAAGTCCACCACAGTGATACAAACTCATAGAACGGCCGTACAAAAACCTCTGACACTTAAGAGACACGGCTCTCTAACACTTTATAATCCCATTCCCTGAAAAATATCACTCACATGCTGGAACGAGTAGACATCTTGTCAAGGCTCTTTATAGTATTTTCCTCAAATATTTATAAAAAATAAAATGCAGTTAAAACAAAACATTGTGTTGTCTTCAAATGAATTAGCCTGTATGCCAAATATTCCTAATAATAACTAACTGACTAACTGAACATAAAAAAGGAAATAACATACTTCAGTAAGCTTCCTAATCAAATGTAACTATTTATTAATGTGAACAGTGAATTCAATGATTCTACATAGAAATAAGCATAATCCAGAGTAGGACAGTTCCCTGTTTGAGTCAGGAGTAGTGTTTCAGTAGTGTTTCCATAGAGAGACACTTTGCATCAGCAGCACATGCTCCAGTGCTCTGGGAGTGTTTATAGTCCTGTGAGATGAACTCTGGAGGACTGAGAGCTGATCTTCAGGACAATACAACCTGCAGACAGACAGACAGTCACCATGAATACATTGATATCCACTTTGATCTGGACTCTCCTTTGCTGTTGTATTACAGGTAAAACAATAATTGTTGATGTTTAAACTAGACTAGACTGTTCTCTCTCTCTGTGCTGATTAATGAATGTTATTAAGGTATAAACAGTATTTTAACGTACCAACGTTCTCTCCTCCTCAGAGTCCAGAGGTCAGGTGACAGTGACTCAGCCTGAAGCTGTGAGTTCATCTCCAGGAGCCACCGCAACACTCCGCTGTCAGACCAGTCCTGCAGTTTACGTTAATGGTGGATATCATTTCTTAGCCTGGTACCACCAGAGACCAGGAGGAGCTCCTAAACTTCTCATATACTGGGCTAACAGTTTAGAGTCAGGGGTTCCAGCTCGTTTCAGTGGCAGTGGATCTGGGAGTGACTTCACTCTGACCATCAGTGGAGTCCAGGCTGAAGATGCAGGAGTTTACTACTGTCAGAGTTACCATGAGATCAGTGGTAACCTGGTGTTGACACAGTGATAGAGAGCCGTACAAAAACCTCCCTCAGTCAGACTGAACAGAGACTGCACTGCTGCAGCTGGGACCTACTGCAGGTGCTGACATGGCTCACTGAGGAGACCTTCTGGAGGGAACACACACACACACACACACACACACACACACACACACACACACACACACACACACACACACACACACACACACACACACACACACACACAGTTTCACATAAGGTTCAATCATCAGTCTTAAAACATTTGTTACATTTAAATACAATACAGTTTAGCATGGTTGGGCCTACTAAGTATTTTAAAGCTCTTTGCCGTAACACATCTGGGACAACATGCAGAGGCAGGGGACACACATTCATCAATGCCCTTCTGGAACCGATGAGCAAACCCAAGGTGGCAGCTCGGTTGGAGGTGGGAGCAATTCTCATCCCTTCATCCGATAAGAACAGACCTGTGTGTGCTATAAGGGTTATTGAAATAGATCCTCAGTGACATGGACACTGGATTGGTGAACGGGTTGGTATTTGATTGTTGTGGATGGGCATTATGCAGCATGACTGCTTAGTTGTCAGCTTTCAGATGAATCTGAAACTTTCTGCATCTAAATGCTAACAACATGAAGCTTCCACTCACAGATCCATCAATGTCTCCTCTGACTAAAACGTAAACTACATCTGTCAATATTTTAGTTTATAATCCCTGTTATGAAAGTAGTCAAGATAACAAGGTCATGGTGTAGTTCAGTGTGAACAAGCCCATCTCCCTCACTCTTACTCTCTTCCTGTCTCCCCCTCTCCCTTTCTCCTTGTCTCCCTCTCTCTCTCTCTCCTCCTTGTCTCCCTCTCTCCCCCTCTCCTCTGTCTCCCTCCTTCCTCCTCATCCGATAAGGTCTTGATGTCTTCCTTATTTCCATCACAGACTGAGACACCACAGGTTGCTGCAGGACTGAACCCTGTCACCACAATGGCTTCAGGAAACGTTCTGACTGCAACAATCAATGACAAATCAACGACTTTTACAAAGAATTGTCCAGGTCAAGTTCAGATGGCAGTCTCTCTTTAGTAACAATAACAATAATAATAATAATAATAACAATAACAATAATAATAATAATCATAATAATAACAAAAACAATAAAGCTTTCATTTAAGAGCTCCTTTCTAGACACCCATGGAAGAATTAATGTCCCTAGTGACTCTGCATTATGGATTTACACGTAAAGAGAGATCCAGAGGGTAGAGGCAGCCACGCTGAATGCTCAGTCCTCAGATGTCTGCTATCTGGTGTGGGGGTGAGAGTAGTCCCATGTCAGCAGACCTGAGATTCAGGGAGGGGTGGTGGGAGTGTAGGAGGTCGGAGAGGTATTGTGGGGCCTGGGTGTGGAGGGACATGTATGTGAGGAGGGGTATTTTGTTGATGACACTAGACTTGACTGGGAGCCATTATAGGTGCATGAGTGTGGGGGTGATGTGCTGCCAGGTTTTGGTGTGTGTGAGAACCCTGTCAGCTGAGTTCTGGACATACTGGAGTCTATCCAGGGCTTAACCAAGAACCCAGAATAGGACTTTAAACTAACAGCATACTCACAAGATAACCACAAAAATGGTTACGGGTTATCTTTTTTAAATTCAGTTTGATTAGTAATTACTTATTAAACAATCTTAAGTCTGAACACAAGTGGGGCTAGAGCCTATCACTATCATCCATAGATCTAGCTGTTACAGTGTATGAGGGGGAGTCCGTTTACAATAACCATCAAATGTATGAAAAATATAAAATGACTTGTATAACAACACTGTATTTATCCATAAAACATTCTGTTGTTAAATATTGTATTTTTGATCGTTTTCCTGTGCACACATTAGACACACTTCATTGAATATCAGGGTGCCAAATGTCATTTTATGTCTGGTCAGCAATGACACCAAAACAATACTGGAGATTAAAAAATCTTTTATTCAAATATAAAAATAATGTATCAATCAAGCCTGCATGACTCTAGTGATAGTATGCTACAGTATGTGTGAAAAACAGTCCTGATAGATAAAGTATTACAAAATAATCTTGTGAGACAGCAAGATATGTCTGTTCAGTAATGACAGTCAGGAAAACTATACAGATGATAAAAAAAGTTTTTATTCAAATATCAAAAGGCAGTAATTGTATCAATCATGAATTCATCACTATAGTGATAGGTTAATAGTGTGAAATATTGTCCTATGATATATCTAATATTAGAATCTTGTAACATAAAGAAACAGAGCGTTAGAGAAAGAGAGAGAGTTTGATGGAGAGCAGCCGAGTAGAACCAGTGGAAGTCCCGGTGAGTGTGGTCAGGTCAGGGCTGGGAACACTGGTCTCTCCTCAGTGTCTCTGAGAGCGGAGGCTGGGAGCCCTGGCTGGCCTCACAGGTCACAGAGCCCACCTTCCTCCACTGGTCTGCAGGGAGGCTCAGGGTGCTGCTCCAGCTGTAGTGGCCGTCCTCACCCAGGACCCCGGGGCTCCTGGTCTCCTCCCAGCTGCTGCTGCTGCTGCTGCTGCTGCCGTCCACCTTCCAGCCCAGCCTCCAGCCTGAGGGGAAGCCCTTGTTGGCCAGGCACATGAGGGTGGCCTTCCCCTGCTGCAGCTCCAAGCTGGAGGGGGGCAGCACCGTCAGGGTGGGGGCTACTCTACCTACTGGAGGACACAAAGCAGAACACAGGAGGCACACAGAGACATGTTATCTATGCAGACTTTCATCTTTGGTAAAAAACACAAAACATTAGTATTCCTGAAACCCCTATATGAGGCTGCTAGGTGAGGGATTGACTAATACTAGTTCTACTCTTCAGAGAGTTTATCTGAGTTCATTCAGCAGTTCTTCAATGTTTCACTTCCCTATCTGAGCTCATCCACCGAATCAACAGACAGGTTTCAGTCCAGAAATATTCAGACACAACATACAGAACTAATAATGTATAAATGTTTTTCAAAAAAGGTGAGACCAAAAAATATGTATATACAATTTTTGTAACAAATCAATACGGTCAAAAGAAGATAGAAAAATTATTAGAATTAACCAAGACTATTACTAACATGCACAGAAGGCCTACCTCTTTAAACTATAGAACCAATACAATAATTGTCCATCAATGTTTGAATATATAAACGGCAATATGTTGACCTCTTCCAAGACTTAGATGTTACTGTTCTCTCTGCTGAGCCAAGATATGCTCGGAATAATTCACATTAAACAATAAGAAATAACCATAACGTTATTATGACAAAATTATTTCATGTACCTCTGCAATTAATTTAACGTAATAAAAAAAATATATGATACATTAAATGAGTCAGGAAAATAAGGTACTTACAGTCAACTGTCAGTCTGGTGCCTCCACCAAAAGTCCACCACAGTGATACAAACTCATAGAACGGCCGTACAAAAACCTCTGAGACTTACGAGACACTGCTCTCTAACACTTTATAATCCCATTCCC
The DNA here is from genome assembly GCA_017639675.1 of Aplochiton taeniatus. Lineage (NCBI taxonomy): Eukaryota > Metazoa > Chordata > Actinopteri > Galaxiiformes > Galaxiidae > Aplochiton > Aplochiton taeniatus. Next base: position 2,149,266 of record CM030175.1, read on the forward strand.
TGAAAAATATCACTCAAATGCTGGGATAAGTAGACATCTTGTCAACTGTACTACAATTGTACTAAAAATAAAATACAATTAAAACCAAACTGCCAAGTTTTTTTTGTAAGATCTAACTAACCAACAAGCTAACTGATCAGAATAAATAATCGAAATACCCCAATAAGCTTCCTAATCAAATGTAACTATTTATTTGTGAACTGTGAATTAAATTATTCCACATAGAAATAGCATATCCAGAGTAGGACAGTCCCTGTTTGAGTCAGGAGTAGTGTTTCAGTAGTGTTTCCATAGAGAGACACTTTGCATCAGCAGCACATGCTCCAGTGCTCTGGGAGTGTTTATAGTCCTGTGAGATGAACTCTGGAGGACTGAGAGCTGATCTTCAGGACAATACAACCTGCAGACAGACAGACAGACAGTCACCATGACTACATTGATATCCACTTTTATCTGGACTCTCCTTTGCTGTAGGGTTTCAGGTAAAACACAATAATTGTTCATGTTTCAACGAGACTAGACTGTTCTCTGTCTCTCTGTGCAGTTTAATAAATGTTCTTAATGTATAAACTGTATTTGAACGTACCAAAGTTCTCTCCTCCTCAGAGTCCAGAGGTCAGGTGACAGTGACTCAGCCTGAAGCTGTGAGTTCATCTCCAGGAGCCACGGTAACACTCCGCTGTCAGACCAGTCCTGCAGTTCACGACGATGATTTCTTAGCCTGGTACCAACAGAGACCAGGAGGACCTCCTAAACTTCTCATATACAGGGCTAATAGATTACAGTCAGGGGTTCCAGCTCGTTTCAGTGGCAGTGGATCTGTAAGTGACTTCAATCTGACCATCAGTGGAGTCCAGGCTGAAGATGCAGGAGTTTACTACTGTCAGAGTCTCCATCAGATCAGTGGTAACTGGGTTATTACACAGTGATAGAGAGCCGTACAAAAACCTCCCTCAGTCAGACTGAACAGAGACTGCACTGCTGCAGCTGGGACCTACTGCAGGTGCTGACACGGCTCACTGAGGAGACATACTGGAGTGAACACACACACACACACGCACACACACACACACAAAGATCACCTTATCATAAATGTTTCGTCTGAGATGCTGTGAAGGCGGAATCGTTTTATTTTTATTTTTTTATTTACTTGACGCCGGCAAAGCTGAATAACAACTTATTTAAATATTATAGCCTTGACTGTACAGTAAATACAAGAGTATATCACGTAAGGTAGGAGCATACATTAGGTGACAGTATGAAAGTTACAGGAAGCCTTAAAAATGGGTGCAGTGCACACATTGTCCAGTCATTTATAATGATGATGATACATAACCATTTCATTCACAGTATTTTGGACATTCCTGGAGAGTCTGACATGTTGTAAACAGTTAGTTCACTTTGACTTGGTTGGCCTGCCAAAACAGAGATCAGAGTTTGGTTTAATCTGTTTGGTTTGAATTTACGAACACTTTATAGATAAGCCCTTCTCAAGCGGACCAAGTTAATGAACAGCACGGTGACAATCAGGAGTCCACCAGCCAGCACACCTACAGTCACCTTCAGGATATCCAACAGGATTACACCTTATGGAGACAGATGGAGAGTTAGACAGCCAGCACACCTACAGTCACCTTCAGGACATCCAACAGGATTACACCTTATAGAGACAGATGGAGAGTTAGACAGCCAGCACACCCACAGTCACCTTCAGGACATCCAGCAGGATTACACCTTATGGGGACAGATTTCCAATGTGCGAAATGCTTTCCATACATGCTCCCCCCCCCCCCCCCCCCAACCCAAACCCCTCTGCCACCCCCCTCTTCATTCTGTCAGCTATCAATAACTCTATCTGCTGCTGCAAAGTGCATAACAAAAGGAAGTGTCTCTGATAAGGGTGGAGACTGTTGATGAAATGGAGGAATGTCATTAGACTCAATGAGACAGTTACAGGGACAGGTAACCTGATCACCTGGTAAACCTTGTGGTTATGGTGGCCATGGTGTTTGAACTGGTGAACTGTCCCTTTAGTGTCCTGTGTGTTACAGTTGTTTTCGATTGCTTTAGCACGATTTTGAAAACAGGGCCCGGTTTTTCAAAACACTACACACACAATTAGCACAATCACACACACAATTAGCAGAACAGCTGAAATCCTTTTTCAAAATGAAACACTCTTGTAAAAACGATACACTCATTTATAAAAACTATATTTTGTTACCATATGAAACACACGTTTCATATGACTTCATTCTGTTTGAACCAGTTACACACTGCTGTGCTTAACCTAAAACACTTATAACAACTCTACTTCTCAGTGATTAGAGTGTTGTAAGTGATGAAAAAGTACAAATATACAATCAATTCACCAAACACTATACAAGACCAATGCTGCAGACTGATGAAAATATAATTTATCGATAATAACCAATAATGTTGGCTTGCATTTCTCTGAGCCTGATAGCATTAATTGGCCCAAACCATGTTTATGATCTGTCTCTCTTGTTCTTATATGGGCCCCTTTCCTCCATGGCGTTCTCGACCCTCAATCCTATGTAGAAATAAACACATGTAACTGTAAAATGTGACAGGGAGGGCTACCTAAAGTGTTAATAAGGTTCATACAATAAGCAGAGGATTACTGTAACTGTAGACAGATTCTTTTTTACCTGTTTTCTTGTTGAAATGTCCTAATGACAGAGTCCACTGTATATCTGCTAAGATTGGGCTGAACTCTTCGTCCAGCCTCCCTCAGCGTCAATCCGTGGTTCACGACATGGTCAACTAGTGCTGTGATTATAATATACATATATATATACATATTACATATATATACATACATATATACATATAAATGGTCAACTAGTGCTGTGAATATAATATACATATATATATACATATTACATATATATATACATACATATATACATATACATGGTCAACTAGTGCTGTGAGAATTATATTTGATAAGTTTGGTCCTCTTCTTCTTGGAACACGTTCTCCTCCTGCGCCAGGTCTTCCTCTTCCTCTACCTCCACCTCAGCCTCTACGTCTGGCACGGCCTCCGCCTCTTCCTCTACCTCCTTCTCCTCCTCCTCCTCTTCCTCTACCTACTTCTCCTCCTCCTCCACCTCAGCCTCTACCTCTGGCACGGCCTCCGCCTCTTCCTCTACCTCCTTCTCCTCCTCCTCCTCCTCTTCCTCTACCTCCACCTCAGCCTCGACCTCTGGCACGGCCTCCGCCTCTTCCTCTACCTCCTTCTCCTTCTTCTCCTTCTCCTCCTCCTCCCTGGATTCCCCCTCTCACCCTCACTCTTCTTCTTCTGACTCCTTCCATTTTGGTTGAAGACAGGTGAACTCACCTGCTGCATTTTTATAGTGCTTAAACCTGATTGGTGTGTCTACAATTAAGCAATCGTGTGTTTGCTCACCTGATGCCTGTGTTTAACAATTTGGCTCATAGGTGTGTGAATTTGACAGTCAGTGCTTTGGAATTGCAAGGAAGTGACATCATGATATAGTTCTGTGTCTAACGTATACAATTGTGTTTAGTGTTTTGCAAATCACTGTGAGTATTGTTTTGCAAAAAGTGACATTGTGGTTATAGTGGTGCAAATGTGGGCCGATGTTTTGCTCCTTGAGTGTAAGGTTTTGATAATTGAGTAATACTTTTGATTTGAGTGTTTATGCAATCGTACAAAACTGTAAAGGGATGAAATCAGTGACATCACAGGGAGGTGTTTGTGTCATCAAAGCCCTGGGTGGGAGGAGCTTGTTTGAGTGGTTCTGATTGGAGGTCCCTAAAAGCCAAAGGTTATGAATCAACAACGTGGCTCCTGATTGGGTGCTGAGGTGAGCTAACAGCTCAGACACAGCATGTCTCCTTCATTGACAGAGTTTATTTCCTGGGGTGAACATGGTTCTCTTTGTCTTTTCCTCTTTTGTCCTGACTGACGGTATCATCTTCTAAGGCATTCTTTATACTTCGAGGTTATAAAGGAGACAACCAGAACTGGTGCCCATGAAATATTATTGATGGGCTTATAGCGCCCTCGTGTGGACAAACTGATAAGTAAAGGTGTAACAACGTTAAATCTATTATGTTTATTAAACTGCTATGAATTAACAATGTGAATTCTGGTGTAAATTAAACAATTGTGAAATACTAAGACTAAGACTCAGAAATACTAAGACTATGACTTGAGACGTCATGTTTAAAACCCTGTTTATAAGTGATTTTAAATTGCTATGAAATAAATGTATTCAGCGCTAAATAATATATTTAAAATATTGTGATTCATGTCAACAATGTTTATTACAAATGTCTGACAGAGTGAGGCGGGGTTAAACCTGCACACAGACCAGACACAGTGTAAGTATGACGTACAGTGGGGCCAAAAAGTATTTAGTCAGCCACTGATTGTGCAAGTTCTCCTACTTAGAAAGATGAGAGAGGTCTGTCATTTTCATCATAGGTACACTTCAACTATGAGAGACAAAAATTAGAAAAAAAATCCAGGAAATCACATTGTAGGATTTTTAAAGAATTTATTTGTAAATGATGGTGGAAAATAAGTATTTGTTCAATAACAAAAGTTCAACTCAATACTTTGTAACATAACCTTTGTTGGCAATGACAGAGGTCAAACGTTTCCTGCAAGTCTTCACCAGGTTTGCACACACTGTAGCTCGTAATTTGGCCCATTCCTCCATGCAGATCTCCTCTAGAGCAGTCATGTTTTGGGGCTGTCGCTGGGCAACAAGGACTTTCAACTCCCTACACATATTTTCTATGGGGTTGAGGTCTGGAGACTGGCTAGGCCACTCCAGGACCTTGAAATGCTTTTTACGGAGCCACTCCTTCGTTGCCCGAGCGGTGTGTTTGGGATCATTGTCATGCCGGAAGACCCAGCCACGTTCCATCTTCAATGCTCTCACTGATGGAAGGAGGTTTTGGCTTAAAATCTCATGATACATGGCCCCGTTCATTCTTCCCTTAACACGGATCAGTCGTCCTGTCCCCTTTGCAGTAAAACAGCCCCAAAGCATGATGTTTCCACCCCCATGCTTCACAGTAGGTATGGTGTTCTTGGGATGCAACTCAGCATTCTTCTTCCTTCAAACACGACGAGTTGAGTTTTGACCAAAAAGTTCTATTTTGGTTTCATCTGACCACATGATATTCTCCCAATCCTCTTCTGGATCATCCATATGCTCTCTGGCAACCTTCAGACGGGCCTGGACATGTACTGGCTTAAGCAGGGGGACACGCCTGGCAATGCAGGATTTGAGTCCCTCTCGGCGTAGTGTGTTACTGATGGTAGCCTTTGTTACTTTGGTCCCAGCTCTCTGCAGGTCATTTATCAGGTCCCTCTGTGTAGTTCTGGGATTTTTGCTCACCGTTCTCATGATCATTTTGACCCCACGGGATGAGATCTTGCGTGGGGCCCCAGACCGAGGGAGATTATCAATGGTCTTGTATGTCTTCCATTTTCTTACAATTGCTCCCACAGTTGATCTATTCACACCAACCTGCTTGCCTATTGCAGATTCACTCTTCCCAGCCTGGTGCAGGTCTACAATTTTCTTCCTGGTGTCCTTCGACAGCTCTTTGGTCTTGGCCATGGTTGAGTTTGGAGTCTGACTGTTTGAGGCTGTGGACAGGTGTCTTTTATACAGATGACGAGGTCAAACAGGTTCCAGTAATACAGGTAACGAGTGGAGGACAGAAGAGCTTCTTAAAGAATAAGTTACAGGTCTGTGAGAGCCCGAAATCTTGCTTGTTTGTGGGTGACCAAATACTTATTTTCCACCATAATTTACAAATAAATTCTTAAACAATCCTTCAATGTGATTTCCTGGATTCTTTTTCTCATTTTTGTCTCTCATAGTTGAAGTGTACCTATGATGAAAATTACAGACCTCTTTCATCTTTCTAAGTAGGAGAACTTGCACAATCAGTGGCTGACTAAATACTTTTTGGCCCCACTGTAACTCATCACACGGAGTGCATATACAGTAGGGCCAAAAAGTATTTAGTCAGCCACTGATTGTGCAAGTTCTCCTACTTAGAAAGATGAGAGAGGTCTTTAATTTTCATCATAGGTACACTTCAACTATGAGAGACAAAAATGAGAAAAAAAATCCAGGAAATCACATTGTAGGATTTTTAAAGAATTTCTTTGTAAATGATGGTGGAAAATAAATATTTGGTCAATAACAAAAGTTCAACTCAATACTTTTTAACATAACCTTTGTTGGCAATGACAGAGGTCAAACGTTTCCTGTAAGTCTTCACCAGGTTTGCACACACTGCAGCTGGTATTTTGGCCCATTCCTCCATGCAGATCTCCTCAAGAGCAGTCATGTTTTGGGGCTGTCGCTGGGCAACACGGACATTCAACTCCCTCCACAAATGTTCTATGGGGTTGAGGTCTGGAGACTGGCTAGGCCACTCCAGGACCTTGAAATGCTTTTTACGGAGCCACTCCTTCGTTGCCCGAGAGGTGTGTTAGGGATCATTGTCATGCTGGAAGACCCAGCCACGTTCCATCTTCAATGCTCTCACTGATGGAAGGAGGTTTTGGCTTAAAATCTCACGATACATGGCCCAGTTCATTCTTCCCTTAACACGGATCAGTCGTCCTGTCCCCTTTGCAGTAAAACAGCCCCAAAGCATGATGTTTCCACCCCCATGCTTCACAGTAGGTATGGTGTTCTTGGGATGCAACTCAGCATTCTTCTTCCTCCAAACAAGACGAGTCGAGTTTTTACCAAAAAGTTCTATTTTGGTTTCACCTGACCACATGATATTCTCCCAATCCTCTTCTGGATCATCCATATGCTCTCTGGCAACCTTCAGACGGGCCTGGACATGTACTGGCTTAAGCAGGGGGACACGCCTGGCACTGCAGGATTTGAGTCCCTCTCGGCGTAGTGTGTTACTGATGGTAGCCTTTGTTACTTTCGTCTCAGCTCTCTGCAGGTCATTCATCAGGTCCCTCCATGTAGTTCTGCTTGTTTGTGGGTGACCAAATACTTATTTTCCACCATCATTTACAAATAAATTCTTTAAAAATCCTACAATGTGATTTCCTGGATTTTTTTTCTCATTTTTGTCTCTCATAGTTGAAGTGTACCTATGATGAAAATTACAGACCTCTCTCATCTTTCTAAGTAGGAGAACTTGCACAATCAGTGGCTGACTAAATAATTTTTGGCCCCACTGTATATAGTTATTTAATAATATACTGTATGTCAACATAAGAATAAGGGTACAATGTATAATGCAATGTAACTGCTGTTTGAAGTCTTGTCAGATGAGTGACTTTATAATGATTTCTGTTGGCCTCAAAGGAAATAGCTGTATTAGAAACATAGCATCATCTTCACACCTTCAGCCAAAGGCTGCGCTCACATTTATTTATACCTCTCAAACAAAGGTCTCAGTAAAGAACGTCACCATGTGTCTTTCCTGCTCCAACTATACCTTCCTGTTCTGTTGTCTTAAGACTCATTTCTCTGTGAGTGTCAGTCGGTTCAACAACCAGTGGAGCATCATGAAGCCCACCTCACTTGTCCTACTGATATGTGAGTACTGTCTGGGGGGGCAACACACCTCACTGGTCCTACTGCTATGTGAGTACTGTCTGGGGGGGCAACACACCTCACTGGTCCTACTGCTCTGTGAGTGCTGTCTGGGGGGACAACACACCTCACTGGTCCTACTGCTCTGTGAGTACCGTCTGAGGGGGGGGCAACACACCTCCCTGGTCCTACTGCTCTGTGAGTACTGTCTGGGGGGGGGGGGGGGGGGGGCAACACACCTCACTGGTCCTACTGCTCTGTGAGTACTGTCTGGGGGGGGGGGGGGGGGGGGGGCAACACACCTCACCGGTCCTACTGCTATGTGAGTACTGTCTGGGGGGGCAACACACCTCACTGGTCCTACTGCTCTGTGAGTACTGTCTGGGGATTGCGGGCCTTAGTTGTACATGTGTGTGGAGACCATGTTAGCCTGTATATGCGCATATGGTTCAGAGCAGATGAGTTAGCTAGTGTGTGTATGTGTGTTTATGTGTCTGTGTGTGTGTGTGTGTTTGTGTGTGTGTGTGTGTGTGTCCTTGTGTGTGTCCTTGTGTGTGTGTGTGTGTGTGTGTGTGTGTCTCTGTGTGTGTGTGTGTGTGTGTGTGTGTGTGTGTGTATGTGTGTGTGTGTGTGTGTGTATGTGTTTGTGTGTGTGTGTGTGTCTCTGTGTGTGTGTGTGTGTGTGTGTGTGTGTGTTTGTGTGTGTCCTTGCGTGTGTGTGTGTGTGTGTGTGTGTGTCTCTGTGTGTGTGTGTGTGTTTGTGTGTGTGTACAGCGCATGTTCTTCCATGCCTTTGTGTTTAAAGTGGGGTGGGTGGTCTGTGCGTCTGCAGTGTGTGGAGTAGTTTCCTTTTTCAGTACCAGCCCACACACACCTCTCTCTCTCTATGTCTTCCTTCAGACTGGACACACCAGATATTGGATTTGTTTCCGGTTACTTCATTCAATGATTGAAAACTATTATTAAGCCAAATGTTTATTGAATAAAGTTGTATTCATAGTTCTGTAGATAGAGGTTACACATTACATCAGATACACCTCAGTGTTCAGTTTGAGTTGTGACGGTAATCGACCATGCTACCTGATTTAAAGACGAGGGTTTCTCTCTTAATGCTGACCAGTAGGATTTTTACTATTGTTTGATGTTGGTTGATTCTAATCTGGTGCTGTTACAATATACAAACAGTATGGATGTGTAATGTGTTGTGTTACAATATACAAACAGTATGGATGTGTAATGTGTTGTGTTACAATATACAAACAGTATGGATGTGTAATGTGTTATGTTACAATATACAAACAGTATGGGATGTGTAATGTGTTGTGTTACAATATACAAACAGTATGGATGTGTAATGTGTTGTGTTACAGTATACAAACAGTATGGATGTTTAATGTGTTATGTTACAATATACAAACAGTATGGATGTGTAATGTGTTGTGTTCCTCTCTTCCATATCAGATGATGTTGATATTAGTGCGTCTCCTTCATGGTGGGTGAATGTTGGAGACTCAGTGACTCTGAGCTGTCAGGTTGATGGAGACTCCTCTCCAGACTGGAGGTTCTCCTGGTACAGGGCTGTTCCCTACTCAGCAGACCTACCCTCTCATGGATGGAAGCGTTTCTCTGTGGAGCTGCTAGCTTACAGGCAGCGTGGGGCTGGAGGCTCCTACTCTCTCAGTCCTGTTGGTCTGAATCACACTGGGCCGTATGTGTGTAGAGCTGAGAGAGGAGACCCGGTGGATTATACAGAGTTCAGCTTTCCCCCCCATCTTCTCCATGTGGCAGGTTAGTTACCAGTACACCAAACATTTATTCATTATTTTCTCTCCTTTATATAAACACTCCATCATTTGTGTGTGTGTGTGTGTGTGTGTGTGTGTGTGTGTGTGTGTGCGTGCGTGTGTCAGGTCCATCTCCACCAGCCTCTCTGAGTGTCAGTCCTAACAGTGTTCAGCACGTCTCTGGTGAGTCTGTCTCAGTGAGCTGTGGGGAGCAGAGACACTCTACTGGATGGAGAGTGAAGAGGACCACATGGAGAGGAGGACTGTCAGAGTGTGGAACTGACTGGGGATCAGTGACAGGATCTACATGTGACCTCACAGCTATGTATTATTTTAGTAGTGGAGTGTACTGGTGTGAGTCTGACTCAGGAGAGTACAGTCAGGCTGTCAACATCACTGTGACTGGTGAGTGTAATCGTTATAACACAACTCACAGTCCAGCCTTATCACTACGTTTATAACTATGATAATAATAATAAGAGTTATATTAGTATAATATTAAGCACATATTCTGATAAGTGTTCATGATGATTGACAGGGTGTAACAGAATGTGATTGGTGCGTTCCTCTACAGTCAAGGATGTGATTCTGGAGAGCCCCGCCCTTCCTGTGACAGAGGGAGATGCTGTGACTCTGCGCTGTCGATTCAGGAGAACTCCTTCTAACATCACAACTGAGTTTTATAAAGATGGATCCCTCATCAGCACTGAGAGGTCAGGAGAGTTGACCATCCCCAGTGTATCGGCCTCATATGAAGGGAGATACTCCTGTACAATCCCTGACCAAGGAGGATCATCATTTAGTAGCTGGTTGTCAGTGAGAGGTGAGAGACATGCTGGATTCTCTTCTTAACATTCATCACTGAGATGGTTCTGTAGCAGCTAACAGGTCTGACAATGTTCTAGTCCACGGTACTGTACATCCTCAATGTGGAAATTATATCATGCCTTAAATTCTTCTCTTCATCCCTCCCTCCATCTCTCCCTCCATCTCTCTCTTCATCTCTCTCTCCATCTCTCTTTTCATCTCTCTCTCCATCTCTCTCTTCATCTCTCTCTCCATCTCTCCCTCCATCTCTCTCTCTATCTCTCTCTTCATCTCTCTCCATCTCTCCCTCCATCTCTCTCTTCATCTCTCCCTCCATCTCTCTCATCATCCCTCCCTCCATCTCTCTCTTCATCCCTCCCTCCATCTCTCTCTTCATCCCTCCTCTCCAGTCCCAGCTCCCCTCATGTCTTGGCCCAGACTGCTGTGTAGTATAGTGGTGTCGTCTCCCTACCTGCCGACCACCATCATACTGGTGGCATACTGCCGTGACAAGGCTGCCGGTGAGAAACTTTAGACAAAGTTAAAAACATTTACTGATAGGTAGGAACCTTTAGATAACACACACAATATTTACTGAGAGATAGGAACCTTTAGACAACACACACAACATTTACTTATAGGTAGGAACCTTTAGACAACACACATAAAATGTACTAATAGCTAGGAACCTTTAGACAACACACACAACATTTACTGATAGGTAGGAACCTTTAGACAACACACACAACATTTAGTTAAAACTAGGAACCTTTAGACAACACACACAACATTTACTGATAGGTAGGAACCTTTAGACAACACACACAACATTTACTGATAGGTAGGAACCTTTAGACAACACAAACAACATTTACTTATAGGTAGGAACCTTTAGACAACACACACAACATTTACTGATAGGTAGGAACCTTTAGAAAACACACAAAACATTTACTTATAGGTAGGAACCTTTAGACAACACACACAACATTTACTGATAGGTAGGAACCTTTAGACAACACACACGATATTTACTTATTCACACAACAAACAAAGAATTCATCGTAAAAAATAAGCAAATTTAATATACATCACATACAAGTGAACCATTGAACAGTATGGTAGATTATTTTTTCTATTTGATTTTGACAAAGCAAGTCCATCAAAATATTACTCTAATTAAAATAGGGCGCAGAGGATAACAGCAAGTGTTGCTACATTATTGTGTGTGTGTGTGTGTGTGTGTGTGTGTGTGAGTGTGTGTGTGTGTGTGTTTGAGTGTTTGTGTGGGTGCGTGTGTGTGTGTGTGTGTGTGTGTGTGTGTGTGTGTGTGTCTGTGTGTGTGTGTGTGTGTGTGTGTTTGCAGCAGCTCGTTCAAAAAGAGTCCAGAGAAACCAGGAAGTCTCCTCTGACCAGGTGATCTGCATCCAGATGACCTGAACCACTGCCAGAACAGACGCCATCTTGGATCTCCCCCTCCTTCTTCCCTCCTTTCCTCCCTCCTTCTTTTTCCTGTCTGGTGGTGGAGGTGTTAACAACGTTGGTGCCAGTGTTTACATAGATGGAAGCTTTGGCAGGGAAGACAGCTTTCAGTACAACAGTGTAACTGCTATAAAGGCTTAGAGTTAGAGTTAGGTATATTAACCAGACAGTATTTTTACATCAGAGTAGCAACATCTTTAACCTTTTAGTTACTTTATCATGGCTACTTTTGATACTTTTAATATTAATGATTGATAATGCATTTGGTCCAATAAAAAGCTTTATTTTTCTTATTAACAATTTACACAATATCTATGTATCTTTTACATAATAGTAGTTGCAGCTTTATAATCATTAGTTACTGAATTGGAGTTTATGTGGATAGTTGAATAAATGTTTTCTTTTAAAGCTTTTGTTTCTCTTATTCAATTCATTTCTTACACTAACGGTCTGTGTTTATAGTTAGTGTAAACCCTGTACTCACCCCAGCACATTGTCTGAACATCTTTGGTGTGTTGGAGGGGAAATGGGGTAAGAATGAATATGGGATGTATTTTATTTATGTATTGTTATACGTTCAGTGCATCCACTCTGTGAAAGAATAAACACATCTCTGAATCTGACCTGTTGTCCCGACTCATCTTTCCACTCAACAAGACCTGAACCATCACACATGAACAAATAGCTGCCCTATGTTTTACAGGATTACCTCAAGATATTGGGTGATATTACAATTAGCTACAACCAAAGTTAAATGATTAGTTCCATTGCTCAGCCCTTGTCAATAACCTTGTCAGTGACTTTAGTTTTGAGACTCAGATGGGTGATCACTTCAGAAAGTTGCACATATTGATATGTTTATGTAAAGCAGTGAATTCTCCTCCTGCCTCTAAATATACCTGGACAGGTGTAACTAGCTAATGAACTACCTGTGGTGTCTAGGTAACCAGTGGACATGTCTAATTACATAATTGGCTGGGAAAACAGCTTATCGATGAGAAACATCCAGAAGAATAGAACCTTAATGTTCATATTTATATGCAGTGAGTATAAACGTTGACATTTTGCACATGTGTAGATAGAGGATTTAAGGGACCTGTGGTTAATATTATCAATACCATTAATAATGCTTGACCACTTTTCTCTAATATTGTTGGAGAGCTTTTGCAGTTACGGTTCAGAGCAGTAGAAGGCAGACATAACACAAGTAATTGATCAAACTGTTATATTCACTGCTTTACATGAAACATATCATACAGGCTGTGCTTTTATTTAAATAAAAAACGTGTGTTGTCTATTTAAACTCATCTTCCCATCGGCCCTAGTTCTTCCTCCATTTCACACCATTTAGTGAATATAATCGTCATGACAAAGCTCAATTACAGAGTGATATTATCTATAATGCCAACAAACTTTCTCTTTAAGTAATACTCACAAACCAGACAAATCATAATGATGTAAATATATTCCACTATGTACTGGATATTATGATAATCGACCCCAGCACTGCATGATGGGACCGTGAAGTACAGTACAGTGGACCTCCATCACCAAGCATACAAACACAGGCCCATTCAAAGCCCCAGTCTGAAGGTTCTCCAGAGTCCAGAGCTGTGTCTGCTGGCTGCTTCCCAGCCCAGGTTCAGTCCTAAAAGACCAGTGAGAGGAGCTGAACCTCTAGAGATGATGCCAAACCAAGTGAAGTGAAGCCTGTTTCCCCAGCCTAACGTTGTTCAGTTCCTCAGTCAGTCAGCCCCCTCCCTCACAGCTGGCCCAGTCCCAGAGGGTTGGAGGCTGTGGGGCTGAAACTCTGATTTGCATGAGCAGGGCCCTGGACCACCACGCTGCCAGAATAGAGCAGCACTGAGGCCAGATGTTCAGCCTTCACCTCAGAGTCACCCTGTGTCACCACATTATACATGCTTCCTTCCTGTCTTCCCTGCTAATCACTGATCTGTCATGACTGGATTGGTCAAAGTAAGCTCTGCATCTTGAGTATGTCACTATCATCAATAGATCTAGCTGTTACAGTGTATGATGAGGAACAGTTTAGACCAGTCATCAAATGTTACAACCAATTATATTAGAAATATATAATGACATTTATAACAGTGTTTTCTTTTTCAATAATGTATTTTAGATATTATACTCTGTCATCTTCTTTCGATTCGTATCATAGGTGTAAGTCATAAAATGTTAGGGGGTTAAAGCACTACTGTGTCTGCTCAGTAATGACAGTCAGGGAAACAATACTGATGATTAAAAAGGTTTTTATTGAAAGAATTGTATCAATCAATAATGCATGCATGAATATAATGACAGTATAATTGTATAAAGCATAGTCATATGATGGATCGAACATTAGGAAAAAATCTAGTGAGACAAAGATACAGAGATTTAGAGAAAGAGCCACAGTTTGATTGAGAGCAGCCGAGTAGAACCAGTGGAAGTCCCAGTGAGTGTGGTCAGGTCAGGGCTGGGAACACTGGTCTCTCCTCAGTGTCTCTGAGAGCGGAGGCTGGGAGCCCTGGCTGGCCTCACAGGTCACAGAGCCCACCTTCCTCCACTGGTCTGCAGGGAGGCTCAGGGTGCTGCTCCAGCTGTAGTGGCCGTCCTGACCCAGGACCCCGGGGCTCCTGGTCTCCTCCCAGCTGCTGCTGCTGCTGCTGCTGCCGTCCACCTTCCAGCCCAGCCTCCAGCCTGAGGGGAAGCCCTTGTTGGCCAGGCACATGAGGGTGGCCTTCCCCTGCTGCAGCTCCAAGCTGGAGGGGGGCAGCACCGTCAGGGTGGGGGCTACTCTACCTACTGGAGGACACAAAGCAGAACACAGGAGGCACACAGAGACATGTTATCTATGCAGACTTTCATCTTTGGTAAAAAACACAAAACCTTAGTATTCCTGAAACCCCTATATGAGGCTGCTAGGTGAGGGATTGACTAATACTAGTTCTACTCTTCAGAGAGTTTATCTGAGTTCATTCAGCAGTTCTTCAATGTTTCACTTCCCTATCTGAGCTCATCCACCGAATCAACAGACAGGTTTCAGTCCAGAAATATTCAGACACAACATACAGAACTAATAATGTATAAATGTTTTACAAAAAAGGTGAGACAAAAAAAAATATATATACAATTTTTGTAACAAATCAATACGGTCAAAAGAAGATAGAAAAATTATTAGAATTAACCAAGACTATTACTAAAATGCACAGAAGGCCTACCTCTTTAAACTATAGAACCAATACAATAATTGTCCATCAATGTTTGAATATATAAACGGCAATATGTTGACCTCTTCCAAGACTTAGATGTTACTGTTCTCTCTGCTGAGCCAAGATATGCTCGGAATAATTCACATTAAACAATAAGAAATAACCAGAACGTTATTATGACAAAATTATTTCATGTACCTCTGCAATTAATTTAACGTAATAAAAAAAATATATGATACATTAAATGAGTCAGGAAAATTAGGTACTTACAGTCAACAGTCAGTCTGGTGCCTCCACCAAAAGTCCACCACAGTGACACAAACTCATAGAACGGCCGTACAAAAACCTCTGAGACTTACGAGACACTGCTCTCTAACACTTTATAATCCCATTCCCTGAAAAATATCACTCAAATGCTGGGATAAGTAGACATCTTGTCAACTGTACTACAATTGTACTAAAAATAAAATACAATTAAAACCAAACTTTGGGTGGTCTTTAAATTAATTTGCCCGGATGCCAAGTTTTTTTTGTAAGATCTAACTAACCAACAAGCTAACTGATCAGAATAAATAATTGAAATACCCCAATAAGCTTCCTAATCAAATGTAACCATTTATTTGTGAACTGTGAATTAAATTACTCCACATAGAAATAGCATAACCAGAGTAGGACAGTCCCTGTTTGAGTCAGGAGTAGTGTTTCAGTAGTGTTTCCATAGAGAGACACTTTGCATCAGCAGCACATGCTCCAGTGCTCTGGGAGTGTTTATAGTCCTGTGAGATGAACTCTGGAGGACTGAGAGCTGATCTTCAGGACAATACAACCTGCAGACAGACAGACAGTCACCATGACTACATTGATATCCACTTTTATCTGGACTCTCCTTTGCTGTAGGGTTTCAGGTAAAACACAATAATTGTTCATGTTTCAACGAGACTAGACTGTTCTCTGTCTCTCTGTGCAGTTTAATAAATGTTCTTAAGGTATAAACAGTATTTTAACGTACCAACGTTCTCTCCTCCTCAGAGTCCAGAGGTCAGGTGACAGTGACTCAGCCTGAAGCTGTGAGTTCATCTCCAGGAGCCACGGCAACACTCCGCTGTCAGACCAGTCCTGCAGTTTACGTTAGTGGTAGATATCATTTCTTAGCCTGGTACCACCAGAGACCAGGAGGAGCTCCTAAACTTCTCATATACTTGGCTAACAGTTTACAGTCAGGGGTTCCAGCTCGTTTCAGTGGCAGTGGATCTGGGAGTGACTTCACTCTGACCATCAGTGGAGTCCAGGCTGAAGATGCAGGAGTTTACTACTGTCAGAGTTACCATAGTGGCAATGTGTTGACACAGTGATAGAGAGCCGTACAAAAACCTCCCTCAGTCAGACTGAACAGAGACTGCACTGCTGCAGCTGGGACCTACTGCAGGTGCTGACACGGCTCACTGAGGAGACATAC
The DNA here is from genome assembly GCA_017639675.1 of Aplochiton taeniatus. NCBI lineage: Eukaryota > Metazoa > Chordata > Actinopteri > Galaxiiformes > Galaxiidae > Aplochiton > Aplochiton taeniatus. The sequence continues at coordinate 2,165,596 of CM030175.1, forward strand.
TTGAGTGAACATACACACACACACACACACACACACACACACACACACACACACACACACACACACACACACACACACACACACACAAAGATCACCTTATCATAAATGTTACGTCTGAGATGCTGTGAAGGTGGAATCGTTTTTATTTTTTTTTTTTATTTACTTGACGCCGGCAAAGCTGAATAACAACTTATTTAAATATTATAGCCTTGTCTGTACAGTAAATACAAGAGTATATCACGTAAGGTAGGAGCATACATTAGGTGACAGTATGAAAGTTACAGTAATCCTTAAAAATGGGTGAAGTGCACACATTGTCCAGTCATTTATAATGATGATGATACATAACCATTTCATTCACAGTATTTTGGACATTCCTGGAGAGTGGGCCAGGTAGTAAACAGTTAGTTCACTTTGACTTGGTTGGCCTGCCAAAACAGAGATCAGAGTTTGGTTCAATCTGTTTTGTTTGAATTTACAAACATCATATAGATAAGCCCTTCTCAAGCGGACCAAGTTAATGAACAGCACGGTGACAATCAGGAGTCCACCAGCCAAAACACCTACAGTCACCTTCAGGACATCCAACAGGATTACACCTTATAGAGACAGATGGAGAGTTAGACAGCCAGCACACCCACAGTCACCTTCAGTACATCCAGCAGGATTACACCTCATGGGGACAGATTTCCAATGTGCGAAATGCTTTCCATACATGCTTGCCCCCCCCCCCCCCCCCCCCCCAACCCAAACCCCTCTGCCACCCCCCTCTTCATTCTGTCAGCTATCAATAACTCTATCTGCTGCTGCAAAGTGCATAACAAAAGGAAGTGTCTCTGATAAGGGTGGAGACTGTTGATGAAATGGAGGAATGTCATTAGACTCAATGAGACAGTTACAGGGACAGGTAACCTGATCACCTGGTAAACCTTGTGGTTATGGTGGCCATGGTGTTTGAACTGGTGAACTGTCCCTTTAGTGTCCTGTGTGTTACAGTTGTTTTCGATTGCTTTAGCACGATTTTGAAAACAGGGCTTCTCAGTGATTAGAGTGTTGTAAGTGATGAAAAAGTACAAATATGCAATCAATTCACCAAACACTATACAAGACCAATGCTGCAGACTGATGAAAATATAATTTATCGATAATAACCAATAATGTTGGCTTGCATTTTTCGGAGCCTGATAGCATTAATTGGCCCAAACCATGTTTATGATCTGTCTCTCTTGTTCTTATATGGGCCCCTTTCCTCCATGGCGTTCTCGACCCTCAATCCTATGTAGAAATAAACACATGTAACCTACTGTAAAATATGACAGGGAGGGCTACCTAAAGTGTTAATAAGGTTCATACAATAAGCAGATGATTACTGTAACTGTAGACAGATTCTTTTTTACCTGTTTTCTTGTTGAAATGTCCTAATGACAGAGTCCACTGTATATCTGCTAAGATTGGGCTGAACTCTTCGTCCAGCCTCCCTCAGCGTCAATCCGTGGTTCACGACATGGTCAACTAGTGCTGTGATTATAATATACATATATATATACATATTACATATATATACATACATATATACATATAAATGGTCAACTAGTGCTGTGAATATAATATACATATATATATACATATTACATATATATATATACATATATACATATACATGGTCAACTAGTGCTGTGAGAATTATATTTGATAAGTTTGGTCCTCTTCTTCTTGGAACACGTTCTCCTCCTGCGCCAGGTCTTCCTCTTCCTCTACCTCCACCTCAGCCTCTACGTCTGGCACGGCCTCCGCCTCTTCCTCTACCTCCTTCTCCTCCTCCTCCTCTTCCTCTACCTACTTCTCCTCCTCCTCCACCTCAGCCTCTACCTCTGGCACGGCCTCCGCCTCTTCCTCTACCTCCTTCTCCTCCTCCTCCTCCTCTTCCTCTACCTCCACCTCAGCCTCTACCTCTGGCACGGCCTCCGCCTCTTCCTCTACCTCCTTCTCCTCCTCCTCCTCTTCCTCTTCCTCTACCTCCTTCTCCTCCTCCTCCTCTTCCTCTACCTCCTTCTCCTCCTCCTCCACCTCAGCCTCTACCTCTGGCACGGCCTCCGCCTCTTCCTCTCCCTCCTTCTCCTCCTCCTCCTCTTCCTCTACTTCCTTCTCCTCCTCCTCTACCTCAGCCTCTACCTCTGGCACGGTCTCCGCCTCTTCCTCTATCTCTCTCTCTCTCTCTCTCTCTTTATCTCTCTTTCTATTTCTCTTTCTCTTATTCTCTCTCTCTCTCTCTCTCTCTCTCTCTCTCTCTCTCTCTCTCCCACACACACACACACACACACACACACACACGCACACACACACACTCGCACACACACACACACACGCGCTTACACACACACTCTCTCTCTCTCTCTCTCTCTCTCTGTTTCTCTCTCTCTCTCTCTCAGTTTTGAGTGCTTTCATCCAGTCAGGACAGACCCAACTAATAGGTGAGTTTTTACTATTGTTTGATGTTGGTTGATTCTAATCTGGTGCTGTTACAACATACAAACAGTATGGATGTGTAATGTGTTGTGTTACAATATACAAACAGTATGGATGTGTAATGTGTTGTGTTACAACATAAAACATTATGGATGTGTAATGTGTTGTGTTACAATATACAAACAGTGTGGATGTGTAATGTGTTGTGTCACAATATGCAAACAGTATGGATGTGTAATGTGTTGTGTTACAATATACAAACAGTATGGATGTGTAATGTGTTGTGTTACAATATACAAACAGTATGGATGTGTAAAGTGTTGTGTTACAATATACAACCAGTATGGATGTGTAATGTGTTGTGTTACAATATACAAACAGTATGGATGTGTAATGTGTTGTGTTACAATATACAAACAGTCTGGATGTGTAATGTGTTGTGTTACAATATACAAACAGTCTGGATGTGTAATGTGTTGTGTTACAATATACAAACAGTATGGATGTGTAATGTGTTGTGTTACAATATACAAACAGTCTGGATGTATAATGTGTTGTGTTACAGTATACAAACAGTATGGATGTTTAATGTGTTATGTTACAATATACAAACAGTATGGATGTGTAATGTGTTGTGTTCCTCTCTTCCATATCAGATGATGTTGATATTAGTGCGTCTCCTTCATGGTGGGTGAATGTTGGAGACTCAGTGACTCTGAGCTGTCAGGTTTATGGAGACTCCTCTCCAGACTGGAGGTTCTCCTGGTACAGGGCTGTTCCCTACTCAGCAGACCTACCCTCTCATGGATGGAAGCGTTTCTCTGTGGAGCTGCTAGCTTACAGGCAGCGTGGGGCTGGAGGCTCCTACTCTCTCAGTCCTGTTGGTCTGAATCACACTGGGCCGTATGTGTGTAGAGCTGAGAGAGGAGACCCGGTGGATTATACAGAGTTCAGCTTTCCCCCCCATCTTCTCCATGTGGCAGGTTAGTTACCAGTACACCAAACATTTATTCATTATTTTCTCTCCTTTATATAAACACTCCATCATTTGTGTGTGTGTGTGTGTGTGTGTGTGTGTGTGTGTGTGCGTGCGTGCGTGCGTGCGTGCGTGCGTGTGCGTGTGTGTGTGTCAGGTCCATCTCCACCAGCCTCTCTGAGTGTCAGTCCTAACAGTGTTCAGCACGTCTCTGGTGAGTCTGTCTCAGTGAGCTGTGGGGAGCAGAGACACTCTACTGGATGGAGAGTGAAGAGGACCACATGGGAAGGAGGACTGTCAGAGTGTGGAACTGACTGGGGATCAGTGACAGGATCTACATGTGACCTCACAGCTATGTATTATTCTAGTAGTGGAGTGTACTGGTGTGAGTCTGACTCAGGAGAGTCCAGTCAGGCTGTCAACATCACTGTGACTGGTGAGTGTAATCGTTGTAACACAACTCACAGTCCAGCCTTATCACTACGTTTATAACTATGATAATAATAATAAGAGTTATATTAGTATAATATTAAGCACATATTCTGATAAATGTTCATGATGATTGACAGGATGTAACAGAATGTGATTGGTGCGTTCCTCTACAGTCAAGTATGTGATTCTGGAGAGCCCCGCCCTTCCTGTGACAGAGGGAGATGCTGTGACTCTGCGCTGTCGATTCAGGAGAACTCCTTCTAACATCACAACTGAGTTTTATAAAGATGGATCCCTCATCAGCACTGAGAGGTCAGGAGAGTTGACCATCCCCAGTGTATCAGCCTTAGATGAAGGGAGATACTACTGTAAAATCCCTGACCATGGAGGATCATCATTAGGTAGCTGGTTGTCAGTGAGAGGTGAGAGACATGCTGGATTCTCTTCTTAACGTTCATCACTGAGATGGTTCTGTTGCAGCTAACAGGTCTGACAATGTTCTAGTCCACGGTACTGTACATCCTCAATGTGGAAATGATATCATGCCTTAAATTCTTCTCCATCTCTCCCTCCATCTCTCTCTTCACCCCTCACTCCATCTCTTTCTTTATCTCTCCCTCCATCTCTCTCTTCATCTCTCCCTCCACCTCTCCCTCCATCTCTCCCTCCACCTCTCCCTCCATCTCTCCCTCATCTCTCTCTCCATCTCTCTTTTCACCTTTCACTCCAGCTCCCACCTCATCCCTCTCTCCATCTCTCTCTCCATCTCTCTCTTCATCTCTCCCTCCATCTCTCTCTTCATCCCTCCCTCCATCTCTCTCTTCATCCCTCCCTCCATCTCTCTCTCCATCCTCCTCTCCAGTCCCAGCTCCCATCATGTCTTGGCCCAGACTGCTGTGTAGTATAGTGGTGTCGTCTCCCTACCTGCTGACCACCATCATACTGGTGGTATACTGCCATGACAAGGCTGCCGGTGAGAAACTTTAGACAAAGTTAAAAACATTTACTGATAGGTAGGAACCTTTAGATAGCACACACAATATTTACTGAGATGTAGGAACCTTTAGACAACACACACAACATGTACTGATAGGTAGGAACCTTTAGAAAACACACACAACATTTACTTATAGCTAGGAACCTTTAGACAACACACACAACATTTACTGATAGGTAGGAACCTTTAGACAACACACACAACATTTACTGATAGGTAGGAACCTTTAGACAACACACACAATATTTACTGATAGGTAGGAACCTTTAGACAACACACACAACATTTATTTATAGGTAGGAACCTTTAGACAACACACACGATATTTACTGATTCACACAACAAACAAAGAATTTATAGTAAAAAAGAATCAAATGCAACGTATATCACATACAAGTGAACCATTGAACAGTATGGTAGATTATTTTTTCTATTTGATTTTGAGAAAGCAAGTCCATCAAAATATTACTCTAATTAAAATAGGGTTTAGAGGATAACAGCAAGCGTTGCTACATTATTGTGAGTGTGTGTGTGTGTGTGTGTGTTTGTGTGTGTTTTGGAGGGATTGTGTGTGTGTGTGTGTGTGTGTGTGTGTGTGTGTGTGTGCGTGTGCGTGCGTGTGAGTGTTTGTGGGGTCGTGTGTGTGTGTGTGTGTGTGTGTGTGTGTGTGTTTGCAGCAGCTCGTTCAAAAAGAGTCCAGAGAAACCAGGAAGTCTCCTCTGACCAGGTGATCTGCATCCAGGTGACCTGAACAACTGCCAGAACAGACGCCATCTTGGATCTCCCCCTCCTTCTTCCCTCCTTTCCTCCCTCCTTCTTTTTCCTGTCTGGTGGTGGAGGTGTTAACAACGTTGGTGCCAGTGTTTACATAGATGGAAGCTTTGGTAGAGAAGACAGCTTTCAGTACAACAGTGTAACTGCTATAAAGGCTTAGAGTTAGAGTTAGGTATATTAACCAGACAGTATTTTTACATCAGAGTAGCAACATCTTTAACCTTTTAGTTACTTTATCATGGCTACTTTTGATACTTTTAATATTTATGATTGATAATGCATTTGGTCCAATAAAAAGCTTTGTTTTTCTTATAAACACTTTACACAATATCTATGTATCTTTTACATAATAGTAGTTGCAGCTTTATAATCATTAGTTACTGAATTGGAGTTTATGTGGATAGTTGAATAAATGTTTTCTTTTAAAGCTTTTGTTTCTCTTATTCAATTCATTTCTTACATTAACGGTCTGTGTTTATAGTTAGTGTAAACCCTGTACTCACCCCAGCACATTGTCTGAACATCTTTGGTGTGTTGGAGGGGAAATGGGGTAAGAATGAATATGGGATGTATTTTATTTATGTATTGTTATACGTTCAGTGCATCCACTCTGTGAAAGAATAAACAAATCTCTGAATCTGACCTGTTGTCCAGACTCATCTTTCCACTCATTATACTCAACAAGACCTGAACCATCACACATGAACAAATAGCTGCCCTATGTTTTACAGGATTACCTCAAGATATTGGGTGATATTACAATTAGCTACAACCAAAGTTAAATGATTAGTTCCATTGCTCAGCCCTTGTCAATAACCTTGTCAGTGACTGTAGTTTTGAGACTTAGATGGGTGATCACTTCAGAAAGTTGCACACATTGATATGTTTATGTAAAGCAGTGAAGTCTCCTCCTGCCTCTAAATATACCTGGACAGGTGTAACTAGCTAATGAACTACCTGTGGTGTCTAGGTAACCAGTGGACATGTCTAATTACATAATAGGCTGGGACAACAGCTTATCGATAAGAAACATCCAGAAGAATAGAACCTTAATGTTCATATTTACATGCAGTGAGTATAAACTTTGACATTTTGCACATGTGTAGATAGAGGATTTAAGAGAACTGTGGTCATATTTGACCTGTTCAGAACGGCTGGCAAATTGATGTAACTACTACTATTAATAACATAAAAAATGCTTGAGCACTTTTCTCTAATATTGTTGGAGAGCTTTTGCAGTTACGGTTCAGAGCAGTAGATGGCAGACCTAACACAAGTAATTGATCAAACTGTTATATTCACTGCTTTACATGAAACATATCATACAGGCTGTGCTTTTATTTAAATAAAAAAGGTGTGTTGTCTATTTAAACTCATCTTCCCATCGGCCCTAGTTCTTCCTCCGTTTCACACCATTTAGTGAACATAATCGTCATGACAAAGCTCAATTACAGAGTGATATTATCTATAATGCCAACAAACTTTCTCTTTAAGTAATGCTCACAAACCAGACAAATCATAATGATGTAAATATATTCCACTATGTACTGGATATTATGATAATCGACCCCAGCACTGCATGATGGGACCCTGAAGTACAGTGGACCTCAATCACCAAACATACAAACACAGGCCCATTCAAAGCCCCAGTCTGAAGGTTCTCCAAAGTCCAGAGCTGTGTTTGCTGGCTGCTTCCCAGCCCAGGTTCAGTCCTAAAAGACCAGTGAGATTAGCTGAACCTCTAGAGATGATGCCAAACCAAGTGAAGTGAAGTCTGCTTCCCCAGCCTAATGTTGTTCAGTTCCCCAGTCAGTCAGCCCCCTCCCTCACAGCTGGCCCAGTCCCAGAGGGTTGGAGGCTGTGGGGCTGAAACTCTGATTTGCATGAGCAGGGCCCTGGACCACCACGCTGCCAGAATAGAGCAGCACTGAGGCCAGATGTTCAGCCTTCACCTCAGAGTCACTCTGTGTCACCACATTATACATGCTTCCTTCCTGTCTTCCCTGCTAATCACTGATCTGTCGTGACTGGATTGGTCAAAGTCAGCTCTGCATCTTACGTTGAGTCTTTCACTATCATCAATAGATCTAGCTGTTACAGTGTATAATGGGGAATCAGTTTAAACCAGTCATCAAATGTTCCAAAAAATAAATAATGGCTTGTATAACAATGCTGCATGCATCAATAAAACATTCTATTTTTTAAACATTGTAATTTTGGTCGTTTTCCTGTTCACATTATAGACACACGTCATTGAATATCAGGGTGCCAAATGTAATTTATGTCTGTTCAGTAAAGACATCAAAACAATACTGATGATCATAAAGGATTTTATTAAAATATTAAAATAGTGTATCAGTCAAGCCTGCATGACTCTAGTGATAGTATGCTACAGTATAGTGTGAAAAATAGTCCTGATAGATTAAGTATTCAAATGTAATCTTGTGAGACTGCAAGATATGTCTGTTCAGTGTTGACTGTCAGGAAAGATATACAGATGATTAAAAAAAGTTTTTATTCAAATATCAAAAAGCGTTAATAGTATAACTCATGAATTCATCACTACACCGATAATATAATCGTGTGAAATATTGTCCTATGATAGATCTAATATTAGAATCTTGTAGCATAAAGAAACAGATCGTCATAGAAAGAGAGAGAGAGTTTGAAGGAGAGCAGCCGAGTAGAACCAGTGGAAGTCCCAGTGAGTGTGGTCAGGTCAGGGCTGGGAACACTGGTCTCTCCTCAGTGTCTCTGAGAGCGGAGGCTGGGAGCCCTGGCTGGCCTCACAGGTCACAGAGCCCACCTTCCTCCACTGGTCTGCAGGGAGGCTCAGGGTGCTGCTCCAGCTGTAGTGGCCGTCCTGACCCAGGACCCCGGGGCTCCTGGTCTCCTCCCAGTTGCTGCTGCTGCTGCCGTCCACCTTCCAGCCCAGCCTCCAGCCTGAGGGGAAGCCCTTGTTGGCCAGGCACATGAGGGTGGCCTTCCCCTGCTGCAGCTCCACGCTGGAGGGGGGCAGCACCGTCAGGGTGGGACGGACATCACCTAGGAGACGGGAGGAGACGGCTGTTAATCTATCACATGACGTGATGTAGTGATGTGGCAGTTTGACATCTTGGCTGTGAGAAGTCTTCATTCCTCTTTTAGTGAGTTTCTGTCCTCAGACAGTTCATCTGCTTCACCAGATTTAACGACTTTTCTCACTTCCCTTTAACCCTGTCATGCATATCACCTATCAGAAAATTGTCTCTTACATGGAAATAAAATATATATTATTATTATATATACATCTTAAAAATCAAAATGTATTTCAGTTGCCTAAGCACTCTATTTAGATTAATATTTGTATTTTGAAAACTAAGCACTGATAAAACTGCGATATACCAAAATTTGACCAAATTTAAACTAAAGTTTTCAAATCTTGTTAAATGTTTGTTAAAAATAAGAATAGCCAGTGGTGTAAATAAGACAACACAATTAAACCCTAATTGTATCAATGTAAATACATACATTAACGTCAACTTACTTCCAATATCCAGGCTAGTGCCTCCACCAAAAGTGTACGACAGTGATACAAAGTCATAGAACGGCCGTACAAAAACCTCTGACACTTAACAGACGCTTATTTCCCATTTAAAACCTACTATATTTTTAACTGATCAGAATTCAACATTTCACTACAGTCGGAAATACTTTTACGTATTTAATAATGCTATTATTCCCTTATTGATTTTTCCTAAAATCCTTTAATTAGACCATCACCTAAAACTAAATTCCACTTAGTTCTTTATACAAACGCATACTTTATATATAATTACAATGCATCCCTAATAGCTTTGTTTTTAAGATAAATTCAGAAAGACTTACTTCCAATATCCAGTCTGGTGCCTCCACCAAAAGTCCACCACAGTGATACAAACTCATAGAACGGCCGTACAAAAACCTCTGACACTTAAGAGACACGGCTCTCTAACACTTTATAATCCCATTCCCTGAAAAATATCACTCACATGCTGGAACAAGTACACATCTTGTCAAGGCTCTTTATAGTATGTTCCTCAAATATTTATAAAAAATAAAATGCAGTTAAAACAAAACATTGTGTTGTCTTCAAATGAATTAGCCTGTATGCCAAATATTCCTAATAATAACTAACTGACTAACTGAACATAAAAAATGAAATAACATACTTCAGTAAGCTTCCTAATAAATGTAACTATTTATTCATGTGAACAGTGAATTAAATGATTCCACATAGAAATAGCATATCCAGAGTAGGACAGTTCCTGTTTGAGTCAGGAGTAGTGTTTCAGTAGTGTTTCCATAGAGAGACACTTTGCATCAGCAGCACATGCTCCAGTGCTCTGGGAGTGTTTATAGTCCTGTGAGATGAACTCTGGAGGACTGAGAGCTGATCTTCAGGACAATTCAACCTGCAGACAGACAGACAGTCACCATGAATACATTGATATCCACTTTGATCTGGACTCTCCTTTGCTGTTGTATTACAGGTAAAACAATAATTGTTTATGTTTAAACTAGACTAGACTGTTCTCTCTCTCTGTGCTGATTAATGAATGTTATTAAGGTATAAACAGTATTTTAACGTACCAACGTTCTCTCCTCCTCAGAGTCCAGAGGTCAGGTGACAGTGACTCAGCCTGAAGCTGTGAGTTCATCTCCAGGAGCCACGGCAACACTCCGCTGTCAGACCAGTCCTGCAGTTCGCAACTATAACAACATAGATTTCTTAGCCTGGTACCACCAGAGATCAGGAGGAGCTCCTAAACTTCTCATATACGGGGCTAATAGATTACAGTCAGGGGTTCCAGCTCGTTTCAGTGGCAGTGGATCTGGGAGTGACTTCACTCTGACCATCAGTGGAGTCCAGGCTGAAGATGCAGGAGTTTACTACTGTCAGAGTTACCATTATATCAGTAGTAACCTGGTGTTGACACAGTGATAGAGAGCCGTACAAAAACCTCCCTCAGTCAGACTGAACAGAGACTGCACTGCTGCAGCTGGGACCTACTGCAGGTGCTGACACGGCTCACTGAGGAGACATACTGGAGTGAACACACACAGACACACACACACACACACACACACACACACACACACACACACACACACACACACACACACACAGTTTCACATAAGGTTCAATCATAAGTCTTAAAACATTTGTTACATTTAAATACAATACGGTTTAGCATGGTTGGGCCTACTAAGTATTTTAAAGCTCTTTGCCGTAACACATGTGGGACAACATTCAGAGGCAGGGGACACACATTCATCAATGCCCTTCTGGAACCGATGAGCAAACCCAAGGTGGCAGCTGGGTTGGAGGTGGGAGCAATTCTCATCCCTTCATCCGATAAGAACAGACCTGTGTGTGATATAAGGGTTATTTAAATAGCTCCTCAGTGACATGGACACTGGATTGGTGAAAGGGTTGGTATTTGACTGGTGTGTCTGGGCATTATGCAGAATGACTGCTTACTTGTCAGCTTTCAGAGGAATCTGAAACTTTCTGCATCTAAATGCTAACAACATGAAGCTTCCACTCACAGATCCCTCAATGTCTCCTCTGACTAAAACGTAAACTACATCTGTCAATATTGTAGTTTATAATCCCTGTTATTAAAGTAGTCATGACAACAAGGTCATGGTGTAGTTCAGTGTGAACAAGCCCTTCTCCCTCACTCTTACTCTCTTCCTGTCTCCCCCTCTCCCTTTCTCCTTGTCTCCCTCTCTCTCTCTCTCCCTCTCCCTCTCTCCCCCTCTCCTCTGTCTCCCTCCTTCCTCCTCATCCGATAAGGTCTTGATGTCTTCCTTATTTCCATCACAGACTGAGACACCACAGGTTGCTGCAGGACTGAACCCTGTCACCACAATGGCTTCAGGAAACGTTCTGACTGCAACAATCAATGACAAATCAACGACTTTTACAAAGAATTGTCCAGGTCAAGTTCAGATGGCAGTCTCTCTTTAGTAATAATAACAATAATAATAATAATAAAAACGATAAAGCTTTCATTTAAGAGCTCCTTTCTAGAAACTCATGGAAGAATTATGACAAACAAAGGAGGCATTAAAACAATGACAATAAGTAAGAGATATGTAAATAAGCAGATTAAGAACAGTACAAATCATTTCGACAGTGCAGTCATAGACCTGACAGAACAGGTATGTTTTTAGGAGTCTTTTAAATGTCCCTAGTGACTCTGCATTATGGATTTACACGTAAAGAGAGTTCCAGAGGGTAGGGGCAGCCACGCTGAATGCTCAGTCCTCAGAAGTCTGCTATCTGGTGTGGGGGTGAGAGTAGTCCCATGTCAGCAGACCTGAGATTCAGGGAGGGGGGGTGGGAGTGTAGGAGGTCGGAGAGGTGGGGCCTGGGTGTGGAGGGACTTGTATGTGAGGAGGAGAATTTTGTAAATGATACGGAACTTGACTGGGAGCCATTATAGGTGCATGAGTGTGGGGGTGATGTGCTGCCAGGATTTGGTGTGTGTGAGAACCCTGTCAGCTGAGATCTGAACATACTGGAGTCTATCCAGCGCTTTACCAAGCACCCAGAATAGGACTCTAAACTAACAACATACTCAGCATGATAACCACAAGAATGGTTACGGGTTATCTTTAAAAAATTCTGTGTAATTACACAATCTTAAGTCTGAACACAGGTAGGCGCTAGAGACCACTGAGTGCATTGATTTGCTTGTAGAGTAGACAAACCATACCCCTTTTAATGTGAAGAGCCTTTCTATACTTTGTTAGACATTTTTTATGATTATTTATTATGAAAGTCAACACAGTGTTGTTGAATTCAAAAAGGCATAAAAGTAATAAAAAAAAAGTTTACGTGACTTTACCATATTTTTGTGTCTGTGTGTCTGTGTTTGTGTGTGTGTGTGTGTGTGTGTGTGTGTGTGTGTGTGTGTGCGTGTGTGTGTGTGTGTGTGTGTGTGTGTTTATAGGAAGTGTGTTTGCATATGTCTGTCCTGCCTCCCTGCTGCACACACTTTAAGAGGCCAGTATTGATCAGTCCTTTCAGAGACACTGACACACAGACAGGCAGCGCAATGATGATGTCATCACTGGTTCTACTGCTGGGGACACTGGGGCTGCTGGTTCAGGGTGAGACTCTTCTACATTGTAGTTCAGATTATGGTAAACGGTAACCCAATGTGCCAAGAAAGATTTTTTTTTTTTAAATGTGTTTAACATTCAACAATGTTTCTTATCTAATGGGAAAGAAGTGTATTTGTTTGCCATTTCATACATTTTGATCATTTCAAATGATTATATTTACCGTTGATATGGTTTTATTTATCAGGATCTTCAGGAGATATAATCCTGACTCAGTCTCCTGAGTCTAAGTCTGTTGCTCCAGGAGAGACTGTCACCATCAGCTGTACAGCCAGTTCAAGTACCGGTGGCTACCTCCACTGGTACCTGCAGAAACCTGGAGCAGCTCCTAAACTCCTTTTATATTCTGCTACCTACCGTCAGTCTGGGGTTCCAGTTCGGTTCACTGGCAGTGGATCTGGGAGTGACTTCACTCTGACCATCAGTGGAGTCCAGGCTGAAGATGCAGGAGTTTATTATTGTCAACAGGGTTACAGCAACCCGTTCACACAGTGTTAGAGCGTCGTACAAAAACCTCCCTCAGCTGGAGAGGAACTGATCCGACTCAACAGCTGCTCACTAGCATCACAGGTTGGAACACAAACCATGATGACCAGGAGAATCATTAATATCTCATCAATATTCTTAACTACCATTTATTTGTTTTTAGATTCAGATTATTTCAATTTACAAAAAACAATCCTACAAAGTGCATAGCTCAGCTCCATAAGTTAGAGGTCCTAGTCATTTTAAATCAATAACAAATCACATATTATTAAGAGAAAACTACATCAAGAACTACTTATAAATAATATTCATTTCTGTTTTATAGAGTAGACATTTACTGACTTATGTTTTGGTTAATGTATTGTAGAGTCAGTCCTGCCTAGTTACACATATATATCTGCTTTGTTGTTTTTGTGATTTTACAGCGTGTTATCTTTTAACATTACTTATTGTTTACCTATCATAATGCTCTATCACAGAGGTGTTTATGGAGATATAGTATGACAATGAACCCTGCTTATCATATGTTGAGACTGAAGGTATTTGACCTGTGACTTTTGTGTGAATTTGACGTCTGCAGGCTGGCTAGTCAAATAATGTGCTTTAGACACCAAACAATAGTGTAAATGAATACAACCAAACAGCATAACAATTATCATCAAATATAATTTATACAGATCTTATCTTAACAATACTTGTTAGACTTTCTGATCAATATAGTTTTAGAAGTAAATGTTTTAACATCTTTGAAGTGTTTTGTAGCATACATGGTTGAAAGATTGGATTTATCTTTATTCACCTCTAATTCCCTCTTCAGGTTATGTGTTTAAACTCATCTTCCCATCTGCCCAAGTTCTTCCTTCATTCCATCCAAATCACTGAATAAAATCTTCATGGCAAACCTCAATAATACAGTTAATATCTCAATAAGAGATATTAGCTATAATGGCAACCAACTAACTCTTTAAACAATTTTCACCAGCCAGATTCATATTAATGACGTACATATATTACACTATGTACTGGAGATTATGGAAATTGACCCCAGCACTGAATGATGGGATCCTACAGTACAGTACAGTGGAGCTCCATCACCAAACATACAAACACAGGCCCATTCAAAGCCCCAGTCTGAAGGTTCTCCAGAGTCCAGAGCTGTGTCTGCTGGCTGCTTCCCAGCCCAGGTTCAGTCCTAAAAGACCAGTGAGAGGAGCTGAACCTCTAGAGATGATGCCAAACCAAGTGAAGTGAAGTCTGCTTCCCCAGCCTAATGTTGTTCAGTTCCCCAGTCAGTCAGCCCCCTCCCTCACAGCTGGCCCAGTCCCAGAGGGTTGGAGGCTGTGGGGCTGAAACTCTGATTTGCATGAGCAGGGCCCTGGACCACCACGCTGCCAGAATAGAGCAGCACTGAGGCCAGATGTTCAGCCTTCACCTCAGAGTCACTCTGTGTCACCACATTATACATGCTTCCTTCCTGTCTTCCCTGCTAATCACTGATCTGTTGTGACTGGATTGGTCAAAGTCAGCTCTGCATCTTAAGTTGAGTCTATCATTATCATCAATAGATCTAGCTGTTACAGTGTATGATGGGGAACCAGTTTAGACCAGTCATCAAATGTAACAACAAATTATATCAGAAATATATAATGACATTTATAACAGTGTTTTCTTTATCAATAATGTATTTTAGATATTATACTTTGTCATCTTCTTTCGATTCGTATCATAGGTGTAAGTCATAAAATGTTAGGGGGTTAAATGCACTACTGTGTCTGCTCAGTAATGACAGTCAGGGAAACCATACTGATGATTAAAAAGGTTTTTATTGAAAGAATTGTATCAATCAATAATGCATGCATGAATATAATGACAGTATAATTGTATAAAGCATAGTCATATGATGGATCGAACATTAGGAAAAAATCTAGTGAGACAAAGACACAGAGATCTAGAGAAAGAGCCAAAGTTTGATTGAGAGCAGCCGAGTAGAACCAGTGGAAGTCCCAGTGAGTGTGGTCAGGTCAGGGCTGGGAACACTGGTCTCTCCTCAGTGTCTCTGAGAGCGGAGGCTGGGAGCCCTGGCTGGCCTCACAGGTCACAGAGCCCACCTTCCTCCACTGGTCTGCAGGGAGGCTCAGGGTGCTGCTCCAGCTGTAGTGGCTGTCCTCACCCAGGACCCCGGGGCTCCTGGTCTCCTCCCAGCTGCTGCTGCTGCCGTCCACCTTCCAGCCCAGCCTCCAGCCTGAGGGGAAGCCCTTGTTGGCCAGGCACATGAGGGTGGCCTTTCCCTGCTGCAGCTCCACGCTGGAGGGGGGCAGCACCGTCAGGGTGGGACGGACATCACCTAGGAGACGGGAGGAGACGGCTGTTAATCTATCACATGACGTGATGTAGTGATGTGGCAGTTTGACATCTTGGCTGTGAGAAAGTCTTTGTTCCTCTTTTAGTGAGTTTCTGTCCTCAGACAGTTCATCTGCTTCACCAGATTTAGCGACCTTTCTCACTTCCCTTTAAAAACCTTGTCATGCATATCACATATTAGCGAATATTCTTTACCTGGTTATAAAATATAGATGAATATAATATTAAACAAAAAAATTGTATTATATTTAATTTGTTTAAGCACTCTTTTTGGATAAATATTCATATTATGAAAACCAAGCACTCATAAAACTGTGCGATATACCAAAATATGACAAAGTTTAAACTAAACTAAAGTTTTAAAATCGTATTAAATGTTTGTAAAAATAAGAACAGCCAGTGCTGTAAATAAGCCAAACAAATTAAACCCGAATTGTATCAATATAAATACCAACATTATCATCAACTTACTTCCAATATCCAATAGCCTCACCAAAAGTGTACCACAGTGATACACACTCATAGAACCTCTGAGACGCTTACTTCACATTTAAAACTTTATTTAAAAAAATGTATCAGAATTTAACATTTCGATAAAGTCAGAAATACTTTTAACTATTTAATAATGCTATTGTTCCTTCATTTTTTATCTTCTTAAAATGCTTTAATTAGACCATCGCCTAAAAATAAACTTCACGGAGTTATTAAAACCAAACTTATACTTTGTATGTAATTACAATGCATCCCTCATAGCCTTGTTTTTCATTTAGATTCAGAAAGGCTTACTTCCAATATCCAGTCTGGTGCCTCCACCAAAAGTCCACCACAGTGATACAAACTCATAGAACGGCCGTACAAAAACCTCTGACACTTAAGAGACACGGCTCTCTAACACTTTATAATCCCATTCCCTGAAAAATATCACTCACATGCTGGAAAAAGCAGACATCTTGCTAAGGCTCTTCATAGTATACTCTTCAAATATATACTAAAAATAAAATACAGTTAGATCAAAACTTTGTGTTTGACACCTATATTTTACACAAGTAATATAGCAGTAGGCCTAGTAGGCATTTTTATCGAAGTAATGTTCCCAAGTGGTCTTTTGGGTGGCCTGAAAGTTTTCCCTCAAAGACAATAGATTTTTCTGTGAAGAAGCATTGTCACTTAGACAATGATATCTTATTTTTGTTATTATTTCATTTTTATTTTGTTTGCCGCATGGTAAAGTTTCCTATAAACATTGACCGAAGCCCAGATTAGCTGCCATAATTGAATTATGAAAAAATCAACATTACAGGAAAACATCTCGATTCTATCAGTGGCTGGGGCCGTCAGGTAAGGTTATTTATCAATCCAGCGGTTGTTGTGGATTTATTCTGAGCCGTCACTAGAGGTCGCACAAACACTTTAGCCAAGCCAATACAGGATGTATGCAGATAGGCTACCTTTTGAGCATAAAGGATACCTATTATACTCACATTCACCGCTTTTGTTTTATTCTAGGACTCCTCCAGAGTAGTTTTTCATGATTAACAGTTAAAAAATATCATTGTTCATCTTATACTGGCCATTCATGTAGCACACCATATTATCTTTGGAAACACGTTGTTTGCACTCCTGTCTTTTTAATGTCCCCCTCCCTAAAAGCCCACTTTAATCTGATTCGCCAACTTCGCAGAAGCCTGCCCAGAGACGTGCAGTGCCTGGGGAAGATAACCATGTATGGAAACCCGGGGCAAATTGATGTCTGTTCCCCCCGAAACAGAAAATAAACAGTTGAAAACCGAGCGTGTCGAGCAGCCTG
Organism: Aplochiton taeniatus; assembly: GCA_017639675.1. Lineage (NCBI taxonomy): Eukaryota > Metazoa > Chordata > Actinopteri > Galaxiiformes > Galaxiidae > Aplochiton > Aplochiton taeniatus. Next base: position 2,183,050 of record CM030175.1, read on the forward strand.
AAGCCGGAGATTTTTGTTGAGAGGAATTAGGCTTACTTTTATATACGTTTACCTCATTATTTGAAATTTAAGTCACGTTTAATATGAAAATCCGACATTGTAACCTAATGTTTCTGTTAGAAAAGACAGCAAAGCCTTTTAGGTCTCCTTTAAACTCGTTCTGGCTATTGTGCCAATGACAGCAGTGATTTTAGACATGTCAAGATTTACAATACTTTAAATTGGTTAATCAGTTAATTTATTCGGTTCATATACATATAACCGATTAACCAATTTAAATATATGTATATATATATATATATATATATATATATATATATATATATATATATATATATATATATATATATATATATATATATATATATATACTATTTTACTAAAATTGTCCTTACCCCCCATAATTTAACACGCACACAAGCAAATATAACTGGACACATTCTCCACACAAACATCAAAACATGCATGTGTATATTAACTTAAGATTACAGAAGTTTAAAAACATTGCAGCAAAATAAAGACTTATCCCATGTAATACACGTGAGTACTTGGAATGTTTTCTTGCTTCAGAAACAGAAAATAAATGTATAACTTGAGAGAGAACATGAGAACATACTGTATGTGAACACATATGTGAACACACATATGTGGACACACATATGTGAACACACACATGTGAACACACATATCAATTCAAGCGTTCATCAAAATCCGTATGTTTCATTGGTCCAAATCATCTCTTTTTCGCCTCCTTCCATGTTCAGGAAAGCTCGGACTGGGTTGGCAGAAAGAGCCGTCAATCAAGTAATTCTGCACGTCAGCTGCGCCGAGTTTTTCCGGAAGATTCGTTTCCTTGTCCGTGTGAATGTCAGGAAAGAACTAAGAATCGAATGATAGCCATGGAATAAAATCAAAATACAAATCAAGGATTCGTCAGATGATGCTTTATTTCCTGTTATTCCAAATTATCTGTTCGACCAATGAACATCTCTAGCTGTAATTTGAGTTTGCCAATCGATTATTTTGTATTTAGCTATCTCGCCATCCGCTATCTTATTGCACCCCCTCTCCAAACAACGCTTTGTGGCTATGACTGCGGATTTACTTTCTGACTTAGATAGTCGCTTCTTCGCTGATAATCTTCTGACTAGCGAAGACTGGGGTAAGTAGTTTGATATTTTAAGTCCTTCAAACTTTAATCAAAGGCTCGCTTTATTTCCTGAGTGAATATACAACACTGGCTTCTGAAACAGTAAGCATGGATGTGCACAAAACGCTAGCTAGCCCTGTTATTCAACTCGAGTCGATATGCGTTCAGCATCTTCACGTGCACCAGGCTGCAGGGAAGCATGCAACGCCCCAATATACGGTATGATTTGTCTTCAAAATAATGGGCAAGTGTTATTTTCTCCAGCTTAAAGAGGAAAATTAATGGTGGGCACAGATCCACTGTGAATTATAATGATATTTGCATGGTTGTGGGTGTGACACAGACTGCTAGCATTGCTAAGTTAAAGTGATGCGTAAGGTAGTGTCATCCGACCCGGATATGTCTGTCACCCAACTGTCTTGTATTGGAAACAAGTATGGATGGTTTGGTCTTATTAAATTATCTTTCTTCCCTAACTCGTTATGCCCTATGTTCTCATAATACGATGTCACATAAACATTATTGTTTCCTGTGTTGAGCAACTTGCATAATCAAGGACTGCATTAAAGTTTACGGGAATACGTATGTACGTTGTAGCTCTTCTACTCAGACCAGGTCATATGTCAGTCATCGGTTATAGGGAAACACAATTACCTGCATACACCCACTCTGTTTGGGTTTCGTGGAGACAGTTACATGTAGCCTGAATAAGCAAGTTGTTAGCTTGTGACCTGGGTCATACACTCCTCTACTGTGTGGTCCAGTCCAGTAGTAAACTTGGAATGTTCTTAAACGTTAAGAGCTATGTGTAAATATAGGGGTGGGCTATGTTAGATAAAATAAATCATTTTAAAAACACTTTGTTACACTTTTAATTTCTGAAGTATAGACTTCTGTCTGTGTGTGTGTGTGTGTGTGTGTGTGTGTGTGTGTGTCAGTCTGTTGTGTCAGAGGAACCTTCTTTGAATTGCTCTGTAACCTCTTGGACTGCTGCTCTGACTTAAACAGTACTGTTTTTTCGGTGATGATATATGCCATTCAACAGTTCTACGTTTTTACCCTGCTCTGAGCATAGATAGCTTATCTCCTCTTTTGCCTGTTGGAGCTGAAACACCCAGTGTCTCTCAAAGAGAGAGACAGGTTTCTGCCTCCTGCTTACTTTGGTTGCACCAAAAGTTCAAAGACATCAGATAATTGTTGAAAGGATGTGAGGTCAGCCCAGGGCTTAAGATATTGGGTTCCATAATGACTACTAATGGTTACTTAGTTACTTAGTGTGAACACAACCAAGCATGTTTAAACAGGAAATAGTACAAGACCACAATATGGAGAGAAAATAAAAAAACTGGAATAAGCTCACTTATTGTGATGTATACATAGTTCAGCAACTCTTAAACCCATAAGTAGTGTTATTCAATTATTGGTGTTAATAAAGTTGAGCATGAATCACAAGTCCACGTGTCACAATGTTTGGCAGCAGCATGGAGAATGTTTTCATTTTACAGGAAGCTGGCCTTAGCCTTAACCTTGCCAATTCAAGCTGGCCTTAGCCTTAGCCTAGCCAATTCAAATTTCCCTTAGCATAGCCAATTCAAATTGCCCTTAGCCTTGCCAATTCAAGTTGCCCTTAGCCTAACCAATTCAAGTTGGCCTTAGCCTTAGCCTAAACAATTCAAGCTGGCCTTAGCCTTAGCCTGACCAATTCAAGATAGCCTTAGCCTAACCAATTCAAGCTGGCCTTAGCCTAACCAATTCAAGTTAGCCTTAGCCTTAGCCTAACCAATTCAAGCTGGCCTTAGCCTAACCAATTCAAGTTAGCCTTAGCCTAACCAAATCAAGTTAGCCTTAGCCTAACCAATTCAAGTTAGCCTTAGCCTAACCAATTCAAGTTGGCCTTAGCCTAACCAATTCAAGTTAGCCTTAGCCTAACCAATTCAAGTTAGCCTTAGCCTTAGCCTAACCAATTCAAGTTGGCCTTAGCCTAACCAATTTAAGTTAGCCTTAGCCTAACCAATTCAAGTTGGCCTTAGCCTAACCAATTCAAGTTAGCCTTAGTCTTAGCCTAGCAGCAGTAACATATGTTGTTTCCCCTCTAGTTTTAGATCAAAGTCCAGACTGACCCTTCTTTGTCTGACTCAGGTCCTGATCATCAAACCAAATTAGTTGAAAGAAGTGCATGATGTCATACGAAAGCCCCTAAGCCTAATTTACGTGACTGGATTCACAAGGGCCATGCTTAAAAAAAACATGAACACTGGTTTCATGACAACATGCCTCTATTTTCAAATCCTCCAACTAGATTTGAATGATTGCCATTACTTAAAAAAGTCTTGAGCTCAATTGAAGGCCAACAAAAATGATCAAAGACAAACTAGCTTAGTTTGACACCATCGTGGTCATAATACTATGCTCACTATGCTGCGGTGGTATTTCGATAGTTGAGGCTGTATTGAGGTAGCAGGTTTTGTTGCTAAACTGCCAGACTGTCTCTGTGCTCATTCGTAATGTTTCACTTTTTCTTTTCCCGTTCATTTGTGTGTTGTTCATTGATTCTCTCATGTATACTCTATCCGTCTGAATCTCAGTCTCTCCACAGATGCCGGTATATATTTCTGTCTGTCTGTGTGTCTTTTCTCTTTCTTCTCTTTCTTTGTGTGTTGACATCTGCTTTTCTTTTTCCTTCCCTATAGATACCTATAGGCAGGCATGTCTGTGTCTCTCTGTCTCCTCTTTCTTCTTGTGTTGACATCAGTCTTTCTCTCTGTCTCTCTCCCTACAGATGCCTGTCTGTGTCAGTGTGAGAGCATGGAGGAGGGGGAGGAGGGCGAATACAGCCGAGGACTGAAATATGAGCCGTCGGTGAGAAGGACAAACACTCTCTCTCTCTCTCTCTCTCTCTCTGTCTACCCCTCTCTCTCTCTCTCTGTCTACCCCCCTCTCTCTCTCTCTCTGTCTACCCCTCTCTCTCTCTCTCTGTCTACCCCCCTCTCTCTCTCTCTCTCTCTCTGTCTACCCCTCTCTCTCTCTCTCTGTCTACCCCTCTCTCTCTCTCTCTCTCTCTCTGTCTACCCCTCTCTCTCTCTGTCTACCCCTCTCTCTCTCTCTCTCTCTCTCTGTCTACCCCTCTCTCTCTCTCTCTCTCTCTCTCTCTGTCTACCCCTCTCTCTCTCTCTCTCTCTGTCTACCTCTCTCTCTCTCTCTCTCTCTCTCTCTCTCTCGCTCTCTCTCTCTCTCTGTCTACCCACCCCTCTCTCTCTCTGTCTCTCTCTCCCTCTCTCTCTCTCTCTCTGTCTACCCCTCTCTCTCTCTCTCTCTCTCTCTCTCTCTCTCTCTCTCTCTCTCCCTCTCTCTCTGTCTACCCCCCCCCCTCTCTCTCTCTCTCTCTCTCTCTCTCTCTGTCTACCCCTCTCTCTCTCTCTCTCTGTCTCTCTCTGTCTCTCTCTCCCTCTCTCTCTCTCTCTCTCTCTCTCTCTGTCTACCCCTCTCTCTCTCTCTCTCTCTGTCTCTTTCTTTCTCTCTGTCTCTCTCCCCTCCACCCTGAGACCGTAGAATTGAGCCCGGTACACCTACGATAGCTGACTGCAGTGCTCTGTGAAGTGCTATAACTCATATCTGAAACTAATATGATTGGTGAGAGTGGATTAGAGACAGACAGGGCTCCACAGTGGATTGAGCTGGTACAGCTAAGATGGCTGACTTCAGCGCTCTGCCCCTGTAACCCATACCTGAACCTCAGTTTACTTTGGTGGGTGATCAGTCGGACTGGGTTCTGGTACTCTAGTCCGAGATGTTTCTCCATCAGCACTTTGCTGTTGTCAACATCTAAGGGCCTTTTCACACCTGACAGTCTGCACCAATGTCCGAACCAAGGTTCATGTTTTTGTACACATTTGATCCCGTCCATTGTGGTTTCACATTGTAATTATGCGAGCGCACTGAAGAACTTTACACGACATACTTAAGTCCCGTTGTCATCCCCAACAGGGCTGTGTCTCCCTATACCTTACAATGATTGGTTGTTATTGAGCATGCGTCTGACATCAGCGGCCTGTCAATTCGGTTGAAAATTTTGAAAATGTAAAATTTATCAGCAAATATCGTTGCCTCAATATAATTCGATTATTAACCTCAGGCGCAATACTCGAGACTAGTTCAAATTCGGCAAATAAACATCCTCGTCATGCGAAGATTGTATTGTGAAGGAGAAATCTGCAAGCAATCGTCACTCTCTTTCTCATTATGATTTAAAATCGATTTAACTATTATCAAACTATGCAATAGACCTATTACAAGGCAGTTTAACGTTCTGTTAATCTGGGGAACTTCCTGTATATAGTCTGAAAGTCCGAACCATTCCAAAAATGGTTTCGATCCAAACCATGGTTCAGTTTGATCCGGACCGAGACCACCTCTTTTGGTCAGACCAAGTTTCAGCTGTTTGCCCCGGGCCGTGCCACGGGGGAGGTTTCCCACCTGTCATTTTGGTTCGGATCAAAACTGAAAAGGCATGAAAGTCCCAGCCAAACGAGGCCGGTGTGAAAGGGCCATTATAAAGCCCCAAATCCATTCCATTATTTTAAAGCCTTTAGTTTTTACCCCACTCTAATGCTAGTGCTAGCTCCCCAAGCTATATTGGTTAGGGTTAGGGTCAACTCCCCTGACTATATGGGTTAGGGTTAGGGTCAACTCCCCTGACTATATGGGTTAGGGTTAGGGTCAACTCTCCTGGCTATATGGGTTAGGGTTAGGGTCAACTCCCCTGGCTATATGGGTTAGGGTCAGGGTCAACTCCCCTGGCTATATGGGTTAGGGTTAGGGTCAGGGCCAACTCCCCTGGCTATATGGTTTAGGGTTAGGGTCAACTCCCCTGGCTATATGGGTTAGGGTTAGGGTTAACTCCCTTGGCTATTTGGGCTCAGGTGAGAGTAGATTTGTTTATCAGGTGTGATCTTTACTCTCTCTTTTTCCCCTTACTAGCGCTGCATGATAGTTGACACAGATCGTATTCATATTTCGCCCTCCAAGAATCAACATTGACTTTATCCAGATCTATACTATGCGGGCTAGTGTGAGTGTGAGTGTGAGTGTGAGTGTGCGTTCACGCCCAGGGTCAGCTGGGGTAACGGGTTAACAGGAAGCAGGCGGACTGATATCACACTAACTGTCAGCGTGCAGGTTGTTATCTACAGAATCCGCCCACCTTCCAGCCTATTGGCACACAGACTAGACCAATCAGACGGTCTGATACTGAACCCCTCCTTTTTTTCCTTTCCCCACGCACTCATTTTCTCACCCTTCACTCCCCTTCTATGATTCAATTTTTTTCATCTCTTTTTCGACTCTCTTTCCCACTCACTCAATAACTCTCTCTCTCTCTCTCTCTCTCTCTCTCTCTCTCTCAGTTTGACAGTAGCCTTGTGCTGACCCTCGACCCAGACAACCCCACGTCGCCATGGAGACACCTTGACGACCACCTCCTAACAGGTGATGGTTCAAAACAAAATACTGAATGTGATATAACAGCTGTGTATATAGTTATATTCCTCTTGGTTTTAGACGATGTGCACCGTGTATTATATTTTTTGTCGTTTTGACTTCCTTTTTTCCTGCTTTAACAAACTGTATAGGTAAAAAAAAAAATGTAGAAGTAATAAATGATGGAAACGATGAGTATGTAAGGAGTATATTTTTTTTACCTGTGCTAACCCTCATGCACCCCCCCCCCCTCTCTCTCTCTCTCTCTCTCTCTCTCTCTCTCTCTCTCTCACCCTCTCTTGTTGTTTCCTTCCTAAGGTGATGGTTCTGTGGTAAAAGATGAGATGACCCTGACACAGCCTCTTCCCGAGGAAATGTGTAAGAGCTTTTACCTTGACCTCCAATGGGCCTCTTGATTCCAAAGGGGTTTGTTATAAACGTGAGATACCAAGAAAATCTATTCAGCAATTTGTATTTGTGTGTGTGCGTGTGTGCGTGTGTGTGTGTGTGTGTGTGTGTGTGTGTGGGTCTTTTCAGTGTTCCAGGTGAAAGCGGAGCCTCCTTCTCCTGCGTCCTCATTGGCTTCGGATTGTTCCATGATGTCACCAGAACCTCAAGTGCGTGTGTGTGTATGTTGTGTTTGTGGGGAATCTGATGCACTCAGTCCATATACATTTTAATTAAGTGCATGTTTGCATATTTAAAAGAGTGTAATATTGAATCATAATTAATAACGTAACACATTGGATGCGACCATATCTCGATGTGTAAACTCTGTGTGTCTGACCTGCTCTGGGGCTCTCAGGCAGTTGTGAAAGGAGAGAACCCCCCTACGCCCCCTTACATGTTCGGAGACATCCTGTCACCCCCGCTGGGGACCCTGGAGGTCACCGTCGCCTCGGCAACGACCCCGGTCCAGACCCAGGTGCAGAATCCAAACTCACCGGTCGGCGGTCTCAGCGCCTTGGAAACAAAGCCCACAGGTGAACTAGAGTGTGTGTTCCCACTGCGTGGTCAAAATGGAGGTGGTCTTTTCCCCGTTCTGTTTCAATGGCAAGTGTGATCTGGCATAATCTGGGTGAGATTTACTTCTCGTTTGGTGGGAGATAAAAAAAAACAAAGTCTGAGGAAGAGCCTTGTGCTCGAAACGTCACCGCGTTGAAAACCCATTCATAGGCGCCATCTTGGTGTGCCAATCTGTATTCTTATTTTAGATTCAAAGATTAAAGATGAGGATGTTGTAAAAGGTGGCACAAAATCCCATTTCACTTCACGGATATTTAAACGAACTTGCGCATGTAAATCTAAAATGGTGCTGTACTTATTAAACATGAACTGTATCTTATGTATAATTCAGAGAGCAACATCAGTAGTCCTTTTAGTTTATCCAAGATGTCCAAATTCCTAATGTTTCAACAACGCACCCATCCATACCCCAGCTGTTTGAGCGACATGCTCAGCTTACTCATAACATGTATTTTTGTGTGTGTGTGTGTGTGTGTGTGTGTGTGATATTTTTGGAGGCCTTTATGCTTTGTTGACAGGACAGTAGGCAGACAGGACCGTTGGGGGGGAGCGGGGAGGACGTGCAGCAAAGGGCACGGGCCCTTTCCAACCCGGGCCGCTGCATCAAGGACTAGCCTTTGTGGTGTGCCTTAGCCCGGTCAGCCACCAGGGCGCCTCGCGACATGTTTTTAGTGCCATTCCCACCAGAAAGTTCGAGATCTAAATTCAAACGTTTTTTATCGAGATTGATATCAGGTCAGTAGTGATATATTCAGGCCAACTGTAACTCGCGCCGATCTCCCAGGAAGCACACGCACACTAGTGATTGAAGGGGAGAAGATGAAAGCAAATGAGGAAGAGCTAATAGGGAAACCGTTTTGGCTGGTACCCCTTTAGGGACTGGAGTTGTGAAAAGAAGTTGACCCTTTTGAGTATGTCTACGTGTTATGGATCTAGGCAAACCTTTTGGGTTACTTTAAAGGGATAGTTCAACTTTTTGTGAAATAAAATATGTTCCTACTTACCCCTAGTCAGACCAAATGATCAATATCAATGTCATGATAGTATGTCCAATAATGTGTTATTTAGTTTAAGGAGGTAGGTAACTGTAGCCTAGCTTAGCACAATGACTGTAAGCCAGTAGTACAGGCTAACATGGGTCCCTTTAATGTCAAGGACTGGAAAAACGTCAACCCCTGTGTCTAATTCTCCTCTCTCCTGCTGTCTGTATGTCTCTGCAGTCCTCCCCACTGTGACCACTCTCAAAGCCAGCTCTATCCTCAGCAGTAAATTGCCCATCCAACCCCGACCGATGTGTGTCACAGCCATGACCGTCCCCCCTGCGCCAAGCCCGGCCAAGACCCTCATCCTGCAGGGGCTGCCTTCCATAGACCAGGCCCGTCCAGGTCAGAGAGGGGGAGGGGGAGGGGGAGGGGGAGTGTGTGTGTGTGTGTGTGTGTGTGTGTGTGTGTGTGTGTGTGTGTGTGTGTGTGTGTGTGTGACTGACTGCATCAGACTTCAGACAGAGACTCAGGCTGCAGTTGGGGGGGGGGGGGGGGGTTAACTTCAGACAGCTTCTTGATGCAGGTGGTGAGATGTGAACCTTTTAGCGGTCGTTGTCATTAACAACCCACGGAGTCTGTATCCTCCACAAAGCCAGCCTTGAGTCTAACATGGAACCTCTCTCTCTCATTCTCTCTCTCTCTCTCTCTCTCTCATTCGCTCTCTCCCTCCCTACTTCTTCCCGGTCCAGCAGTTGTTCTGTCACAGTCTGTGTGCATGGGTTCGACCCCCGCCATCGTCAAAGTGGAGCCCGTTTCTCCCAGCATCCCCCAGCACTGTGCCAGCCACACTTCCCCCAGCAACAGCAAGCCCATCATCCCGGCAACCTCGATACCTGGCAACGGCGGCACCAATTTGGACGTGGGTGGCTAACTACGTTCGAAGTGTTTTTTTAAAGATGTTGTTCATGTCTGTCATTTTTTTTTTTTTTAAGTAAGAGTTTGTGTTTACCATTATCTCTGAATTATTGCCCCTGATATTTTGTTACAAACATGCTTATTTGAACGTCATCCCTTACCTTTTCTAATGGCATTTTTTCCTTTTCTCTCCTCCCTTCTTCATTATTTCCCTTGTCACTGGCCTTTTTCTCAAATCTCTCTCTTTCTCCTCCCTCTCTCTCTCCCCCTCTCTCTCTCTATCTCTCTCCCTCTCTCTCCAGGTTAAGGTCCTGAAGCGCCAGCAGAGGATGATCAAGAACCGTGAGTCGGCATGTCAGTCCAGGAAGAAGAAGAAGGAGTACCTCCAGAACCTGGAGGCACAGCTCAGAGACGCCCAGCAGGAGAACCAACGACTCCGCAGGGAGAACCAGGTCCTCAGGGAGAGACTGGCTGGCAAGGAGGTGAGAACAAGGAGGAAGGATGAAGGAGAAGTAGGGGGGATGAAGGAGAGATAGGGGGGATGAAGGAGAGATAGGGGGGATGAAGGAGAGATAGGGGGGATGAAGGAGAGATAGGGGGGATGAAGGAGAGATAGGGGGGATGAAGGAGAGATAGGGGGGATGAAGGAGAGATAGGGGGGATGAAGGAGAGATAGGGGGGATGAAGGAGAGATAGAGGGGATGAAGGAGAGATAGAGGGGATGAAGGAGAGATAGGGGGGATGAAGGAGAGATGGGGGATGAAGGAGAGATAGGGGGGATGAAGGAGAGATAGGGGGATGAAGGAGAGATAGGGGGGATGAAGGAGAGATAGGGGGATGGAGGAGAGATAGGGGGGATGAAGGAGAGATAGGGGGATGAAGGAGAGATAGGGGGGATGAAGGAGAGATAGGGGGATGGAGGAGAGATAATAATAATAATAATAATAATAATAATGACTTGGACTTCTATAGCGCCTTTCATGATACCCAAGGTCGCTTCACAAGAGTGGGAGGAGGAAGGTAGAGGGCAGGGTAGGGGTTTTAGGGAGGATAGGCGAGAGAGAAGAGGTGTGTTTTGAGGTACTTTTGGAACTGTGGCAGAGAAGTGGCAGAACGGATATGAGGGGGCAGGGTGTTCCAGAGGGTCGGGGCAATTGCACAGAAAGCCCTATCGCCAAAGGTTCTGAGTCTGGTGCGAGGAGTGGAGAGTAAGTCCTTGCTGGTGGAGCGCAGGGACCGTGACTGAGAGTACAGGTGGAGGAGGTCAGTGATGTACTTGGGTGCCAGTGAGTGAAGTGACTTGCAGGTGAGAAGGAGGATTTTGTAGCTGATGCGTTGTTTGATTGGTAGCCAGTGGAGTTTCTTGAGGATGGGGGTGATGTGCTAGTGATGTGCTAGATAGGGGGATGAAGGAGAGATGGGGGGATGGAGGAGAGATAGGGGGGATGGAGAGATAGGGGGATGGAGGAGAGATAGGGGGATGGAGGAGAGATAGGGGGGATGGAGGAGAGATAGGGGGGATGGAGGAGAGATAGGGGGGATGGAGGAGAGATAGGGGGGATGGAGGAGAGATAGGGGGATGAAGGAGAGATAGGGGGATGGAGGAGAGATAAGGGGGATGGAGGAGAGATAGGGGGGATGGAGGAGAGATAGATTGATGGGTGGGTGTATACAACTGTTTTAATGCCCCATCTCTCCTTCTAATCCACGTTGGCCTGTCTGTGTCTGTGTCTGTGTCTGTGTCTGTGTCTGTGTCTGTGTCTGTGTCTGTGTCTGTGTCTGTGTCTGTGTCTGTGTCTGTGTCTGTGTCTGTGTCTGTGTCAGTGCCCCTGTTCTAATGCCACTCCCCCTCTCTCTCTATTGGTGTTCCAGGGCAGCGAGTCAGCCAGTAACAAGCGGGCGGTGTGTGTCATGTGTCATGTGTCATGTGTCATGTGTCATGTGTCATGTGTCCTGTGTCATGTGTCATGTGTCATGTGTCATGTGTCATGTGTCATGTGTCATGTGTCATGTGTCATGTGTCATGTGTCCTGTGTCCTGTGTCCTGTGTCCTGTGTCCTGTGTCCTGTGTCCTGTGTCCTGTGTCCTGTGTCCTGTGTCCTGTGTCCTGTGTCCTGTGTCCGTGTCCGTGTCCGTGTCCGTGTCCGTGTCCGTGTCTGTGTCTGCGCCCCTGTTCTAATGCCACTCCCCCTCTCTCTCTATTGGTGTTCCAGGGCAGCGAGTCAGCCAGTAACAAGCGGGCGGTATGTGTCATGTGTCATGTGTCTGTGTCTGTGTCTGTGTCTGTGTCTGTGTCTGTGTCTGTGTCTGTGTCTGCGTCTGCGCCCCTGTTCTAATGCCACTCCCCCTCTCTCTCTATTGGTGTTCCAGGGCAGCCAGTCAGCCAGTAACAAGCGGGCGGTGTGTGTCATGGCCGTGCTGCTCTTCATGACCTTCAGCTTCGGCCCCGTCAGGTAGGTTACCGCCATTACCATGGTAACCGCCGTTACCCAGTAACCGCCGCTTCATAGTGAGGGGACCTTGGTTACACATTTTTTTTTAAATCAGTAGCATTTCACTTACCAACTCAAACTCTTTTAGTTATTGTTTGATAACTGAAAAAATAGCCCTTTGTAGTTTAATTTCACATTAAGGAGGGAATCGGTAATATAACTGCGGATTTGCATGTAGAGAGTGTTTTGTAATGTTCCACTACTTTGTCACTTCCCATTTCAAGTCTGATTGGTCCTCTTCTTGTAGCATCATCGACAGGAAGCTCAGCTTACAGGAAGGAGTCATGTCCTACACAGGAAGACGACTGCTGGAGTTTCAACAACAACAACAACAACAACAACAACAGCAGCAACAGGAGACTCCGTCTCTAACCCAGAACCACAGCAAAGAGGAAGAGAGGGGAGAGATGGAGGTGGAGGGAGGAGAAGAGCTGCGATGGAGGAGAGGAGAGTTGGAGAGAGAGGCGGCAGAGGGGTTCCAGTTCAGGTGAACCCCCTCCCTAAGACAGGAGATGTAATAAACGGCATTTCAGCATTGCCAGCCCTCCATGCTATTGGCGAAATGCCATTTTGTTATAGACAGCAGTTAAAAGCGTTTTTTAGACATGCGGGTGGGTGGGGGGGGGGGGTGGGGGGGGGTGGTGGTGGGGGGGGGGGGGGGTGGTGGGGGGGGGGGGGGGGGGGGGGGGAGGAGAGAGAAGCATCCATCACCAGGTGAAGTGGAGGGTGCGGTATTGTGGAATGTAGTTGTGCTGGTTCAATTCACCTGCCGCCCTTAGGCTTTTTAAGGCTTTCCAGAGAAATGAACGTATTTTCACATTCTTAACTACAGCATTGTCAAATGGCTTCAGAAATCCTTCCATCAGTTAAACATGTTTACTTGTCAACCGTCCTGCTGCTATAGTGAGTCACATGTTTTTTGTTTAGTTAGAAATATTCTCTCCAGGCAGGTGACTGGTGATGGCAAATGCTCGTTTTTTGGTGTGTTTGTAATGTTACTGCATCTAGCTGTCACTGCAGTGTTAATAAATCAGGTGAAAGTTAGACGAGAGGACTTGATGTTAATCCCTTTGACTATGTAGCTGTAATACTTCTGGTTTGACCTGTGTAACGACCGGTTTCTCATATTCGCATTGCCCTAAAACAAACTACACACACACACACACACACACACACACACACACACACACACACACACACACACACACACACACACACACACACACACATACAGACATAAACATGTGTAATTGCTAAGGTGTTAACTTTTATGACATATTATGTTATGTCTAACCACTTCCAGTGTGTTCATCCAGACTAATCTCTATATGTTTTCCCTCTTGTCGTCAATCAAACCTGGTTTGATTTATTTTGACATGACCTTTAGTAGTATTTTGACATGACCTTTAGTGTATTTTTCCATGACCTTTAGTAGTATTTTGACTTGGTCAGTATTTTGACATGACCTTTAGTAGTATTTTGACATGACCTTTAGTAGTATTTTGACATGGCCAGTATTTTTCCATGACCTTTAGAAGTATTTTGACATGGCCAGTATTTTTCCATGACCTTTAGTAGTATTTTGACTTGGCCAGTATTTTGATATGACCTTTAGTAGTATTTTGACTTGGCCAGTATTTTGACATGACCTTTAGTAGTATTTTGACATGACCTATAGTAGTATTTTGACATGACCTTTAGTAGTATTTTGACATGACCTTTAGTAGTGTTTTGACATGGCCAGTATTTTGACATGACCTTTAGTAGTATTTTGACATGGCCAGTATTTTGACATGACCTTTAGTAGTATTTTGACATGGCCAGTATTTTGACATGACCTTTAGTAGTATTTTGACATGGCCAGTATTTTGACATGACCTTTAGTAGTATTTTGACATGGCCAGTATTTTGACATGGCCAGTATTTTATCATGGCCAGTATTTTATCATGGCCAGTATTTTATCATGGCCAGTATTTTATCATGGCCAGTTTTCTTCCTGGCCAGTATCTTGTCATGGCCAGTTTTCTTCATGGCCAGTATTTTATCATGGCCAGTATTTTATCATGGCCAGTATTTTATCATGGCCAGTTTTCTTCCTGGCCAGTATCTCGTCATGGCCAGTTTTCTTCATGGCCAGTATCTTGTCATGGCCAGTATTTTATCATGGCCAGTATTTTATCATGGCCAGTATTTTATCATGGCCAGTATTTTATCATGGCCAGTATTTTATCATGGCCAGTATTTTGACATGGCCAGTTTTCTTCATGGCCAGTATTTTCACATGGCCAGTATTTTCACATGGCCAGTATTTTATCATGGCCAGTATTTTATCATGGCCAGTATTTTGTCATGGCCAGTATCTTGTCATGGCCAGTATTTTATCATGGCCAGTATTTTGTCATGGCCAGTATTTTATCATGGCCAGTATTTTATCATGGCCAGTATTTTATCATGCCCAGTATTTTATCATGGCCAGTATTTTATCATGGCCAGTATTTTATCATGACCTTTAGTAGTATTTTGTCATGGCCAGTATTTTGTCATGGCCAGTATTTTTCCATGACCTTTAGTAGTATTTTATCATGGCCAGTATTTTATCATGACCTTTAGTAGTATTTTGTCATGGCCAGTATTTTGTCATGGCCAGTATTTTTCCATGACCTTTAGTAGTATTTTTCCATGACCTTTAGTAGTATTTTTCCATGACCTTTAGTAGTATTCTTCATGGCCAGTATTTTTTCATAACCTTAAGTAGTATTTTTTATGTGTGTTTTATTTCATCTGCACTTCCTGTAAGCACATGGTGTAACATGCTGCCAACAAATCTGTTATTTTCTTGTTGGATGTTTTCTTAATATGACACAATTTATGGAAAGATTTTATTATTCCTTTTTAATGTTGTTCTTTGTCCAGAAACCTTATGATTTTAGCCGCATTTTTTATTGTTTGCTTATTCCTGTTTGTTTACAGTTGTTTTTGTCTTTCTCCAGAAACCTGAGCGATGTGTTCAGCGATATGAAAGACTTGGTCCTGCAGGACATCGACCGTTACTTCACCTCATCAGACTGCAGGCAGTTCAACCGCTCCGAGTCTCTCAGGTCAGCCTCACTCCTCTCATATAGACGCTACTTTACAGTTCACCCTCTCATACAGACGCTACTTTACAGTTGACCCTCTCAAACAGACGCTACTTTACAGTTCACCCTCTCATACAGACGCTACTTTACAGTTCACCCTCTCATACAGACAATACATTACAGTTCACCCTCTCACACATAGCCGGTACATTACAGTTCAGCCTCTCATACACAGACTGTACCTTACAGTTCACCCTCTCATACACAGACGGTACATTACAGTTCACCCTCATACACACAGTACATTACAGTTCACCCTCTCACACATAGCCGGTACATTACAGTTCAGCCTCTCATACACAGACGGTACATTACAGTTCACCCTCTCATACACAGACGGTACATTACAGTTCACCCTCTCATACACAGACGGTACATTACAGTTCACCCTCTCACACATAGCCGGTACATTACAGTTCACCCTCTCATACACAGACGGTACATTACAGTTCACCCTCTCATACACAGACAGTACATTACAGTTCAACAGCTTAAAAAGGAAGGTGAGGTTTCACAAAATGTCCTCGGTTTGTTGGACTCTCATACTCTGTTGGTACCACACGGTTTGTCAGTTTGTTAAAAACAAAGTCTTTACTCAGTCAAGTTTTGCCAAACTAAAAAATTTGTCTTGCAACCTTTGTTATTAAATTCTAATGCTTTTGTCAGTTTGACAGCTAAAGGCAAACGCAATCTGCAGAACAACAGCTTTATCCACTGTCATACTGTACAATACAGTTTACCAGTTTGAGAACAGGCTTTCACGTAAAATATGCTTTCACGTGAAATATTAAGCGATAGAAAGTGATTTTTAATGAACGTGCCTGTAAACATGGTGAGTAGACATGTTGCCTAAAACAAACTTTAGTCTCCTAGGTGAGCAGTTCAAGTTACAGTACAGGCCAGTAATTTTCCACTTCAGAAAACACGGTGGCTATTGTTCAATATAAAACTGACATCCTCACTTTGATGGTATTTACTGATCACTAAACATTTGAATGGTGGCATTGTGAGTGAGTGAGCATGGACACACTGAACTGCCACTACAGAGAGCAGAAAGGGCAGTGATCCATTCTCAGTGCCGTAGCGTTTAGACTTTAGTTAGTTTTAGATGGGACACAATGTTGAGTCTGTTCTGAGTCATGTTTCCCTGAATCCCCAAAATATCCGTAGGTTGTTATAGCAACGTTGGTTAGTTGCTTCTGTCAGTTGGTCACTAAAAGAATAGTGACTTTTAAATACTAGAGATTTAGAAACATCACAAAGGGATTTGTCTGTGTTTTATCTCACTGCCTTTATTTGACATCTTTCTAATTTAAATAAGACTAGTTTGAACACAAAATGTTTTGTTTTGTTTTGTTTTGAGCTATGGCGGCCTTCGAGTGACGGCTGTTGAGCCAATGTTAATGAATTCTCTGTGGAAGAGGCGAAAGCGCCTCTTTACTGAGAAAAACACTCCTCAGCTGTGGCTGTTGCCACGGCCACAGGTTCCTGTTGCCACGGTCACCCATGCCCCAACCAAGTGCTAACGAGATATGAAGTTGCAAGTTCTCACGGTTCATAAAACAAGTCGGTCAGGTTAAAAACTGCCAAGAGCATTCTGGGATGCTGTTGTTTTTGTAGTAGATTTTTTTTTTTTCCTCAGTGTAATGTAATATGCTCCTGCATGTTTTTCCCTCAGAAAACATTTGTGTGGTTATTTTTATTATTATTTTTATAAATGTTGTGTACTTACAGTGTTGCAACTCCTTTACATTGTATCATGTAAAATAATTTTGTAATTTTTATAAATGTTGTGCACCTTCACAGACTAGCAGATGAACTAAGAGGCTGGGTACATCGTCACCAGATTGACAGGAAGAAGTCTGGAGGAAAACCAAAGATAGTCAAGAAGGCCAAGATCGCCCAGCAGGTGGGTTTTTCCCCTTATGTCGTTTCTGATCTTCGTTTCATATCTATAAATATAAGTCTTGGTTTCATATCTATAAATACAAGTCTTGGTTTCATATAATAATTTGCGTGGAGAGAACAAACCATAATAGATATGTCATTTTCTGGTAGGGCACATAAGTACATGCTTTTAAAGCAGTGAGATTTGAATCCATGGTGATGCCAATTCTACCTTAGCTACCCAGAACAACAAGTTATCATCAAATTGAGAGCGGGTCTTATGACTATTTTAAAAAGGGGGTAACATTAATCATGTTTTTTAAGTTATGCATTTTGTTGTAGGTTCCGAGTGTGTGTCTTAACATTATGCGATATATAAGAGTTTCATGTGGGTTGTGTGATGTTTTGTTGTGGTTGTGGTCGTTGTCCAGTTAAATAATTGTCCTTTTCCCAGCAGAAAGCACAGATGAGAAAGACCAACTTCTCTAGATACCTGCCTGTCCAGACCCATCGCTCTTTAGAGAGGTAGTGACTGGGCTGTTTGTATTTCATGAAATATTATTGAAATAAAATGTATTGTTGTTGTTGTTGTTATTAAAGTAAGAATCAATATGCTGTGGGTACATTGACTACTTTAAAGGTAGGTCTAATGTCCTGGTCTCTGTCTCTATCGCTCATTCTTTCTCTCTCTCTCCCTCTCCCCCTTCGCTGCACCTCCAGTCACCTGCAGGTGTTCCCTGGTCCAGAGGTCACCTATAATGACTTCCTGGACGCCATTGAGCGCCGTGAGGACACTTTCTACGTCGTCTCCTTCAGGCGGGTACGTCAACAACAACAAACGACAACCAATGCGTTCTGCTAGTCCGTACAAAACCCGCTAAATAAGAGGACAGCATCCGTTTTCTGTTGCATGTTAATGTTTTTTTCGGCTCGTATTTACAAAACCCACAAAGCTACACGGTGACTTAAATGGTCTTCATATTTGAAAGTGATTTTAAACGTTATCCTTCCTAGCGCAGGGTTCGATTGATGCTTTCTCTGTTTTTCAGGACCACCTTCTGTTGCCTGCAATCAGCCACAACAAGACCACACGCCCCAAGATGTCTCTGGTGATGCCCGCCATGTCTATCAACGGTAAGACACTCAGGACCAGCAGCTGCCATAATACATGATGTTACACTCTGAGTGTAAGGTTAAGTGTTGTAACATTTTGAGTGTAAGGTTAAGTGTAGTTACATTTTGAGTGTAAGGTTAAGTGTAGTTACATTTTGAGTGTAAGGTTAAGTGTAGTTACATGTTGAGTGTAAGGTTAAGTGTAGTTACATTTTGAGTGTAAGGTTAAGTGTAGTTACATTTTGAGTGTAAGGTTAAGTGTTGTTACATGTTGAGTGTTACATGTTAAGTGTAGTTACATGTTGAGTGGTACATGTTAAGTGTAGTTACATGTTGAGCGTTACATGTTAAGTGTAGTTACATGTTGAGCGGTACATGTTAAGTGTTGTTACATGTTGAGTGTTACATGTTAAGTGTTGTTACATGTTGAGCGTTACATGTTAAGTGTAGTTACATGTTGAGTGGTACATGTTAAGTGTTGTTACATGTTGAGTGGTACATGTTAAGTGTTGTTACATGTTGAGTGTTACATGTTAAGTGTTGTTACATGTTAAGTGTTGTTACATGTTGATTGTTACATGTTAAGTGTAGTTACATGTTGAGTGTTACATGTTAAGTGTTGTTACATGTTGAGTGTTGCATGTTAAGTGTAAGGTTTAGTGTTGTTACATGTTAAGTGTTGTTACATGTTGAGCGTTACATGTTAAGTGTAGTTACATGTTGAGTGGTACATGTTAAGTGTTGTTACATGTTGAGTGTTACATGTTAAGTGTAAGGTTAAGTGTTGTTACATGTTAAGTGTTGTTACATGTTAAGTGTTGTTACATGTTAAGTGTTGTTACATGTTAAGTGTTGTTACATGTTAAGTGTTGTTACATGTTAAGTGTTGTTACATGTTGAGTGTTACATGTTAAGTGTAGTTACATGTTGAGTGGTACATGTTAAGTGTTGTTACATGTTGAGTGGTACATGTTAAGTGTTGTTACATGTTAAGTGTTGTTACATGTTGAGTGTTACATGTTAAGTGTTGTTCCATGTTAAGTGTTGTTACATGTTGAGTGTTACATGTTAAGTGTAACAACACTTAACATGTAACACTCAACATGTAACTACACTTAACATGTAACACTCAACATGTAACAACACTTAACATGTAACGCTCAACATGTAACAACACTTAACATGTAACAACACTAAACCTTACACTTAACATGTAACACTCAACATGTAACAACACTTAACATGTAACACTCAACATGTAACTACATGTTGAGTGTTACATGTTAAGTGTAAGGTTTAGTGTTGTTACATGTTAAGTGTTGTTACATGTTGAGCGTTACATGTTAAGTGTAGTTACATGTTGAGTGTTACATGTTAAGTGTAAGGTTAAGTGTTGTTACATGTTAAGTGTTGTTACATGTTAAGTGTTGTTACATGTTGAGTGTTGTTACATGTTGAGTGTTACATGTTAAGTGTAGTTACATGTTGAGTGTTACATGTTAGGTGTTGTTACATGTTGAGTGTTACATGTTAAGTGTAAGGTTTAGTGTTGTTACATGTTAAGTGTTGTTACATGTTGAGCGTTACATGTTAAGTGTTGTTACATGTTGAGTGTTACATGTTAAGTGTAAGGTTAAGTGTTGTTACATGTTAAGTGTTGTTACATGTTAAGTGTTGTTACATGTTAAGTGTTGTTACATGTTGAGTGTTACATGTTAAGTGTAGTTACATGTTGAGTGTTACATGTTAAGTGTAAGGTTAAGTGTTGTTACATGTTAAGTGTAGTTACATGTTGAGTGTTACATTTTGAGTGTAGGGACAGAGGGCCCTCTCTAACTCACAGGTTACCCGTGTATAAATAAATCAAATACATAATTGTTTGCTGCCATGCTCCATGCAGCTAAAGTTCAAGTGGATGGCGTAGTGTTCTTAAACTTGAAACATAGAGACTGGAGGCACTATCTGAAAAGAAGTTACCCCTGTGTAAAAATCCAATATGGAATCAGTCCACCTGCAGCTCTCAGCCTTTTTCTAGATCATATTAATGTCTAATGACTTTCTTTCTGCCCTTCTTTCTTTCTTTCCTTTTTCTGGCCTCCCTCCTTCTTTCTTTCCCTTGTCACTGGCCTTTTTCTCAAATGCCTCTTTTACACACACACACACACACACACACTCTCTCTCTCTCTCTCTCTCTCTCTCTCTCTCTCTCTCTCTCTCTCTCTCTCTCTCTCTCTCTCTCTCTCTCTCTCTCCATAGAGAGCCTGTTTAATTCCTCCGGTGGCTATGAGATGATGCAGGTGGACTGTGAGGTGATGGACACTCGGATCATCCCCATCAAGGCCTCCGCTGTGCCCCCTTCCCTCCGCGACCCTCCTCCCCCCCCAGCCTCCCCGCACCATCACCCTAGCAACCACACCTCCCTCCGAGGACGACACCACCCCTCCGCGTCGCCCCGGCAACCCCAGAGACAGCCGTCTGAATATTACATTGGCCAAGGGGCCGGGGTCTGACGGTAGGACAGAGTACTGTAAAACGGATAAGAGGGGCGTTCTAGGGAGTTTGTTTATTCAAGTGAAAACCACATTATCCTGAGGTAGATTGATCAGGTGCATGAGATGCAACAAACAATTACGTACAAAAATGCAACCAGGCCATTCAATCATTCTTAAGCAACAAGGTGTCTGTAGAAGTATTTTGACATTTCGGGAGTTGTTCGACTTTTTTTCCCTGAGAGGTAAAAATGTGCCATTCAACATTCCAGGCGTGTGGTTCCACAGCCCAAGTGTGTCCTAACTAACTTTAGTTTGCTACAAGTGTAACTTTGGGCTCAAACTCAATCAAGGCCTAACAAAATAGCTAGTTAATCACACAGTGGTCAGTGCTAACAACAAATTCTACTCCCGGTGATATTGTTGGATTAGAATAGAATATAAAATGATATATACAATGATACAAATTTTATTGAGAGAAAAAAAAGGTAATATAGTACTTTTAAACTTAATGGTTAAAAGAATTTAACAAATCATTGCTTTATAACAACCTGACAATGGATAGTTTGGTAAACAAACTATATTGAAATATATACAAAAAATGTAGCCCTATGCAGCTTTGTCCACCTGCTGCACTTAAAGGCATTGCTGGGGGAAAATAAATAAATAAATGAAAGCTCTCTCTCCTCTCTCTCTCTCTCTCTCTCTCTCTCTCTCTCTCTCTCTCTCTCTATGTATATATATGTCACTGAGTAATGCAGATGGTCAAGTAGAGACGTTTTCCAATTTTTGTATCATGTTGCGTTCTGTATATTTATGTTGATTTCTTGAGTTTCAAATGCCTGTAGAAAGATGCCGTGTGAGGCTAGCCATTACTTCTGTTGCTTTGTTTAATATGTGGCTCTGTAACTTCACTCGAAATTGGTTGCCTCAAAATGACTGTTAGGCCAGCACACCAATGTTCTTTCTTGTTTAAACTCAAAGCATTCTGCCAGCCTACTCAGAAGGTTTGGATACTACTATCTCTGGTTGTAATTACCATGACATCTGTTCAATTTGTTTTATTTTAATTGGGATTATTTAATTGTTGTAAATATCTATTTTTTTTTTATTTGGTTTTGTTTAAGTGATGTAGATATATTTCACTCTTGTTATTTTGTCTTAATTTTGTGTTTTTACACCTATTTCTCTTTTGGGTAGCGAATGGTTTTGAGATTGTGTGTGGTAAATTCAGCTCCTTTGACGAGGATGATGTGTTTTTCTGTCTGATTGTTTTGCCAGTTGCACAGCTCTTATAAGCAGGATTCCTCTTGTCCACTGAAATAACTCAACTAAACTTACATTGTACAGAGAAAAGAATCGATACTGATCACAACTACTATCTAGAAAGATAGTATTATATTTTCCAGAAATGTCGCTGGTCAAGAAGCTACATGTTATATTGTCAACTTCTGTTGTGGCATAGCGAAGGTTATGATCTTGTTTGAAAATGCTGTTGGTGATATTAGTAACCCTTCCTGCCTGCGTAATCTTTCTGCCCCCCAAAAATGGTCTCTTGTTTTTTATAACAAGAAAAGAAATGTCTGTTTAACTTCCTGTCCTGTTTTATCTACCCGAAATATGACTTCCTCAATGGTACCATTTCCATGGAAAAATACAACCCATTGTTTCATTTTTTTATATTATATATGTTTTCCTCCCTAAAGAAATGTAAAGTTGGTTACAAAAGAAAAAGTTTAAAATGAAGCTGTAAATAGTTTGTTATTGAGCGTTTTCTTATTTTATATTGTAACAAGTACCAGTTGCTTGAAGTGAGAATCGATACTACTGTGTTTCTTATAACAATTATGAATCTGTCCAAAGACATTCCCCAGTGAATTGATTTAACACACACACACACGTGTTCCCATGTAGCCTAAACAGCTTGCGAGGTGTAAGATGCATGACATGAACGTAATACTTAACATAAAGCATGCAATCTGTGGTTACTGTCTTGGAAATGTAAATATGGGCAATGCCACGTTGTCTGTTAAAAATGTTTTATTATTTTTTATTTAAATGAATTTTCATAATATCTTTGTACATTCATCTTTTCCTAAGTACATGAGATATGTGATCTGTTGTTTTTTATGCTTCTTTGTAGAAAAATGAACATTGCATTTGATAAATAAAGTGATATAAATTGAATAACAGTTCTTTGACTTTTTTCCACACTGTTCTCCTCTATCTCCATTAAATCACCTCCGGTTAGCATATATTTTAGTTTGCCTAGCAACATCTCAAGGTAAATTAATGGTACTGCTGACATGGAAAAAATGTAATTTCTACTTTTTAGGCGTTTGCTCAATATAAACTCCGCTATCGTGTGTGTGTCTCTGTACAGGCTTTGTAAACGATTTCTTTGAATTCCCATTTGTGCTGCTATGTGTGTTGGTTTTTGTAACTGAAGTATTTTTTTTTTTTTACACAGTTTAATCAAATGATGTATTGCACATTTCATACACAGAGGAAATTCCATGCTTTACACGACATATATGGTAAATCAATGTTAACCTTACAGTAGGAGCCTGTACTGAGTGGTACTGATCCGTTTCAACTACCCCATGTACACACACACACACACACACACACACACGTATATGTTTAGGGATTATTTGGCCTCTACTGTTCCGGCTGTAACTTAAAAATGAAGTCACAGTCTCCCGGTAGTTTTTGTTTTGTTCAGTTTTTCTCCGTCTTAATATATTTATTATATTCCTTCTAGTTTTTTTTTTTTTTTTTTCTCACTCTTCTTAGCTCTCCTCCTCTCTCTGTTTTCTGCTGTATAACCTGGCGGGCATAGGTCAAGCGTCCAACTAGCCTGTCTTCCTCATCGAACCCTAGTTCATGTTTCTATATAGAGCCTTGAATTAGCTTATGGGGGTAAAAGTGCTCAACAGTGACTCAGCAGTCCACAAACACAAACACAATAACTCGAATGTATCAGCGTAAACAAGGCCCAAATGAAAGCTAGTCAGTTGAGGTTGTTACGGTTGGTTGGGTTTGTAAGATTCAACTACTTTTTCAGGTATGTGGGGGGAGGGGGTGGGGGGGGCTAAAGAGAGGCTAGCTGACTCTAAGCCAGGAGCCCCCAGGTGGTCAGCAGGTCCAAGACACTGGCGGAGGGTAAAAACATGTAAACCCCTCTTGGGGAGAACGGTTTCCAGCCCCTCTGGTTTAAGGTCTCGACTGTCTAATGGAGGGTTTGTAAAGACAGAGGTCGAGACATGAGGACCAAAGAAAGGGAGGTATGGTAAAACAAACTGTCTTGTTTAGAGGCCATTGTGGTTCTGTAAAGATAGGACACTGTTGTTAACACACTGTCTTGTTTAAAAGGCCGTTGTGGTTCTGTAAAGATAGGTCACTGTTGTTAACACACTGTCTTGTTTAAAAGGCCGTTGTGGTTCTGTAAAGATAGGACACTGTTGTTAACACACTGTCTTGTTTAGAGGCCATTGTGGTTCTGTAAAGATAGGACACTGTTGTTAACACACTGTCTTGTTTAGAGGCCATTGTGGTTCTGTAAAGATAGGACACTGTTGTTAACACACTGTCTTGTTTAGAGGCCATTGTGGTTCTGTAGAGATAGGACACTGTTGTTAACACACTGTCTTGTTTAAAAGGCCGTTGTGGTTCTGTAAAGATAGGACACTGTTGTTAACACACTGTCTTGTTTAGAAGGCCGTTGTGGTTCTGTAAAGATAGGACACTGTTGTTAACACACTGTCTTGTTTAGAGGCCATTGTGGTTCTGTAAAGATAGGACACTGTTGTTAACACACTGTCTTGTTTAGAGGCCATTGTGGTTCTGTAGAGATAGGACACTGTTGTTAACACACTGTCTTGTTTAAAAGGCCGTTGTGGTTCTGTAAAGATAGGACACTGTTGTTAACACACTGTCTTGTTTAAAAGGCCGTTGTGGTTCTGTAAAGATAAGGGACGGTTGGGAAAGACGTTGCATAGTTGTTTAAAAGCTACAAGTTAACTGGCAAGAGGGTTGAACACGTGGAAATACACTGCGATGTCAAATGTTCGAGAGTTTGATGATGGATCCAAAGGTCCAACATCGCTTTGCTTATTAAAATACGCCACGATACAGGAGAGAGAGGGTGGGAGAATGAGTACGGACTGGCGATGCAGAGATGATTGATTTGGAGGCAGGCGCCAACTGAGACGTGGAAATGCTCAACAGACCATGCAGGCCAGAGGCTGTTCCACTTCATCCTGTGACACTTGTCATTCTTAATAGGTAGAGGTTGGAACACAACGACGTGCTAATGACTAGGTTATCAACGCAGTGACCCCAGGCCACTTCGTAAAAGGGCTGGTGTGTGTGTGTGTGTGTGTGTGTGTGTGTGTGTTTGTTGGAGGAGGAGGAGGGGGGCTGGGCGACAATGAATGTGGCTTTCTTTTCAACCTAAACAAACCTGTGGGCTACTTTTATGTCCGGCTCATCCGCCTTGGTGAACTTTTTTATTTTTTCAATCACAAATCTTCTTCCAGCCAAGGTAGCGTCATAGTTGAACCTAAATATATGATGTGTAGTACACCGTTCTACAGCCAGAGGGCAGCAGTGTCTTCCCTTTGGAAAGGTGGCAGCTGCTGTTGGGCTTGTCTGTCATAAAACCTCTCGTCTCAGCTTAACATGAACTTTCATTCGATTCTTTTAAAATCTTCATCGACTTTGTTTTCTTTGCATTTGCATACTGTGTGTAGTGTACCACACACACCTTGTTTTTTGCTCGGAACTTCTTCGACACTATAGAGGAGAGAGAGGATTACTATTTTAAATGTCAGATTCCTCACATAATTGCATGGCATATATATAAAAATTCAACATGAAAAAAAGACAGACGCTGTGTTCGTTTTTTGCGACATCTTGGACTCTAGCTCCCTCTGGTGTGGTGCTCTTTACAGCAGTGACTCTTTTTCTACCAAGACCCCTCCGTGGTAACAAAGAAAATATTACGGCACAGCGACTCGTGACATTTTGAGATGATAATAAAATAAACATAAGGGTACATACAGAGAGATGATAATATAAGATACATAAGGGTACATCCAGAGAGAAGATAATATAAGATACATAAGGGTACATACAGAGAAGATAATATAAGATACATAAGGGAACATACAGAGAGAAGATAATATAAGATACATAAGGGAACATACAGATAGAAGATAATATAAGATACATAAGGGTACATACAGAGAGAAGATAATATAAGATACATAAGGGTACATACAGAGAGATGATAATATAAGATACATAAGGGTACATACAGAGAAAATGGAGAGTAAGAGAAAGAAGTAGGCAGAGAGAGAGAGAGAGAATGGTAGCAAAACGGATAGAAGGGCCAAATTGGTTGCCCCTGACGACTGGAACGGAAACTCATTAGTCTGTTTGCCTGACAGGAAACTCTATGATGTCATTTCCTAAGCGTGTGCCCCTCTGGAAGATGACGCCGTTGTGAATATATTACCGTCTTTAGTTTTACTACCCAGGATGGAAGATTTAGTTCTGCTGGACACTTCTATCGATTTTATTATTACTGCCCCATGCCCTGGCAAGAGAAGTTATTTAATTTATTGCTGATGGCAACAGAGTGTGTGTGTGTGTGTGTGTGTGTGTGTGTGTGTGTGTGTGTGTGTGTGTGTGTGTGTGTGTGTGTGTGTGTGTGTGCGTGTGTGTAAGTAATCCTTTGTTGTCCTACAATCCATCCCACAACGTTTAACAACAGTTTCCAGTAATTATCCTATTGCAGCTGAAAGGACCTCGGAGGTACCACAGAATTCTACTGATACCTTCATTTACACACACACACACACACACACAACATATACAGACAGGTTAACCTGTGGGACATTGGAGTTTGTCCACTTGCGCGTACACACACACACACACACACACACACTCTAAACATACATCTCAGAACATTCTTCTTGGCAGCAGCTCTGCTAGTTAATGTTTTACTAGTCTAGCTAAGATCAATTAAACATTTAATGGACCATTAAGGCTGTGTGCCTACCCACTTTGTATTAGGAACAAGATAATAGACACTGCAACAAAGTTTCCATTTCGTAAACAGTAGTAGATTGACATAATTCAATTCAATAAACCTTTTTCATCCCGCAAGGCTATTCGTATTTGGTAAGCAAAACATTTCACAACATCAGACGAACAAAAAATAAAAAATGGAGTCGTATCAATTCAACAGGCCAACGATGTACTTAAGTAAATATCTAGTATAGTATATTAATATAGTATAGATAGTATATATAATACAGTATATTATCATAGTTAAAATCTAGTATAGTATATTATCACAGGTAACATCTAGTATAGAATATTAATATAGTATATATAGTATATATAATAGAGTCTATTATCATAGTTAAAATCTAGTATAGAATGTTATCATTAACATCTAGTATAGTATATTATCATATTAACATATATTATAGCATATAATCACATTAACATTTAATATAGTATATTATCATAGTTAAACTCTAGTATAGTATATTATCATATTAACATCTAGTATAGTATATTATCATGTTATAATCTAGTATAGTATATTATCATAGTTAACATCTAGTATAGTATACTATCATGTTATAATCTAGTATAGTATATTATCATAGTTAACATCTAGTATAGTATATTATCATGTTAGAATCTAGTATAGTATATTATCATAGTTAGCATCTAGTATAGTATATTATCATGTTATAATCTAGTATAGTATATTATCATAGTTAACATCTAGTATAGTAAATTGTCATAGTTAACATCATGCCAATATCTTTTCATGATATAATTTTTTATTTTGTTTTCATGTTAGTAATGACAAACATAATCAAGAGTAATTACAAGTCCATTGCTTGTATCTTACTGAGAAAAAGTAGACCATAGAAAAAAAATACATGTTTGGTCATGTTATATTAAGTGCTTTGGGTGTCTGAAAAGCGCTATATAAATTAAATGAATTATTATTATTATTATGATTATTATATCCCCTAACAACATCAAGTCAACCATCTTGGAGAGCGTCATGGCTACACGATCCCTGTATGTTTAATTCCTTTTACAGTAATTCTATGGTTATGAACAGTATATATTATATATTAATTACGTATAAAATGTACACAATAACCATAGAGTCATATTTGTATTATTTGTTTAATAACATATTGTGTTCAGTTTCCCTTTTTACAAGCTCAGTCTCAGGATGGTTCACTTTTAGCCTTTTAACACAGCAGAACGTCCATTTCTCTCTGGACAGAAGAGGCCGTTTAATAGGAGGTCATCTGCTAGTCTATACTCATTCAGTCTGTACTCATTAGTCTATACTCATTCAGTCTGTACTCATTAGTCTATACTCATTCATAGTCTCATTCTTTAACACACACTCACACACCAGGATGACCAGCCTTTATGTATACCCCCCACACACGCACACACAAACACACACACACACACACTCACAAACACACGCACATACACCAGTATGACCGGCCTTTATGAATACCCCCCCCCCCCCCCACACACACACACACACACACAAACGCACACACACACGCTCACAAACACACGCACACACACCAGTATAACAGATCCTAACTATACTCCCCCCAAAAACCCTAGTCACGCTCTTTCATACTCTATCCTCTCTTTCTCCTTCACCCACCCCCCACACACAAACTCACACACACGCACACACACACACACACACACACTAACTGTGTGCGTTTTACAAGGAACGTCCCCCAGCTAGAACATGGAACCAATCCAACCCCTCCGCTCAATGGAGCTTCACAATTCCTTTGGATTTGTCTGGTTCTGCTTGGCTAAGATGCTGCAGTGGAAACTCTCTCTGATATAAAAACCCTGCTTCCTGATTTACAACCGACCCACCACCCAACCAACCAACCGGGACTGTGAGCCTGTCTGTGTGTATGAGTGTGACTGTGCCTGTGTGTGGCTGTGTGTTTGTGTGTGTGTGTGTGTGTGTGTGTGTGTGGCTGTGCCTGTGTTTGGCTGTGTGTCTGTGTGTGTGTGTGTGTGTGTGTGTGTGTGTGTGTGTGTGTGTGTGTGTGTGTGGCTGTGCCTGTGTGTGTGTGTGTGTGTGTGTGTGTGTGTGTGTGTGTGTGTGTGGTTGTGTGTGTGTGGCTGTGTGTGCATGTGAGTGGCTGTGTGTGTGTGTGTGTGTGTGTGTGTGTGTGTGTGTGTGTGTCTCTATGTGTGAGCGTGTGTGTGTGTGTGTGTGTGTGTGTGTATGAGAAAGAGAGACAGCAGCACCCCCCATTATACAGTGGCTCTGTATGTGATTTACACCCGGGTCCCAGCGTGCGTCTGAGAGGGAGCCCAGTGGTTTCATCATTGAGTCTCTCTACCAGTTAGAGGTGAGCCTGAGGGGTCAGCATGGGTTGGAAAAGGCTGGCGAGAGAAAGCCCCGCTCTCTAGATTTACGCTGGCCCGCCAGCCTGACCCCGTGTGATTTACACGCCTTGGCAAGAGGCAGTAGCACACGCAACCAGCAACACGTGTGTGCTCTGTTTAGAACGGCATAAAATACATCCTCGCTCCCTGGGTTTACCTGCAGCACATCTGCCCCGGGCACAAAGACTGTGTGTGTGTGTGTGTGTGTGTGTGTGTGTGTGTGTGTGTGTGTGTGAATATCTATGGAAAAGAATCAACGCAAACATTTCTCAGAAATACAGTGAGATCATGTGTAAGTATGCTCTTTAACCACTATTTGAACTATGCTTTACTATTACAGTAAGTCAGCTACTGTTCTGAAATTAACAAACGCACACATGGTCAGCTTCACATCGATAAACAAAAGCACACACTCTCTTTCACACACACACACACTCACACACACACACACACTCACACATACACACACTCACACATACACACACTCACACACACACACACACACACACACACACACACATACACACACACACACACTCTCCCACCCACAGGTCTGGATTAAGAGTTAAAGCCCTCGGCCTCAGTGGAGCCATAACTCTACGTTATTCCTCTATTAAAAACTGTTTATCATCTATCAGCTGGTCTCTGGCTAATTAGTGCCAATTAGAAGCTAAATGACTCCACATGGCCTACTGTGGCCGTGGAAACCAAGTTCGACTCCCTACCGGGTGTTCTGACAATATTTTATTGGTGTTTAAAATATCTTTTAAACGTGATGTGTGTGTTCTCTTGTACATTTTGAATGGGTGGATGAATGAATGTGTGTGTGTGTGTGTGTGTGTGTGTGTGTGTGTGAGAGAGGAGGAGAGGTGGAATTTGTGTTTAGAGCACAACATTTTAACATTTTCCCACTCATAAAAAATGGAGTTTTGCTAAAGGTAGACACAATGGCTACAAGGAACATCACGGACAAGCACACCAACAGTCCACACATCCGCTTCCATTCTAATGACGTCATGACAACAAAGTGCTACGTCTGTTTGCTAAGTGTGTTTCAGGGAAACTTTGAACTGAAAGGACAGTGTGTCTACTTTCAGAGGCCATGGGGTCTAGTGGCTGCTCATCCTCTGTGAGTCAAGACAGACAGACAGACAGACAGACAGACAGACAGACAGACAGACAGAAAGGGAGGTAGGTTGGGAAGAAGAGAGGGAGGGAGGAAAGAGAGGGAGGGAGAGAGAAGGGGAAGGAGGGTGGGAGGTTGGGAAGGATGAAGGGACGGAGAGAGGGAGGGAGGTAAAGAGAGGGAGGGAGAGAGAAAGGGAAGGAGGGTGGTAGGTTGGGAGGGAGGGAAGGATGAAGGGAGGGAGAGAGGGAGGGAGGAAAGAGAGGGAGGGAGAGAGGGAGGGAGGTAAAGGGCAGTAAATCCCAGGACGTGTTCCAACTTCAAGCTGAACGCTCCGTGAACAATCAGGCCAATGTGACTCCTGACAGCTCTGGAAGTTACAACCTGCCCCTGACAGTGTTCTCATAACCCCTGTCTCTCTGGATGGACATGGAGGTGTGTGTGTGTGTGTGTGTGTGTGTGTTTGTGTCTCTCCCTCTGTGTGTGTGTGTGTGAATCGACCTCCATCTCGTCTGTGATGCTCTCAGAATATGTTTGTTTGACAGCACGCAATGTGTAGCCTCAGCAACCACTTTCTGCATGTGTGCGTGTGTGTGCGTGTGTGTGTGTGTGTGTGTGTGTGTGTATGCGTGTCCCAGTGTGTGTGTAAACCCTCCGTACACACACACACATAAATAACACTCAAGCAGCTTCAACGTTGATGTATTAGCATCTGCGCTGCACGTAAGCCCTGATATAAATCCGTTTGAGAACGGTCGTTTCTCTGTAGCGTGTGTCATGAACATGCTACCCGCGTGGCGGGATGCTCCTTTGAAGTATGTTATTACAGCCAGTGGAACACGCTCAGAGCGCATGATGGATCACGGGAACTGCTCTCTACACACACACACACACACCTCCCCCTCTGCTGTACCAGTCTGCCGGTGATGGATGGTCCATAATCTGGTCAAAGGGGACATAAGTTGGACATTTAGACAGGAGGTGAGGGGTATCCACTGCCTGTGTCCTGAGAGGAACACTGTGAATGAAAGGAGTTTGTGTGTGAATGAAAAGTGTGTGTTTTCCATCCAGCCCCATTCACATCTTTTGAATGAAAATAAATATTTTTAAACACATACAGGCGCATACACACACACACACACACACACACACACACACACACACACACACACACACACACTTGCTTTGGAATCTCCTAACTCCTACCCTCCTCTGTCATTCCCATTAGCATGTACAGAGAGAGGAGCTGAAGTCAACAGCCCTCGGTAGACACTACATCCCTGTCCATGTCAGTCCTGCTACCCATCCAGCAGTCCTACCCACCTCAGCCAGACCATAAACCCAGTTTACACACACACACACACACACACACACACACACACACACACACACACACACACACACACACACACCATCCAGTAGTCCTACCCACCTCAGCCAGACCATAAACCCAGTTTGCACACACACCATCCAGTAGTCCACACACACACACACACACACATACACACACTATCCAGTAGTCCTACATACACATACACACACACACACACACACACACACACAGTAGTCCTACCCGCCTCGGCCAGACCATAAACCCAACATGTGGTCTTTGTATGATCCGTTCCATCTTTTTATGGCATATTTCTCACACACAGTCACAGGGCCCTAAAGAGATAGCTATCACTCTCCATTCTGGATCCGTCTATAACGCTTCGGTCTCTCTCTTGTTTGGCTCGCCGGCCGTTTCCTGAGTGACGACCACTGGGGAATTGAGGCCGCCATTTTGGATCGGCTGCAGTGGTAATAGTCGTATGAAGCCGCTGGCTGGACGGGAAGGCAGGCAGACATTTCACTGTCATGGGACAAAACACAGACCAGCCATAGAGTCACTGGCTGGTTTACTAGAAAAACACTGGTTCTATTTCTTCCATTTTTCTTTTTGTTTTGTCCAGTGGAACAGTTGATTTATTGAAAATCCCATCCTTTTTGCCAGTAAGTGTGTGTGTGTCAGTGTGTTTTGTTTAATGTATTATTATACACACTATGGCCTGAAATGTGTCTTTCTGTGTGTGTGTGTGTGTGTCTGTGTGTGTGTGTGTGTGTGTGTGTGTGTCAGCGTGCACACCTGCATGCCTCCCTCTTGCCCAGCCGCCCTTCTGCCCTCCTGCCTCTGATAATCTGTGTCTGCCATCATGATCAGTTTATACCCAGTCTGTCCTCATGATCAGTTTATACCCAGTCTGTCCTCATGATCAGTTTATACCCAGTCTGTCCTCATGATCAGTTTATACCCAGTCTACCATCATGATCAGTTTATACCCAGTCTGTCCTCATGATCAGTTTATACCCAGTCTGTCCTCATGATCAGTTTATACCCAGTCTGCCATCATGATCAGTTTATACCCAGTCTGTCCTCATGATCAGTTTATACCCAGTCTGCCCTAATCATCAGTTTATACCCAGTCTGCCATCATGATCAGTTTATACCCAGTCTGCCCACATGATCAGTTTATACCCAGTCTGCCCACATGATTAGTTTATACCCAGTCTGTCCTCATGATCAGTTTATACCCAGTCTGCCATCATGATCAGTTTATCTCCAGTCTGCCCTTATGATCAGTTTATACCCAGTCTGCCCACATGATCAGTTTATACCCAGTCTGCCATCATGATTAGTTTATACCCAGTCTGTCCTCATGATCAGTTTATACCCAGTCTGCCATCGTGATCAGTTTATACCCAGTCTGCCATCATGATCAGTTTACACCCAGTCTGCCATCACGATCAGTTTATACCCAGTCTGCCATCATGATCAGTTTATACCCAGTCTGCCATCATGATCAGTTTATACCCAGTCTGTCCTCATGATCAGTTTATACCCAGTCTGTCCTCATTATCAGTTTATACCCAGTCTGCCATCATGATCAGTTTATACCCAGTCTGCCATCATGATCAGTTTATACCCAGTCTGCCCTCTTTCCTTCCCTTAACTGTGTCTGTGTTAATGTTACAACTGTTATAACTGTGTTAATTTTACAACTGTTATAACTGTGTTAATGTTACAACTGTTATAACTGTGTTAATGTTACTACCTGATCAGTGTGCCAAGCCTTAATGCGACTTGTCCTCCACTATGTCTGTGTCTTAGCCACAAGAGGTTTATGAGGGCTTGTTTATATGGATAGGATTCAGTCACATAGAAAGTTTAAACCCTCTGTCAAGCCATCTGCACGCATGCCTGACTGACTGTCTGACTGACTGAATCACTGACTGACGGAGTGACTGACACTGACTGAATCACTGACTGACTGACGGAATGACTGAATCACTGACTGACTGACTGACTGACTGACTGACGGACTGACTGAATCACTGACTGACTGACTGACTGACTGACTGATGGAGTGACTGACTGACTGACTGATGGAGTGACTGACTGACTGACTGATTCAGTGACTGACTGACTGGCCGACTGACTGTCCCACACGAGGACTGACGGAAAAATAATTCTTAAAGGAATTGCGTATCCATGCCAAACTTACATTTAAAATAACAATCTGTATTAACAATCCATGTGTATAAATTATAACAGTTTCCTCTGCCTTTCTGGAGTTCCAATTTGGTGGCACATCAAAGTTTTGAAACAACTCCCTTGGTATTGTGTGGCCTGGCGTATTGGAAACAATCAATGGATAAGTATTTTTACAAAGCTTTCAAATGACGTGAAAGACACAGGGACATTGGAACAGGGTCATCAAGTGGTTTTGAGCAAGAAGGGTTTGCCCCGATATAAAACCCACAAGTGCTTTGGCAAAAGTGGAATAGTGCTGTCAGGGCAATAAAGTCACTTGGAGCTTGGGAGGGAAGGGAGGGGGGCATATTAGGAAGAAAATTGGCAGAAAGAGGCAGAAGAAAAGAGAAAGGAGTTGTTTTAGTTGGGTAAGGGAATGCATGGGCATAGCGGAACTCTTCTGATAATGATCATACTTCTTATAATATCTATTATCCTTTATTAACACAGCTCTTTAATTAGCATGATTACAACGTTCCTTACTCTGGCGGGAAAGGCGCAACTAGAAGTTAAACATTTAAAAAAGAAATCATTCTGTAATAAAATAAAAACAAAACAAAAACACACAAATACACTGTACAACTGTACAGTTACTGCCCATTTTTATTATGTAGCTACAAATGTGCTAATTTAAAATAAAAATGAATTTTTCAATTAATCAAAAATAAACTGGATATCATTTAATCCAAGGATAAAGGGAATGGAAGTTAAAGAGGTTAGGGTTAGGGCGAGTTGGTTTTGTAGGAAGGGGAGGGATTGGTAATAACTAAAGGGGTTAGGGTTAGGGTGAGTTGGTTTGTAGGAAGGGGAGGGGTTGGGTATATCATTTGAACCAAGGAGTGAGTGAGTGAGTGAGTGAATGAACAGGTGAGTGAGTGAGTGAGTGAGTGAGTGAGTGAGTGAACAGGTGAGTGAGTGAGTGAATTAACAGGTGAGTGAGTGAGTGAATGAACAGGTGAGTGAGTGAGTGAGTGAGTGAGTGAGTGGATGAACAAGTGAGTGAGTGAGGGAACAGGTGAGTGAGTGAGTGAACAGGTGAGTGAGTGAGTGAATGAACAGGTGAGTGAGTGAGTGAGTGAGTGAGTGAGTGAGCGAGTGAGTGAGTGAGTGAGTGAGTGGATGAACAGGTGAGTGAGTGAGTGAGTGAGTGAGTGACTAAGCGAGTAGGGAAGAGAAGCAGCGAGAGAAAGAGTGTAACAGAAAGTGACGGTCGAGTGGTTATGACCGTAGTTATTACCGTAAATAGCAGTTCACTTCCGTGTTTTGGACTGTCAGATTTAATAGCATGCTCAAGATATAGTTGCATACACATCATGTAATCCATTAGTGGTGTGCTCTATTATTTGTGTGATATTAATGAAGTCTGTAGCAGAAGAACAAGAGTGAGTGAGAACAACAGCTAGAATATTGTAGAGAGGTTTGGGTATCCTTCCTGTTTAGGTGCAATAAGATGTCAGACTTTATGACCGGTCAGTCAGATGGCATTGTTTATGGCCCTGTGTAAAAGATAGGAGCAACCTTTGAATTAGAGATAAATGAGAGGGCTGTGGGGGAGGGGCTGATTGTGGATCTGGGAGGCCTTGTGGCCTTTGCCTTAGGAGAGGCCTGTTTAGGCAGAGGAGCACGGGGCCAGGTGGGAGAATGTTGGGGGTTGTGACAAAGGGGCAAGGAGTGACCCAGGCTTAGGAACAGCAACAGATAGCTGGTCAGAACCGGTTCTTAGATGCAATCTAGAAGTCAGCAGACAGGGTGAAACTACTATAACAGCTAGAGACAAAGGAAGAGAAATCAGACTGGCAGAGGGAACTGGGGCGTCACAGTCATCTCCACTCTCCTTATATTCAGCTTTGCGGGATATGAGTTAAGGTAAACTGCTATTATTACAATAATTGCTTAAAGGTTGATTAACCATATGCGTGTGATAATATACATATACTCTGAGTGAATTAAAATACGATTTGACTAAACAACTGTCTCCACTTGTGATCCTTCCTCTGGAATAACGGACTCGATGAGAGAGGAGGCCAAAAGGTCTATCTTGACAGGACCAGTTAGCTTTCCGACCCGATGCGTCCCTCACCCGAGTACTTAGACCGTTCTGGAGACCACCTTTTCAAGTGGACCCAGGCACAGTTCGTTTACCCGTACTCGGGTACGGTACAGAGTGTTCACGCTAGTCAAACCAACTAGACTTTGGGATCCGAGTCCCTGGTGTGAAGTCCGTCAGTGAGCGAGTGATGAATGATTAATTAACGTGCTGAGTCTTCGTGACATTCCATACTGCTCGGGTAGCCTACGTCGACCGCAGAGCAACGGGTGTCAAAGCAAACGTCTCAGGGCGTCACGGTGGTCGGAAGACGGTTTTCATTCAAACGCGTAACCATGACGACCGCACAGACGACTCTTTCCTTAGGTCCGGAAGGGTTAGGGTTCTGCCCAGAAGCCTCCTCCTCACCGCACCAAGCTTTGCAGCTGTGGAGGAGAGGTCAGCCTAGTAACTGGACCTCTTAAAAACAAGACTCGTCCATACTGGGCTCTCCTCCCTTCACCTCTCAACCAATTCAATCGACTCCAAAGTGACCAATGTGACACAAATGAAATTCATCTTTCAAGTTTAAAAACTAAAACAAAAAGTAAGATCTCTATTGTATGTGTACACAAAACCCACAAATCGTTTTTTATTAAAAAAAAATCTCCCCATTTTGCTCCCGTTTGGCCGTAATGTTCGTCTAGATTCTGGTAAAAAAAAATGTGAATTAGGCTTTGAGGTGAAATCCAACGTGTGTGTAGTTGTCGCCCATAGCAACGACTCACAAAGCTGGACGTGCTGAAAGCTTTGTGGAATGGATGGTTTGGAATGCTCCGCTTAAGTGTGTCCTGTTCCCTCTGTTTTCACAGGACTCGCGTCATTTCAAAACACACAGGATATGTTGTTGTTAGACTAGATTTGATTCAACTATAATATCCATTATGCCATGATCCAAGATGAACACTTTAGAAAGCAATATTTAGAACGGATTTGGGTTTGAGAGCGGACATGTCATTGAGGTTTTTAAGTAGGTGCCTACCTTCACGGATGTTTTGTGGATATGTCATTTGGGGTTTTCAATGGTGTTTGGGGTGCATTGGAGTTTTATATTCTACCTTCCCGGATGTTTCGTTGAATTGAGCGCATGACGCCTCCAGAGGGATCAATGGTGAGCAATGATGTCACAGAGACACTCTGTGCCATGGCATAAAATAAAATAAAGAAATATCAGTGGATGCCATAGCATGGCCACCGTTTACTTAGGTGAACAAATTAAATAACGAAAGATCTTTAAACTTTTACCTCTATCCCCTGACATCTGCACACAGACAGCACGAAGGAAGGCCAGGCTAAGGGTTCAGAGGTCAACATAGGGGACATAGCCGCGTTGTCACGCTGACACAGGTATGGTTCACCTGGAGGTGGAGTTGCTGCTGGTGTCTCCCCTCCCACCTCTAGGGTCATTGAAGAAAGGTGAAAGGTCGAGGCTGAGCTGTTTGCGGACGGTATGGCGTGCCGCTTGGGGATCTGGACTCGGTATTTCGATCCTGGATGACTCACAGGTCTGGTATTCGTGGACGTCTGTTCAACAGATAGAATAATAAAACAAGAAAGATAAAATCGACATATGGATATGAAAGGAGAGATTTTTCAAAGGTGTTTCTGGTCGTGGGGCCCTTTTTTAAACCCGCCATTGTTTTCCTGCTCTGTGCAGTAGTGGCCGGTCTAGGGGATACGTGTGTGTTTACATTCCTGCTGATGGGAAAAGTCCCCAGCTGCATCAACAGTAGCAGATCTAAAGCCTGACAGGGAGTCTGGGCCTGTAGCGACTCAAAACACACACACACACACACACTTACACGCGCACACACATACGCACACATTCACACACACGCATGCACATTCACACAATCACACACAAGGTCTGTCTCACAGGTAGTCACATCCTGGGGCTGGTTCCGAACCAGCTCCCCTCCCTCCTTACGTTGTCTGATAGGTGGTGATGTCATAGGCCCGGTTCCAGACGTATAGCTGTGCTCCCTGCATCCTCTCCTGCCTCATTACCTGGCCCCACGCAGGGCCAGCTGGCATGCCTCAGCACCTCCAGGGCGGATGGAGAGGGAGGTGGGGGGGAACTGAGCCACACTGTCCGTGTTTCCCTGGGGAGCCTTCACGGCGTGGCACCATGCAGATACAACAAGCTTCTCCCTGTGATGGATGGTCCTGGTTCCACGCCGGTTTCTATGTCAACAAGGCCAGCTACCCCCACTGGTTCTGCGGCGAGGTGAGAAGGAGTCTCTGGGTGGGGATGACATCATGTAAAGTCAACGGGGGGAGGCCCTCGCCGAGAATACAACGAAGAGGAGAGAAGGAGAGGACAGTCAGGAAGAGTGTATAAATACAGACGCCATCACCTTGTTCCTACAGAAGCCCTCTGGGCAGCCATTATAAACTCAACACTCCCCACCCGGATAAGAGGGGAAAGAGAGAGACAGAGAGACAGATAGAGAGAGACAGAGACAGAGACAGAGACAGAGAGAAAGAGAGAGACAGAGAAAGAGAGAGACAGAGAGGGAAGGAGAGAGAGAGAAAGATATATATATATATATATATATATATATATATATGTATATATACACATGTAAATACAGGAGCCTATTTTTTGAAATATATATATATATATATATATATATATATATATATATATATATATATATATATATATATATATATATATATATATTCACAGTATATTAGAGAGATAGAGAGAAAGAGAGAGTAAGAGAAAGAGAGAGAGATAAAGTTATGGCGAAACAAATGAGAGATAACAACAAAAAGAAAAGAAAGGGAGGAGTAAAGCAATACCAAGAAAAGGCAAAGCGAAGACACTCTTTCACCTGGGAACTATTAACCTGACAGCTGTGTTTCCAAGAGGGAGGGACTTGGGGGATGCGCGCAGTCATGTGTACCCAATAAAAGGGCTTCCCTTCACAGCCAGATGTTTCTGTCGGATGGCTTTAACAGCTGCAGGAGAAATATGCATCGCTAATGTAACACAGACACCGATACACAAATATGTGTGTTTCTCCTTTCTCACACTCACTCCTTCAGTTCATCTCCTTTTCTGTGTGTGTGTGTGTGTGTGTGTGTGTGTGTGTGTGTGTGTGTGTGTGTGTGTGTGTGTGTGTGTCACACACGCAAAACACATGTGGT
The DNA here is from genome assembly GCA_017639675.1 of Aplochiton taeniatus. NCBI lineage: Eukaryota > Metazoa > Chordata > Actinopteri > Galaxiiformes > Galaxiidae > Aplochiton > Aplochiton taeniatus. Next base: position 2,222,141 of record CM030175.1, read on the forward strand.
CTCAAACACACTTGATTACGTTCTCACAGCGGACAGAGCGAGGGTTAAAGTAATTGATCACAGAGAGATGTTTCCCTAAGACTATATTTCTCATTACATTAACTTCTGTAATGATGGTAAAACCATAATAGACATTTCTTTTGAATGGACAGCTTGACAAAGATGAAGAATCCACGCTAAGGATGACAGCGCTCAGATGATTCATCTACGCAGCAAACTCCAGAAGCTGTTTATCATCCATTTTTAACAGTAATCCTTTAGAGTAGAAATAAATTGATCATGAATCATGTCTCATCCTGCTCCCTGTACCAAGACATGAGAGTAATGCTGAATAGACTCCCAGTAACCCTGGAGAATGATGCGGTGAATAATATCAAGGGATGGTTTAACATATGAAGCCTTTGGGTTTCAGAAAAGCGCTAAATAAATGTAATGAATTATTATTATATTTATTATTATTATTACTATTATGATTGAGAATAAGATCAGTGTCCAGTAGGATCATTGTGGTTGTAGGTAGTTATGCTTACTCATTTATATATTACTTACTCATTTATTTAATTATCTGGCACCGGAGAATGAAATCAACAATAGCTTGTTATACTGGCTACTACTGGAGAATGAAATAAACAATAGCTTGTTATACTGGGTAGTACTGGAGAATGAAATCAACAATAGCTTGTTATACTGGCTACTACTGGAGAATGAAATAAACAATAGCTTGTTATACTGGGTAGTACTGGAGAATGAAATAAACAATAGCTTGTTATACTGGGTAGTACTGGAGAATGAAATAAACAATAGCTTGTTATACTGGGTAGTACTGGAGAATGAAATCAACAATAGCTTGTTATACTGGGTAGTACTGGATAATGAAATCAACAATAGCTTGTTATACTGGGTAGTACTGGAGAATGAAATCAACAATAGCTTGTTATACTGGGTAGTACTGGAAAATGAAATAAACAATAGCTTGTTATACTGGGTAATACTGGAGAATGAAATAAATAATAACTTGTTATACTGGGTAGTACTGGAGAATGAAATAAACAATAGCTTGTTATACTGGGTAGTACTGGAGAATGAAATAAACAATAGCTTGTTATACTGGCTCCTACTGGAGAATGAAATAAACAATAGCTTGTTATACTGGGTAGTACTGGAGAATGAAATCAACAATAGCTTGTTATACTGGGTAGTACTGGATAATGAAATAAACAATAGCTTGTTATACTGGGTAGTACTGGAAAATGAAATAAACAATAGCTTGTTATACTGGGTAATACTGGAGAATGAAATAAATAATAACTTGTTATACTGGGTAGTACTGGAGAATGAAATAAACAATAGCTTGTTATACTGGGTAGTACTGGAGAATGAAATAAACAATAGCTTGTTATACTGGGTAGTACTGGAGAATGAAATAAACAATAGCTTGTTATACTGGGTAGTACTGGAGAATGAAATCAACAATAGCTTGTTATACTGGGTAGTACTGGAGAATGAAATAAACAATAGCTTGTTATACTGGGTAATACTGGAGAATGAAATCAACAATAGCTTGTTATACTGGGTAGTACTGGATAATGAAATAAACAATAGCTTGTTATACTGGCTACTACTGGAGAATGAAATAAACAATAGCTTGTTATACTGGGTAGTACTAGAGAATGAAATAAACAATAGCTTGTTATACTGGGTAGTACTGGAGAATGAAATAAACAATAGCTTGTTATACTGGGTAGTACTGGAGAATGAAATAAATAATAACTTGTTATACTGGGTAATACTGGAGAATGTTCTTGTCAATAGGAAATAAATAGCTTGTTATGCTAGCTGGTACTGGAGAATGTTCTTATTAATAGGAAATAAATAATAGCTTGTTATGCTAGCTGGTACTGGAGAATGTTCTTGTCAATAGGAAATAAACAATAGCTTGTTATGCTAGCTGGTACTGGAGAATTTTCTTGTTAATAGGAAATAAAAAATAGGTTGTTATGCTAGCTGGTACAGGAGAATGTTCTTATTAATAGGAAATAAACAATAGTTTGTTATGCTAGCTGGTACAGGAGAATGGTCTTTTAACAGTACTAGGAAATAGACAATAGCTTGTTATGCTAGCTGGTACTGTAGAATGTTCTTGTTAATAGGAAATAAACAATAGCTTGTTATGCTAGCTGGTACAGGAGAATGGTCTTTCAACAGTACTAGGAAATAAACAATAGCTTGTTATGCTCGCTGGTACAGGAGAATCGTCTTTTAACAGTACTAGGAAATACACCATAGCTTGTTACTATACTAGGTAGTACTGGAGAATGTTGATGTATATGTGGAATCAACAGAGTTATGGTTGCTTGGAATAAAGACTTTAAGCAAGGTAGAGTTGCTGAGATAATGATAGTAACAAAAATAGATGGAGAGGCTATCACAACTAGAAATAAGTATTAATCTCCATGTGGGTGTTCCTTCAGCCAACAAGAGTATGTGAGTGTGAGTGTTTGGGTTTGTTTGTGTGTGTGTGTGTGTGGGGGGGGGGGGGGGTACTCCAATAGAGAGCAAAGAGGCTCAAAGGAAAGAACAAAACAATCAATATGTCAGAATATAAGGATTAATGTATGGAAATGTGTGTGTGTGGGTGTGTGTGTGTGTGGGTAGGTGTTTAATGTATGTGTGTTTGGGTGTGTTTGCTTGAGGCTTTTTATTGTGTGTGTGTGTGTGTGTGTGTGTGTGTGTGTGTGTGTGTGTGTGTGTGTGTGTGTGTGTGTGTGTGTGTGTGAGGTCAAAGGAGAATCAACAGTGTGGGCATGGAAACGGGTTCTTTACTGAACTCCCCAAACTGTAGAGTTCATACACAGCTTCTGTTTGGGTTAGGGTTAGGACTCTATAAGGGCTTTACTGAACTCCCCAAACTGTAGAGTTCATACACAGCTTCTGTTTGGGTTAGGGTTAGGACTCTATAAGGGCTTTACTGAACTCCCCAAACTGTAGAGTTCATACACAGCTTCTGTTTGGGTTAGGGTTAGGACTCTATAAGGGCTTTACTGAACTCCCCAAACTGTAGAGTTCATACACAGCTTCTGTTAGGGTTAGGGTTAGGACTCTATAAGGGCTTTACTGAACTCCCCAAACTGTAGAGTTCATACACAGCTTCTGTTTGGGTTAGGGTTAGGACTCTATAAGGGCTTTACTGAACTCCCCAAACTGTAGAGTTCATACACAGCTTCTGTTTGGGTTAGGGTTAGGACTCTATAAGGGCTTTATTGAACTCCCCAAACTGTAGAGTTCATACACAGCTTCTGTTTGGGTTAGGGTTAGGACTCTATAAGGGCTTTACTGAACTCCCCAAACTGTAGAGTTCATACACAGCTTCTGTTTGGGTTAGGGTTAGGGTTAGGGTTAGGACTCTATAAGGGCTTTACTGAACTCCCCAAACTGTAGAGTTCATACACAGCTTCTGTTTGGTTTAGGGTTAGGGTTAGGGTTAGGACTCTATAAGGGCTTTACTGAACTCCCCAAACTGTAGAGTTCATACACAGCTTCTGTTTGGTTTAGAGTTAGGGTTAGGGTTAGGGTTAGGGTTAGGACTCTATAAGGGCTTTACTGAACTCCCCAAACTGTAGAGTTCATACACAGCTTCTGTTTGGGTTAGTGTTAGGGTTAGGGTTAGGACTCTATAAGGGCTTTACTGAACTCCCCAAACTGTGGAGTTCATACACAGCTTCTGTTTGGTTTAGGGTTAGGGTTAGGGTTAGGACTCTATAAGGGCTTTACTGAACTCCACAAACTGTAGAGTTCATACACAGCTTCTGTTTGGTTTAACTTCATTTCACTAGAAACACAGGAAGCCTATTGAAAAGGGGCACTCTATAAGGGCTTTACTGCAACTCAACCTAAACCGCACGGCTTTATGTTAACATTCAAAGGTTTCAAATTCAGGCAATATAATTAAAGTTTTTTTTGTTGATGTTTCAAAAGCGGCAATTTGGAGAAAAAAATTTGAATTTACAGCAAACAGGACCAGATGCAGAGAGGATGTGATGTAGGAAATAAAAGCCTAGATCAGTGTCTCTACAATGAAGTAAGTCCCATTCAGTGTTAGGCTCGACTGTAATGAGGTTACCAAGGATACCTGCCCTGTACACCTCAGCATACAGCCCTCTCTCTCTCTCTCTCTCTCTCTCTCTCTCTCTCTCTCTTTGCTACTCCCTCGCTCCCTCCTCCGGGTGGACAGGTCATGTTTTCCACCTCTCTCTGCTCCAGCTCCTGTCCTTCAGTTTTAAGTGGATGGAGAACGCCACATGCTAAAGGAGAGAGAGTAGGAGGGGGTGATGATGAACGGAGAGAGATACGAGAGAGAAGGAAGAGAGGGTGGGGGTGGAGAGAGAGAGAGATTGAGAGAGAGAGAGAGAGAGAGAGATTGAGAGAGAGAGAGAGACAGAGAGAGAGAGAGAGAGAGAGAGAGAGAGAGAGAGAGAAGAAGAGGGGGTGGGGGATGGACAGCGACCAAAGATACAGAACAAGAGAGAAAGAGAAAGAGAGAAAAGAAAGGAGAATCTTGGGGGTGGTTGGAGAAGATGAGAGTGAGGGGGAGAGAAAGAAAAAGAGAAGAGAGGGGGAGAGATGGAAAGAGAGGGGAAAAAAGAGAAATCGTGGCCATTCTTGTCACCAGTAAGATTACATATTTTTTTCATTTTAAATCAATACCATCTTGAAATGTTTGCCCTATCTCTCTTTTTCAGCATCACCCCCTCCTTCCTGTCAAGGCCCTGCCCTTTCCGTTCACCCCTCTGTCCACCCCTACTCACTCCCTCCATACTGTCATCCATTCCTCTCTCTCTCTCTCTCTCTCTCTCTCTCTCTCTCTCTCTCTCTCTCTCTCTCTCTCTCTCTCTCTCTCTCGTTCTCTGTGTCCGTTCCATTCTCCATCTCTCTCTCTTTCTCTCTCTTTCTCTTTCTCTGTGACCGTTCAATTCTTTCTCTCTCTCTCTCGTTCTCTGTGTCCGTTCCGTTCCATTCTCTCTCTCTCTCTCTCTCTCTCTCTCTCTCTCTCTCTCTCTCTCTGAGGAGCGATGTCCACCCTCAGCCAGTAGTTCTTGATGTCCCTCCAGCCTCTATTTTACTGTAGATGGAGAAAACAGAACGACTGTTTGTTTGCTTCCAACAAGCACCCTTTCATGACGGGTCAAGCATACAAATGTAAACAGAGTCACAGTAACTGTTTGCATCCTTCTCAGTGGCCAGAGACACATTGCCTGTTCCGAATATGATTGACATGTCTGTGTCTGAAACAATGCCAGTCTGTGTCCAAATAACAGGAATTTAACAAGTCTTGTTTATTAAAAGCATTGGGAGGTTATGACTCAAATGTGTGTTTCAAAGCTCCATCTGGATGTCTTTAGCTGCTTCAAAATAAATACGGCCAAGGTCTTAGGATATGTGTACGTGTGTGTATGTGTGTATATGTGTGTGTTTGTGTGTGGGAGGATTTGGCATTGTTTGTGCGTGTGCGATTTGAATGTGGTAATGTATGTGTAAGGGATTCCAATACTGTTTACTAAGTAACTCTGAGGAGGGAGAGTAGCGCTGACCGCACCCTGAAGATGGGTCAACATATTGAGCCTCCTGCTAGAGGTAACCAGCCTCTCTGGAACCCTGGAACTCACACAGGAACACAGCCTTCCCTCTGTGTGTTCATTTGAATGTCTTGTTTTATGTACACTTGTGTGTAACTTTTTATGTGCTGCTTTTTTTGGCCTCTGTTTTTGGCAGGTCTCTCTTGCAAAATAGATTATGAATCTCCATGAGACAAACCTGGTCAAATAAAGAAAAAAATCAGTAGACACTGTGTTCCTCTCTCTTATTGGTCAGTAGAGACTGTGTTCCTCTCTCTTATTGGTCAGCAGGGACTGTGTTCCTCTCTGTGTGGTCGAAGGGACTGTGTTCATCTCGATGTACTGACCCTGAACACAACCTTTAGCCTGACATGCTAGTCATGTCTGCCTGACGTGTGAATGTACCGCTTTTGGCATGTGTGCGTGTGCGTGTCTCTGTTTGAGTTTGTGTGCATGTGTGTGCGCGTGGATTTGTGAGTGGAAATATATGTGTGTGTGTGTTTGTATTTGTGAATGGAAATGTGTGTCTGTCTGTGTTTGTGTGTGTGTGTGTGTGTGTGTGTGTGTGTGTGTTTACTTGCGTGCCTTGTGCTTGGTTGTATTCTGTGTCTGTGGTGGGGAAAACCAACAAGGAGTATCCAATGCAGCTAACACAAGATGGTGCTGAAGCTATCAAAGCAGAAGACCTGGGACGGGGCTGGGTCCCAATCCAGCGAGATGCTACCTTCCCTGCGTCCTTGTTCACTGTCCTATACATCTAATCATTGGTCAAGCAATGCGGACCCGTCGAAGGAAACAACACAGCGAAAGGAAACGCCCACGACCTCAAAGACCGCTTTAGGTCTTTATCATCGAGAGGCTCATAAAGTTCATCGTCTGGCCCTTCCAAATGTCAATCAACAATATTACGTTCCATGAGAAGAGAGAGAGAGAAGGAAACGAGAGAGAAAAATGAGGGAGGGGACAGAAAAGAAAGCGGGTTGAACCCTGGTGAGAGGTTTGAGACTGGGCCGAGGAGCAGACAGGCGGGTCCTGATAGGGTCGTTATGAACCAAGCGAACACTCTTATAAAAACACGATCTGTAGTGACGTAAGGACGGGACGTCTGTTTTGATCAGTCCTCAGAAAGCAGAGAGAGGGAGAGAGAGAGAAGGAGGTAGAGAGAGGGAGAGAGAGAGAGAGAGAGAGAGAGACAGACAGACGGCAACCTCTTTCTATAAAACAATAAGTTCTGGGATATTGCAGCTATGGAAGTACGTTCAAGAAATAAGGCAACTTTCTTCAATTAGCACATCATTTAAAAAAAACTCATCCATCTGTCCATCCTTTAATCGTATTATCTAACTCTCAATTGTTATGTCCAACAGTCCGTCCTGCGAGGGGGGGGCGGGGGTCACCAAATGAGTCTAAACTGCCCCTGGGTCTATCACACTTACAGTGGAACAGGTCGTAAATGAAAGTGACAGCTTGGTAAGGGTAATTGAATTTACACACGTTTAAAGCCCCCCCCCCCCTTCCACACTCCTGTGCTGCATGTGGTAACGCTGGGGAACTGTGAGCAAACCTCTCCTTCACGCCTACGGAGTTTTCTACAGAGTTTTCTACGCTGGTCTGGAGGTTGTGGTGAGCCAGGCTGTAACTCTTCTTCTGTGTGGGCTGAAGACTTGACCTAGAGGTTGTTTTTATTGCAGACACACACACACACACACACACACACACACACACACACGAGATGGTTATTCATAGAGCCTCTCGCGGGAAGGCAGAAATGATAAACAATGTTATTGTCAGTTTACTATCTAGTCTGTTCAGAACATGGTT
>CM030175.1:2234573-2242073 GCA_017639675.1 Aplochiton taeniatus
CTCTCTGACTGACTGGCACAGTGTAACTCTATCCAGGTAGGACTTCTCACCCTTCTCAATTCTCAAACTTTCCAATACACAATATTTATTGTTTACATACACATTAAAATAAAATAATTTTCCTGATTCAACTATCAAATGTAGTCATGATTAACTACCAAACAATATTATTTTGCACTATGCAACACTTTCTAGCATAAAAAAAAGGACTATACATTTGTATTGTTGCTATCATTTATAAGAGACACTGCATGAGATTGCAACAGGCTGGTGTTCATCTTGGTTGATAGTGTTCACCAGATATGTGAACCATGTCTACATCTGGCAGCTATAACCGTTAAACCCTATGGATGGATGAGGACAGCAATGCTCTGGTGTATGAGAAGGCATCTGTCTTACACTGTTATTGGCCATATGGATCCAATACGACATTTATTCCATAAATAGTTTTATCGTTGTCTGTTATATAATTTAGAATGTCTGTCTGTCTAGACTTGAATAGAAGTAATTTTGTCGATATTTATAATAATCATAATTGATTACACTTGATGTAGCTGCTTTCTAGACACCCAAAGCACTTCAATAGTGGTGATAGATCGTGGCCAATCCCTAAGCAGTAATCTACTCTCCTCCTCACTTATCCCCAGATCTACAGTGCATGCCTTTTGGCTGTGACTAAATGAATCTCATCGACAGCAACCCATATTTTGTATTTTATCCTCTTTTTCTAAAGACAAAAAGGATTGCGGCTTCTAAACAGGATGAAAAAAGAGAAGGGAACGGACCCAAACAGTCCAAAGGCAAGTTAGCCAGGTCTTAGTGGCCCATATGTATCACTCTCCTTGGCCTATTTGTCAATACGGAGTCCAACCACAGTAGCTGGAAAAGCAGTTAGTGGCAGCTACAAAGAAAAAAGAGACGCCAATATAATCCTCCATCTTCACCTAAGTGTCTTTCTGAATCCCATCCAGACAAGCAGCATCAAAGTGACAAAGTGGCTCAAAATGGCGACGCCGCATTGCAAACAAAGTGCTCTGAGTGGCAAGCCATGCCGGTGCTTAGTCAAGTCAAGTGTTTTTAGGTCTGTGTTATGTTCCTATTGTTTGTGCTAACGTTCATTAAGTACAGGCACGGATGCATGGTGGCTGAGTTAACAGCAGTTTATCACATGGAAACACTTCTCATTACAAACTCAGCACCTGGCCACATAAAGGACACTCCATAGAACAGCGCCCCCAGTGGGGGAACAGTATAACTGCACTCTTTCAAAACAGTGTACATTTTTCACAACGCATATACCTAACACCAACCAGTGAAAAGAGCAGTTCAGGCTGGAAGATTAGTATAAGAAACACAAATAAATGATGAACAAAACTCCAACTCTAGACAAAGTTTATAACAATAATGTCAGAAATCTCCACTACAAAATATTTAATATTAATAATGTTAAATTCAAAAATGTATATTTGAAGGCCTCTTGTGTTTTCTGTTTTCATTTTCAATATTGTTACCAATAGAGAAAGCTTCTGATGCTTCATCAACTTCTGCAAACTTTTTAAAAGTGAAATCCCCCTTACTGTTGGGACGGGGGGACGGGGGGGGGATGGGGGACGGGGGGGGGGGGGGGGGGGGGGGGGGGACGGGGGGGGGCGGGGGGCGGACCTGGCTTGGTAGCAGTTGCCTGTTTTTTCCACCACTTATCCTCCTCTTCCTCTCTTCAATGTATCCCCTCTTTTCTTCCACTGTGCCGTTAGCCCAAACGTCTAGCTGGGGAAGGAGAGTGTGAAGAAGACTTACTGTTCAGAAGCAAGAGTTTGCTTGTGTGTGATGGAGAGCGAGAGTGGGAGAGAGAAAGAGAAGGGTGGCGAGAGAGAGAAAGAGAGAGAGAGAGAGAGAGAGAGAGAGAGAGAGAGAGAGAGAGAGAATTAGACAGGTGGAGGGGGGAGAGAGAGAGAGAGAGAGAGAGAGAGAGAGAGAGAGAGAGAGAGAGAGAGAGAATGATGAAGAGTTAACAGGGGAAAGCTCAAGGCCAATGAGTAGGGAGGTGCTGCTAATGTGAAAGAGACAGCGAGGTATGCTGAGGGAGAGAGAGTGTAGAACGTAGGCCCATTAGATCTACAGCCCCTGGGGATGGGCCCCAGTGCCACTCTGAGGGACAATCCTGCTGCTTCAGGAATCTCCTGTTGAATCTCCATGGTGATGACAAGTCCCCTCTACCTCACAGGGATTTACAGACCCTTTTTTATTTATTTATTTTTTCCCAGAGAGCTCCGCTCCGGAAAATCTAAAAACCTGTTCTCGGTCCCCGTTGCGACGGCTTTCCTTTACGGTTGCTCTCATCCCTCGTTTTCCAATCTTCTTCTTTTCATTTATTTCCCACACAGTAGCCTATCTGTGGCTCATCCCTCTCCAGGCAGAAGCATGACGTCATGTTGTTGTAGAGACCGTGGGGGACTCGGTGGAGTCTGGTTTGTGGATCTAGAGCACTGCAAGGGGAATCGACTGCATAATAGCCGCACACAGATCATTTTCAAATTAACCTGCTTGAGATATGAAGCTTTTGTTTGGTTGATTGAAAACGTCCACTTACTAACAGGGAATAGCAGACTAGTTCAACCGTTTATTGTTTGGTTGTGAAAAGGTGGTCTGAATATCACCTGTGTGCCACCTTGTCTATCAAACAAAAGGCTAAGTTGCCTCCCTTGTCTTTCCAATCTGTAGACGTATGATAACACATCCAAGTCTTGCTTGATTTATGACACATTGGTGACGTTAATGTCGTTTCTAATCCGCCCACTCCTATCTCTGCACACCCCTAGAAGGCATTAAACAACAAGCACTGTAAAGCGGGTTTAGACTGCCTAAATATCACTAGCCCACAGAAAGATCTCGGGCCACGCTAAATGTCCGGCACCAAATAGAGATGGCGTTTATTCAACTTGACGTACTTTTTGGAGTTTAGTAAACGTTTTAATGCTCAGATTATGAACTCTTTCCCTACAGAATTTGTGTTTATTTGTCAGGTAATGTAACTTCTAATACCACCACAACACTGTTCAACCCCCGCCTTAGTTTTCTCTGAATTGCTTTTTGTAGTTTGAGCTTGAGTCATGACAGACAGTCATTACAAAATAAGGGCTATTAAAGATGAAAGTATGCTATAAAGATGTCAAAGAGGTTTAGACTTTATATAGGTCGAAGGTCACTGACCTGTGGAAAAACTCCTGACACTTATTTCCCCATATTTTGTTTTATTTTTACATCTGTGTTTTTCAGACTTTGTTCCCGAGGGCTGTTGGACTAGGAGGAAGGTGAGGAAGAAGGAAATCCTTAGTGCTGCTTTCTGTTCGAGCCAATCACAGGAAACAAAAAGAAGTGCCCTAATAAGCAATTCCATTGACCTTTCCTGAAACCAACCTCAACAGACTAAAGACTGCATTGTTTCTTGAAGAAATGAAATAAATATTTGATTAAATTTTTTTAAATACTTATATATATATATATATATATATATAAATATATATATATTTACCAGGGTGGTTTGTCTTCACCCACCCATAGATAAACCTGAGCAGTGTTCCTTCTGGTTGTCAACCAAAGGGTTGAACTGTAGACGGGTCGATACATCCTCCCACACAGGAACGTCCTGGCCCCCTTCCTCCCCGCCATGTCCCCCCTCCCGACCTCCCTCCTACTCCTGCTGCTGGCCTGCCCTGCCCTGCTGACCCCAGAGGCTGCGACCACCCTGGAGCCCAGAGGTCAAAGGTCGGCGCGGGACACCGGCGAGAAGGACTCCATCAAGGTGGTGGTGTCCGAGGGCTGCGTCACGCGGGGCGATGCGCCCGTGGCCGACCAGGCCGGCAAACAGCTGGAGCTGTCTCCCGGAGCCCCTCTGGTTCTGACCCACCGGATCACGCTGGTTCCGTCCGGTTCCGGGGCTGCGGCGTGCAGCGGCGGCTGCGAGGCTCAGTTCGCTGCGCTGGGGGCTCGCCTGGAGCGGCTGGAGAAGGAGGTGTCGGAGCTCAGGGAGAAGTGTGGAGGAGAGGGAGGCTGCTGTAACCCTCAGCAGAGCACAGGTACTCTCACACACACACACACACACACACACACACACACACACACACACACACACACACACACACACACACACACACAACTTGCGAACTGACCAACATTTGACACATTCATGTGAAATGTTTCCAATAATTGAAGTAGTATATCTGACCTCAGTGAGCACCTGCTGTCCAACTCCTTCACTGGGTCCCTGGGAGAGCTGGAGGATAAGAGGAAACACACAATATTCAGAAATGGTTAAGAAATCAAAAATACAATATGTATAAATGGTTAAGAAATAAAAAATGCAATATGTATAAATGGTTAAGAAATAAAAAATACAATATGTATAAATGGTTAAAAAAATCAAAAATACAATATTTATAAATGTCGTTTTTAAAGTAGGCCATCACCAAAGTCACCTAGCACAGTATTTACCTCCGTGCTAAATCAACAGCTCGTCAACATGGACCTAGAGTGGAGTTATAAATGGCCATTTTAGCAACCTCTGTCTTGAGAGAAGTCTCGATTTAAACTGAAGGGTTTCCCAAACATTACATTGTTTAAGCCATCCTATGAGCCAGTGATGTAATGCTCAACCACTGATGCTTGGAGCAGAGAACCGAGTGTTCAAAATAATAGTGATTGTATGACGAATAACCTTATATGAGATTGTCTATGAGCTACTCAAACAAGTCAATAATATAAACGCGAACACACACACACACACACACACACACACACACACACACACACACACACACACACACACACACACACACACACACACACACACACACACACATTCCAGAAGAGAATCACAGGTCTCATCAAACCCACACACACTGCTTGTGAATTTGACAATGTTTGACACATTGATGACAGAAGTACCCAATAATTCAAGTGGTGTAGCTGACCTCATTACTAACCGGCCAGGACTAATGAAGTTAAGATCCAACTGGCCGTTGCTAGGAACAGAACAGCTCTGTACTGTGTCTGTGGTGTGTGTGTGTGTGTGTGTGTGTGTGTGTGTGTGTGTACTGTATGTGAGTCTGTGTGTGTGTGTGTGTGTGTGTGTGTGTGTGTGTGTGTGTGGGTGGGTGTGTGTGCTCCCCCTGCCCAGTGTGATCTCACAGAGTAGAGCTCCCCTCCTAATCTCCAGGACTTTCTCCACCCAGTTCTCCACTCAGCCCAGGCGATTACACACAACAGCAGCAGGAGACACACTCATTAGCAGCGTCTTTGGGTTTTATTAGAGAAGTGCTACATCAATAACATGTATTACTATAATTATTAGGCAGGGCTAGTAACACACACACACACACACACACACACACACTCTGACTCTTCCCTTTCTGTGTCCAGGTGCCGGCTGCTCGGTGCGCCCGGAACCCCCTCAGTGTCCAAACGAGTGCAGCGACCAGGGCCGATGCGTCGACAGCAAGTGCGTCTGTTTCCCAGGGTTCAGTGGGCCCGACTGTAGCCAATCAAATTGCCCCGGGAACTGCAAGGATCAAGGGAAATGCGTTAACGGACAATGTGTGTGCGACCCGGGTTTCACCGGTCCCGACTGCTCCCAGCGAACCTGCCCAGATAACTGTAAAAACCATGGTCGGTGCATTAATGGAAAGTGCATTTGTAATACCGGTTTCACCGGCCCTGACTGCTCAGGGCAGACTTGCCCAGATAACTGTAAAAACCATGGTCGGTGTGTTAACGGAAAGTGTGTTTGTAATACCGGTTTCAGCGGCCCTGACTGTTCAGAGCAGACTTGCCTCGACAACTGTAAAAACCGTGGACAGTGTGTTAACGGAAAGTGTGTTTGTAATCCCGGTTTCAGCGGCCCTGACTGCTCAGGGCAGACTTGCCCAGATAACTGTAAAAACCATGGTCGGTGTGTTAACGGAAAGTGTGTTTGTAATACCGGTTTCAGCGGCCCTGACTGTTCAGAGCAGACTTGCCTCGACAACTGTAAAAACCGTGGACAGTGTGTTAACGGAAAGTGTGTTTGTAATCCCGGTTTCAGCGGCCCTGACTGCTCAGAGCAGACTTGCCCAGATAACTGTAAAAACCGTGGACAGTGTGTTAACGGAAAGTGTGTTTGTAATACCGGTTTCAGCGGCCCTGACTGTTCAGAGCAGACTTGCCCCGACAACTGTAAAAACCGCGGACAGTGTGTTAACGGAAAGTGCGTGTGTAATACAGGTTTCACCGGCCCCGACTGCTCAGAGCAGACCTGCCCTGACAACTGCAGCGATCATGGAAAGTGTGTGGACGGGAAGTGTGTGTGTGACAGCGGCTTCGTGGGACCCGACTGCTCCGACAACACTTGCTCGGGAAACTGTCGCGGGGGGTGTGTGGACGGTAAGTGTGTGTGCGACCCCGGCTTCACGGGCCCCGACTGCACCGAGAAAACCTGCCCGGACAACTGCAGCAACCGGGGCAAGTGCGTTGACGGCAAGTGCGTGTGCGACGCGGGCTTCACCGGAGTGGACTGCTCAGCTAAAGGATGTCTCAATAACTGCAACAACAAAGGCCGTTGCGTGAAGGGGAAGTGTGTGTGTCGACGTGGCTTCACTGGACCGGACTGTAGCCAGTGTGAGGCGGGTTTGACCGGACCGGAGTGCAGCACAGGTGAGTCGCAGAACCAACTACTTAAGTCACTTAAAAGACACCCCCAAGGTCCATAACTAAAGGATTCGATGTAGAAAGAAACATAGAAAGAAGTAACATAGTGAGACTTCGGACTCTGACTTTCCTCTTTGGCCAAAGAGACTACACTTCGCTTAATTTTAACAATTAGGCTTCATTTTCAAACGTTAATATATACTCTCGTTCTCTTCATTTAATAGAATTTGATCAATAATACAATTCACAACTATTGCCTTCGAAATGGCTCAAACTTATATCAATAATAGTATTTATATTTATTCCGTGTAGTATGTAGCCAAACATGAATAACACTATTCGTTATGAAGGCTATTCCATCCACTGTGGATGGTAGGATTTTTCCTTTCCCCCTCTTGAGTTTTATGACTTCTAATCATGACCATTTAGTCTCCTTATTACTGCTTTAGACTTCTCCTTTTCATATGACTTTGATTCATATTAATAATATTGCTCCTGGCCAGTCTGTCATAGCCAGTGGGTTTGGTGTGGAACTACATCTCTCCTCCTGTCCAACTCTAATAAAAGGAGTGTTGAGCCATGAGGCATGTGTGAGGAGGTATGGTAATAGTTTATATAACGTCATGACATCAGAGGACGGGGGAATGTGACTCACCTGACACTAAATTCTTCTGGCGGTATTTTTGAGCAGTAAAACCACAAGCGTGAAATATGGACCAGAACAAATATGTGTGAATCAAAGTCTAAGCATGGCATTGACACTAGTTTTGGTCAGGCACACACGCATATATCTCTCTATGTATATACAGTATATATATG
>CM030175.1:2244573-2257073 GCA_017639675.1 Aplochiton taeniatus
GAATAAAACATGATCCAAATATGAGTTCATTCATCCAAGCTAAACACCCTGGAAGACCCACCTGGGTAGTACCAGCTGATTGACGACTCCGAAACCTTTTAAATAACTCACAGCATTTCACCGTATTACTTTCAATCCCCCCCACGGCTCTCCCCGCTGAAGTACGTAACAAGGTATCAGAGACTTGTAAAAGCGTGCGACGGATTTCGCCAAGAGAAATACCCGGGGAGGCAATGTTCAGGTGCATGCTGGGTGATTTGCATGGAGGCTGGCATTTGCCACCTCCTAAAACACTTGTTTCCATTCATGGCTGATGGCAACACAAATTAAATGTCTGATTTCAGAGCCATATTCATACTAGGGGGAGAGCGTGGCGTTATTAAATTATAACAGAGATTTATGATCAAAAACATTGCATGCAACTGAAACAAATGACTCACAGATTTGAATTTATATTGAACAGCAGAGCATCTGCTGGCTTGAAGTCAATTTCACATACGGCTCAGAGTATCTGGCTTTTAATCAGGAGCTATTAAATCAAATTTACCATCAAAGGTAGATTTTATTCTCTAAGACATAACATTTGACTGTCCAAACGTAAATGTTATTTTTCAAGTCAAACCAATAAAAAAAAAACACCAGTCTGTATTTTGTCCACTCTGGATTTCCCCTGGAGGAACATGTGCTGTGAATCTTCAGAGGACTGCAGGAAGAAGGGAACAATGACCTACTGTAGGGTTTCTCACTGAATGGAGTTTATTGTCGAATAAAATGGACACTGACTCAGTGTCTAAATGGCCTGAATACTGCTGTAGGATTCACCATCCTCTTTCTCTGGAGGTATGAGAATAAAATCCCTTTAATTGCCTCAATTACCATAAAAAAACAGGAATATTCATGTATTTAAACGATAATGTCTTTCCAGTCCATTCACCTCCCAGCGCCCAGGATTATCTTGGTATTAACGAATGTCGTTACTACCCTTTAAATCAAATCAATACATCGCTAAAATAATTATGTTTTCATGAATTCATACCACAAGCGAAGCGAGAAGGCCTGCGATGACTGAAGAATTGACAATAAATTACGAGTTGCTCAAGGCAATTTCTCCGTCGGCCTTAAATCTCTGTGTGACATACGTTTATTTGTAATGGAGGATTTCACATGCGGGATGTCTTGTTAGTGGAGTTTATTTGTAGCTGATAAATCAGCTACAGGAGCCCTATTTCAAACATGCTGAAAGCGCAATGAAAACACAGTGTACAAGTAGAACCCTAACGTTGTTGAGAATGATTCTACAGGACCGGCCAACACACATATCAACCAGGCTTTAAATAAATATTTGATTAAGGAAACTTCTTTGTTGGCAGTTAGGCGGACATAAGCAGTGTGTGATGAATAGGCCATGGAGATCTCTTTTGGGAAAGAAATATTTTTTAGAATAAAGTTTGGGTGAAGGAATTAGGCCAGAGGACGCATTCCAAACTTCATCACAGAACACAGCCAGAGGACGCATTCCAAGCATCAGCACAGAACACAGCGAGGGGACAGATTCCAAACTTCATCACAGAACACAGCCAGAGGACGCATTCCAAACATCAGTACAGAACACCGCGAGGGGACAGATTCCAAACTTCAGCACAGAGCACAGCTAGGGAACGCGTTCGAAAAATCAGCACAGATACATTTTTTTCAATCGTAAAAATTCTGGACTATCATGCGTAAACATTTTTTAAGGAGAACGGTTAAAGCCTGGAGGGAATCCAACCCAAAGCAGCTCAACAGGATAGTGTAAAACACACTTAACATAAATATGTTTTAACCTAGTATAGTTTACAGTCTCCATTTCTTCCCTGCGCGATATATCTCAGATATGTCAAAGAACACAGCTAGGGGCCGTATCCCAAACTGCATCACAGAACACAGCTAGGGGCCGTATCCCAAACTGCATCACAGAACACAGCTAGGGGCCGTATCCCAAACTGCATCACAGAACACACCGAGGGGCCGTATCCCAAACTGCATCACAGAACACAGCTAGGGGCCGTATCCCAAACTGCATCACAGAACACAGCGAGGGGCCGTATCCCAAACTGCTTCACAGAACACAGCTAGGGGCCGTATCCCAAACTGCATCACAGAACACAGCGAGGGGCCGTATCCCAAACTGCATCACAAATACAAGAACACAGGAAACATAGTTTAGAGAGAGAGAGAGAGATAAGCCAGCCGGTGATCTGCTGCGTCCCATCGGATGTGGAGAAAAATAAAGGGCCTCGGGGAAACCTTCTGAACAAAAGAAGAAGGAAAAAAAAGATGAGCTGAAAAGAAGATGCAGACTAGAAAGAGGAGTTGGGGGGTGGAAAAAGAAAGGAAAGAGAGAGAAGAAGGAGAAATAGACAGAGAGGAAAAGAAGGAGCGACAGAGACGGAGGAGAAGGAGGACGCGCACGAACGGAGAGATGGAGAGAATACGAGCGATGAGGGAGAGGAAAAGATGCAGATGTGGGACGCCGGTTGCTAGGGTAAACACTGTCGGAAACATGGTCGCCGCCAAGCCATGACATCACCGCAGGCCAACAGCTGTGACACTGGGACAGCAAGAAGTATGAAGCAGCAGGACGGGTGTGGTGTGGGGGTCAGACATTTAGCGACCCTGTTTACGGATCAGCAACAACGCCGTAAACAACACCCAATCACAACCCCCCCCCCCGACGAAAAAGTCGTACTTTAGTAAACAGGGAGGGAAAGACACATCGGTCTGTGATTATCACGGTTGAATAAAAAGCATGAGGGAAATAGCATGACGTGGATTGAAAGACTTCTGTGAGCGACCGGGTCGATTCTGGTTTTGTGCCTGGCTTCTTCCGGGAGCACGTTTTTGTTTTTGTTTTCGTTGCTAGGGAACAGAAATGTATTGGACATAATAGGTTAAACTTTCATAGGATGTCTGGGACACTTTCCGAATTAGGGAACCCAGTCCCAAGCTCTTCCTGTAAATGACACCAAATTGCCCTCAGAATAAAAACCTGGATTTTAATCATGATAAAAATAATCAACATTTACGTTGATATTACTTCATAAATTGATTAAACAACACTGAAACAATTGTAAAATTGTTGAATGTAAAAACAATATAAATATGTAGTAATAACTGTCCAGTCAGAGCACATAATTCATCCTGTTTTTTCTTCATAATGGATGCATTTTAAAGTGCCTACTTTAGAGTACAGTTCAATGTTCAGCTTTGCACTGTAGAACTGTTGATTTCCAAAATGAGAAAGAGAGAGAGAGAGAATGTGAAGGCAGTGTGCTAAGCAACTATAAATGAATGAATACCATTTTACAAAGATTCCAGTCTTCACTTCTTTGAAGACCCCCCCCCCCCCCCCCCCCCCCGTAATCCCAATTTAGGACTTTATAGCCAATATTTAATGATGCGTCATTTCCCTTAATGAGAGTATGACACACTGACATTGTTCAGAGATGGCCTTTTCATTCTGTCGCCGGGCAACCTGGCCTGGCATAGCAACGTGGCGTGGCAACTGAGCTGGATCCTATTTCCTTTGAAAACGTCATGCCACTGCGAAATAGAGAAACGGTTGAAATCAACTGGGAGTAATTGAGTGAACCGCCGAGCCAGCGGCTTTAAATTCAAGAGAACAGGAGGCCTTTCCAAGAACATAAATTGAATAATAGCAACTCCATACCTCTTTTGGTTTTTACATCCCGTGTGTAATGGCTGTGTTAAATGATTACATGTGAATTACTGGGATTACAATGAGAGGGAAACACTAACCCTCCATAAGGGAAGCCCTAATTTAGGTTTGCCAGCGGTTAGCTAGAACTCCTATCACTGAAGAGAATAAGCCATTCCCTTCAAGCCTGCTATGAACTACAGAATATACTCTTATCTCCAAATACAAAGGGATTATTTCACCTGTGACTGTTAACATAACCCTAACCCTAACATTAACCCTAACCCTAACATGTGCTGATGCCTCAGGATTGCCCATCATGTGATGTACGGTACCAGTCAAAAGCTTGGACACACTATCCCACTCACTTGAATGAGAAAGTGTGTCCAAACTTTTGACCGGTACTGTGGTTGTTTGAACGTTTGCTAACAACTAGACAGAAACAATGTCCACCACACAGTTCAACCTCCTAAGAGTCTCTGTTCAACACAGATTACACAGTGATCAATTATTATTCTGTGTACTGTACAATTCTCATTCTTCTTCTCATTGTTACTCGGTGTACTCTGCTGTGGTTAATTACCGTGCTCATTACGTCGACTAAGAGAACAGGCACTCGCTATGGAACCACTTTACTAGGACTCTTCCCAGACGAGCCATTTGAGTGAGAAGGAGACCAAACGCAGCACACCATCGTCAGTGTCTGTCCATGTGTCTCTCTGTGACTTCATACCATGGAACTGTGGCATGTGCCTGTCTGTCTGTCTGTCTGTCTGTCTGTCTGTCTGTCTGTCTGTCTGTCTGTCTGTCTGTCTGTCTGTCTGTCTGTCTGTCTGTCTGTCTGTGCACTACATGTAACTGAACCTCGGTTTGTGGAGTCTGTTTGCCTGTCTGTTGACAAACTGACTCTGCTTCTCACTGCCTGTCTGTGGAATAGCTGAATCTCTGTATGTGTCTGTCTGTCTGTCTCCCTGCCTGTCTGTCTCCCTGTTCGTTGATTAACTGTTTCTCTTTCTCTCTTTATTGTCTGTGGACTGACTTACTGACCCTCTGTTTCTCTCTGCCTGTCTGTCTGTATATGTGTGTCTGTCTGTATGGGTGTCTGTCTGTGGACTAACTGACCCTCTGTTTCTATCTATCTGTCTGTCTCTCTGTCTGTGTGTGTGTGTTGGTGTCTCCACACAGAAAGAGGGGGACCAGCAGATCACCTCCCAGGTGGAGGGCAGGCAGAGCAGCTTCACCCAGACTGGCCTGGCGGCTGGCCAGGAGTACACCGTCACCATCAGGGGAGAGGAAGGGGGCAAGATGGGAGTGGAGACCTCCACGGAGTTCATGACACGTGAGTATAGTGGTGGAGAGGGAACTATAGCCTACTGCATTTCTTTAAGTCTAGTATAGTGGTGGAGAGGGAACTATAGCCTACTGCATTTCTTTAAGTCTAGTATAATGGTGGAGAGGGAACTATAGCCTACTGCATTTCTTTAAGTCTAGTATAATGGTGGAGAGGGAACTATAGCCTACTGCATTTCTTTAAGTCTAGTATAGTGGTGGAGAGGGAACTATAGCCTACTGCATTTCTTTAAGTCTAGTATAATGGTGGAGAGGGAACTACAGCCTACTGCATTTCTTTAAGTCTAGTATAGTGGTGGAGAGGGAACTATAGCCTACTGCATTTCTTTAAGTCTAGTATAGTGGTGGAGAGGGAACTATAGCCTACTGCATTTCTTTAAGTCTAGTATAATGGTGGAGAGGGAACTATAGCCTACTGCATTTCTTTAAGTCTAGTATAGTGGTGGAGAGGGAACTATAGCCTACTGCATTTCTTTAAGTCTAGTATAATGGTGGAGAGGGAACTATAGCCTACTGAATTTCTTTAAGTCTAGTATAATGGTGGAGAGGGAACTATAGCCTACTGCATTTCTTTAAGTCTAGTATAATGGTGGAGAGGGAACTATAGCCTACTGCATTTCTTTAAGTCTAGTATAATGGTGGAGAGGGAACTATAGCCTACTGCATTTCTTTAAGTCTAGTATAGTGGTGGAGAGGGAACTATAGCCTACTGCATTTCTTTAAGTCTAGTATAGTGGTGGAGAGGGAACTATAGCCTACTGCATTTCTTTAAGTCTAGTATAGTGGTGGAGAGGGAACTATAGCCTACTGCATTTCTTTAAGTCTAGTATAGTGGTGGAGAGGGAACTATAGCCTACTGCATTTCTTTAAGTCTAGTATAATGGTGGAGAGGGAACTATAGCCTACTGAATTTCTTTAAGTCTAGTATAATGGTGGAGAGGGAACTATAGCCTACTGCATTTCTTTAAGTCTAGTAAGTCTAGTATAGTGGTGGAGAGGGAACTATAGCCTACTGCATTTCTTTAAGTCTAGTATAATGGTGGAGAGGGAACTATAGCCTACTGCATTTCTTTAAGTCTAGTATAATGGTGGAGAGGGAACTATAGCCTACTGCATTTCTTTAAGTCTAGTATAATGGTGGAGAGGGGACTATAGCCTACTGCATTTCTTTAAGTCTAGTATAATGGTGGAGAGGGGACTATAGCCTACTGCATTTCTTTAAGTCTAGTATAATGGTGGAGAGGGAACTATAGCCTACTGCATTTCTTTAAGTCTAGTATAGTGGTGGAGAGGGAACTATAGCCTACTGCATTTCTTTAAGTCTAGTATAATGGTGGAGAGGGGACTATAGCCTACTTCATCCCCTTTTTGTCTGTGTATCTCTTGAATGCAACTTTGTTATTAAATATATTAGTTACACAATATTTCAGGTAAATATCGTGTAACTAAGGAATACAAATGTAGGAAATTACAGTTCAGTGATGAAGTAAATGAGACCCTTTATGGATAGGGAAAACAAAGGGCCTATAAAATATCCTCAAATAATAACGAGTTACAACTAAATTGCTGTCGTCCCCCCTCCCCCTCTTATCCAGTCATCTCTGGCCCTACAAACCTCCAAGTAGTCAAGACGACCACCACCTCTGCAGTTGTCCAATGGCAGCAGTCGCAGGGGGAGATTGACAGGTACCGCTTGACCGTCTCCCCCAATGACGGAGATGGCAAAGAACGGGACATGACCCTGCCGGCGGACAGAGACTCCGCCCAGATCCACCAGTTGGAGGCGGGACATTTGTATGACATCACACTGGTGGCGGAGAAGGGGCGGGGCAAGAGCAAGCCAGCGACTACCCAGGCCACCCCTGGTGAGTTCCCTGCACGGGTCCAGAAACTGGTCGGTGTGTGTAGGTGTTTGACCGTCAAACTAAATAACAGCAAAGCTTTCAAAATAACGTTTAGAGAAAACATTTAATCAAAGAAGAACGAATAACTAGAGAGCTTAAGAGAGAAAAGTCCCCCCAAAAAGAGAAAAAAGTTATCATGAATAACTTGTCATCCTTTGTATTTCCCTGGCAATGTGAACGTCCGAGTGAGGGAAGTCTTGCTCCAGAGAAGTGTCCATCTTTCCAGCCAGACTTAATGGGTCTAGACTCTCGACATCTCATCATTCCATGGTGCAGGTCCTATAAAACACTATAACCCATTACACATTGAGAGCTTATTAGATATTATACATGATTTATACAGAACGCAAAGAAAGAGATCTACCTGGAGCAAAATTTTGTTCCACAAGGAAATATTTCCTTGTTGTTTTTATTAATTCCGGTTTTCTCTTCAGTAGCCTAAACTGTATAACAGTGATTACTATTCCAGGCCTAACTCTCAGTGACAGAGAGAATCTTACAGATATGAATATGGAGGTATTATTCATACTTTCCGTCCCCTCTGCAGGTATACCAAGTCAACCACAAGGCTCTACTGTGTATTTGCACTTTATGACTCAATTCAAGTGAAAGTTGAATCAACCTTTCTGATTTGTTTCCAGATCATCTGGAAGGCTATCACAGTGGCGCGCTTTAACACTGTTTCCCTCCTCACAGCCGGAGTGTGACGCTAGCAACCGCAAAAGGCAACACATAGGCTCCAACATAATATTTGATTCCCAAATACCCCCACCCCCAAACATGCATCTAGGCGTGACAAAACCCAGGGTAACCGCGGAAACGGCGAGCATGCGGGTGGCGGCGCCGCCGCGACGACGACACCCGGAGGGAGCGGCTGGATGGGACCCCCGCAGCGTTCCTGACCCCACGGTCGATGGGAGGGCCGAGCGAGGCAGCAGGAGAGAGGGCAGTGAGAGAGGCTCTCTGGACAGCAGAGAGGCCCTCAGCAGCAGAGAGCAGGACCTGGCTTTGACTGTGCCAGGCCGGACAACTAAACCGGGGGGAGGGGCATCTTTACCCGGACCAGAGGAGCCGGCGACTTTACCCAGAAGCCCCGGGCTTATTCCGGGCTCTTTCCGTTTGAACAGAACCAGAATCCGCCCGGCGGGTGGGAGGGTGGGGTCAGGTCCGCTGAAAAAGCCCGCGGGACAGACGCCGTCGGCGGGGGCCAGGGCGAGGCCACGTCCTTTGACCGGTGCTGAGGACCACGCCCAAGCTGCTGCCGCGGACGACAGGACGCCGGCGTCGGCCACCAAAACCCCCGGCTCGGACAGAGGGGAGACTGGGCGTCCGGGGGGGGATGCGGCACAAAGCCCGGGGGGCGAGCCGCACGCCGCCGCCGACAGCCCCAACGGGAAGGCGTGCGTGGACAAAATCAAAGTGACGCACATTCAAATAGGAGGCGAGGCACAGCAGGGCCGGGTCAGCGGGGGGCGGGGGGCGCAGGTGGGAGGGAGCCCGTCCACGCTGCACGAGGAGTCTCTCGCTGGACGCCACACGGAGACAAACAGCCTACGTCCCCCAGGGAAAAGCCCCGCCCAGGGACTTGGCCTCTCGACTGCGGGGCGGGACACCTCCTCTCCCGAGACGGTACGGGAACCGGCGGACGCTCTGGAGTCGTTGTTGAAGGAGACGGGCTTGAAGATCCAGACGTTCTCCGTCCACCTGACGAAGCCCTCCCACCTCAGACCGGACGCGGACCCGGCCCGAGGGCGGAGCTCCTCCGGGGAATCGGCTCCTCTTCATCCTCCCCCCTCGTTGTCTTCTTCCTCTTCGACTTCGTCGTCCTCCCCCCAATCCTCCAGTGGCCTGCCATCCTCATATCCCTCCTTACCCTCGTCTTCCTCAAAAACAATTCCGTCGTCCTCGTCTTCTTCGTCGTATTTGTCAAGTGAATTGCCGTCCTCTTCCTCCTCCTCTTCCTCCTCCTCGCTGGAAAGCTATGGCCCTGATGATGACACCAGCAGGGAGGGAGAGAGGAAAACAGACGTGTCCCCAGGAGGGACTAAACAGAACCAGACGAAAACGCTCAGGGAGGGGGGGCAGCCGCTGTTCCGTCGGCCAACGCCAAAAGAGGGCGTCCTGCGTCGCCCACGCCCAAATATGGGAGGGACGTTCCAAGACCGGACGCGGGGTTATCTGAGACCCCCTCAGCATCCACAGCAAGGAGCCACACGCCAAGCTTTCCCCCACAGAAGGACCAATGGAACGCGGAGCCCTCACAGAGGTCAAACCAGCCAATCAGGGGAGGAGGGAGTTCAAACTAGCCAATCCGGGGAGGAGGATTTGAATGGCCTTGCTCACGGAATTCAAACTAGCCAATCAGGGGAGGAGGGAATTCAAACCAGCCAATCATCGGAACAGAACATAAAAGATACGGAATTTGGCACCAATAGAGAGAGGGTTAATAACGTACATGGAGTTAGTGTGGCCCGGGAGGATGGCTCCATGGTTCATGTTAGGCCTAAAGTGAACAAACAGAGCTCCTCTCACCTCGCTGACCCAGTCTCGAATCCAAACACTCCCCTTGAGAGAAAGCCCTTGACGACGACAGCCAGTGGCAGGACCTTTTCTCCCGGCTCCACTCCAACCAGGACGGACGGCAGACTCGGACAGAGACGTTTTCCCGAGAGAAACAGCCAATTGAGTCGTGCTGCCGCCGTGGAAGACGTCAGTGCTCCAGGAGACCCCGGTGAACCTCTGGACTACGTCAGAGTCCAAAACCTCTCCTCACGGGGCTTTGATCTGGTCTGGTCTGCGCCGAAGGGCAAGTACGAGAACTTTGTGGTGACAGGAGAACATCTAGGTGGTGAGGAAGAGGAGGACGACTCTATGGGGAATAAAACGAAGGAGGAAATGGGGGGAAAGGATGAGGAAGAGGGGGGCAATGAGGAAAAGCGGGTGGAGGGAAAAGAAATGGAAGGAGTAAACCACAATAAAAACAAATCATCAGGGGAAGAAGTCCTTGTTCCTGGAAGTGATGGTCTCCCTCCAGGAAGTGACGGAGGCAGAACAACCACAGCTGACCCTGGAACAGAAGGTGCTGACAGGAAGTTTGTCAAACTACTTCCTGGTTCAGCCCGCACCTTTTCCTTCCAGAACCTATTTCCACAGAGCCAGTTTACAGTGACGCTGCTGGGGAGGGGCCCTGGCCTGCTGTCCCAAACACATAAACTGGTCATCAGTACAGGTACAGGTACAGGTGCAACGCTGCAGCACTGAAACACACACCACTTCCTCTTAACACACGTTTGAAGGAATCGGAGTTCTTTTTTTTGTATTAATTCAATGCAGATCACATTTCTATGATGGCGTATTGGGGCCATTGTAGGTAAAAAAAAAAATGGAGCCTGGAGAGGAGGGTGATATTGTGAGAAAAAAACTCTGAATTTCCGTGATTAAAATTGTTAATTTAACAAAAAAAAAACGTGTATAGTCTCAGAGTTTAAAAGTGAAGCGATGCAATCCTTGGTAAAAACACTATTTTTTGTGTTTGTTTTCTTGTAAATTTGTGACTTTAATCTTAGAGAATATCTGTGGGTTTTTCTCGCAAATGTACGACTTTTCAATCTCAAAGAATATCTTTTTTAATTTATTTTTTTATGTTTATGTTTTTTATGTTGTTGTGCTTACAATGGCCCCAATACGCCGTCGTACATTTCAAATTCAAACTCCGGGCTATCTACCTACACACAGACACACACACCTGTACATGTTCTCAAACACGACACTAGAAAGGCTGGTGAGGTTTTAAGAATGAATCCCCTCCTTGATTTACATTAACTTACAAGAGCTGTGGGGGAGTCAAGCTCTTGAAAACTGTAATTTCTTGAATTACAGTATTCCATGTACTCAAAACCTTTTTTTTTTTTTCTTTTTCTAAATTGCCAATGCCATTTGCTAATTCCCACTGTAACCTGTTTCTTCTTCAATGTCATTTCAATGCCCCTGACAAACACGGGCTGTATAATTGAAGTCATGGTCAAAGAGCCCATGACTTTAATTAAGGAACACCCCATTTATGTTTGCTGTGTTTTCCTTGTGTTGTCTTGTGTTAACATTGATGTGTGTGTGATACTGTTCTGTTCTGTTCGCACTGGAATACAAAAATAAGACAAGTTTAGTCACATTTTAAAGGTAAATTGACACCAAAAGCGGAACTTGACTGTTGACTTGACAATGATTTAACGATAAAGCTAACATAACATAATTCTAAAATGTTATTTTAACAAGGTGGTCACAACTTTGTTCTTCATTTAAAACATACATTTTTTAAATAGTCATTTGTCATACCAGTTTGCTCAATGTGACAAACTGAAGGGAATTTCTTAGCTCTTCCTATCTGTGCATCCATTATAGTAAGTAAAGCCAGACCTGGCCAAAACGAAAGAAAAGGTGCGTTTGATTCATGTATGATCGATCTCGTTGAGGCACTAGATTGGCTCCACCCCAACATAAAAACATAAAAAATGTAAAATAACCTAAATCAAGCGCTGCTCAATTTATGAATTCTTTTTTATTTATTTATTTTTTTCAGCAATTGTTTGGAAAGTATTTGTGTCCAGGTCTAGCTCAAACACCCAGATGCGAAGCACATATTGTTCCTTACTATTAAAAACCTCATCTTCTTCTGACAGCAGCCATCTTGAAATTCCTTCTACCCCTCCACCCTGCCATTCACTGCTCCTCTGGTCTTTCTCCATTCGGGGCTAACCCTTTTTTAACAGGTTCATTCATCATTGACCCCCTTCACAACTCCTAAACCCCCCAACACCTGGGTAAGACCATGCCTCGGTCCCTCTTATGGTTTCTCCTCCTCCTCCTCCTCTTCCTCATGAAATGGGAAATGTGCAGATTTTAATCCTTTGGATTCAAAAGAGACATCTGTCTCAATGGGACTCCACTGGTTAAATAAAGGATGAATACAGTTAAAATAATAACACTACTACTACGTCACTACACCACAGTTTTAATAATAACAAATATCATTATAATAGCAGAAATAATTACTATTATTATTATTGTTGTATTAGAGGTAAATAAGATTAGCCTGTTCATTAGGCTTTGAATGGAATCAGACTTGGGAATTGGGAAAGGCATCTGAGGGAGTGGATTCACTCAAGGTTCAAAATCTGTTGACCGACACATTTCTTGTTCTTTTGGGAAAACCGAAACCACCCCTCGCTAATAATTCCTGTGTCAAAATTAATACATTTTGTGATGAATAGCCTCACATTCATCATCCGTCAACATTTTCTGAAGATGTTATCCATTCTTTCTTACAAGTTCTGTTTGACCTCTCTCTCTTTCCATTGCCTCTTCATTTCAGGACGGAGAGGCCAGCTAACAATTAAACCTCGCCATTTTCTCCTTGCTGTTGTTCAGGATCCACCCTCTGCTTTAACAACACATCTCTCCTGTATGTCTGTATATTCTGTGTATACTGTATATATGTTTGCACTCTACATATATACAATGAACCATCAAAGCACTAATAGTGACAGCCTAAA
>CM030175.1:2262073-2272073 GCA_017639675.1 Aplochiton taeniatus
CAGGTACAGTGTCCCAGTACCACACTAAGCGCTAAGCACAGAGCCCAAGTGAACTCTACTGGTAAACAGGTATAGGGAAGAGACATCGAGCAGGAGCCCAATAAAACAACTTCTTCTTTCTCTCTTTGATTTGTGTGTTACTACCACCAACAACCTTCATTAGGTTGTTGTGTGTATTAACTCTGTTGTTTAGTGTGTTACTACCACCTGTGTCTGTTCATTAGGTTGTTGTGTGTGTTAACTCTGTTGTGTGTGTTACTCCCCGTGTGTCTGTTAACTCTGTTGTTTGTGTGTTACTGTACCTGCTTCTGTTAACTCTTTTATGTGTGTTACTGTACCTGCGTCTGTTAACTCTGTTGTTGTGTGTTACTACCCCTGTGTGTGTTAACTCTGTTGTTGTGTGTTACTGTACCTGCGTCTGTTAACTCTGTTGTTGTGTGTGTTACTGTACCTGCTTCTGTTAACTCTTTTATGTGTGTTACTGTTCCTGTGTCTGTTAACTGTTGTTGTGTGTGTTACTGTACCTGTGTCTGTTAACTGTTGTTGTGTGTGTTACTGTACCTGCGTCTGTTAACTCTGTTGTTGTGTGTGTTACTGTTCCTGTGTCTGTTAACTCTGTTGTTGTGTGTGTTACTGTTCCTGTGTCTGTTAACTCTGTTGTTGTGTGTGTTACTGTTCCTGTGTCTGTTAACTCTGTTGTTGTGTGTGTTACTGTACCTGTGTCTGTTAACTCTGTTGTTGTGTGTGTTACTGTTCCTGTGTCTGTTAACTCTGTTGTTGTGTGTGTTACTGTTCCTGTGTCTGTTAACTCTGTTGTTGTGTGTGTTACTGTTCCTGTGTCTGTTAACTCTGTTGTTGTGTGTGTTACTGTTCCTGTGTCTGTTAACTCTGTTGTTGTGTGTGTTACTGTTCCTGTGTCTGTTAACTCTGTTGTTGTGTGTGTTACTGTTCCTGTGTCTGTTAACTCTGTTGTTGTGTGTGTTACTGTCCCTGTGTCTGTTAACTCTGTTGTTGTGTGTGTTACTGTTCCTGTGTCTGTGAACTCTGTTGTTGTGTGTGTTACTGTTCCTGTGTCTGTTAACTCTGTTGTTGTGTGTGTTACTGTACCTGTGTCTGTTAACTCTGTTGTTGTGTGTGTTACTGTTCCTGTGTCTGTTAACTCTGTTGTTGTGTGTGTTACTGTTCCTGTGTCTGTTAACTCTGTTGTTGTGTGTGTTACTGTTCCTGTGTCTGTTAACTCTGTTGTTGTGTGTGTTACTGTTCCTGCGTCTGTTAACTCTGTTGTTGTGTGTGTTACTGTTCCTGTGTCTGTTAACTCTGTTGTTGTGTGTGTTACTGTTCCTGTGTCTGTTAACTCTGTTGTTGTGTGTGTTACTGTTCCTGTGTCTGTTAACTCTGTTGTTGTGTGTGTTACTGTCCCTGTGTCTGTTAACTCTGTTGTTGTGTGTGTTACTGTTCCTGTGTCTGTGAACTCTGTTGTTGTGTGTGTTACTGTTCCTGTGTCTGTGAACTCTGTTGTTGTGTGTGTTACTGTTCCTGTGTCTGTGTACTCTGTTGTTGTGTGTGTTACTGTTCCTGTGTCTGTTAACTCTGTTGTTGTGTGTGTTACTGTTCCTGTGTCTGTTAACTCTGTTGTTGTGTGTGTTACTGTTCCTGTGTCTGTTAACTCTGTTGTTGTGTGTGTTACTGTTCCTGTGTCTGTTAACTCTGTTGTTGTGTGTGTTACTGTTCCTGCGTCTGTTAACTCTGTTGTTGTGTGTGTTACTGTTCCTGCGTCTGTTAACTCTGTTGTTGTGTGTGTTACTGTTCCTGTGTCTGTTAACTCTGTTTTCATCCTTCCGTTTCCCTCTGATGAGTTTTACAGTTTTTTTAGTTTTTTTTTAATCCCTCCCCTTGTTCCCCCCATTTTATTTCTTTTTCCCCTCCCTCCCTCCATCCCTCACTCCATCGCCCTGTTCCTGTCCCCCCCTATTTTATTTCTTTGGCTCCCACCCGCCCTACCCCCCTCCTTTCCTCCCTTCCCCCCTCCCTCCCTCCCTCCCTCCCTCCCCCAGGAATCCTGCGCTTCCCGTTCCCTACAGACTGCTCCCAGGAGCTGCTGAATGGGGTGAAGGAGTCAGGAGAGGTGGAGATCTTCCCCCAGGGCAGGGAGGGCCCTCCCCTGCTGGTCTACTGCGACATGGAGTCCGATGGAGGAGGATGGACGGTGAGCGGAGGGGGGGTGGGGGTGGGGGGGGGGGGGGGGGGGGGTGGGGGCACAATGCCATGGGGCGCCCAGGGTTAACTCTCATCCCAGGGCTAAGAATAGTCCAGTGCTAAGAATATGCAGTGTGAAAAGCCCTTTAATGTGTTCTCAAATCACACATTCATTATATTGAAATCACAGTACAACTTGATTATGATAAACGTGTGCGTTACATGCATATGTCTCCCCCCCCCCCCCCCCCCCCCCAACCCCCCCCCCCCCCCCCCCCCCTCTTTGCGTAGGTCATTCAGAGAAGAAGTACCGGGAAGCTGGATTTCTTCCAAGGCTGGAAGAACTACAGCCGAGGATTTGGGAACGTGAGCTTGGAGTTCTGGCTCGGTGAGGAAGCGATGCCCATCCGTGACAACCAACACACTTGTTTCTGGGTTCTGTTCCGGCAAGCCAGACAAGCCAAACAAAGCAGTTTCACACCATGACAGGGAGGATAAACCGACGTCGGCCTTCTCCAAACACTTCCCCGTCCTCTTGAAAGGGTTGTGTCGTAAATGTGGACACATGGCCAGACAGAGCCAATAAAACACTCTGTTTTTAATGTGGAAATTCATGGCCGGAGAGTTGGAGAGATGCTAATAAGACTTCCTGAGCACAAAACCACAACAAAACAACACAGACTTTGTTCTTAAGAGACGTCCAGCCTCGCACTAGTGAACATGGCACATTTTTTAAACAATGGTGTTCAGCGCCATCCAGGGGCAGTGATGAGAAAAATCTGCTGAAATAGTTCTGTAGGGGCTGTGGATGCAAGGAGTTTCAACAAAAATGATGGGATTGCCATTATGGAATTAGCACAGGTTTCCCAGCTAGACCAACTGTGAGAAATCTGATCATATTAATCACACTTCTCAACTTTACCTTGACTACCTGAATTATGAAAAATGAACTATTGGATGACAGCTCTCTGGGTAGATGGTTGGGCTGCCTAGCCTAACCCTAGCCCTAGCCCTAGCCCTAACCATAGACCGCTTGAATCCCTTGGTGACAAGGGAGGTAGCATAGTCATTTTGTTTAAAAAGAAAATTAAAAAGAAAAGTATTGGAACTCCATATACTTAATTATACCAGTTGCATATATATATATATACAGTATCTCTCTCTCTCTCTCTCTCTCTCTCTCTCAATATATATACATATATATATATATATATATATTAATACATCTATATATATCTATATATATATATATTAATACATCTATATATATCTATATATATATATATATGTGTGTGTGTGTTTTCACTCCGATACTTCCATTGATGAACCATTTTCACCTATCGTCAATAACAGGGAACGAGAATCTCCACAACCTGACCAAGATGGCGCCGATGAGCCTGCGAGTTGACCTGCGTTCCGGAGGGGAAGCTGTCTTTGCCAAGTACTCCTCGTTTGCCGTGGACATTGGCAGGAAGAACTATAAACTCACGGTCGCCGGCTACAGTGGCACTGCAGGTAAACCAGGAAACGGCGTGCAATTCAAATATAGTAACACTGCTACTGAGTTATACTTAGAATAACAGCTTTATTTAACCAGGTCGGTCAGCTGAGCACAAATTCTCTTTTACAGAGACGACCTGGTCCAAGAGGCAGGCAACTTTACTTCTATACTTTAATAGAACTAGATTAACTAAATAACTAAACTGCTGTTGGCCATTTCATTCTCACTCTCTCCAAATTTCACATTTTATACAAATATTTTAGTCACATAAATAATGTTTGAATCCGGTAAGATAATTGATCTGCTCCTATATTCCCTCTCCTCCTCTTCCCCCTCTTCTCTTCCTCCTTCCTCCTCTTCCCCCTCTTCTCCTCCTCCTCCTCCTCCTCTACCCTCCGTCCCTCCGGTCCCTTCATCCTCCTCTATGCAGGGGACTCCATGAGTTACCACAACAGCCGTCCGTTCTCCACCAAAGACCGCGACCCCATGCCCTTCATCACCCGCTGTGCCATGTCCTACCGAGGAGGATGGTGGTACCGGAACTGCCACGAGGCCAACCTTAACGGTTTATACGGCAGCGACATCAACCACCAGGTACGACCTCAACTAACACACACATAACACACACGTCAACCACCAGGTACAACCTCAACTAAAACACACATAACACACACTTCAACCACCAGGTACGACCTCAACTAAAACACACATAACACACACTTCAACCACCAGGTACGACCTCAACTAAAACACACATAACACACACTTCAATCACCAGGTACGACCTCAACTAAAACACACATAACACACACTTCAACCACCAGGTACAACCTCAACTAACACACACATAACACACACGTCAACCACCAGGTACAACCTCAACTAAAACACACAACACACACGTCAACCACCAGGTACAACCTCAACTAAAACACACAACACACACGTCAACCACCAGGTACAACCTCAACTAAAACACACATAACACACACGTCAATCACCAGGTACAACCTCAACTAAAACACACATAACACACACTTCAATCACCAGGTACAACCTCAACTAAAACACACATAACACACACTTCAACCACCAGGTACGACCTCAACTAAAACACATAACACACATGTTAACCACCAGGTACAACCTCAACTAAAACACACATAACACACACGTCAACCACCAGGTACGACCTCAACTAAAACAAATAAAAAACATAACACACACGTCATCCATCAGGTACAACCTCAACTAAAACAAATAAAAAACACATAACACACACGTCATCCACCAGGTACAACCTCAACCAAAACAAATAAAAAAAAACACACTTTTAAAATCTTCAACCACCTGTTACAACCTCAACTAAAGCCAATAAAACACACTTGAATTATCTCCTACCACCTGTTACAACCTCAACTAAAATCTTCAAATCCCACCTCCATTTTCTCAATATATAAAGATAATTCACCACATCAACAGTTTTCTACTATTCAACATACTGGACAAACCTTTAGCATGGCTTGTTTGGCCTCATACTGAACGCTGTAGGTTAATAATATGTACTAGCAGGTAATTTCTACTACAGCTTGCTATGTGTATACTGTAACAAATTGCTGTGTGTGTGTGTGTGTGTGTGTGTGTGTGTGTGTGTGTGTGTGTGTGTAGGGTATAATATGGACAGCCTGGAAAGGAAAGGACTTCTCCATTCCATTTACTGAGATGAAGATCAGACCCACAGCTTTCAACTCCGCCGCTTAGGAACCAGGATAAACAGAGAGGGCCATTCTACGTAAACACACACACGCATGAACACACACGCACACACACACACACACGCACACATACACACACAGACGTATCTATTTACATACATACATAACACCAGGGCAATGACATCAGTACGTAGAACACAAAACCACACACAACACACCAACGGAAGACACAAATATGTCATTTTAAAAAGATGCCTTGCCTTCAATCCGAAGACTAGTGCAAGAATTATTGTTCAAGTGTATAAAGGACAGTTATCAGTATGCTACTGTATATTGTACAGTTTATTAGGAATTATTTGCCATTTCCTTTGTGTTTTGTACTCTCTTTTAACTCTCTGGCGCCCCCTCACTGTCAGCTGTGAGATTACTATGTGCACTGTCCCCTCATTAAGACAGCACAGCGATGAACATGAGAGCGTGATTGCTGGAGATTTCTGTCGGTACTTGACCTGATTAATAATCATATGTCTGTGTTTGTGTCACTGTAAATGTCTAGTTTTCGTATTTTTCTGTTGCCATTTTTAAGGCTGCAATAATAAAACGAAGATGAAATGGGGTGTTTGTATTTTTGTAAATATTCTTCTTCTCTTTTCATCAACCTTGCTTCACTACACTTAGAAAAGGGACCACTGAAGTTGTTGCCAATGACTTGTAACTCGACTATATAAATGTTTTATTTTTGATGTATTGTAATCCAGGTTGTTGCTGTAAAAGAGAACTTGCTCTCAGTCAACTTATCTGGTTAAATAGGTTTCAATAAAGAAATAATACACACTTAAATAATCAACGTAAATTGAAGTGAACACTTCCATCTTAATAAAAGGCATGGAGTCTTGGAATGTTGAACCATATCGTCCATATTGCTATTGTTCAAAGAACACACTCAAGGTTCCAAATGCAAACATTCCAGTTCAAGACATAACGGCAAAAATGTATGTGTTAAAACAGATCAAATTTAGATTCAATCATTCAATAAGTCAGGTGCACTAAAACAAATGAATACAATTTGTTGATGTGGCAATCCATTTCACTAAAGGCCACGTTATTGTAATCTCGTTTTCTCTATGGGAGACAAAAGATCTTACCTCATAAACTGACGTTGGTATTGATCGCGTGTCACTGACATGTTAAGTTGGCCCTGGCATGCCCAGGTTGGCCCCTGAATGGTAGTCAGCGAGTTGATATCCTACCATTTACGGCCTCTAGGTGGCAGTCTTTCATCATCTACCACAGCTCCTCAGAGACCCACCCTTGAAACCTGCAGTGACATTAGTGTTTTATAAGGCAAGGTGTTAATCTATCCTCCTATGGTGCATCAATACAGCATGTATTACAACGTGAACACCTAACCCTCCTATACAGACTGCCCTGCTGTGTTCACCATTCAATGAAAGGCCTAACTACAAGACAAGCGTGGTAAACGCTTTCAGAGGGACATTGGAGTGTTTTTAATTCTACATAGTTGTATAAACCGTATTGTATTGTATCCAGTAGTCAAATAGCTCTGCTGGTGATATTGGTGAGAAGGGTGAGGACACCTGTGTGCTGCAAGTCAGAATCCTGAGGCTTGTTACCGTGATCACAGACGTCCCTGATTTATATATTTTTATTTATTTATCCTTTATTTACCTCAGAATGTTAGTTACCTTGATCATAGATATCCCTGTTTCAGTCATTTTTATTTATTTATCCTTTATTTACCTCAGAATGTTAGTTACCTTGATCATAGATATCCCTGTTTTATTCATTTTTATGTATTTATCCTTTATTTACCTCAGAATGCTTGTTACCTTGATCCCAGATGTCCCTGTTGTCTCCTCTTGTCTACCCACATGCCTTCCAATGCTTTCGAATCAGACAGGGCTTTGTGTAGTTTTTGGTGAGGCGGTGTCTTGGTCTCTTATTTTGAAGAGGGGGAAAAAATGACGAATCTTCAGGGAGACACACTCAGAGTCTCTGTCTATCCTGTGAATGACACTTTCCCCCTCTCCTCCTCCTCCTCCTTTTCTCCCTCACCCTGTTGCAGTGAAATGGAGAGGAGGAGGGTGGGCCGAGAGGGGAAAAGAAATCTGGAGATGAGTGCATGAACGTTATGTGAGGGAAAAGGAATCCGAAAAAGAGGAGACACCAAAAGAGAAATAAGGAGACTGAAACAGAACGAAAGAACATGGAGAAAGAAGAGGAAAATGTTTGAATAAAGTAATAAACCTGGAATCCAAAAGTCTATCAAACTAAGTTGTGTTAATCTCCATCTGATACCCTGTCCAAATATCATTACTGGCTAGAAACGTCATTCACATTGATAAACAGAGATTATCAATGGCTGAGCAAGATATTACTGTTGACAGAACATTATAGAAGAGTTTAAACAAACCCTTTAGCTGTTAAAAAGGTGAACTATTGACAGACAGACAGTGAGATAGAGACAGAAGGGGGCAAATTAAGAGAGGAGAGGGCTGGTGATTCACTGTCACACTCCCCACATTGCATCTGTCGGAATTAATTGGAGTGCAGGAAACAAATACAAGTGTGTGTGTGTGTGTGTGTGTGTGGTTGCGTGGTTGTGTGTGTGTGTAGAGAGGGCATGTGGAGACGTATTCCTGATGACCTGCAGTCCATCTTTCTCAGATAGCTTGTCGCTGACAGCCTCTGTGAGTTATGGCTCCGCTGGCCCGATATGAAAATGGGACGTTATTTAGAGGTCAACAGAGTGTCCTGGGCAACAGACCTGGACAGAGACGTTGTTTTGAGAGGAGGAGAAGCACTGACCCAGCGTTGTTGTTTGACTATTCTCCTATCAGTATCTCACCTCCACTCGGGCCTGATATGAGTGACACACTGAGTCTGCAACAGTCCGCAACACATTCTCCAGCCCTGCATAGCTACTTCACAGTATTCCAAACAACATGATTGACGTTGCGTTTGCCCTCACCCACACACTTTTAGTTGTTAAGATTTACATAACCTTCTAAAAATAACTCCAGCCGCTTGAAGTCGCCGTGTGTTTTGATTCAAAGGCGCTTCCTTCGCACACAAAACCTTGAACAGGACTAAATAGGCGTCCTTTCTAGTCACCCACACCCTGTCTCCAGGGTCATTTTCTGTGTCTACCGGTGTTGAACTTCTCTGTGTGTGCGTGATGGACCTGTTCTTTGAGTTGCATCATGGCCATTATGAGGAGGCTTGTCTAAAGGACTCTGCTGGGATGAGGAAACAAGACAGCATCATCAGGAGATGGATGGGTTTGTCCTCAACACGGCTCTCCACTCGGAGCTTTAGAGCCCATTGACGCTTTCAGCAACAAACAAGTCAACAATGGAGATGGAGAAGTACACACACACACACAAACACACACACACACACACACACACACACACACACACACACACATTGTAGAGTGTATTCTAATTCTTGTGTCTCTCTCTCTCTCACACACACACACACACACACACACACATTGAACACATGCACACACTTCGTAGCGCGTATACTCATTGCTTTCTTTCTTACTCTGAATCTCTCACACACACACACACACGCACACTGAAAACATCTGCTTTCTCACACTCGCATACAAATTAGCATGTATACTCACTGATCTCTCTCTTACATACACACACACACACACACACACACACACATAATCACTCAGGTGTGTACGTATGTTCACTGCTCTCTGTTACACCAGACACAAGTCCCTGAATAGCTGTTCCACCAGCCTCATCAATGTCTCCATGTATTTACAGCAGCAGCCATTACCGCCATGATGCAGCACTCTCTGTGCTCCGATGCGTTCGTGTCTGAAGATTCCTGGGCGCTCCCCTGACGTCTGTTTCTCCTCCAGAGAGGTGGGATCCTCCTCAGTGGATCCACAGCTACCCGACGATATTTCACACAGTCGATCATTACACGTCCCTGCTCACGACCCAACTCTCCTGGACGGAGTGCTACATGCAGTCTTTGTTTTTTGTTTTTTTTGCTCACAGCACACCCCGTTGTCTTGCAACCCCAGCTTGTTGTAAGCCATATGTAAATATTCTATCACAGTTTAATGACCATGAATCAGCATTAATGGCTAAAAATGCATGTCTTTCATAGATATGTTACGAATAATGAGAGAAGAACTTTTTAAAAGGTTTGAAAAGTTACTGTCCTGTTTCATATGTTAAATCTACATAAAAGATGTGCTACTGGAGAACTGTGTTAAATACGAACTAATGTGAACACAACACACTGATTACATAAACTGTAGAAGCAACATTTGAGCCAAGTGAAAAAGAAATGTTGAAAAAACAGGCGGCATAGAAAGGAATTAAAAAGAGACTATAATTCTGGCGTGTAATGAGGTCCAACATCAGCCAAACTATACAAACATAAACATAAACAAACATGCAGACAGACACTGAACAGAAGACGCCAACAAAAAAGAACAACTACTGGTCCAGGAAATGTGATTTATATATATATATAAAAATGAGAGAAGCTGATTCAGACCATGAAGAAGACTCACAAACCAGAGCCATGATAT
>CM030175.1:2274573-2277073 GCA_017639675.1 Aplochiton taeniatus
TCCACTCCGCCTGTACAGCCCGGTCTACTTGGCTTCATCTGCAGGGACAACACAGGCCAAAGCCACGCTTACTGCACTCCACTCCGCCTCTACAGCCCGGTCTACTTGGCTTCATCTGCAGGGACAACACAGGCCAAAGCCACGCTTACTGCACTCCACTCCGCCTGTACAGCCCGGTCTACTTGGCTTCATCTGCAGGGACAACACAGGCCAAAGCCACGCTTACTGCACTCCACTCCGCCTGTACAGCCCGGTCTACTTGGCTTCATCTCCAGGGACAACACAGGCCAAAGCCACGCTTACTGCACTCCACTCCGCCTGTACAGCCCGGTCTACTTGGCTTCATCTGCAGGGACAACACAGGCCAAAGCCACGCTTACTGCATTCCACTCCGCCTGTACAGCCCGGTCTACTTGGCTTCATCTGCAGGGACAACACAGGCCAAAGCCACGCTTACTGCATTCCACTCCGCCTGTACAGCCTAATGCAATCCTAAGGGACACACTTTGATTGACAGAGAGAATGGCTCTTTCAGAATGAGTGACAAGGCAGTCAACGTGGAGGTAGGAGCAGTAAAATCAAAAAGGCCAAAGTCCGGTTAACGTTAACTGCATGTGACAGACCAGAGGCATGGTGTACTGAACACCCAGAGGACAGACTATACCAAGTACTGGATTGCAAAGCAGTTTTATTTGGGATTATTTTAAATATTTTCTTTTTGTTTTGTTGTTTTCTTTTATTTTTCATTAGCTGCCTTCTAAACAGGGAACCACTGTAAAAGCCTTCATCTCAGTCAGTCAACCCTGTATAAATAATACTATTTATGAATAATAATACTTAATTAATCAGACACTGAACTAAGTTGAGTTAGCTACATTCTGGTAGCATTATGGAATGACATAGCAAACTCCATAATGTGTGTATCCAACAATGTATATTTAAATTTAGGTATGTATAAGTATGAATATACAGTGCTGTGCAAAACCTTTAGGCAGGTGTGTAAAGTAAGAATACTTTCAAAAATCGAAGTGTTAATAGTTTGTTTTGATCAATTAACTAGATGCAAAGTGAATGAACAATCTAAATCAAATCAATATTTGCTGTGACGCTTTCAAATTTTAACCAGAATCTTTTCACATCTGCCTAAAACTTTTGCACAGTACTGTATGTATACATATTTAAATGTATGTATGTATATTTAAATGTATTTATGTCTATAAGTATGAATGCCTGTACATGATCGTGTACAGTGATGATCGGTTTCAACGTTTTAGTGACCTTTGCCAACGACCCCTGCAAACTTCACTGGGAAACCCTGCTTGATTCCACAGTCTTCCCTCTCCTATACTAGATTCACAATGGTGGACCTAGCTCTTTCACCAGGTAAAACTGAAGCCATCTTTGACACAATAGCTGGAGTTCTGTGAACTGGATAGCAGCTAGCAATACAAGCTTATCCTTGAAAACATGGAAACCTCCATTCAAGTGACATAGGCAGTGTTAAGAAGAAAAACATATATTTACTGCAACCATAATACAACCTCTTAAAGATTTCACATTGTTGGATACTGCTATATCATAAAAAAAAACTCATATCACGGGTATGACACAATTACAAAACAAACACTCACCAGGTGAAGGTCGGGTCATCAAAAGTTCATTTAAATGGTCAGTTTGAATAAATAAAAAAAGTATCATCTACATTCGTTCATTGTGTATCATGTGTAATTGTCAGGTGGAAATTACCTTGGGATTTCATTAACAGATGATTCCCTCTGTTTTCAGTATGGTTGTCCAGACTTGTTTTTCTACGAAAAGGTTTGAAACCGTATCTGAGGGGAATTTACAGACTTAATTAAGAGTGTAATTTATCATGACAGAAAAGGGCCATGAAAATGAAGTGATATAATTAAGATGGATATTTTTTTAAATAGTTCCTCATTTAAATTACTTTTAATTGAATCACCAAAACAAAATGATCCCTGAAGATTCTCTTTCTATTGTTTTGACTGAATGTATTATTGGCCTGTTCTGGTGAGTCATACCACAGAGCAGTCATCAAAAATCCATCAATAATGTTCCCTAGCCATGTCATGTAAAAAAACGGTATAATGTGGTCAACCTGTTCCCTGCCTTCAAAAAGACAGAATACTTACTGACAGTTGACAAAACCATGATCCAAACTGTTTTGTGGAGGGCTAAGCTAAAAAAGACTGTTTGACGAGAGACAGGAGCCGGATACAAACAAAAAAGGATGTTATGTTTGGCCTCCATTTTCCTAGATTACCAGGAATTGAATTCCTTGTTCCATTGTAAAGTTCCCTATTCCCTATTCTGTCGCGACTATAATCGAACAGTAAGCTATACTCAGCCCAAACTTCTAGACATGCATCGTTGCCTTTCAGAGATTAAACATATTTTGTATAGAATACCATCACTACTATAAAACAAGTCATTGTGTATGGTTGTGAGTGTGTTTACCACTTCCTAGTTTTTAGTG
>CM030175.1:2284573-2302073 GCA_017639675.1 Aplochiton taeniatus
CGGACAGAGAGAGAGAGAGAGAGAGAAAGAGGGAGAGAGAGAGAGAATGAGAGCGAGAGACAGAGAAAGAGAGAGAGACAGAGAAAGCGAGAGAGAGAGAGAGAGAGAGAGAGAGAGAGAGAGAGAGAGAGAGAGAGAGAGAGAGAGAGAGAGAGAGAGAGAGAGAGAATGAGAGCGAGAGACAGAGAGTAGAGAGAGAGAGAGAGAATGAGAGCGAGAGACAGAGAGTAGAGAGAGAGAAAGAGAGAGAAAGAGAAAGAGAGAGAGAAAGAGGGGGGAAGCAGAAAGAAAAAGAGGTGAGAGAGGGGACATAGAAACAACACAAACAGAAGTGGAAGGAAACTACAGGAAGCACAACGTGACCACAGTCAACAGAGCAGAAAGTCACCTTGAGTGTCTCTGGAGTCCGTGGAAACCTGTCTTCCCATTGGTCCCTGCGGGCCCGCTTAGCACATAATGCCGCGTTTCCACGGAAACCTAATGAGTACGGCGAAGTGTTGCCGACGGCGACTGTTTCACACGCGGTGTTGGTTTTGTTTTAAAGCGCTCAGCAACAACAGCTTCAACTTTCCCAATTAACAAAGAAACCATAGCTTTGTCATGATTACTGATAAGTAAAAAAATTAAGAGCGGTGAAATGCAAACTTGTCAAAATCTAATATTTTCTTCAGCCAATGTTTACAGAGAATTTGTAGGAGGAAACATCTTTTCGTTATCTCTGAGGGAATGGTCAGCATGGTTAAGTTACTGTGACAGGCAGTATTCAGCCAGTTAGTTAAGCTATGGTTAGTTAAGGCATGGTTAAGTTACTGTGACATGGCAGTATTCAGCCAGTTAGTTAAGCTATGGTTAGTTAAGGCATGGTTAAGTTACTGTGACAGGCAGTATTCAGTCAGTTAGTTAAGCTATGGTTAGTTAAGGCATGGTTAAGTTACTGTGACAGGCAGTATTCAGCCAGTTAGTTAAGCTATGGTTAGTTAAGGCATGGTTAAGTTACTGTGACAGGCAGTATCCAGTCACTCAAAAAGGATCCAAATAAAGCAAACCCTTGTCTTGTGTGGTTTTTATTTTTAGTTTAGCTGTGTGAACATTTGCTCTTGGTTTTTGAATCGTCTTGACAACACTTAACATCTCATTCATCTCCTGCTGTGTGTTCCAGTGAAAATGTTGTGCTCCTATGATGTCATCAACACGCTGTGTCACGTGACTCGTGACCCTTTCCCATGATGCTTCAGCAGCGTGATCTTGGTGGTTTTACACATTGAACTCATCTCGTTTTACAAAGAAAGATTTTGACGTTTTGATCCGCCTTGTGAAAACTGGATTGTTTCAGCTCAGATTGCCCACTCCAATACGAGTCCTCGAGTAGCACCTTCAAATTAAAACTAACAGGCGCATATTTAGAGAGGAGGGAACAGGCAGAGTGTAATTGACTAAAACAAATAATTTGAAGCATGGTGTTACGACACGTTCCAGTGATTCGTCTATATCACCCTCTTCAGAGAGTTAGTTTAGGGTAGCACGCTTCAGAGTGGCAGTGTACCCTAGCATATAGGGCAACGCCCCTTTTTGGTGCATAATGGTAATGCATTGTAACCATAACAGCGGGGTCGATAGCTAAGATGTTCACAGGGACCAGACCCTACTAGAAACACACCAATACAGTGTGTGTGTGTGTGTGTGTGTGTGTGTGTGTATGTGTGTTACTGTGTGTGAGTTAGGGTTAGGCACAACAAGCCTGCAGACGACATCAATACATCATATAATGTGTGTGTGTGTGTGTGTGTGTGTGTGTGTGTGTGTTAGTCAGCCTTTATTCTACAGCTTAGCTAATTTAAAATCAGACCAGGAAGAGATTGCCACAAGTCAGTACAAACACACTGAATTTTTCATTTGAAGGTTCTGGAAGGAAGTATTTAGGCAAAACCAACGTGAGGGCTGAGTTTATTTCACCCTCCCTGCTTCTCAACCCCATAATACAAACTGAAAAAGACAGGTGGATGTCTCTCACACCCTGCGACTGGCTCTGTAATGGTGAGGGGGTTCGGTGTTACCTGGCAACCAGGAAGAGCACACAGCTGACAGCCAGGTAGGCCAGCAGCATGAAGAGCCAGACACCGGGAGAGAAGGGGTCCAGGAAGGAGAAGTAGCCGGGACGTCGACCCTGCAGCGCGCACGCACACACACACACACACACACACGCAGTAACATACACACACACACACAGACAGACAGACACACACACACACAAAGAAAGACAAAATGTAAATAAAAGCAACAGCTTACATTGTGTCCCATCCTCTGTAAACACAGAGAAGCAGCAAATCTAAGACTGATCTGAAGTGTATGGGTTAGGGTTACTGTCCTGGTCTAAGACTGACTGGAAGTGGATGGGTTAGGGTTACTGTCCGTGGTCTAAGACTGATCTGAAGTGGATGGGTTAGGGTTACTGTCCTGGACTAAGACTGACCTGAAGTGTATGGGTTAGGGTTACTGTCCTGGTCTAAGATTGATCTGAAGTGTATGGGTTAGGGTTACTGTCCTGGACTAAGACTGACCTGAAGTGTATGGGTTAGGGTTACTGTCCTGGTCTAAGATTGACCTGAAGTGTATGGGTTAGGGTTACTGTCCCTGGTCTAAGATTGATCTGAAGTGGATGGGTTAGGGTTACTGTCCCTGGTCTAAGACTGACCTGAAGTGGATGGGTTAGGGTTACTGTCCCTGGTCTAAGATTGATCTGAAGTGGATGGGTTAGGGTTACTGTCCCTGGTCTAAGACTGACCTGAAGTGGATGGGTTAGGGTTACTGTCCCTGGTCTAAGATTGATCTGAAGTGGATGGGTTAGGGTTACTGTCCCTGGTCTAAGATTGATCTGAAGTGGATGGGTTAGGGTTACTGTCCTGGACTAAGACTGACCTGAAGTGTATGGGTTAGGGTTACTGTCCTGGTCTAAGATTGATCTGAAGTGTATGGGTTAGGGTTACTGTCCTGGACTAAGACTGACCTGAAGTGTATGGGTTAGGGTTACTGTCCTGGTCTAAGATTGACCTGAAGTGGATGGGTTAGGGTTACTGTCCCTGGTCTAAGATTGATCTGAAGTGGATGGGTTAGGGTTACTGTCCCTGGTCTAAGACTGACCTGAAGTGGATGGGTTAGGGTTACTGTCCCTGGTCTAAGATTGATCTGAAGTGGATGGGTTAGGGTTACTGTCCCTGGTCTAAGACTGACCTGAAGTGGATGGGTTAGGGTTACTGTCCCTGGTCTAAGATTGATCTGAAGTGGATGGGTTAGGGTTACTGTCCCTGGTCTAAGATTGACCTGAAGTGGATGGGTTAG
The DNA here is from genome assembly GCA_017639675.1 of Aplochiton taeniatus. NCBI lineage: Eukaryota > Metazoa > Chordata > Actinopteri > Galaxiiformes > Galaxiidae > Aplochiton > Aplochiton taeniatus. The sequence continues at coordinate 2,287,910 of CM030175.1, forward strand.
GGTTACTGTCCTGGACTAAGATTGACCTGAAGTGGATGGGTTAGGGTTACTGTCCCTGGTCTAAGACTGACCTGAAGTGGATGGGTTAGGGTTACTGTCCTGGACTAAGATTGACCTGAAGTAGCTGGGTTAGGGTTACTGTTCTGGACTAAGACTGAAGAGGGGAAGAAAGAGAGGGGAGAAGAGGTAGAGAGAAAGAGAAGAGAGGGGGAGGAGGTAGAGAGAAAGAAGAGAGAGAGGAATAAAGGAGGGGGGAAGAGAGAGACAGAAAGAAAAGAGGTGGAAAGAGATAGAGCGAAATAAAAGATAGGGGGGAGAAATAAAGAGAAAGAGAAGAGAAAGGTGACCGAGTGGCAGAGAGGACTATCATCCATCAGATAATGTACAGGGCGAATTAAATATCATGTTTGAATATCCATCACGTGTCAACATAAGTACACCCTAATCTATATGATTCCACATAACCTCCTCATACACACCTCCTCACAAGTCTGAGAGAGAGTGACAGGAGAGAGAGGGAGAAGGAGAGAAAAGAGAGAGAGAGAGAGAGGAGTGAGGAATATTGAGATACTGTGAAACAGAGGAAAGTGAATGTCTGTCTCAAGGGAGGGGAGGATTGGAGGGAGGGAGGGAGGGAGGGAGGGAGGGAGGGAGGGAGGATTGGAGGGAGGGAGGTGAGGATTGGAGGGAGGGAGGGAGGGAGGGAGGGAGGTGAGGATTGGAGGTAGGAGTTCAGGCAGGGGTGGAAGAAGATGGAAGTTACGTGTTTGTCTTGGCTAATAGTTAGTGAAGCGTGTTTCGGGTATGATCATGAGGGGGGAGGGGGTCTGACAGTAGGTCTGGACTGATAGCTAGCTAGGGGGCTAGGGAAGGGAAGGGGGTCTTTGGGTTGAGGGGGGGGAGGGGGCGCAGAGGCTAATGCCTAATGGTTAATTATCTTGTACCAGCGGTCATTGTTCTCCTAATGAAACCAATTACTGCTAAAATAGAGGGGGAGAGGGAGAAGAGAGGGAGGAGAGAAAGAGAGATGGAGGAAGAGGGAGGGATATATCTCCACACACATTAACAAACTAATCCAGTTGTCATGGGCAACATGGGAACGTCCTCAAACCAGCGGCACACACTAGCCTTAGTTCACTACACTGAGCTCTACGGTCGACTAGAACGCTGTACTGTAGAGGCTTAGGCCTACGCCTCACAGAGATCTGATTGGTCGAAACGTCAGTCCTTGTCTGAATGTTTGTTAATAGATCTATTTATCTGAATGTATGTTAGTAGATCTGTCTGTCTGAATGTATGTTAGTGGATCTATTTGTCTGGATGTATGTTAGTAGATCTGTCTGTCTGAATGTATGTTAGTAGATCTATTTGTCTGAATGCATGTTAGTAGATCTATGTCTGAATGTATGTTAGTGGATCTATTTGTCTGAATGTATGTTAGTGGATCTATTTGTCTGAATGTATGTTAGTAAATCTATTTGTCTGAATGTATGTTAGTAGATCTATCTCTCTGAAAGTATGTTAGTAGATCTACCTGTCAATGTATGTTAATAGATCTATCTCTCTGAATGTATGTTAGTGGATCTATTTGTCTGAATGTATGTTAGTAGATCTATTTGTCTGAATGTATGTTAGTAGATCTATCTCTCTGAATGTATGTTAGTAGATCTACCTGTCTGAATGTATGTTAGTAGATCTATCTCTCTGAAAGTATGTTAGTAGATCTGCCTGTCTGAATGTATGTTAGTAGATCTACCTGTCTGAATCTATGTTAATAGATCTATTTGTCTGCATGTATGTTAGTAGATCTATCTGTCTGAATGTATGTTAGTAGATTTATTTGTCTGAATGTATGTTAGAAAGACCTATTTGTCTGCATGTATGTTAGTAGATCTAGTGTTGTATTGCACTGTATTTTGCGTTGCAGAATTGTTCTGTGCAGTATTGTAATGCACTGTGCTGCATTGTGTGGTTTTGTACTGTATTGTACTGTATTTTAGAGTTCTTTATTGTACTGTGCTGTGCTGTATTTATTGGTGTTGTGTTGTAATGTGCTTTGCCCTGGTGTACTGCATGGTGATTTGGAAAGGAGGTCCAAGTGTGTGTGTGTGTGTGTGTGTGTGTGTGTGTGTGTGTGCGCCTGTGTGTGTGTGAAACAGAGAGGGCAAGAACAAAGGCAGAGTGTGTCTCAGTCAAGCTTGACAGTTTTTCTGCCTGCCTGCCTGTCTGCCTGCCTGCCTGTCTGTCTGTCTGTCTGTCTGTCTGTCTGTCTGTCTGTCTGTCTGTCTGTCTGTCTGTCTGTCTGTCTGTCTGTCTGTCTGTCTGTCTGTCTGTCTGTCTGTCTGTCTGTCTGTCTGTCTGTCTGTCTGTGTGCGTGCGTGATTATTGATTAGAGTGAAATGTTCATTTAAAGTTGGTAATAAGGGGTGGGACAGAGGCCTGGTAGAGATCAATAGTTACTGGGATTGGATCTTTAGAACCACCAGAAAACACGCCATGTCTTTCTCTTTCATCCTCTCTCTCTAACACACACACACACACACAATTACTGCATCTCCCCCCTCACGGTCTTTGGGCTGCAGGGATGAACAGAGCACTTATCACCCCACCTGCTGCCATCCATCCACACGCAGAACCAACCTGTTGGAATCCCTCTAGGCTACAGCCTGTTAACTGTTAGACAGAGAGAGAGACAGGGAGAGAGAGAGCAGGTGAGCGATAGGAGAGAGAGAGAGAGAGGGGAGAGAGAGAGAGAGAGAGGGGAGAGAGAGAGAGAGCAGGTGAGAGAGAGAGAGAGCAGGTGAGAGAGAGAGAGAGAGAGCAGGTGAGAGAGAGAGGGAGAGAGAGAGCAGGTGAGCGATAGGAGAGAGAGAGAGAGAGGGGAGAGAGAGAGAGAGAGAGGTGAGAGAGAGAGAGAGAGAGGGGGGGAGAGAGAGAGAGAGCAGGTGAGAGAGAGAGAGGGAGGGGAGAGTGAGAGAGAGCAGGTGAGAGAGAAAGCGAGAGAGAGAGAGAGAGAGAGAGAGAGAGCAGGTGAGAGAGAGAGAGAGAGAGAGAGAGCAGGTGAGAGAGAGAGAGAGAGAGAGAGATACTGTGTATTTGGATGGTGGGGAGGATGTGTCTGTCACACCGTAAGTTTAGCCTAGCACGGAGTGATCAACAGCAAGCTGAAAGATTAGACTTCATGTGGCTCACCGTCACCAACAGCCTACCAAGAGGTTGATTGGTGTGAATTGGATAGCTGTTAGCCAATCAGCAGGGAGCAGCAGTAAGGGAACTAGTATATTTACTCGGGGAGAAGGAGGACAGGGAGAGAGGGAGGAATCAGGGGTGAAGTTCCGGCTCTGAAAACTGAAGTGCCTTATACCTGCATCGTTTCTATTAGCCAGCAGGGGGCGACTCCACTGGTTGCAAAAAGTATTGCGATTATGCAAGCCTATGAAAAAACGACTTTACTTCTCACCTACTTTATCACACCAGTAAACATTTTCATTGCGAGTTTATGGTCTCAATTGCTAGTTTCAAATCTTTTTCAATGCGGCATGATGTTCATTTTGTAAATGATGGTCCGCTTTAGAGTAAAATAGATAATAAATCAGGGTATGCTTTAGGGCGTGGCTAACTTGTGATTGACAGCCCATTTAGCATTTTGCTGTCACTGTTTAACACTCATTAAGTAAGGTAACGTTAACAACCTTAGATTTACCAAACCATTTTTTAAAACAATGTTAGAATGAATATTTGTTTACCATAAGTGGTTAACTTAACGTTACACACAGCTTAACATTGACTTGTCGTCAATTCTGGTTTCAAAAAGGCCCAATGGCGACGCACGTTGCAACCAAGATGGCGATGGCCAAAATGCTAAACTCGAGGCTTTAAAACGGAAGTCCACAAACCAATGGGTGACGTCACTTTGTATATGTCCACTAATATACTGTCAATGGCAGGAAAAGAAAGGTGGAGAAACGGATGTAGATTAACAGAAAAGGGAGAGAGAGGGATGGAGGGAGGAGGATAAAAGTGGAGAGGGATGGAGGGAGGAGTAGAAAGGTGGAAAGAGGGATGAAGGGAGACACAGACAGTTGGAGGGAGGGATATACACAGAAAAGGTGGATAGAGGGATAGAGATACATAGAAAAGGTGGATAGAGGGATAGAGATAAACAGAAAAGGTGGATAGAGGGATAGAGATAAACAGAAATGGTGGAAAGAGGGATGGAGGGAGATAGAGAAAAGGAGGAGAGATGGAGGGAGAAGAAACAGAAAGGCGGAGAAAGGGATGGAGGGAGAGAGAGGTGGAGAGGAGAAGAAGTGGATGGAGAGAAAGAAGGAGAGATGGTTGGAAAGAAAGGAGGCGAAGAGATGGGGCAGAGGGTCTGGAACACAAAGAGGTAAACAACTAATAGATCTACACTAGACTAGAATTACACACACACTAATAGATCTACACTAGACTAGAGGTTACACACACACTAAAAGATCTACACTAGACTAGAGATTACACACACACACTAATAGATCTACACTAGACTAGAGATTACACACACACACTAATAGATCTACACTAGACTAGAATTACACACAAACTAATAGATCTACACTAGACTAGAGATTACACACACACTAATAGATCTCCACTAGACTAGAAATGACACACCCTGACTCACACTCATAGATCTACACTAGACTAGAGGTTACACACCCTGACACACACTAATAGATCTACACTAGACTAGAGGTTACACACCCTGACACAACACTAATAGATCTACACAAGACAAGAGGTTAGACACACACTAATAGATCTACTCTAGACTAGAGGTTACACACCCTGACACAAACTAATAGATACACACTAGACTAGAGTTTACACATCCGGACACACACTAATAGATCTACTCTAGACTAGAGGTTACACACACACACACACACACACACACACACACACACACACACACACACACACACACAAATAGATAAACACTAGACTAGAGGTTACAGACACTAATAGATATACACTAGACTAGAGATTACACACACACAAATAGATATACACTAGACTAGAAATTACACACAAACTAATAGATCTATACTAGACTAGAGGTTACACACACACTAATAGATATACAGTAGACTAGAGGTTACACACACAGTAATAGATATACACTAGACCAGAGGTTACACGCACACTAATAGATCTACACTAGACTAGAGGTTACACACAGTAATAGATCTACACTAGACTAGAGGTTACACACAGTAATAGATCTACACTAGACTAGAGGTTACACACAGTAATAGATATACACTAGACTAGAGGTTACACACAGTAATAGATATACACTAGACTAGAGGTTACACACAGTAATAGATATACACTAGACTAGAGGTTACACACAGTAATAGATGTACACTAGACTAGAGGTTACACAGTGCCTGGTGGTTCTTTATAGATGACTGAGGGTGATGGCAGGTTTCCACTGTAGATCGGGAGGGGAGGTCGATACTTCTGTCAGGCGTCAGGGTTCAAAGGTCAAACTCACCAGGTGAACTCGATACATGATGCTGATTCCCAGGGTCATGAAAGGCTTGGAGAAATCAATGACCTTTTCCCGCTCAGCAGTGATGGTGAGGCCTGCCACCGCCAAGTCCGCTTTCTGGAACACACATACACACACACCCACCCACCCACCCACACCCCCACACCCCCACACACACACACACAGACACACACACACACACACACACACACACACACACACACACACGGGTTAGTGTAGCGGAACACATTGGTTCAGACACAATCAGTGAGTAAACAAACAAAGGTCTTAATCAGAGTATAGGAACAGTCAGTCGGTCAGCCAGCCAGCCAGCCAGTCAGCAAACCAGTCAGCAGACCAGCCAGCCAGCCAGCCAGCCAGTCAGCAAACCAGTCAGCCAGCCAGCCAATCAACCAGCCAGCCAGTCAATCAGTCAGCCAGCATGTGCATCAAGTTCTCTTCATTAACCATATAAGGGAGTATTCTCTCTCAGCTTGGCTGGAGGGAAATCCAATAATAGATGGAATTGAGACTGGGAACGACAGAGAGACTATATCCGTCTGTGTGTGTGTGTGTGTGTGTGTGTGTGTGTGTGTTGGTTTATCCAACACGTTCATGATTAATCACCGAACAAAGCAGCTGACAAGCTATCATAAACACACGCACACACGCACACCTTCATACAGTCATGCATGCATCCATGCAAATACCCTCACATTGTTCCATATGCTTGCTGTTATACATGCACAAACAAAAACGTCAACACACACACACAGGGTTCCTACTAATCATACACCGCAAGTAAAGTGCATCTGTGAGGGCTTTCTCATTTCCCAGAGGGCCGAGGGGTGAACAGCACTGTGGCCCTTGTGCTTTGTCATCTGTGGAACAACAGACTGATGGGAAAGGCAGATGAACCAACAGACTGAGAGAGATAGAGGGATGAGAAGGAGGAGAGGGATGAGGAATGTGTGTGCGCATGAGAGAGAGTGAGAGAGAGAGAGAGATATGGACGAGCAAGTAGTAGGAGAGAGATTGATAGACCAGAGTCAAGTGCAGAGAAATACGTAAAGGTCATAAAAAATGTATAATATTCAACATAATGAGATGAATAATGGTGCTTGCATCCGGAAGTCCTGCAGACTCTATTACCCATAATTCACCTACATGTCAAGTGTGACCAATCATGCCCAGTAGCTAAGGTGGCAAATGAGCAACCCATAATTTAGAGGCATTTACCTCTCCACAGTCACCCCCGCTACGCTGACATTAACAAATTTCAGGCTGGAGTATACATTGTTTAATTCAAAGAAAGTTCATGTTGTTTTTGATTTCACTGTTCAAGTTACATGTGAATACATTTATTAAACTCCTCGATGAACAAACAGTGGGAGTCTATTAAATAGAGTGACTATCTAAGGAGAGAGGGAAGCTGGATGTAGGGAGAGATGAGGAGAGAGAGAGAGAGGGGGGGGCGAGAGAGAGTCGGAGGAAGAGAGGGATAGAGAGAGGGAGGGAGACAGAGAGAGAGAGAGAGAGAGGGAGAGGGGGGGGGGCAAGGGAGAGAGGGGGGGGCGAGGGAGAGAGGGATGGAGGGAGAGAGGGATGGAGGGGGAGAGAGAGAGAGAGAGAGAGAGAGAGAACGAGGCCCTCTGAGGAAATGTACTGAAGCCACTGCAGATGTTTCATCATTGCTTCAAGGACAGTCATTTAGCTGAGAGCACAGAGGAGCAGAACAGGACAGAACCGCGCACACACGCACACGCACACGCACGCACACACACACACACACACACACACACACACAGATCCAGGTACATCTCTCTTTAACCTGTAGTCCAGATCTACAGTTCACCCTGAACTGAACTACAACCCCCATATACAGGACGTTAACCTTGCTGTGGAACATGTAGTCCAACCTCCTGACCTCCAGTTCCAACAGCAGGCGTTTCCTCTTCAGCCCCCTCCTTCAAGACAAAGCTCTGAGCAGAGGGAACCAGGAAGCAGTCGGTCACGTCTAACTAAAGAGTGAAACAACGAAGGCAGCAGAGCCTGAACAACTACTGAAATATTCATTCTGCGCCACTGAATATTGATTAACGCTCTCTTCTGCCCGCTTGCATGTTTTTCCAACAACACTCACACTAAAGTGGGGGGAAATCAGGGAGAAAAAGGTTTAAAGTGGACTTTTTAAATAATGCAGTGGGATATATCAGCCCCACGCTGCTTGCCACGTCCACTCCATCAAACTGCTGCGCCACAACCCAGAAACATCTACAAAAGCTGTGACTGTTGAATAATAGATACGGTTTGTCATCTCACAAGCGTTGTTTCTCTGTTTGTGTGTGTGTGTTTCATTTTATTCTCTGGAGAGAAAGGGATACACTGCACTGTCCGCATGGGACTATCCCTGCTAGGCTGCATGGGACTATCCCTGCTAGGCCGCATGGGACTATCCCTGCTAGGCTGCATGGGACTATCCCTGCTAGGCTGCATGGGACTATCCCTGCTAGGCTGCATGGGACTATCCCTGCTAGGCTGCATGGGACTATACCTGGTAGGTTGCATGTGACTATACCTGGTAGGCTGCATGTGACTATACCTGGTAGGTTGCATGTGACTATACCTGGTAGGCTGCATGTGACTATCCCTGGTAGGCTGCATGTGATGTCACTATCCCTAGTAGACTGCATGTGACTATCCCTGGTAGACTGCATGTGACTATCCCTGGTAGGCTGCATGTAGAGACACTAGTACTGACAGACTGACTGTGACATGGGTCTATATTCAGCAGAATTCAGGAGACAAACGTTTTTTCCCCCCACAATTGTTTAAAATATTATGAAATACAGTGTGAGCTTTGATTAATTATGCTCCGAGCAGGAAAAGGGACAACCAGACTAATTCAATTAGTCTCTAACACTTAATTAATATGGAATATAAAGACATCCTTTATTTGTTTTACTGCGGATTCTATTTTTTTTGCGTAGCATATTCAAATAACCTTTACTTTTGTTGTTCCCAAGATGTGTTAGCCTTGTTGCAAACAGAAGCTAAATCGACACAGAATGTTGTTGTGAAGGTGGATGAGCCAAGTCGCTCGATCAGCTAGTTAGGCAGCTAGTAGCCGTTAACCGGACACACATACACACACACACTTCATAGTTGTTACGATTAGCTAGTTAGGCGGCTAGTAGCCCTTAACAGGACAGACTTCCTCAGAAAGTAACAGGGGCCAAGCTTTATGGTTCCTAAGGCAGCTAGCAGCAGCTAACAGGAAATATCCCCTTAGTGTTGATATTAGACACTATCTCTGTTTCGTTTAGAAAGTGTTAGGGGTCAGACTACATTTGCTGTGAAGGTTGTTAGTTAGCACACAGCTGCAGAGCTAACTGGGGACAGTGTGTGTGTGTGTGTGTGTGTGTGTGTGTGTGTGTGTGTGTGTGTGTGTGTGTGTGTGTGTGACGCTAACGAGAACAGGCATTCCTGTTTCATTGTCTTTCTAATGTCTCTGGATTCCATTAGCGGCCGGTCAAATGAAGACAGATAACTTGCTCAGATCCATCTTACCCTAACCCTCCTTTTCCTTCCAAACTCTTTTCTTCCCTCCTTCCTCTTCTCACTTTTCCCCGTACACACCTTTCATCCTTTTTCCCTCCAAACAGCGTGTTCTTTCATTCTCTACTTTCCTTCTTTCGTTCCCTCTGTTTCCTCGTAAACCCCCGCTCTTCTTTCCAAACAGCGTGTCCTCACATAACAGCCCTGAGACTCAGTAGGACAAAGTCTGCTAAGGTCAGTCCTGTAATCCTAGCAGCGAGAGGTCGCAACAAAAGACACCAAACAAACTCGCCGGCTGTTTGGAACCTCATTACTCCATATTACGCCTCAGGTGGAACGGCTAACAGCTTACAGAGGAAAAGGGTTTCAGGAGGAACTAGTCGGTAGCATGTTTTATTTGAGCTGAGTGCAATTTCAGCTTGCGGTTGTAATCAGTGTGTGTGTGTGTGTGTATGTATTTGTGTGTGTGGAAAGTTAATGTATGAACATGATTCAGAAAAGAAAAAAAAATTCTTAGTCGAGCTTCCGTTTGCAAAAACAGTGTGTTGTCTCCATAATAGTTCAAATGCCCTCCATGTTACCCCTCCTCTCTCTCTCTCTCTCTCTCTCTCTCTCTCTCTCTCTCTCTCTCTCTCTCTCTCTAGTCAGTTTCTATCCGTATGTGTAGAAAGTGACATGTAACGTGTGTGTGTGTAGAAAGTTCTGCGGCTCTGTAACGTGTGAGTGAATGTGTGAGTGAGTGAGTGTGTGTGTGTCTCTCTAGCCATAGGTCCTCCTCACCCGGGAGATGAGCTCTCCCACCATGCCGGTCCAGGTTCCATTAGCTCCCGGTACTCCGTACAGCCCGTCCCCCACCAGCCGGATCCGGTACCGGAACTTGAGGATGTGGGCCAGCTCTTTGAGCATGTCCACGCAGAAGCCCTCATAGCGCTCATTCCCCTCGTAGTCCTGGTGGTTCTGACGCAGCATCACATACGGGTTCTCCTGCAAACATACGTCACAGAACCACACAAATATTATAGCACGTACATCACAGAACCACACACATATTATAGCACAGAACCACACAAATATTATAGCACGTACATCACAGAACCACACACATATTATAGCATGTACATCACAGAACCACACAAATATTATAGCACAGAACCACACAAATATTATAGCACGTACATCACAGAACCACACAAATATTATAGCACGTACATCACAGAACCACACAAATATTATAGCACAGAACCACACAAATATTATAGCACGTACATCACAGAACCACACAAATATTATAGCACAGAACCACACAAATATTATAGCACGTACATCACAGAACCACACAAATATTATAGCACAGAACCACACAAATATTATAGCACAGAACCACACAAATATTATAGCACATGCATCACAGAACCACACAAATATTATAGCACGTACATCACAGAACCACACAAATATTATAGCACAGAACCACACAAATATTATAGCACGCACATCACAGAATCACACAATTATTATAGCACATACATCACAGAGGAATATAACACAAATATTATGGCATGTTTATCACAGAGTAAATTAACACAATTATTATAGCATGTTTATCCAGAGGAATTATTCATTATGAATTATTAAAGCACATTTATGTATTATTATGTATTATTAATTATCATAGCACATTTATCACAGAGTAATTTAGCACAATTATTATAGCATGTTTATCACAGAGGAATTTTGTATTATTAATTAATAAAGCACATTTATCGTCTGTCACTTATTTTATTTTACAAAAAAGGATCAACTCTACTCATTACTATTCTGTTATGCTTTCCCTGAATTGAAGTTTCAATACAGTTAATTGGTTCATATTATATTTTGGAACAGAACGGATATCACAGAACAGTCTCTCCCCAAAACTTTCTCCCGCTGATGAAATGTGGTTATATATATGACATGACAAGCCGAAGATTTTATAGGCCTTTTTTCTTATAAAACCCCTCTGGCAGCCAACTTAGAGTTTTGATAGATATACTGCTAGTGTAAGTAATCTTGCCAAGCTTCTAGCTGGGTGGATCATCATAAAAAAAACATAAAACACGTTTGTGTGGTGTTTTACGGCGGTCTTGTAGCCCCGCAATGTTTTCACACCGTGTTATCCTACAGTGGACATAAAGATGGGGGCTGGCCTGTCTCCAAGGGCCAGGCTCTGGTGTCTAGACCGCTGTGCTTTACAGCAAGCAGATGGGTCGGGGGCGGAGCCAGAAAGCCCATAACACCTAATCAGACAGGTAAATCACAGGACTCCCACATATATATATATGGACCAAACTTTGGGCAGAGAACCCAGGGGCCATGTATCATTCTCCCTCCCTCCCTCCCTCCCTCCCTCCCTCCGTCCGTCCGTCCGTCCGTCTGTCCGTCCGTCCGTCCGTCCGTCCGTCCCCCCCCCCCCCTCTCTCTCTCTCTCTCTCTCTCTCTCTCTCTCTCTCTCACACACACACACACACACACACACACACACACACAGCTGGTGTGTCCTAATGGCCCCATTGTTAATCTGTTTTATACCCCTCTGTCTCTAAAACCTTATTTTTTTCCCTGTGCTTTAATTTACTGTTTGTTTGGTCGTTATGCTTGGTTGGATTTAAGCCGTGGGCTCAGAAGATTTACCAACCAATCCACCAGTAACCTCACTGCATCCCCACTCCTCACCCCCCCCTGCCCATGAAAGCAGAGGGCCTCACCAAACCCTCTTTCTCTTCAACAGGAGGCCCCCATAAACCACCGACCTACTTTCTTGTCAGGTCTCTGGTAAACGCTGCTTCAGTGGATGGTAGTCCGTTTGTTTTCGTTTTTCAAACGCTGCGCAGACGATACTGTTTTTAACCCTGCGCTGACCACTGTGAGTAGCAAGTGTGCTTTAGAGAAGACCGAATGAGAGACCGCAGTGTTAAAAACCACAGGGTACAGTCCAGTGGCGGCAAGGGGGGCCACATTTATATTCAAGTAGATTAGCATCCAACCAGAAGTGCAAAAGAAGCAGTAAAGTGTACTGCAATGTGTAAATGTAAAATTTTAATATAGACTATGAAAAAGCTAAGGTATGACCAGTAAAATACAGTAATAGACGGTGTAATGAATAATACAAATATAAATACACCATAGGTAAGATATAAGCAAATATATATGTAGTGCTACTGGCCAGTGTTTAGGCAACATTTGATCACCAGCCGCCACTGGTACAGTCACACATTGAAATCATCCCTCTGTCCTGTTAAACATTGAAATCATCCCTCTGTCCTGTCACACATTGAAATCATCCCTCTGTCCTGTTAAACATTGAAATCATCCCTCTGTCCTGTTAAACATTGAAATCATTCCTCTGTCCTGTTAAACATTGAAATAATCCCTCTGTCCTGTTAAACATTGAAATCATCCCTCTGTCCTGTTACACATTCAAATCATCCCTCTGTCCTGTTACACATTGAAATCATCCCTCGGTCCTGTTAAACATTGAAATCATCCCTCTGTCCTGTTAAACATTGAAATCATCCCTCTGTCCTGTTACACATTCAAATCATCCCTCTGTCCTGTTACACATTGAAATCATCCCTCGGTCCTGTTAAACATTGAAATCATCCCTCTGTCCTGTCACACGTTGAAATCATCCCTCTGTCCTGTCAAACATTGAAATCATCCCTCTGTCCTGTCACACATTGAAATCATCCCTCTGTCCTGTTACACATTCAAATCATCCCTCTGTCCTGTTACACATTCAAATCATCCCTCTGTCCTGTTAAACATTGAAATCATCCCTCTGTCCTGTTAAACATTGAAATCATCCCGCTGTCCTGTTACACATTGAAATCATCCCTCTGTCCAGTCAGAAATTGACCCAAAAAAACGTCAATTGGAAATGGTCTAGAATTTACAGTGAGACCATCAAACATGACTACAGTCTGCAGCTGACACTCCGTGACATGACTGTCATAGCAACGGCCTTCCCCTTTCGAAAGTGTCTATGTGTGAGTGTGTGTTTGTGTCTTTCTGTGTATTTTGTGTGTGTGTGCGTGTCTTTGTATGTGTGTGTGTCTGTGTCTTTGTGAGTGTGTGTATCTTTGTGTGTGTGTGTGTCTATGTCTTTGTGAGTGTGTGTATCTTTGTATGTGTGTGTGTCTGTCTTTGTGAGTGTGTATCTTTGTATGTGTGTGTGTCTGTCTTTGTGAGTGTGTGTATCTTTGTATGTGTGTGTGTCTGTGTCTTTGTGAGTGTGTGTATCTTTGTGTGTGTGTCTGTATCTTTGTATGTATGTGTGTCTGTGTCTTTGTGAGTGTGTGTGTGTGTGTGTGTGTGTTTTCCTGAACTTGCTTGTCCTTTTAGCCTCTCTCCAGACATTACCGGACAGTAAACTCTAACCCAGTAGACTCTCCCAGATTTCCTGTAAAATGGTTACCAGTGTCTTTTAAAACAATATCAGCCACTCGCTGTGTGTGTGTGTGTGTGTGTGTGTGTGTGTGTGTGTGTGTGTGTGTGTGTGGAGCCGTTCTTCAAAGTGAGACCTAAAGACTCTCCTGTATCAGGAGCCACTGAGTCAGAGAGAGAGACTTAATGCTTCCATTAGAGAAACACAGAGAGTACAGTCACAGAACAGTGCTCATCTATTACAGCAAGAAAGACTGGGGGGGGGGGGGGGGGGGGGTAGGACAGAGGGAGGGTACTGAACAAACACAGAATACAGCTCATCTATTACAGCAAGACATGGGGGAGAAAAAAAGAGATAGGGAGGGAGAGATAGAGAGGGAGAAAGACATAGAAAGGGAGAGAGGGAGTGAGAGGGAAAGAGAGAGAAGGTGATGGACAGATACAAAAAATGGAGGTAGAGAGAGATACAGGGAGCGAAGGTGTGAGAAAACAAGGTGAAAGACCAGAGTAATGGATAAGCGGAACTTCTAGACTCAATTAATGGAGCACCGCCCCTCTGCAGCCTTGGGGTGGGGTCAGCCACCATGGAGAGGTGTGTGTGTGCGTGTGTGTGTGTGTCAATCTGTCTGAGGGTCATTACACATA
>CM030175.1:2307073-2319573 GCA_017639675.1 Aplochiton taeniatus
CGGAGAAAAACATGTCATGTAAGGCAACAAAGGTATGCAAACTGTGCCCCGGGGCTGGTGGGTCAGACCCTTACCGAACGGCCTCAGACTATTATTTGTTTGGGCAATAAAGTCTGCCAAAAGAAGAACCGGCACGTCGATTGAATTTTTGCAGCAAGTTTTTGTCTTCTATAGCAGCTGAGGACAGGAGGGGCTTTGAAACAGAACTCCCAAGACTGTCTCTCTGGGATACTGATAGAGCAGGAAAAGGGCTTTGAACAAGAGATTGCTTCCAACTAGTTCATTTATCCGAAAACCCTCCCGGGATTTCAACATTTCGCCGCTTAACCATAGTTGGGTATTCTTTTTTATTTTTATTTCATTGTTTATTTATTTTTTTACAGAGACTGCACACAATTAAAAAGTGGCTGCATCAGAGTTAGCTAGTTACATTTTATCTGTTGGCCCTGGGCGAGTTGACAGAGCCACAGACAGCAAAAACACAACATAAAACATTATAAAAAATACATTATATTCCATCAATGCAAACTAGATATAATCAGAATGATGAATACAATAAATACAAGGCAATCATTGGTGGTGACCCATTAGTGCTGACCTTAGGCAAAGCTTGAGGCTGAACTTTAAACACTGCAAAGCTTCCTGAGATACTAACATAGATAGTAAGAGAGACAAATAACATGGAATGAATGGTAGGCTGTAAGAGAAAAATGGAGAGAGTGAGGGAGAGGGGAGATAAAGAGAGAGAATGAAAGTGACAGACAGAGGGGCTAAATAGGTTGCTAAACCTTTATCGTGTTAGGTAGCTAACTATAAGCTAAGCAGTTCGCTAAATTGGCAGCTAAAGCATTAGCTTCTTACACACAGACATACACACACTCCATCCCTATCCCTGAATAGGGTTGACACAGTTTTAGCTAAGCAACACCCCAGACACCGATAACACAGGAGAGACAACATAGGGCCCTCCATTCAGAACAAACTTTCTCTCTCTCCCTCTCTCTCTGGTGGCTGCTCTAAGTCTTAATGAAGTGCCTCCCTTGTAATCCTTTGTGCCTCCCTTCTTCATTAGTGATCGCTTCTTTGCTGTGAACAGGAAGCACGAGGGTTTTTAACCCCCTCAGGCACAGGCACACACACACACCTATGCAAGCCTACGCTGATATTGTTCACTTCACACACAAACACATAGACTCACACTCACTGTGTGTGTGTGCGTATACGTGTTGTATGTACATGTTGTGTGTGTGTCTTGTATGTACATGTTGTGTGTTTGTGTATTGTATGTACGTGTGTGTGTGTGTGTGTCTTGTATGTACATGTTGTGTGTGTGTGTTATCAGTATGATGTCAGCCGTGGAGGCGTTAATGCTGGCACCAAGCCTAAACAATCCCAGCTCACTTCTCTAAAAGGCTGAAGAAGTTATTTCCATCAGTGCCATGAGGACTGTACCAAATGGATAGAAACAGTAGAGGAGCACACAGCACTATGAGGACTGTACCAAATGGATATATGGATATAAATAGCAGAGGAGCACGCAGCACTATGAGGACTGTACCAAATGGATATATGGATATAAATAGCAGAGGAGCACGCAGCACTATGAGGACTGTACCAAATGGATATATGGATATAAATAGCAGAGGAGCACACAGCACTATGAGGACTGTACCAAATGGATATATGGATATAAATAGCAGAGGAGCACACAGCACTATGAGGACTGTACCAAATGGATATATGGATATAAATAGCAGAGGAGCACACAGCACTATGAGGACTGTACCAAATGGATATATGGATATAAATAGCAGAGGAGCACGCAGCACTATGAGGACTGTACCAAATGGATATATGGATATAAATAGCAGAGGAGCACGCAGCACTATGAGGACTGTACCAAATGGATAGAAACAGTAGAGGAGCACACAGCACAATGGGGACTGTACCAAATGGATATAAATAGCAGAAGAGCACAGCGCTATGAGGACTGTACCAAACACACAGCGCTCACTAGAGAGGCCTGTCTGACACACAAGCACAAACTTGACAATAAACCACATTAGCATAGAAAAACAAAAGAAACAAACACACAGAAAAGACAGCTGGCAAAACACCACGATATCACAGGGAAAAAATATATAAAAATAAATGAAATCATAAAGAAGCAGTAGCTCCACCATATGGCATCCATACCGACACACACACACACACACACACACACACACACACACACACACACACACACACACACACACAGAGGTGACTGGGTCTGTCTCCTACACACACAAACCATATGTGCACACGTAGCCCCCTCTAATCTACACACACCGACTGGGGTGTCTGGCAAGCCGTCCAGGAACAAACACACACACACACGCACGCACACACACACACACACACACACACACACACACACACACACACACACACACACAAACCATGGTTTGTTGTCAGAGAGATTAGTCAACAGAGAAATAGCAGCTGGCTTCAACAAACCTTCACAATAAAAGTTCCGCTATGTTCATTTGTCTTTGGGCCTCCTGAAAACAGGTTCCCCCTGTGTTTCTGTCTCAGTGCAGGGGGTCAGACCTCTACTCTGGCTGTTTGGAACACTAACTAGTTAAGGAAGGGTTGACCTCATTGGAACACGTGAGGAAAAAATTCCAGATTAAAAGCACAGTCCCAGTAAGGGTCATATGTGACCAGAATAGTGTGCGTGTGCGTGTGTAAGTGTGAATGTGTGTGTCTATCAGCGTGTGTCTATGTGTGTGTGTCTATCTGCATGTGTGTGTGTGTGTGTTTACCACTCCTTCTTCCTAGGCTTCTTAATCTAGTTAGTTACTCCCGCTCTTAAAGGGATTCAGCAGTGTTCCCATCGTAGATCACAGCCAATCCCATCAAAGGAATACCATCGTCACTCCTAGCTGGAGGTTTCCTGCCTCCTTTCACGGCTGGGCTTCAAGAGCGATGGCTGTGTGAAACCAGACGGAGCATTCTGTTGTTTTGTTATGGCTGGTAGCAGTATTTGTTTGATTACTTTTACTTTAATTTTTTCCCTCTCTCCCTCACTCCATCCTCAACCTCTCTCCCTCCCTCCATCCTCAACCTCTCTTCCTCCCTCCATCCTCAACCTCTCTCCCTCCCTCCATCCTCAACCTCTCTTCCTCCCTCCATCCTCAACCTCTCTCCCTCCCTCCATCCCCAACCTCTCTTCCTCCCTCCATCCTCAACCTCTCTCCCTCCCTCCATCCTCAACCTCTCTCCCTCCCTCCATCCTCAACCTCTCTCCATCCCTCCATCCTCAACCTCCCTCCCTCCATCCTCAACCTCTCTTCCTCCCTCCATCTCCATCCTCTCTTCCTCCCTCCATCCCCATCCTCTCTTCCTCCCTCCATCTCCAACCTCTCTCTCTCCCTCCCTCCTCCTCTCCGAGCTCTGTTCCAGTTCCAGATGTCAGTGACGGGTTGCCAGGTTGGAGACAGTCACCGAGGCAGGGTGTTGCCAGACCAGTGCCTGGGATGATGATGACCGTTGGCACGTCTGACTGCCAGAACTCTCACTCTCACTCTCACTCTCTCTCTCTCTCTCTCTCTCTCTCTCTCTCTCACACACACACACACACACGCTGAAACACACAGGCACACACATAAACATGCAAAACACAGACAGACAGTAATTCACAGCGGCACACACATGGATACACACACACACACACACAGCTGGTGTTTAAATGGACATCCGACCTTGCCATCTCACTGCTGAATGCCTTCAATTAAAAAACAATTGGTAGCAGACAGAGGGAAAGATACATGGGAACCATAAGAGATTCATGAAGTGTTAGGGCAAAAGAGAAGAGAGCATGGCCAAGAGAAAGAGAGAGAATCAACAAGAACATGAGACATGAGAGAGAGAGAGAGAGAGAGAGAGAGAGAGAGAGAGAGAGAGAGAGAGAGAGAGAGAGAGCGGGGGAGAGATAGAGAGGGAGAGGGGGGGAGAGAGAGAGAGAGAGAGAGAGAGAAGGTGTGAGAGAGAGACAGACAGAGAGAGAGACCTTTAACCAGTCCTTTAATATCACATTAATACTTCACAGCACTTCAATACGTCATACATAGCACAAAATCATGAAATGCATCATAGGCATCACAAAAAGAAAACCAATCGTCACACACACATAACCAATGCCTCCTGATACACCGTACATAACACCTCCCCCAGTCCCCAAATACACACAAACTCCTCTAGATTCCGATTTTGTAGTATGCAAACTCAATTTTCAACCTACCAGCCACCAGCACCCTGAACATGAGCTCCAAATCTACTGAACCTAGTTGCTTCATTTTGTTCCTCCTAGTGAGCCAGATGCTCATTTTCACCTCACCTATCAAAAAGTTGACCAGGCTAACTCTCCTACGTCGTGGTGCACTGTACTTCGGCCCAAAAATAAAGACCACCTCATCGAGCACCAGAGCCGAATCAGCCTGGGACAGCCAAGCCACAAATGCTGCAGGTTTTCTTCTGCCTGAGAGAAAACACAGTTTCCCCCCACCCTAGGATCTAGATGTGCCACATGCCTGTTTGTAGCCACGCCTACATGTACAATTCTCCACTGCAGATCCGCACTGCATTTCTCTATGGGAGTCTTGTACAGGGACCTCCAGCTGCCTCTAGGTGACACGCCTGGTGCAAACACACCTGACCACCTCGACTCCGACACCCCCTCCAGGGACTGCTTGTTCAACACCTTCACAGTAACACCGTACAGAGCCTCCTTTGATGCTCCGGCAAAAGTTGTCAGTTCTGGATTGCAAAATGACAGAAGATCTCCACTCTGCTCTTCATCCCGCTCCTCCACAGCAGCAGATACGGAGAGTAATGGAAAGCCTTCCTAGGCCGTTGGCTCCCCACACGTGGAGTCCTCCCTGAGTGCTTCCCTGAACCTGCCAGGGAGAGCACCAACCAGCTCCTCCAACAGCCTCTCCAACAACCGCACAGACTTGACACCCGTCTCCTCACACGTGGAGTCCTCCCTGAGTGCTTCCCTGAACCTGCCATGGAGAGCACCAACCAGCTCCTCCAACAGCCTCTCCAACAACCGCACAGACTTGACACCCGTCTCCTCACACAGCCTTGTGGCCGTTTTCCCAACTACCCCTAGACCTAAAGTTTGCCAGTCTCGTCAATCCAGACCTTATAAGGACTCTCCTTATACTGGCAGCGTTCAACATGCTGCATTGGATGAGTGGGTTAAAGGCCACAGGCTCCTCTCCAATGTGTCTATAGACCTGAGAGCAATCTCCCTCAGCTGTGAGAACCGTGCTCCAAGAACGAAGAACAGACTGATAAAACGGAGTGGTCTGTGACAAGTCAACCCCCTGAAGCTTGAGGAGGAACAGGTGCCTGTCATATCCAAGGTCCCCTACTTTACGCAGAAGAGAAAGACCTGTGTGTGTCCAACTTTGCTCCTTTTCGTACAGCAGACGTTGCAAACTCTGTAGCCGGAACGCAGTGACACGACTGCGGAGATCAACCAGTCCTTGCCCACCCTCTGCCACAGGTAGGTACAGAACAGCAGGTCTGGTCCAGTGGAAGCCTCCCCAGAAGAAGTCGACCAGTTTTCTCTGTACTTCCTTGATGATGGTGTCTGGTGGTTGTAAAACAGTCAAACGGTGCCAGAGCACAGAGGCAACCAGGTTGTTCACTACCAAAACTCTCCCCCTGTAAGACAACTGAGGCCGGACCCAAGTCCATCTAGACAATCGAGCACTTACCTTCTCCACTAACCCCTCCAAATTCTTGTTCTGAAACGCCTCACTCCCTAAAAAGACCCCTAGACATTTCATGCCCTCTCTACTCGACTCCACCCCTGCAGGTAACGCTGGTGGCCCCCTGCCTCTCCATTGTTCCACCACATCTGCCTCACACTCATCCCAATTCACCTTTGCAGAAGATGCCTTTTCATACAGCTCTAGGTTTGTAGAAAGTGCGGTAATATCTTCTTGCCTCCTGATAAATACAGTTACATCGTCCGCATATGCTGCAAGACTAACAGGGCTCTGGTCTTTGTTGTCTGAAATATCCAACCCTATCAAACTCCGCCTGAGCCTGTGAAGAAGCGGCTCGATGGCCAGAACATATAACATCCCGCTCAACGGGCAACCTTGTCTTATCCCCCTCTCAACTGCCACTGGGCGGCTAAGACCACCCCCTACCTTCAGCAAGAGAGAAGCATTTGAACACATTCATTGGATCCATGAAACAAACTTATCTCCAAAACCAAACACAGTCAGGATCCTGAACAAATATTCATGATTAACTCTATCAAATGCCTTCTCTTGGTCCAGAGAAAGCACCCCCACATCGATCCCCTTGCACTTAGCCAGGTCAACGACATTACGCACCAAAAACAAGTTGTCCATTATTGTACGTCCCGATACACAATATGTTTGGCTGCAATGCACAATGGTCTCCAAACACTTTTTAAGCCTATTTGAAAGACACTTGGCTATGCTTTTTATAGTCCGTACAGAGCAATGAGACAGGTCTACAGTTCTTTAATAATCCAAGGTCCCCTTTCTTTGGCAGTAAAGTTAGAACTGCCCTTGTACAACTCAAGGGAAGAACCCCAGAACGGAGACAGTCCTCAAAAACATCATAGATGTCCCTTCCAAGCAGCCCCCAAAACCGCTTATAGAACTCCGAAGGGAGCCCATCAATTCCAGGGGAGCGTCCTGTTCCTAGCTGCTGGACTGCTGTGCACATCTCGTCAAATGAGACAGTGGCGTCCATTTCCTCAGCCAGTAATCCACATATACTATACTAACGTCTTTTTCCAACTTCTCAATGCATGCACTTGTTCTCTATCGCTACAGTATGATTCCTATATTGCCGACAAAATATTCTAGTTTTCCCCACCTCCCACCGCTAGACTTTTAAACTCCCACCTTCTTTTCCTCCATTCATTCCAGAAATCTAAAAACCGCTACCAGAATTCATTGTCTTGCATTAACCGAACATTAAATCGCCAGAAAGGGCTACGCTGAGAGCGTATTCCTAAGCTGATATCTACTGTCACAAAGGTGATGGTTAGAAAAGCCCACTGGTGATATTAGTGCCTTAGTAAACCTGTTTCTGTATGCGTTACTTATATATATCCTATCCAGCCTAGCTGCTCTTATCCTCCCGCCGCTCACCCTCACCCATGTGTATTGTTTCACCGTGGCATTCATTCCTCTCCACACATCTGTCAAGTCATTCTCCGTCATCACACTTGCCAGACTCGAAGCTGACTGTGGATGAGGCTCTTCTGCATTTCGATCAACCATAAATTCAGTAGTGCAGTTCCAGTCTCCCCCTACCACTATTACAGAGTTACTGTTTGTTTGTTGAAGTTGTTTAATCTTCTCATTTAGCTTGCTAAAGAGGCTCAAGCATTCAGCCCCGGTGTTGTGGGCATAAACATTTATAAATACAAAGGGCGTTTCCCTAATTGTTGCCTGTACTATCTGCACCCTCCCTTGCTCACCCTCAGACGATGAAACGTAACTCTTTCCTCAGTTTAGTCATTATCTTCTACAAGCGAAACCTTTTCTGTTTGCTCAATTGCTCATATCCAACCACCTTTCTTATTTCCAACACAGAAGCCATAAAACTGTCAACATCAGGGAAGAAATCCTTCACCTCCAGAGTGTGCTGGCCAAATGTTTCATCTAGGAAGTTGTTTATTTCCTGCAGAGTGTAAAGCTGCGTCTCCTCTTGCGTTACATTACAATGTCCGAAAACTGTGAGAGAGAGTCATCGTCTACCATTCCCTCCTCTTCATTGTTCCCATTGACAGCTCCACCTGGACCTTCCCTCACAACCTCACCTGTCTGAATGACCTGTCCTGTCACCTCCATCTCCGCATCCCCTACTGTCTGGCCCCCCTTACTGCCAGCCCCCACCTCCTCCACTCCAGGGTCTCCTGCCACAGGGCCTTCCTCATTCTTATCACTACTCTCCTGCTGGGACACCGCACTTCTCACCTTCCCTACTTCTGACAGTACTTCGCTCAATCCAGCTTGTGCTGCTGTCCTCTTTGCTACTTGCTGCTTTTCCCTCTCTGCCTGCTGCCTCCCCGACGTAGCCCCACTTCCAATGTGATCCGCTACCGCCCGCTCCCTGCTCCTTCTGCACGCTTATGCCCCGCCCTGCCACATTCAAAACACTTCATGCTGCCAGCATTTGCATAGATCATATAGAAGCTCTGCTCGTGTTTAACTTTAAATGACACCTCCAGTGTTTGTGCAGGATTGCTGAAATACATAAAAGCCTGTCTACGCAGCGATGATACATGCTGCAGCCTATCGTCCTTGCAGCCGAGGTTAACCGTTTTAAGGCCGCTCGCAAACTTCCCGAATCGGGACAACTCTCTTACCAAGGCTTCATTAGAAATGAAGGGAGGGACGCCCGATACTGTAAGCCGTGTCGATGGTACATGCAATGGAGAGACAAACACAAGCATATCGTCCAAAATAAAGCCGCTCTCGACCAACTGATGTACCAGTAACTCTTCACGAAGAAAAAACACAACGGCCTTGCTCATTCTCTAACCATACGTTATATTCTCATGCCCGATCTTTTCGCCCCCAGGCAAGAGAACACTCTCCACACTGTACCGTAAATCGGCGACAACTCTAGCGCCGTGGTTAATTGACACAGTCGGCGAACCCTCACCTGGCAGGGACGCCATTCCTCACAAACGCAGAGCCCAAACCTTTGAGTTCGGCTCAGAAAAACCCAATCTCATTCAGCAGTTCTACACGCTCCATTCACACTCACAAACTCAAAGTTCCCAGCATGCACCGAGAGAGAGAGAGAGAGAGAGAGAGAGAGAGAGAGAGAGAGAGAGAGAGAGAGAGAGAGGGAGCAGGTACCACCCTCTCTGTGGTTAGGGTGCTGGGTTGCCGTAGAGACTGCTCTCCTTGCAACTTGTCTGTGTGTTACCGCCATCACCGCATGCACTCCCAAAATGGACAGCCTTGGACATGCATGTGTGTAGCACTATTCAACGTGTCCACCAGAATTAAAGGGGTGTGTGTGGTGTGTGTGGTGTGTGTATGTAAGTGTGGTGTGTGTGTGTGTGTGTGTGTGTGTGGGCAGCATTGGCACACACCCCTCCCAGCCTGTGCCAAGCCGTTGGTATTTCCCCCGGCTGCCAGGCTGCAGCGGACGCATCAGAGCAGCATGTGGGAGGTGTTGGTCCAGGAAACAAACACCCCGCTACGCTCTAACGCCTTGTCTCTCACCATTAGAGACTCTGCCAGGCGCGCTTTATATCCCCTCCCTTAGAAATCCTCACTTTAGCACTAATTGCATTATCCCTCACATTGATGTACCTAGGGTGGGATCTAATTGAAACGGCTGCCAGCTCAATGCTAAATGGACACACATAACATTACTGCTAGCTCAATGCTAAATGGACACACATAACTTTACTGCCAGCTCAATGCTAAATGGACACACATAACATTTCTGCTAGCTCAATGCTAAATGGACACACATAACATTACTGCTAGCTCAATGCTAAATGGACACACATAACATTACTGCCAGCTCAATGCTAAATGGACACATATAACATTACTGCTAGCTCAATGCTAAATGGACACACATAACATTACTGCCAGCTCAATGCTAAATGGACACACATAACATTTCTGCTAGCTCAATGCTAAATGGACACACATAACATTACTGCTAGCTCAATGCTAAATGGACACACATAACTTTACTGCCAGCTCAATGCTAAATGGACACACATAACATTTCTGCTAGCTCAATGCTAAATGGACACACATAACTTTACTGCCAGCTCAATGCTAAATGGACACACATAACATTTCTGCTAGCTCAATGCTAAATGGACACACATAACATTACTGCTAGCTCAATGCTAAATGGACACACATAACTTTACTGCCAGCTCAATGCTAAATGGACACACATAACATTTCTGCTAGCTCAATGCTAAATGGACACACATAACATTACTGCTAGCTCAATGCTAAATGGACACACATAACATTACTGCCAGCTCAATGCTAAATGGACACACATAACATTTCTGCTAGCTCAATGCTAAATGGACACACATAACATTACTGCTAGCTCAATGCTAAATGGACACACATAACTTTACTGCCAGCTCAATGCTAAATGGACACACATAACATTTCTGCTAGCTCAATGCTAAATGGACACACATAACTTTACTGCCAGCTCAATGCTAAATGGACACACATAACATTTCTGCTAGCTCAATGCTAAATGGACACACATAACATAACTGCTAGCTCAATGCTAAATGGACACACATAACTTTACTGCCAGCTCAATGCTAAATGGACACACATAACATTTCTGCTAGCTCAATGCTAAATGGACACACATAACATTACTGCTAGCTCAATGCTAAATGGACACACATAACATTACTGCCAGCTCAATGCTAAATGGACACAACTTTACTGCTAGCTCAATGCTAAATGGACACACATAACATTACTGCTAGCTCAATGCTAAATGGACACACATAACATTACTGCCAGCTCAATGCTAAATGGACACATAACATTACTGCCAGCAATATTTCTGGTTAATGTTGAGATATACCACAACACGTCTAGCCAATGTTAAGATCCACAAACAATATTTCTTGCTAATGTTAAGATACACAAACAACACGTCTAGTAAATGTTAAGATATACAAAATACTTCTGGCTAGTGTTCAGATACACAAACAACACGTCTAGCTAATGTTAAAATACACAAACAACACTTCTAGTTAAAGTTAAGATACACAAACAATTTCTGGCTAATGTTAAGATACACAAACAACACTTGAATAATGTTTAAATTAGATGCATAACGACATTGACAGCAAATGTTAAAAGAAGACACATGAAGCGACTGTTTTACAAAACTGACAAAATTCCTACAGCAGTGTTTCTAAAAAAAAAAAACGTTTTTTGTAACTTTTAATATCTTCTACCCCATTAAACAACATTTTTGTTTTGCTCTAATATGCTCTGTTCTTTTCTGGCTTCTGATTGAACTGTCGTCCTTGGTCAGGACTGCTATGTCGTCTGGATTTAATATCAATCTGCTCCCAAGACAACAGACAGATCGAACCGCAGCCCTCAGAGTCCATTGACTTGACAAGAGGATGGATATTATATTCTTAGTAAACAACCAGGTTGTCCCTGACAGTCAAAGGCATCAGCTCGATAGATACATAGAGAGGTAATGAGATCGACAGAGAGAGAGAGAGAGAGAGAGAGAGAGAGAGAGAGAGAGAGAGAGAGAGGGAGGTTGAGATAGATGAAGAGAGATAGAGACAGAGAGAGAGAGAGAGAGAGAAAGGGAGGTTGAGATAGATGAAGAGAGATAGAGACAGAGAGAGCGAGAGAGAGAAATACAACAGTTATTTTAGCAACTTGGTATTTATCCCAAGTGAATATTGGAATGACTCATGCCCTGACAGAAACATCTGATAATAATATAATACCAAAGATCACTGGCTCTAGAGATCATAGTTATCTACGTGCATCTCACCTAGGGCCTGAAGGCTGACTAAAACATCAAGAGACAAGACATTTAGCCTGAGAAATCGACTAAATAAGCTCACCATAAGCCTACACAGTTTCAGCTACGCCGGGAAGAGCACTGTTGAGGCGATGTTGACTTCTCTGATGTGCTGTGTAGGATGCGTGTACACTGGGAGTGGAGGATCAGCCCATCTGAGTTGGAGGCTGGCCAGCGCAGCACACAATGAAGACAACTCAGTTATATTTAGAGATTTGTTTTACAGGATCGGGCTATTGAAAATGTTTGTTTTATATATATATATATATATATACAGCGTATACAATGTATAATTGAATTTCATTTAATTTAATAATATATATCATTTCGATATAATAATATATTATTTCATATTCTACTGCTTTCCTTTAGCTAACAAACTTTAAGCGAGGACAATAATAGTGTGATTTTACAATTGAAACAGTCATTTCTTTTCTATCTGAGGGACAGTGTTGGTGTTATTATTACATATAGTATAATATATAGCCTCCTATTGCAAGAGTAATTTGTCATGGGTTTGATTTCTATGTATAAATAAAGCTTCAACACAAATGGGTAAATATAATTTACAATTATATAATTTAATACAATTATGTGAACAGAAAAAAATAGCAATCAGTGTTGTTTCAACTTTATGTCTCTCTTTTTCAAAGCTTTTCCAAAATAGAGAGTAAGTAACGAAACTCTAGCCATAGAAACGGAAGCCATAGAAACAGACGCCATAGAAACGGACGCCATAGAAACACGTGGTTGTCTAGACTAGAGAGCTCAGACTGTGTATTTTCTCCTGTCATGCCAATAAAGGACACTTGACTTGAGAAAGAGAGAGGGGGGGGAGAGAGAGAGAGAGAGAGAGAGAGAGAGAGAGAGAGAGA